>CM021765.1:147117774-147225044 GCA_011076525.1 Nettapus auritus
AAGAGAAGAGAAGAGAAGAGAAGAGAAGAGAAGAGAAGAGAAGAGAAAGGAGGGTGTGGTGGTGAAATCAAGGCTCTAGAGCCAAACTGGATATCTCAGAAGAAAGAAAAACAAACAAAGAAACAAACGAACAAACAAAACAAACAAACATTAAAAAAAAAAAAAACAAAAAACTTTTAATGCAAAATATAATTGCAGGAAGATTTATCTGTTCTGTGATAAAGTTATGTTATTTTTGAATATTATTATATGATGATAACGCTATTGCTAATAGTAAAGCCTTGTCATTCAAATGTTATCGGAGAGATCTATGCCACTTTAGGAGAGTTCAGCAAAATATTAGCACATTCTGTGTTCAGAGAATTATCTGTTCCCCACTGATGTCAGTTTTCAACATGTGTATGTTCAGGAGCCAGAATTTGGTATTTATTACTTAAGTATTTCATCTGCCATGGAAGTGACAGATATCTGGAGATCATTTAATCAACTGCAACAGTGCACTCACCTCTTAGGGATAAGTTACTCCAATGTAAAAAGTTTTAATGTTGCCAGCTTACACAATATTTGGTATCTTCTTAATGGCCCATCTGTTCTCTGAGTTTCGCGTGTACAGATACAACTTTTATTTGGAAAAGAAAACAGTTTTTACTACTCAGAGGTGTGAAGTGGTGTTGATGTTTGGCTGAAGTTTGAAGCACTGAAAACTTTTAACCATGAAAAAAAGGCATATATAATAATATATTTATTTAAAAAAAGATAATTTTTGTGATTATTTAGGATTAAAACGGGGGTGGAAAGAAGGACTTCTGCAGGTAGTTTGTGAAAGCTGTACTATGTCTTCTAGGTCCTTTGTATTGCTGTACTGTGCTTTGGAAAGAATTAGCAAATATGGTGTATCTGCATGCTCCAAAACAGCTATGGCAATCCTATTTGTATAGGGACATTCAGGATTTTTTCTACTGATTTTAAGTGAGCAAGGCCATCTTTCTCCTCTCATAAATAAGCAGGGGAAGTCTGCCTTAGATATTTTCTATTGTTTCAAGAACCTTATGTAACTTTGGTAGGATGAACCGGCAAAGTTTTAGTCATGCTGGAAATCTTAATAGATATCAGCCTGAGAAGAACCTTACAAAATTTACATGAACTGTGATGCCTTTTTATGTAACAATTATAAGGTGATATATTATTATATATATATTATCATGTGCAAACTTAACCTAAACCAAACCAAACCAAAAGCTCTATTTTCTTAATTTACTCAAAATATCTTCACAGCTAATTTTCCTTGTTAATAATTTGAGACAGCACAGGTGCAAAACAGGTTATGAAAATATAAATAGTGTAATGAAAGCTTCCAATAGTCACCTCTGAATTCAACTTGGATTTAGCTGACTGGGTTTTCTCACAACTCCATGTACTTCCAAGGAGAGAAGTTAATGCTTAGGAATGTTAGAGAACCACTGGGTAAAATGATAATAGTATATTTTTATGATTCTGTCAAGTATAGCCACAATTAAAAAGTTCCTTTGTGGACTGAATGCAAAGGCTTTGCAAGCTGCAAGTGTTCTATGGTTAAGAATCTTAAGCTAGTGGATATTGAAATAGCCCTATCAAAGTCAATGGCATTAACACCTCTTTTATACCAGCTAACAATCTGGCCTGTGATCTGCCCCCTACCCTCTCCATTATACATTCTGTTAACGGATTGGCAGACATCGCCTTGAGAAAAAATGTATATTCTGAAAGACAAGCCAGTTCTACATTTACATGTGATTTCCAAACATTTCTGACCTGAAGTCCAGTAACATAAAGAACAACGCATGGAAAAAGTCCTTGCTTTCTAACCTGTTCTCCCTTCCTTTTCCATTTTTAAAGGAATTAGCTAAGACAACCAGTATAGCAAGAAAGGCTAAGGCCTCAATAGAGCTATTATTTCCCCTCTTGCACAGGTGGTAGCCTAAGCTTTTCCCACTCCCAGTGTTACAACTAGTGCAGCTGTATCAGAGGATGTATAATTAATTAATTATACATGCCTTAGTATATAATTAAGCATAGGGTTGGTGGGGGAGGGGGGGGGTAATAGAGGAAGAGAAATAGGAGACATTGTAATTCTGATTCATAATAGCTTGTAGGTTTCTCCACCCCCCTGAGGCAATGCAACTGTTCTCTGTAATTGATCTCTCCCTCACCTCTTTTTTTTTTTTTTTTTTTAAAGCAGACCAATACTGTTACGGAATAATGAGACTATGATCCAGAACTCACATTCAGCTAGATTGTGAAGACAGGAAACTAAGATCGTGAAGGTAACATAATTGAAGGCAGTGTCTGCTGTTTCATTGTGCAGAGCAAGATGTTGGTGCAAGGGGAAGTGCAGCAGTGGAGTTCAACACAGGCACAGAAATCTAGTTACAGTAAAGGACAATGTGTATATGGTATTTGTCTTCCAAGAGGCTGATAAGTGAAATTCCCTTTACCAGAACTCTAAAGGCTGTAAAGAGCTACCATCCTGGAAGATAATTTTGTATAATTTATATAATTTTATATGGAAGATACATTTATATTATTTTTGCCCAGGGAAGTGGTGGAGTCACTGTCCCTTGCGGTGTTTAAAAAGTGCCTGGCCCAGGTGCTATAAGATATGATTTAGTAGGTTAGTGGGTAGTATTGGTAATAGGAGGATGGTTGGACTAGATGATCTTGTAGGTTCTTTCCAACCTTGTGTTTCTATGATTCTATGATTATTTTTTTTGGGTGTGTAGTTATGTTTGTGTGTGGTAGGATTTGTAAACATCCTATTAAATGATAAACTGTATTTCACGTGCTTTAGTTGTGATAGTGTGTATTTGGAAACACAAAGATAACATCAGTTTCTACCCCCTCTCCCATAAGAACATCCGAAACATTTCCTGCATTATTTTACACTAGAAATAGCTAAGCTGAAGATAGTGTGACCTGTAGTGGAATGATCTCCTTTCTTCTCTTGGTAGTTGAAAGGCTAGCTTTTTTTTTTCCACTTTATTTCCATTGTGCTGGGGAAATAAATAAATAAATAAATAAAGTCAACATGAATTCATGTGAAGGTTTCCTTTTTTCTAAAAAAAAAAAAAAAAAAAAAAAAAAAAAAAGGAAAGAAAAGGAAGAAAGAAATATAAATATGCAGGGAGCCCAATCTTTTTGTTAAAACGTGAGTAATGAGAAGATAAAAGTTTCAGTCAAATGACTCTGCCAGTTTTTCTGTATAGTACTTAGCCTTGTTTTTAATACCAGCCGTCAGCTGTCCAGCTTTATATTTATCTTTACTCTTCCATTATTGAATGTATACATTTTAGTTATTGCTTAGATGAGGAACTGTGTGTAAGAATGTTTGTAATTCATCTCTTGCAGTCTTCAGTGGACTGCTGAAAAGTCACGTATGTGGTATATTTATTTATTTTTTTTCAGTTAGTTGGCTGCAAAGAGATTTTAAGATTTTGGGGGAGGTGTCTGGGGGTTGTATGTTTTGCGCTGGAAGTGGTGTGAATGTGGATGAGTCTATCATTTCAATAAGATTACTTATTATTTATGTAACTTCAAAAAGAGGCATATTTTAGACATGCATGGAATACCAACTGCCCAAATCACTTCCTACATGACTTCAGTAATTGTGTGATTTAGAACCACCTACATGAGCATGCACACACGCATACGTACAGCGTTACCTCTAGACTCATTAAAATATGGCATAACATTTGCTATTTTCATGGAGAAAACACTCTGCTGTGCAGGGGCAGATGACCAAATTATGTCAGGAAATTGTTACCAAGGAATTTGCCAACAAAGAGGTGTGCTGTTGCATGTAGGTTTTTTGGTTTTCTTCCCCTTAAACCACTCCATCTAATGGAAGCTACTTTTAGAGTTTCTAGCTATTTTTTTTTCATTCAGTTTTGTTATTAATAGTAAGAGAAATAAATGGCAACTTCAGCTATCTAAGCACCTAGTGTAAAACGCTACTGTCTTTAAAGTGCTAGTATGCTTCCTGTGTATTAACAGTTCAGATGCCTCATCTGGCCCTGGTGTTTGAACACAGAGGCTGAGCAGTATAGGAGATGCACTGCTGCCTAAGAGTTTGAGGCAGAGTTTGCATGAACATAGCTCTTGAACATTGTCCAATGTCATTAACCTTGGCATTGCTTAAATGATAATGAAATCTCTTGTGCAACTTTCTATATTCTGTAATCTTATACATCCTAGAGTAAATAATATGGGCTCAGTATGGTGAACTTATGCTGAGGTATCCTGTAACATCTTTGGGTTTGGGCTCACTGGTTTTGTTCTGAATGAGGATCTGCAAGTACTGCATCTCAACTGTAAATCTGATTTAAAAATGTAAAGACTTATCTTTTCTCAAGATTAAAATATTTTTCTATCAGATTCTGTGACTTTTTATCAAAACAAACAAAAAAAGAAAGCAGTTCTATCACTTCCCTTTCAGGATGAGAAAACTGCTGGCCACATTATTATTATTATTATTTATTATTATTTTTTTTCTCTATCAACACCTGTTGTTTTCTGGTTTTTATTTATTAATCTTCATAGGGAAGGCAGTGCTAATGGGTAATTAGTTTTTCTTGAGAACCTGTAAATCTCCCTCTGAATGGAGGATGGATTGTTTATTATAGCAATTGTTGTCCTATTATAACAATAGGACATTTATTATTAAAAAAGTAATGGTAACAAAAATGAATACTCTTTTTTGGATGACCTTCCAGCACCTATTGTGTTTCCTACTTTAGAAACCAGAATCAGAAGTATGTGACTGAAATCATAATGGATTCCAAAATACTTACTTGTTGCAAGTTTTGTAGACTAGCAGATGCACAAACATAAGATTTTCTGCAATGTTAAACATTACTGTTTTGGGTTAATTGCATATCATGACATCTTGGGAAGATGCGCAGTTGGTGTAAGTTCAGTGGTTCTAAGAAAAAAACATACCAATACAGCTGTGAATTTTAGAAGGTTCTAACCAGCTATTCAGGGAGAAGATTCTGAATTGCTGTAGTTCCGTTGAATTACTACAAGACATGACAATTCATATTAGTAAAGGAGTGTGCATATATGCTGTGTCTAAGGGATGAATATGCATTTGATAGCATTCCCCTGTGGTCTTATGTTTTATTGCACTTGCCTAGATGCAATGTCAACTTCCTTCATCTGTGCAGTTAGAAAAGAGATACACTACTGCTGTTACTATTTTCTGCTGGTTCATTGACTCTTCATTCATAGTTTGATCTTAGCAGCTGATGTCACTAATCCACTTATGCATTCATAAACAACCTCAGAATGTAACAATGAATAGTAGTATGGTTTCTTCTTCCTCTTACCCATGGATCTTGATGCCTTTTGTTTGCTTGTTTTATTTTGCTTTTGTTTGTTGCTTTCTGTCGTGGATTCCATGGTTACAAAAACAACAAGACATATGAGCAAAGGCAGGTGTTCTAGGAGTAATAGAATGAAAATTTATTATTTTCTCTGCTTGTAGCAAAAAATAACAAGACTAGAGTGAAAGGTGAGGACAAGCCCCAAAGAAAAAAAGAGAAAGGGAGACTGATTCTGTGATCATGGAAGGTGTCATTTCATGGAAGGATCATGACATTGTCTCTTATGTTTTAATTGCTACAGGTATGGTCTCATGGAAAGTGTAAACAGTTCTGTTCTAAGCTGTATGTGTATCTTAGATTTTGTTCCAACAATATAATTATTGTTTCTTCATATCTTGCAAATAACATTGACTGAAACATGGAATTGCAAAGTAAAGAAGTAGATGAAAAAGTTTTCAATGATGCTATTTAATTATTTCCTTAAATCAACTGATGAACTTGCATAGCCTGCATTTAGACAAAGAAGACAACTGAACAAGAGCTAACACTCCATGATATACAATCTGCAAATGCACCTAAAGATTGCTGTTTCAAATGTGCCTCTAACTGGGATCTAAAAAATTCTAAGTACAATGAAGGAGGTTGCAAAATATAAGGTAGAGGGCTGTATCATTCCTTAAATTTACACTTACATCTTTAGTGTCCAGAAACCCAACTAGTCTGATGTTCTGTATTTTCCTGTGGGGAGTAGGAATTAATATTCTTGGATCAGGGGAAAAAATAAATAGTCTTATTCCTCTGACTTCTTCTACCCTACTGGTTTTCCAGGGGTGCACATGTGTCTTGTCAATGTCTGGTTTTGAATATCAAGAAAATATGATCGAACATGTAATAAGCACTTCCTTCCTGTAGCTATGCTGAAGAAAGGCAAGGATATTTCTTGTCTATGGTTCATGTGTTTTTTCTTATTTTTTTCTACAACGGAGGTTGAAAAGTATATCAAATGTACGATAAGACGGAGCTCGTTCATATATGCCAAAGTACTATGTGTCCATTTAAGGCCTAAATGTTCACGATATACATCTTGTGTTAACTTTATTGAGGCTACATGGATATAACTGAGACCATAATTTGGCCTGTTGTATAGAGATTACAAAAGAAGGCAATTAACTATAAAATGTACTGGTACACATTGTCACACAAGAGAGAAATATATATTTTTAATTGGCATTTTAATCAATGATTTTTTTCGAAGAGATATCTTTTTAGTATTGTTCAACAATCCTAGTAAGTAAATTATTGGTAATTGCTGTTGATTATTCCTATTTGTAGAAGCTACATTTGCAGCTTCAGGGGAAGAGGATGTTTGTCCAGATCTTTGTTTTTTGACGAGTTGGAGTTATTGACTGTGATTAACTTTCTATTTATTTATTTATTTATTTATTTTCCAAAATACAAGAGAAACTGCTTAGCAGAACCATGATAGAAACAATTTCTTCATTCTTTTGTTACTAATGATGTGCTGGGATAGTAATCCTAATTTACCGATTATGGTTTAACAAATAGTTACTATGCAAAAAAATGATTGAGGTGCCAAGAGTCTTGGACGATACTTCCCAGGTACTTCAGAATTGTCTTTTCTGTGTATTTATCTGGAATTTATGCTTCTCATCTGTTTAGTAAACATCTAATTTCATGATTATAAGTTATGGCTTGATATTATGAAATCATCTAGAATCATAGAATATCCCGAGTTGGAAGGGACCTGTAAGGATCCCAACAACTAGTTTAATACTTACTGAATGTATTGGGGTTGATGCTACTAGAGACATCAAGGGCATCATGATAAACAATAAACATGTGGCTCAGAGGCTGGTGCCA
The DNA here is from genome assembly GCA_011076525.1 of Nettapus auritus. NCBI lineage: Eukaryota > Metazoa > Chordata > Aves > Anseriformes > Anatidae > Nettapus > Nettapus auritus. The sequence continues at coordinate 147,125,016 of CM021765.1, forward strand.
ACACACTATTTTTTTATTATTATTATTTATTTTTTTTTTTTTTTTTGACCATGGTACACTTTACTCGGCACCTGGCCTGCTAACTGCAGATGGGTCCCACCTGTCTCTACGGGGAAAAGGGACAGTAGCACAGGAGCTGGCAAGGCTCATTGTGAGGGCTTTAAACTAGGTAGGAAGGGGATGAAATAAGGCTTGTTAGAGGTGTGCCGGGGGAACAGTGTCAGGGCTGGGGGAGAAGGCAATGGCCTAACTGAAGTGCACCTACACTAATGCATGCAGCATGGGCAACAAAGAGGAGGAGCTGGAAGCCATCGTGCAGCAGGTAAGCTATGATGTGGTTGCCATCACTGAAATGTGGTAGGATCACTCCCATGACTGGAGTGCTGCAATGACTAGCTATAGGCTCTTTAGAAGGGACAGGCAGCACAGAAGGGGTGGTGGTGTGACTCTCTGTATTAGAGAATGTTTTGATGTTGTGAAACTCGAGGCTGAGACTGGGAATGATAAGGTTGAGTCCCTGTGGGTTAGGATCAGTGGGAAGGCCAACAAGGCGAGCATCCTGGTGGGGGTCTGTTATAGACTGCCACATCAGGACGAGGAAAAGGATGAGGAATTCTATAGGCAGCTGGCAGAAGTTGCGAAATCGTCAGCACTAGTTCTCGTGGTGGACTTCAACTTCCCAGACATATTCTGGACATGCAGTACAGCTCAGAGGAAGCAGTCTAGGAGGTTTCTGGAGAGTGTGGATGACAGTTTCCTGACACAGCTGGTTAGTGAGCCTACCAAGGGAGGTGCCCCACTGGACCTTCTGTTCAGAAACAGAGAAGGACTGGTGGGAGATGTGGTGGTCGGGAGCTGTCTTGGGCAGTGACCATGAAATGGTAGAGTTCTCTATTCTTGGTGAAGTCAGGAGGGGGACCAGTAAAATTGCTGTCTTAGACTTCCAGAGGGCAGGCTTTGAGCCGTTCAGGATACTGGTTGCCAGAGTCCCTTGGGAGGCAGTTCTGAAGGGCAGGGGATTCCAGGAAGGCTGGGCACTCCTCAAAAAGGAAATTTTAAAGCCTCAGGAACGGTCTGTCCCCATGTGCCCAAAGACAAGCTGGCAAGGAAGAAGACCAGCCGGGTTGAACAGAGAATTGTGGCTCGAGCTTAGGAAAAAAGAGGGCTTATGATATTTGGAAAAGAGGGGAGGCCACTCAGAAGGATTATAAGGATGTTGTAAGGTTGTGTAGGGACAAAATCAGAAAGGCCAAAGTTCATCTGGAGCTCAGTCTCTCTACTGCTGTTAAAGATAAGGTTATCTCCTTCTATGACAAAGTGACGTGGTTAGTGGATGAGGGAAAGGCTGTGGATGTGGTCTACCTTGACTTCACTAAGGCTTTTGGCACCGTTTCCCACAGCATTCTGCTTGAGAAATTGGCTGCTCTTGGTTTGGACTGGCGTACGCTTCTTTGGGTTAAAAACTGGCTGGATAGCTGGGCCCAAAGAGTCGTGGTGAATGGAGTCAAATCCAGCTGGAGGCCGGTCACTAGTGGAGTCCCCCAGGGCTCGGTACTGGGGCCAGTCCTCTTTAACATCCTTATCGATGATCTGGATGAGGGGATTGAGGGCACCCTCAGGAAGTTTGCAGACAACACCAAGTTAGTTTGCCAATCTGCTCGAGGGTAGGAAGGCTCTGCAGGAGAATCTGGGTAGGCTGCACCAATGGGCCAAGGACAACTCTATGAAGTTCAACAAGGCCAAGTGCCGGGTCCTGCACCTGGGGCGCAACAACCCGAAGCAGCACTACAGGCTGGGAGATGTGTGGTTGGAAAACTGCCTGGCAGAGAAGGACCTGGGAGTTTTGGTTGACAGTTGGCTGAATATGAGCCAGCAGTGTGCTCAGGTGGCCAAGAAGGCCATCAGCATCCTGGCTGGAATCAGAAACAGCGTGGCCAGCAGGGCTAGCGAAGTGAATGTTCCCCTGTACTCGGCTCTGGTAAGGCTGCACCTTGAGTACCGTGTTCAGTTTTGGGCCCCTCGCTACAAGAAGGACATGGAGGTGCTTGAGCGAGTCCAGAGAAGGGCTACAAAGCTGGTGAAGGGTCTGGAGAACAAGTCTTACGAGGAGCGCCTGAGGGAGCTGGGACTATTTAGCCTGGAGAAGAGGAGGCTCAGTGCAACCTTATCACACTTCACAGGTACCTGGAAGGAGGCTGTAGCGAGGTGGAGGTTGGTCTGTTCTCCCATGTGCCTGGTGACAGGACGAGGGGGAAAGGGTTTGAAGTTGCGCCAGGGGAGGTTTAGGTTGGATATTCGGAAGAACTCCTTGACTGAAAGGGTTGTTAAGCATTGTAATGAGCTGCCCAGGGAAGTGGGTGAGTCACCATCCTTCGAGGTCTTTAAAAGACGTTTAGGTGTAGAGCTTAGGGATGTGGTTTAGTGGAGGACTTGTTAGTGTCAGGTCATAGGTTGGACTAGTTGATCTTGGAGGTCTCTTCCAACCTAGATGATTCTGTGATCATAGCATCATTAGATTGAAAAAAATATGGCAACATAATTAGTTGCAGTTTTCCATTGGTTTCGGACGTTTCTTGATTACTAAATGACTTTGTATACCTTCTGACAATTTGTATACTTTGTATACTTTCTGACAATTTCTTCCTACATCTTGAAATCAAGTTTGCTGAGAATGTGATACACACAGGTGAAACAAGTGTACTTTTTTTTTCTTTGCAATACAGTAATCTTTAATTGCTATGCCTTTGTTTATTCGTCAAATATCTCAGTAAAACACAACTGTAAAATGAAGTTTCTCTGTGTTTTGACGTAGTCATTCAAATGATACATGCATAATATTTTAACGAAAAGTGCAAAGATAGTTTCAATGTATTGAAACTAGAATTTTTATTTAGGTTCTCTTCTTGAGTAATTAGATACACACAAAATATTGAAATAATGACAATTAATACTGTATCTTGACCAACTTATTTGCTTTCACTTTTTGGAATGTGTTCTTATTGGAGCAGGAGTTCTGCCTTCTTGTTAGGCAGACATCACCACTGAAGATTTAACTAGTAGTAGTTGTTTGGACCCTCTACAGTAAAGATCATTTAATTGAGCATTGTAACTGTTTTAAGAGCTGTCAGATGGGATACATTAAACAGCAAGGAAAGTGGAGCTCTTTAAGTTCAAAGATAGTATTTCTTCTCTAAGCTGTGTGCTAGGAAACCCTCTTAAAGAAAAATGCTAAACCCTGTGCACTTGTAAACTCTATTTGTAAATAACATTTGTGTATTCATTGTAAATTTACTGTCCAGTTATGTATTCATCCCTCTTTGTACAAATTACCTTATTTTTTGTAACTAAGAATTTTGATTGTCTGACAGTGTTTCTTTATTATTGTTAAATGAGTGTTGGCCAGAAGAACCTAAATAAACAGAATATTAACATATCTGTTTGTGTTTATTGCAGTATATAGTAAGTTTGAATAATCCTGTTTATAGTACTGAATGTGTGAGTTAATATATGAAACTTCAGTGCATGCATATTCAGTATGAGATCTTCATACTATCTATGAGGTAGCTGTAGGTGAACCCCAGGAGGGTTTCCTGTAATTCTTGTTGTGGCACGTGTTAGTTATTTAGTCAGAAATACCCATGTACAGTGAGCTGGAAAAAGAGCAGGTAAAATGCATTCATTGTATGTTGACATACAAATTCAGCAACACCTGAAATAATAGTAATTTGGGTGAAAAAAATCCTAATCTTTATAGAGCAGTTGTGTTTTACAAGATAATAAAAGATACTGATTACTTTCAGTTTTCCTTATGAAACAAACTGGGGAAATTAAGGGTATTTGTAACTAAAAATATTATAGGACAGTGTGCTTATTGCTCAGTGACTGTTTCTATAACAATTGACCTAAGAAAAGCTTGTAAAATGTCTCCTGTTACTAGAGTTCACATTGTCAATGGTGCAGTAGACAAAAGAATAGTTTGTTTCTCATTTAAGGATGTTACCCATTTCTTAGCAATTATTCTTGGGGGGGGAGGGGGGTGTAAAATAAAAATCTTTTATGCGGAGAATGTAAAAAGAATGAAAACTGTTTTCAATTTCAATTGAAAACTTGTTCTACGTTATTTTTATTAACTTTGTTTTGATCAAGGTACAAATACATGTCGATAGCAAAGAGCATGGAAGATCTAGTAGTACCATGCATAGTTAAATGTGTAGTTTGTAATCTCATTTTCTTAGGTAGGTTTTTCCTATTTTGCATGCAATATTTCATACTAGCTGTCTTTCTCCTTAACCTCTTATGAAAGCATCACTAAAACTACTTCAATGCAGTCTACTTCTAAAATAGGTGTAGTGTGGATGTCTGCATTTGGTGACAGTTTGGAGGACAAGCTATTATACCTGTAGTGCAAGCCTGTTACACAGCAGGACTTTCACAGGTTTCAGAAATGGACTGACAGGAACTACCTGCAGTTCATAGGAAAAAAAGGAACTGCTGTGCCTAGGGTGGAATAACTCCATGCAGGATGTCAAAGGGAAAGGGGATTGCCAGGCTGGAAAGAAACTTTGGAGAATAAGGGGTTGAAGGGATGGAAATCCAGAAGTCTTAGAGGACAAGAAGAATGTGGTTTGTCAGTGTGCTCTTTCTGTGGAAGAGGCCAGTTATTTACTGAACTGTTATAACAAGATGGCAGTTAGTCCAGTGGAGGGCCACCAATGTGATTAATGGGGTCTGGAGCACATGGTAGACAAGGAGATACTGAGGAAATCTGTTTGGCATTAGGATTGGAAAGCTGAAGAGCCACCTTATTGTTATCCTCAACTACCTAATGGGAGAATGTGGGGCAAATGGAGACAGGCTCTCTTAGGAAGGGAAGCAATGGGTGCAGTTTGTAACATGGAAAGATGTTTCTTTTACTTCCATCATGTTTTATGTATTATTTTTAAGTAGGAAAAAGGTGAGTACATCCCAAAAATGAATGCTCAAAAAACCCTCAAACATCTCTACAATAAATGCTGAAAACTACAGATCTTGTTCCCAGTCCTTCGAGTTGAGCAGTGGACTTGACATTTACTATAATTATAACAAACACAAATTGTCAGTCCTGTTTAAGATATTCTTTTATTTATATATATATATTACAGAGTAGGATTTTTTAAATAAGTGGTTATATAATTTTAGTTTATATCGTGTACATTTTTATTTTTATTTATTTATTTATTTATTTTGCTACAGGGTATCCAGACTGTGGCCAAAAGTCTACTGAAAGTAATGGAAACAATTCTATGGAAAGTAATGGAAAGACTTTTATCAGAGTACTTAGTGAAGTAGTACCCAAATTAGCAAACTCTAAGCAAGCTGACTTAAATACTGGAACCAATTTAACAGCCTCCTAATGTAACCTGGGAGCACTGTAGCTGCATTGCTTCTGGTACACAAGATAGCTCCATAAGAGCCAGTTTGGGAATCGTTACTAAATAAGTGCTGTGGAGTCATAATTCTAAGCTTGACAAAAGAATACTGTCAGTACAGATTATTTAGACGAGTGGAAATCTGGTTAATTTCAGGAAATGCATCAATGTAGTATTAAGACAGGAAAATGCTTTGCCTACATAGTACAATCATAGCATATTTATTTTGTTAATGTTATGTTACCATAAAATAATAAGGGAAATGAAATCACAATTTAATTGTTCATCATGTTGCAGAACACATTGTATCTCAAGCTGTCATGGAAAATAGTTATCATTTCTTTGATCCTTAAATCATACACACAAAAACTGTGGAAAAATAGAGGGATCACAATATTTGTATGAGAAAGATTAATGAGCTGTCTAAGTTGATTGCTTTTGCAGTAACTCATATTTTGTGGTATTATATGAATGTGTAACTGAGCTGTGTTTTTTTTAAAGTTCAAATGAAAAAAAAAAAACTTTTCTATTTATCAGTTCCGATTTATTGTTATACATAGCAGGTCATTAATTTTACTTTCTATTTATAGCAATTTTGCTTAGTAGTGAAATACGCAACATACCCCATTTAAAAAAAAAAAAAAATCTCTTAATGATTTGATTCTATGGCATTTTTTTGACACTTGTCATATGATTACATTTTACAGTATAATATAATATATTAATGGAGAATTCATTTGGTTCCAATCATAGTGCACCCTACATAACATAAAAGATTACCTTTCTCTCTAGATACCATAAAAATATTTATCAGTTATTTGATATTTCAGTGTGTTTATTGATCTTCTAGGTCAATTTTGGAGGTTTATCAACATTCACGTTGTAATGTCAGTTTATAATTTAGCCGTGCACAATTCTCTTGTGGAAAAAAAAAAAATATACACCCAGTTGGAATTTAAAAATCGTTTTTCCTGTTCTTGATTATAATGATGGAGAAAGGGGTGTGGTGGGAGGCTGCAGTGGAAACAGCCAAATAATTTGAAAGTTTGTGTGTTATGTATTAGAGGAAAATTTATATTAACTAAGAGTAAAAACAAACAAACAAACCCCAGAAGTTTATGTTATATATTAAAAAAATCTAATATTCTTTCATGTATGGACAGAAAAATCATTGTAAAAATTCACTTAAAATAGGAATGCGTAACTCCCACTTCTCTCCCCACCTCTTTCTGTGTAAACACATGATGAAAAATTATATCTTCATCAGATTCTTGAGCAATCATAGTAAGATTTAGAGCTTATATTGCACGTTATGAGTAGGGCTTATGAGTTCTTTGGGGAAAAAAAAAGAAAACCAACAGTAAAACATTCTGAAGTATGTTTATATCACTATACTTATATATACATATATCTATTAATTTGTAGATAAAAGGGGGTTGTTATCCTCTGTACTCTTCACCAAATTTTACCTAAATTTTAAAGATATTAACTAGTATGTTAACAGAATTACAAAGATATGGTGTTCTGCTTGTAACGTTAAACTAGTTGATAGAACTAAGTCAGTTCCCCAAGCCTAGACAACTTCTATTTCATCTGATGTGGTATCCGATCTAAGACTTGCAATTCAGTTTAGTCGTCTTTGTCCAAGGCAGTAAGATAGTATAGAAAACATGGGTGGCAGTGCAGAAAAAATGTGTATGATAACCTCTATCCGGTTCTATGATTTGTCTTGTGTTGTCCCATATTCCTCACTGAGTGCTCAAATCTTTTATGTACTCTCTTACCACATATGTACACACATGCAGTTACTCATTACAGCTATTTTTATTTTCAGCTTCCCAAATGTCTTTCTCTTTGTATGTGATTCAATCTCTTTTGTGATACAGATCAACGTGATTTTTTTGCTTGTTTGTTTTGTTTTTCTTCCTGGACTTGGACTTGGGCTTTTTTCTTTCTGTGGAGATAAAAGCTGTGTTTGCCGGAAACTGTTGGCAGCATGGGTCTTCTGTTGAATAAATTAATTCTTCTACTGAGATTGCATTCAACTTTAAGAAGTATTATACATCCAGAATAGTCTTAAGGAAGCCCAAATGCTGTTAGTGAAATCTTTGCTACGTGTATGCTTCATTTTAAGAAGAAAAATCGATAGTGTCTGGGAACTGGGCATGATATTTCAGGTTAAGTTTTTCTCCTTTCCCCACTCTACCTTCTAGGGAAAATCATTTGACAGTTCTTGCCTTAAAAAAATAAGAGGGAAAAAAGAAACAAAAACATATTATCTTTGTCAATTGGATACTATCTGCTCCTTAGAATAAAGGCAGGCATTCAAAAGCAAAACTAATAAAAGCATAACTAGGTTCTTATGCGAAGACTACAGAAAAGATTCCATGAATTACTTTCACATAGTGGTAAATATCCTTGCTGCTGCAAATACATGAAATTGAATGGCTGGTTTGTCTATAAATTAAGAAATCATGTGTTGCTATTTAAATAAAAACATTTTAAGTCTACTAACCTAATTTCCTATTACGTGGAAGAGTAATTAATACAAGGGAATTAAGAAATTGGTTTTCATACAGAGATTTGTAACAAACAACACTTTGCTTGAAATGCAGTTAACTATTTTTACTCCTCCTTATCCTGCAGTTTCTCCTGCTTCACCTTCACATATGAATACAGCAGCTGGCATTTTCCTAGGAAATTTGAGAACAATCCATCCACTTCTAACTAAAAATTGGCAGTGTTTTTTTGTTGTTTGTTTGTTTGTTTTTTTTCTCTCACCAGCCCCTTTTGCCAAAGTTTACCCTGTTTCCAGAAGTTAGAAGGATAAATATGGTGACTTCTTTGTTGATTCATCATGTATGCTGGTCAGTAGACCTTCAGCTATTTGTGTTAAAATTGTAGGCAGTTATTTTATAATGTGATCAGCAGACTGGATACTACCTGCTCTACACTACATAGACCACTTTGCACATTCTAGATCAATAGTAACTGACAACTAAGAAATAAACGTGTTTTCCTGTTTAATTTTATTGATGTTTTAATTTATTGTAAATCTTAAATGTTTGCTGTAGTTTTACCTATATATGGGAAGAGCAAAACTAAGGGAATGAAATACAAATACGAAGTATGTATTACCATTTTAACAAAAAAAAAAAAAAAAGTCAAAATATGGATAAACAAAGTAATTATTCAGCAAGGATATGGTACCCTCTACTTTCTGAAAGTTTGGCTTTTTTAAAACAAAGAAAACCTACTTTTGGAAATCAAAAGTCACTTAACACTATAAGTGAACACAACTTCTGTGTAGTATGGGTAATTCTAAACAGCCACATTAGCGCACCTCTCTTGTGCTCTAATGTATTAGCACAAGGTCTTTACACAATTTAGTACTTGTTTGTGTGGGAGTTGTAAAAGCTTACCTCTGAGAGATTGAAGTGGTTTTGAATTAGTCTTAGCTTGAAACCTGCTGTGTTGGAACACAGTTTGCCTGAATCTGCCTCTACGTTGCTGTGTAAGTATATCCTGTTATTTTAAGCTATGCTTTTAATTCAGCAAAGTGCAATGGTACTTTCTATCTTTTTAAGATGAAACTTGCAGCATTACACTCCATAAGAATTTTAAAGAAATGGACAGTGAGTAGAAATTCTCACCCAGATTTGACAGCAGAAATAAATTGAAAATATACTATATTAATTTTCCTACTTCAAAAAGTTCAAATGTATGGTTGTATTTCAGATGCATATGAATCATAGAATGTATCATATTAATAGATTAATATTCATATAAGGACTATAAATATCATGCTTCTAATGAAATTCAGCATTTTTCTAATCTAAGATCTACTTTTCTAATCTATGCTCTACTCTCCTCCAGGTCAGTCTACTGTTTATACATGTATAGTGAATTCAATTTAGCATGTCTATATCCTGCTGTAGACAGTGTTATTCCAGCCACAGCACTTACATGAAAAAATTGAAATAAAGTAGCTAACATACCAGAAATTAATTCAGTTATATTACTAAAAAGCTGTAATCACTAGCACAGAATGGCAAATTTCATAAGGTGAACCATATGAGAACAGAGAAAATCATGCTTCTTACTTCATTTAATTTCTTTAACTGTAACTGACGTTGGGTTCTCCATACCATAGAAATCTTATCTTTAGTAAGAAATACATTAGATGTAACACTAATCTCTTCCTTTATTCAGTGGTGACAAAGGAGACCTCTTCTTTGGGGAGCGAGAGGGCAGAATGTGGTCATGTTTGAAAAATAATAGTATCAACCTCTGGAGTGTCAAGTAGGCACATACAACATTATCCATTTCCTTAATCTGTTCTTCATATAGCACATACCTCCTTAGTTGCTGTAGAAACTTGTCCACTTCGTTGTGTTGACTTTTTAGCTTAAAACACCAATCCAGTAACAACCTGATTAAAAACTGGGCCCCTGTGTCCTTGATGCTTTGTTGCCGATTATGTTTCTTTCCAGGGCTTAATTTCCTGTATCTAGAACCATTTAATCTACACTTAAAGTGAAATTAAGGCTTTATTTTACTAAATAAATTCTTATTTATTTATTTATTTATTTATTTTTAGAAGTTTCTTTGAACTGCAAGCAGTATGGACTGTTTCTTTTCCATGCAGTTTTCTACCATGCTCTTCACACTGAAAGCTCCTTAGGTGCATTAAGTACATTAAGTACAGATCGTGCTTTAAGCTGAATGTCATGGAAAAAAAGGGCAAATATTTGGGACAAGATTTTTTTTTTTCTTTTTTTTTTTTTTTTTTTTCTCCTCTCTAAGAGAATAAAGAGGTATGCAGCTGCTCTGCAATCTGTGTCTTCTGTATTTATTCATCTTGATGGACTCTGGCTGTTTTCAACCAAATTTGACAGAGGGTCTGAAGACTGAAAAGTATGAAGTTCCTACAAGTTCTTGAAAAACAACAGATAATTAAATGAAAATAAGCCCTAGCAAGTCTCTTGATCAGCAGATAAAATGAGGTTTTACTACCCTTCCTTTTGCTTGACTTTGTGTAGCTAAAATATTCGTATGTGGATAAAAAATCGTACCTGTGGATTATCCACAGAACATTCAGCCACTTGTACAGATGTAAATAAAATCATATGGGTATGTGGTTGGGTTATGACGAGGAATGGAAATATGATGGAGAGCATAAATTATATGGGACAAAGCTTTGGTAATCCAATGGGGATGAGAGAGGTTGGTAAACTCTGTTGTGGTAGAACAATTGGGGAACAGGATAATATAACAAGATAGAAAACCTGCATATTATGCCTTTTCACAACTAGCAAACATTTTGTTAATGTTAATTAATCTGTATGTATAAAAAGATTGTTTTTACTATTCTCATTTGGAGCTACTGGAAGGTTGGTAACTGCTTAGTAATGGCCAATTTTATATAGCCACTAACAAAGGGTGTCTAAATGGGAGAAAGTCTTTTGTGGAAATCTAGCCACGTACATGTACCTGAGCCACAGACATCATCTATCTGGACTCATGCAAAGCGCTTCACATTGATCCACAGGGCATCCTTGACTCAAATTAAGAAACATGAATTTGCTAGAATATGGGTAGGGACCTGTCTGGATGATCGCAGTCAAAGAGATTAAGTCAATGGCTTGATGTTCAGGTGGAGACCAAGGATGAGTAGTGTCTCACAAAGGTCTGTATTAGGACTGTATTATTAAACAACTTATTAAAACAAATTATTAAGCACCTGGGTCAGGGCAATCCCCATCATAAATACAGGCTGGGCAACAAATGGATGGAGAAGTAGCCCTGTGGAAAAGGACATGGGGGTATTGGTGGCTGAAAACCTGGATCTGAGCTGGCAATGTGCACTTGCAGCCCAGAAAGCCAGTCGTATTCTGAGCCGTGTTAAAAGAAGTACAGCTAGCAGGTTGAGGGAGGTGATTCTCCCCCTCTGCTACACTCTTGTGACATGCCACCTGGAGCTTTGGGGGCCCCAGCCTAAGGAAGACATAGACCTGTTAGAGCAAATCCACAGGAGGGCCATGAAGATGATCAGAGGGCTGGAGCACCTCTCCTATGAAGACAGATGGAGGGAGCTGGGGCTGTCCATCCCAGAGAAGAGAAGGCTCCAGGGAGACCTTATAGTAGCCTTTCAATACTTTAAGTACTGACTTAAAGTATTAACTATGGGGGACTACAGGAGAGCTGGGGAGGAACTCTTTATCAAGGAGTGTAGTGATAGGACAAGGGGAAATGGTTTTAAATGAAAAGAGGGTAAGTTAAGGTTAGATATTCAGAACAAATTCTTTACTGTGAGGGTGGTGAGATACTAGAACAAGTTTCCCAGAGAAGCTGTAGATGCCCCATCCCTGGAAGTGTTCAAAGCCACATTGGATGAGGCTTTGGGCAACCTGGTCTAACAGAAGATGTCCCTGTCCATGGCAGGGGGGGTTGGAACTAGGTGATATTTAAAAGCCCTTTCTAACCCATACCATCGTATGATTCTAATGAGTGATTGGAGCAAAGTATCAACCACAACCTGCCTCTAATTATGTTTCCCCTGTTGGTCCTAGTTTTGCTATATCTATACCAAGATTATTTATCTATGCAATATTGACCTTATATGTTATTATTGATAATAACTAGCTAATGGCAATTATAATAATTCTTCTTTATCCTCTTTGGCTATCTGTAAGGTTCAATCATTTTTCAGTTAACTCCCTCTCACTCATCTATGACATCCAGGTTTTCCTCATGATGTTACACACTGGTTTTGGCCAGGAGAAAATTTTCTTAGTACAGCTTCTCTAGTGCTGTGTTTTGGACTTAGGATAAGAATAAAGTTGATAACACACCAATTAAAACTCTGTTTTAGTTGTTGTAGAGCAGTGCTTATACTAAGTCAAGGACTTTTCAGCTTCTCATTCTGCCCTGTCGGTGAGGAGGCTGGGATGCACAAGGAACTGGAAGGGGACAGAACCACAACAGCTGACCCAAACTGGACAAAAAGGTATTTCAAAATGTATGATGTTATGTTGAGAAATAAAAGCTGGCAGGAATTGGCAGGGAGGCCGTTTTTTCTTGGGGGAAGTCTGGGCATCTGGTTGGTGGGTGATGAGGAATTGCATTATGTATTACTGGATTTACTTATTCTTGTTGTTATTCTCCTCCTCCCCTCTTTTTTATTATTATTTTTTAAAATTTATTATTTATTATCAAATTGTCCTTGCACTTTTCAATTCTCTCCCCAACCCCGCTGCAGGGGAGAGTGAGCAAATGTTTTTTATGGTGTTTAGCTGCCACACACACTATCACTAACCTTTGTCAACTTCTTGTGTAGTTGTGTGCCATGTCCACCCATTTCTTCTGTCATGTTTCTGGTAGCTCCTCACATTCAGATCCACAGTCTGACCTCAAGCAAGGGGTGGGTCAACAGCCTAGTCATATCCCTGTAGAACCATTGATATCAGTTAAGAGTTTTAAACTACCTTGGGGTAGGCTATAGTGCCCATCACTTTTTACTTTGTCTTTGTACAGGTAATGAAGGCAAACTACAGGAGGCAGGACAAGTAAGACATTTTAGGCTGATTTTCAACTCCTAGAAGCTTAAGTTTTAGAGCCATGAAATTTCCAATGTTTGTCTATGTTAAGAGAAGTCAGGATATTTTTTAAACAAAACCTGTGAAGTTGAACTCCAGAATAACGGATAGTTCAGGACTCACTTGAAATATGCTAATACATTTTCAAGATCTTGTTTAGTTAATTGATTAGGTAGCACTGAATAATTCCAATAGGAAGAGCCTTATATGAGCGCTATGAAGATTAAATCTTGATTTTGAATCAGTCTAATAAGGACCTGAAAATGGGGTCTACACTGTTTATGGGAATAGCTTAACCAAAATAATACTGGTAGCTACATGGCAAACAGAACACTACCCCCCCCCCCCCCCCCCCCCCCCCCCCATTTTGACCAGAAATACTGGTGTCAGAAATACAGATGTCAGAAACAGTTTTACTTTCAGGACCAATTAAAAGTTTCTTTACAATGAAATAGACAACTTCAATAGAAATAAAATAAAATAAAATAAAATTGATGGTGCTCCCTCCTCACCTGTAGCTATATATGAAAACAGGTATTTGCATTTAGTTTGTACTTATTTTAAGGAACATGGCTGAAACACGGAAGCAAGAGTGATTTTGTAGAAAAATGTTACCTTTTGGCAGTCTTTGCCATTATGTATTTGTTAAGGATAGTGATCATATGTTTCTAATATGGAATCTTGAGTATGAATCCACAAGATAGTAATGTTGGCTATACTTAAAATCTGGGTAGAGATCATGCATCTTTATTTGGAGTTTAGACTGACTTTACTTCTAGTTTGCTGTGCTGTCTCCCCCAAGATGTTCACACAGAATGGCATTGATTGGAACTCCTTTGTACTAAAGTGTGTTTTTTAAAAAAATAAATTGTTAAAATGTCTACAGTGGGCAATTTTGTGTGGTGTTTGCACACAAAAAGCAGTCTCTAACATTAATTAAGGTGAATTTTCACTATAAAAATTTTGTGTTCCTAAAACTGCAGCTAATGCAAAGTTTTCTACCATTGTAGATATTTTTAGAACAAGAGGACTAAAAATAAACAAGGCATAATTACCACATCATATGAAATTCGAGTACATCTTTATTGGCATACAGTCTTCTCAAAAACTACAGATATTCAGTTAAAATCTGTCGTTGTCCTAAATATATTCTTTTGTTAAATTTATACTGGTAGCCCTTTTGGATATTGACAGCCTATTATTTTTCATATGTGCCATCTTTATCCAAGAAACTGAAAGAACAACTAATTATATCCTTTGCAAATGAGTGTAGCAGAATAGCTTTTGTTCAATAAAATTCTTAAGTCTATTCACCACGAACGCAGAATTCACTAGGATTTTTGTTGTTGCTTTTAATGTACAGCCACTTTAGTGGCATGTGAAGTTTGGCATTTGAAGCTAATTGTATACTTTGCTTTGGAGGCTGTAAATTCAACCAGTCTGCCTAGCTGCATTGAATTTGTACATATGTCTTAATTGATCATTTTGCAGAAGGTTTTTGTGTGTTATTTAGGGATGATCGACATTGGTACTATTATCTTTAAAGGTTGCCTATGTAGTTTTTAAAAGGGATAAGGCAGTAATCAATTAAAATGAAGGTCAGTAAAATAAAACTGTTAATAAAAGCATAACATTTTGGGGGGCTGTTTTATACCTAAAAATTTACAATGATTTTACAAAAACAAGGGACATAAAAGTAGCGCATTTTTCTCTGTTACTGAAAAAAAAATAAAAATCGTAAGTAAATTACTTAAGTGTAAGAGAAGACATCACCAAAAGTGAAATATAGGTATTTGTCATATGAAAAATTAACAATGGAAAAATATAGCCAGTACCAAAGCATATGCAGATCTAGACCTTCAACAGAAGAAATCATTATATTGGACTAGACTGTCTGTATAATAGTGTATGTATTTTAAATTGGCATGTGCCAGTAAAGGTTGTTTGGAAAAAAAAAAAAAAGGTTAAACAATGTCTCTATTAATGATCTGGTTGGTAGGGCATAGTGCATCATCAGCAAGTTTTCTGATGACAGAAAACTGGGAGGAGTGATGGATAAACCAGAAAATTTCAAAGTAATGACATTCTGGTGAAATTGGCTGACAGAAACCTTGTGAAGTTAAAAAAGCAGAAGGTATAAAGTCCTTTACACAGGGAGGAGCAAACACAGGCACCACTGCATGCTGGAGGTTGACTGGGAGGCAGCTTTGTAAGAAAGGTCAATACTATTGACTGGGTGTCAATACTAATTTGAACATGAACCAGCAAAGAGCTCTTGCTGCAAAGAAAGCCAACACCTTCCTGGGCTTCATTAGGAAGGGTGTCACCAGCAGATGGAAGGAGGTGATCCTTTCTCTCTACTCAGCATTGACGAGGCTGCACCTTGAGTCTTCTGTCCAGTTCTGTCCCCCTGAGTACAAGAGAGAGATTTCTGGAGAGAGTACTGGAGAGAATTCAATGAAGGGTCACAAATATGATAAAGGGACTGAAGCCTTTGAGGAAAGGCTGAGGGAACTGGGACTGTTCTGCCTGGAAAAGAGAAGGTTCAGAGGGGATCTTATCCATATATGCAAATACTTAACGTAGGGGTGAAAGGAGGATGGATGGGGCCAGGCTCTTTCCAGTGGTGCTCAGTGAGAGGACAAGAGTCAATGGGCAGAGACTGGAACACAGTTGTGGTGTCTTCCTCCATGGAAATCTTCAAAAGCTATCTAGAGATTGTCCTTGGCAACCTGCTGTATGTGGCCTTGCATGAGCAGGGAGGTTGAACTAGATGACTTCCAGAGCTCCCTTCCAACCTCAGACATTCCTTGATATTGTGATTTTCATATAATGATTCTATGTAGTTTATCTTCTGTTCCTTGTATGTAGTCCTAAAATCTTCAGATTTCTGTATTCTACCTAAATTGTTCAGAAGAAACACGTACAGATTTCTGGTCATCTTTACGTAATCATTATCTAATGAATCTAAAATTATTTTTAACTCTGATAAGCAACTGCAGTGGACTCTTCTCTTTTTATTGGCAACTACTGGAAGTGTATATATGTACTTATCTGAGACACTGACAAAAAAAAGATAGTCCCATGTAGCGTGATCTGTGAATAAATACATGCTTAGGTGCTAAGGATTTGCCACTTTACTTAGGCCAGAAAGACAGATCTCTTACACTTTGCAATATTCAACAACTGTAAAACATAATGTATAATTACTGTTTCTTTTGTCACTTTGAATGTATTTTTTTTTTTTTCTTTAAAAAGTTATTTTCATTGCCTTTTATATCACTAATCTACACAAAGCTTTTTACTTTGAAAATAGCAAATCTATGACTTTATTATAGGTCTTGGAAGATACTGTAGGCTGACATTTTGACAGGTTGCTCGCATATACATAACTGAAATATTATTAGCATTCTCTGTGGTTTTATGTACTCTCTGCTATATTTGTTTTCTTTGAGTGGTACTTTCCTAGTAGTTCATTACATACTGAACTGCTTCATTTGAAAACGTCTGAAAAGAGGGTATATGAAGTTATTTGTCCTGTGCTATTTCTACCTCTGTAAATCAAGTTTTTTATCATACCGAGAGGAATCAGGTCAAAACCTGTGCTGAAACTGTGGCAAACAGTGTGTGAAATTGGCAGTTTAAGACAGAGAAAACTGTCTTTTCAGAAAAGAATCCAACCTTTAAGTATAGCCAGTGAAAGTAAATATATATGACATTTATACTCACGTGTAAATCTTCTGCAGAGATTTGTATACACCTCTCCAAATAGTCAGAAATAAAAGATCTGCTAATTTTAATTAGAAACACACACACGCACACACACACACACACACACAAAAAAAAGCAGACGAAGATACCAGCATAGACAGAAAGTAGGTCTTCTTGGCAAAATCCAACGTTCTTAAGGTGTTAACTGAATTGTGCTACTCCAGTTGGTAGGAAAGAAAACCCATGGTGCCATCCTTATTAAGTGGAAGACCTGTTCATTTGCTCAGCTGTCTGGTTAAATGAAAGAAGAGGCAGGTTAAAAAATAAATAAATCAACAAATTAACAAAAACATTTCAGATAAAGTCCCTTGAAGTTGTCATCTTTATCATATAAATGATTTAAAAATCATTTAGCTCCATTGCATATTTCTTATAGGTCTTAATTAATCTGTTCTATTCTAGATAATCAAGAATAAGATGAACCACATCCTATGTGTTTTGCCTTTCCATGTAGTAAAACAGAAGAATAGGACTTCTGACTCACAGAGGTTGAAACTGTGACTTTGCTGCTTCATTAGATGCATTTCATGCTGGTGTCCCAATACATACATAAATTCAGATAATCTACAAGTCAGTCTATCAAGTAAGTAATTTTTTGCCAAGATTCAGTTACCATAAGTAGCAGAGAATATATACAGAGAACGCACAGAGGCATGGAATTATTTTATTTATTTATTTTAATTGCAGGATGTTGCCTTTTAATAAGAGGGCTTTATTATTATTTTTAAATGCCTTTTAAGATTTAAATAAACAAAAAAAAAGGTGTCTGTAGAGAAAAGGGGTAGGACATCCTATTCAATTTGGATTCTGACCCCCAAAATAGACAATATTGATTTGGTTTTGTTGCTGTATTTAGAATAAAAATAGATGTTAAAAACAAAACAAAACAAAACAAAACAAAACAAAAAAAAAAAACATAACAACATTACATGTTTGACACTAGGTATTGCTGTTACACACTAATGCTCTCTGAAGGACAGAGTGATAATTAAACAAGGTTTTTATCAGCTGGATGGATGGTGATTGTTGAGAAAGATTCTGAGAATGGTGAGAAGACAGTGCTAATCAGTATACCAAGAAAAAAATGTAGGAAAACATTTGCAGTTGCAGGCAACTAAAATAGAACTGATTCTCATATTTACCAGAAAGAGTAGACCAGCTGAAGTTTGCCTACAACAAAATTCCATGAGTTGGTTCAAAAATAGTTGGTCATATCAAACTTATCACGGTGTGGTGTTGTAAGTAATTTAGTTTAAGGGCCTGTGTACTAGAAGCAAATAAAGTTATACTAGGATTAAACATTTGTTACGCCCTGTCATCCTACTAGATTTTCACTGAAGACAAGTATAGAAAATACTTCTAATGTGCAACATGGGTAAAAGAGGAGCAAATTTGTTAAACAAAGGAGGCAGAATAGAGGGAAGAAAGAAAATATATGGTTATGGAAGCAAAAATACACTTGCCAGGCCTCTTTCAAATATATATTGTGACATATGAGTTTCAGGGAGGACTTTTATGGCCATGTGACTAATCTGGAAGACATTAATGACTTGAAAGTACTTTTCTGCCAAATATTCCACTTAGCATTTGCTCCTCTATGAGTCTTTTCTCCCACTTAAATATGATATAATGTCAGAATTCTGCTGAAAAAATTTAATAAAATGGTTGACAAATAAGGAAGTAATATTGAAGATTAGAGAATAGGTAATTTTTTTTTTATTTAATCCTCCATACACTTAACACTTGACATAAAAAGCCAATCAGAATGTAATAATTACTTGATTGGAAAACTATTATGTATTTTAAAATCAGAGTTGGTATCATTTAAACAGACATTTATTATTATTTTTAATACAAAACTAGTTGTTGTTTCCAAATCATATCTTTATGAAATGTATATATTTTGAAAAAAGAAAAAAATAACATTTAAGAAAAAAAATAAGTTGCAGTTTTAATTTTACTATCAACACAAAAGTATTTCAAAATATTTTATCTCAAGAAAATATCCAATTTATGTTCCACTACTTTATTACTCTCTGTAATACACAATGGTCAAATAATTATTTCTTTTTCATGAGCAGAAACTCTTCAAAGGAGATTGAGATTAGCAGCTAAAGCAGGATTGTGGTATGTCCACTTTCAGTTTTGTGCAGGATGTAAATGTGTCTTGTGGATCCTCCAAATCACTCAGGAATATCATTCTGTTTCATTAATCCAACTCAGAACACAAAAGTTGCAAAAACAAAAACAAACAAGCAATAACCAGAATGTCCAATATTGAGAATCATTAATACAACTCTGACATTAAATTAGAATTTAAAATTTTCAAGGAACTGCTACAAAGAGAGAAAATTACAAGATAAATGATTTGTCTCAACAGGATCATTAAACAAACAAACGACAAAAAAAAACACTCTTCTATTTTTTTTTCTCTTTTATATAAGTGAGAGCTACATTTGACTATAAATAAATAACAAATAATCACTGCTAAATGTCCAGAGGTGTGTCTGCCTAGAGATTAAACCACCACTAGTAAATCAGCTGCAATATCTACATAAATATACGTGGATGATGAATGTGGAAACATGAACAGTGTTTAACTTCCTGTTAGTATACCCTCAGAGAACAGTGTGGACTGTCAGGACAACACATACCCAAGCTGGGAACGTTAGCAAACTCATGACAAGTCTGCTATCAAAGTGGAGTGTACACAGGTCTGGAAATATGTTTTGCTACTGGGCACTCCAAAGGTTGTATTGTTAAAGGTAAACATACATGGCCAATTTGTGGGAAGACATGCTTCAATTTGTCACATTGTGGTATTGTTGTATTTATTTCTATGAAGGGGGGATATATATATATATATGTAGATATTCTGAGTGACTTGAAAGTCAGTGAAAATGTCAAAAAAGCTGACAGATCTATTATTTTGTATGTATTTGAATTAAATATCTACTTTTTTATTATGTGGTATAATTAGTGTGTGTTTGTGTTCTCTCCTTTTCCCTTCCTTTCTGCTTCTTCCCCACCCCTCAACCACCCCCACCCCCCAATCTGTTTTTCTTCAAACATATTTCTGTCTGTAAGAAAAATTCTTGAAGTGTCTGCACTTAAACTTGCACTGATTATCATTGAAGAAACGTACAGATCTATTTAATTTTAAAAAATCTTTTTCATATTTATTATGTCTGAAGTAGGTTTCAAACCCAGCAAAAGTTGTCATTTAATTCACAGGATCATAAAATGGTTAAGGTTGGAATGGGCTTCTGGATTGGCTCCAGGGCAGATGCATTCTGCAGCAGACCAGAGGATTGTGGTGGACAGGGATTTTTCTGCATCAAGGCCCCTTTGAGGCAGCCAAGGGAGCTGCCAGGACCCAGCAGCCCTCACGAGGGTGGCTGGTGAGGCTTGGGCAGAGCCAGCAGCCCTCTCTCTGTCTTAAAAAGGCAGTCCCTAGGGAGTGTGAGTGACCAGGACTGAGGTGAACAGGGCAAGCGTCAGTCGTGGCATGGTGCAGCGCCTTGTGAGGCAGGGTACTCAGGGAGGGCAAGCAGGGTGGTTGAGTAGGGTTGGTCATATCTGTGTTCTGGGAAGGACCGTCTACTACCTTCTACTGAAGAAATGGTGTCCACCCCTCAAATCTACCAGTCTGCAGCTGAAACCTAGATGGGCGGGCCACAAACTATCCAGGCAGATGCCTCCACCCAAACAGACCTCCTGAGGATTGAAAGAGCAGCCAGACCCTCTGTTCCACGGAGCTCCAGTCTCTGGAAGTCCCCCTAGGATATGAAGGCAGAAGTGGGTGTCATGGGTGCAAGTGTGCCTAGCTGGATGCGCTCTTCAAACAGGTGGCTCGGTTGTGAGAGGAGTTCACCAGGCAGTGTAGCATTCGAGAATATGAGTGAGAGATTGAAAAATATTATACGCTGACACGGTCCAAGTAACAGCCCTGCTCTAAGTCTAGGCAAGGGGTAGGGAAAAAAGTGTGTAGCCCAAAACAATCACATTTGAAAGACTCACAGGATGAGGGAGAGTGGACTCTAGTCTGTGATCAGAGCTGGAGGAGGAGTCCCCCTCCTACCTCTGAAGGTGATCCTGCACAATAGATATGAGGTTCTAAGGCAGAAGCTAGGAGACTCTAGGAGACCTAGTAAAGACCTCAAAAAGGCCAGCCACAGGGAACTCAGAAAGGCTGGCCGTAAAAGTGTTGTCTCAGTCTCCCCACTGCATCAAAACTAGTGCCACAAAGAAGGTGTGAAAGATGTTAGCCATTGGAGACTCCTCTCTGAGATGCACTGAGGCTCCCACTTGCCATCCACACGATCTCTCCAGTCAGGTTTGCTGCCTGCCTGGGGCATGTATTCATGATATTAGGAAGAGGTTACCGAGTCTGATGGGTCCCAAAGACTAACACTCCTTCCTACTTTTTCAAGTAGAATCAAGTGGAGTTGTAGCAAGGAAACTCCAAAATATCAAAAAGGATTTTATGTCCCTTGGAAAGAAGTTGTAGGGATCAGGAATGCAAGTAGTGTTCTCCTCTGTCCTTCCAACTGGTGACTGGGACTGAAGAAGGAGACATCAAGTGAATGACTGGCTGCGAGGCTGGTACTGTGCCCAAGGTTTTGGATGCACTTTTGAGAGACCAGGTTTGCTGACTTCAAATGGGGCTCAGCTGAGCAGGTGGGGCAAGAGTGTTCTGGGCAGTAAACTGTTGGGGTTTATCAGGAGGGCTTTAAACTAGATGCTGGGGGGGGGGAAGGGGGGAAGAGGGGGGAGGGAATGGACCTCTGTGTGAAGGAAGCATGCCTGAGAGCATTATCACTCTAAGTAATGTTAAGGATATACTTGTGAACCGTCCCAGTGCAATTAGGAAGGGTTCTGGAAATGTGATACCACTGGTAGCCAAGCTGAAGTGCCTCTACACCAATGCACACAGCATGGAAAACAAGCAGGAAGAGTTGGAATCCATGGCACAATTAGACAAATGTGACCTGATTGCTAAGATGGAAATGTGGTGGGATGAATCCCATAACTGGAACACTAGAAGAGAGGGCTACAGACTCTTTGGAAGAGATAGGGAAGGAAGGGAGGGGGTGTTGCCCTCTACATTAGTGAAGGAATTAACTGTGAAGAGATGTCTCTGAGAAACAGCCATGGACAGGCATTGTATATATATATGCATATCTATACAAGATATATATGAAATATATCTTAGTACCAATTTATATTTTTAAGGGCTCTTTATCTAGCTCATGGAAGGGAAGGGGAATTTAAGACATTTGATTGAGAACATCTATATTTATCTCTTGCTTCAAGTTGCCTTCTGCAAGCAACTCTTTGTCAACAAGAAATGATCTAACTTCAGCATCTAACATACCTGGTATGAGTGTTCTGCAAAATGTCAAGCAAGTCCTAAATTTTGGGACTGCTGGACTTGAATCTGGCCAAGCTCAGTCACTGGCCTGCTTTTAAATCAAATATATTACAGGCTCAGACTTGAACCTTACATCTTCAGATAATACCTATCCAAAAATAAAGCAGAGTTCCAAGGCTAGATTTATACACATGAATGATTCAGAGAAAAACGAAGGCACACGTGAATGAATTATAATACAAGCAGAAGAGTGGTTTCTGTAGTAGCAGAAATTTATTTATTAATCTCTTCACTATCATTTTTATCATTATCATAAAGTAGACTTCTGACTGAGGAGTATGAAGCATACACTGGAAAAAAAAAGAAAAAAAAAAAAAGAGAAATAATCTGAAAGCAAATCTATATTAGTAATTTATTATTATTATTATTATTTTATTTCCTGTGCTTGGGCCTCTGTAATAGAAAAAAGTCAAGTGGCAACTGGGAAGGCTCATCTGGAATGAAGGTGTACTCTCCTCCCATTTCCCCCCTCCAGTGAAAGGGATAAAACACTTTATGGAGGCATGCACTCAAGGCCTTGTAACAGTCCCATGTGTTCAAGTCCTGAACAGCACAAAAACAAGCTCTGTGCCAGCTAGCAGTCACATTTGATTTCCTCAGCCCATTGTAAAACAGAACTGCATAATTATGGTGACTCCATCTCAGAGTGGACCCTCTGCCCATGCAGAGAATGCAGTTGGATTTTTCCTTAAGTACACATAATATTCTTGAACCTCATCCTGATTCTCTGAATAGCAGATCAACTTCTGTAGAAAGCATGTTCATACTATTAGTGTT
This sequence comes from Nettapus auritus, assembly GCA_011076525.1. Lineage (NCBI taxonomy): Eukaryota > Metazoa > Chordata > Aves > Anseriformes > Anatidae > Nettapus > Nettapus auritus. The sequence goes on from CM021765.1 coordinate 147,148,004, forward strand.
TCCTATGGGACTTTATTCATTTTGTCATTATTAATTTGAGGCAGATGTTTTATGTAGGTGAGATAAACTGATAGTTCTCTTTCTGAAACCACTTGTGAGAAAATAGATGTAAGAATATACAAAAAAAAAATGTATAAAGAAGTACTGGAACAATATTTAGGAACCAATCAGCTAGTCAGTTCCAACATGTCAGTTGACACTGAGCTTAATGTTATACAGAAAAAGAGTATTGATTGTCAAAATCATGTGTCTGTTATGAAACTACATTACTACACTGTAATGAATTTGCCAGGAATGACTAGGCTTAGAAGATTGCCTACATATGGACAACTTTTTAAAAACTGAGGATGAAGATTTTTTAAAATATATTTAAATATATGTTTATAATGCAAATACTAATATATTTTAATTTATGTTAATATTTATATACATTTTTTCTAATCCCTCAGTCATATAATGCTTTTTACTTGCTATTTATGAAATAATGTTTTAAGTATTCCTGTTTCTTAGCATCTAACAGGTATTAACAATTTTCTTCAACAACAACAAAAAAAACTTTGTGTGAATTTAAAAATTAAACAAAATTGAGTTTTAAACTTTAATATATATCACTGTTGAAACAAAATAAAGCAAGCAAACAAACAAAAACAAACAACAAAAAGAAAACATTTTTTTCATGGAAGAATAGACGTTTTTCAAACAATTCTACCTAATGACAAAAAAAAAAAAAAGGTATAATGAACAGCAGGGAATGAGAGAGAAGCTTGTGATTTAAAGCAATAAAATTTCATAAAAATGAAAAATGAAGTAAAAGTATTAATTACAAGAAGTTCCTTACAAATTACTTGGTAGAAGTTTTTTGAATTAGCTGAATGGCATGTAAATCTCTCTTTTTTTTTTTTTTTCAACAACTAATCAGGAAGAATTTGAGTTGGTCTGCAACCAGAGGAATTTAAGCAAGAATCATCTAATCATAGAATGGTTTAGATTGGAAGGATCCTTTAAACACCATCAGAAACCTTTAAAGGCCATTTAGTCCATGGACAGGGACTCTCCTAATCTCACTAGATTAGGCTGCCCAAAGCCCTATTCAACCTGGTCTTGAACAACTTCAGGTATGGGGCATCCACAACTTCTCTGGGCAACCTGTTCCAGTACCTCACCACCTTCATAGTAAAGAATTTCTTCCTAATATCTAATCAAAACCTACCTCTTTTAGTTTAAAAGGATAACCACTCGTCCTATCACTTCATGCACTTATAAAATGTCACAGAATCACAGAATGGCAGGGGTTGGAAGGGAGCTCTGGAGATCAATGAGTCCATCACCCCTGCTAAAAGCAGGTTCCCTACAGTAGGCTGAGAAGGAAAGCATCCAGGTGGGTCTTGAATAACTATTTCCATGTTTCTTATATGCTCCCTTTAAGCAATGAAAGGCTTCAGTAAGGTCTCCCGGGAACCCTCTCTTCTCCAGGCTGAAAAAACCCCACTCTCCCAGCCTTTCTTCATAGGAGAGGTGCTTCAGCCCTTTGATCATCTTTGTGGCCTTCCTCCAGACCCTGTCTAAGGGATCAGCATCTTTCTTGTGCCTGAGGCCCCAGCAGAAGTGGGGCGTAGTTTGGATGGAGTTTCACAAGAACAGAGTAGAGCGGGAAAATAATTTCCCTTGACCTGCTGGACACTTAATGCAGCCCAGGATATGATTTCTAGGCTGCAAGACCACACTGCCAGCTCATATCCAATCCTCCATTTGCCAGCACCCTCAAGTCCCTCTGGGCAGGACTGCTCTCAATCTGTTCACCCCCTCATTCTGTCCTGATGTTTGGGTTTGCCCCAACCCAGGTGCAGCACCTTGTACTTGGCCTTGCTGAACTTCATGAGGTATATATAGGCCCATCTCTCATGCCTGTGAAGGACCCTTTGGCTGGAATCCCTTCGTTCTGCTGTGTCAAAATAAGCCATTAGTTTGCTGACTAATGTTTAGTGTATATCATAAAGAAACAGCAATGAAAGGAAGAACATGGCTAACCACCAGGTCCTGCACTTTGGCCACAAAAAACCCTATGTAGGCTTAGAGCAGAGTGGCTGGAAAGCTGTGCAGAGGAAAAGGATCTGGGGGTGCTGATTGATGCTTACCTGAACATGAGCAGGCAGTGTGCCCAAGTGTCCAAGTAGGCCAATAGCATCCTGGCTTGTGTCATGAACAGTGTAGCCAGCAGGACCAGGGAGGTGATCATTCCCCTGTACTCTGCTCTGGTGAGGTCACACTTCAAGTACTGTGTTTGGTTTTTGGGCTGCTCACTATAAGAAGGACATCAAGGCCCTGGATTGTGTCCAGAGAAGGTCTATTAAGCTGGTGAAGGACTTGGAACACAAGTCCTATGGGGAACGGCTCAGGGAACTGGGGTTGATTAGTCTGGAGAAGAGAAGGCTTAGGGGAGACCTTATTACTCTCTACAGCTACTTGAAAGGAAGTTGTGGGGAGCTGGGGCTTGGTGTCTTCTCACAGGTGACTAGTGATAGGACTAGAGGGAATGGCTTCAAGTTACGCCAGGGGAGGTATAGGTTGGAAATGAGGAGACATTTCTTCTCAGAAAGAGTAGTCAGGCATTGGAACGGGTTGCCAAGGGAAGTGGTCCCTGGGGTGTTTAAGGAAAGGTTGGACGTAGTGCTTAGGAACATGATTTAGAGAACGACATTGGTAGTAGGGCAATTGTTCGACCAGATGATCTTGAAGGTCTTTTCCAACCTTAATGATCCTATGATTCTATGAACTTAGAGGTACTACAGAGATAAATGCATAGAAGGTTGATGTGACTGGTAAAAGAGAAAGAACAAGGAAAAAAAAAGTGTAATTCAAGAAACAGATACATAGAATGACTTTATCTTCCACTGCTTTTTCCTCCATTCTGATACAGACAGGGTTTTTCTGCGCAGCAGTGTAAATTACAATAGCTTCAGACTGAGAGATACCTTGTGACTAATCACATGAGAATGCAAAAGCACATGGGCACTGGAATTAGAGTACTATACGGATTATATGGACTATATCAGTGATGGATCATCACCTGAGATGTGGCAGGAAAGAGAAGGAAATATGGCTGACATGAGGGGGAAGACCGTAAAATAGACAAACACCTTGCATGCTGAACAGTGTTTTTGCAGCTGAGTCAACGTTCAGAGGATAATCTTTGTCTTTCCTTACTGGGGTTCATAATTATCTTTCTGTAGTATAACATTTAGACAAAATATATGCTTATATGCTTTAGCAAGTATCGCAGTCTTGACCATTTTAAAGTTTCAGCACTTATTATGATGCCAATTTCTTAATGTGAGATCTAAAAAAAACATCATCTGGATTGGAAATAATGGAATTACAGTGTGTACAGTTAGGCACATTCTGTAGTGCTTTACATTTGCAGTTCTGGCAGAATTAATTTCATCTCTCTCGAGCTGCCTAAAGGTTTTTCACTTAGATTTTCTTGTTGTATTTCCCAAACTTGCTGAAAAACAAAACAAAACAAAACAACAACAACAAAAACAAACACCTCCCAAAAACGTTATTATTCTTTAGTTGACAGTACAAACAAATGTAGTTTATAAGCAGTCATTTTCAATTAACCTAAGAAATCAAAAAGTCAGTTATCTGGTTTCTGTAGTAAACAGAGAAAAATATTTATTTCCAGAGGACAATTCATAGCATCTTATGATAGTATGGATTATTTACTCTAAGACAAGGAAGGAATTTAAAAGATTTTAGATTGAAAGATGCAATGAATCTTAGTATTTGTAATTTGAATCTCAGAAACATTAAAGGTTTTTAATATTTATACGGGAAATAGGACATAAATGTGTGTACTGTTCTTTAGCTGTAAATTAAGGGCATGAAAACTTGTGCCTCTAGATAAAGGTGTGTGATGTTAGTTCAACTTTTATTCATCCTGCAAAATTAATTTTATTTGCCTAATCTTAGTTCAGACAGCAATTCAAAAGAAAATGTATTATAGGTGTATACTATTTTTTTTTTTTTTTTTGCTGAAAAGGGAAAATGCAGAGAGATGGAGACATATTTCATATTTTGTAGTTGCAATGACATTTCTGTCTAAAGTTTGAATCCTCCAATTTTGATGACACTTGCTATGAAACTCTTTGGCAATTGCAGATTAAGGTACAACAAGAAGACAAGGAAAATATAATATTATTTTGTTTTAAAACTCTAAAAATTAAAATTCAGAAAACCTTTCTGTCTTGTGAAGAAATGTGCCATTTTGAGGGTTGAGATCAAAGCCCCTCTGAAGTATAAAACTGGAAATTATTTTGCAATTTTAAATAATACTATTTCCAATATCATTTAGAAATCTGCAGTATTTATTACTGACTTCACTTCAATGGAATTTTGCCTCCTGGAACACTTGTCTTTCCATTTGGGTAATATCCTTTCCAGTGGCTTCATGGAACAAGAATTTTTGCTGCCCTAAAAAAAGATGGAGTAAGATATGAATAGTCCTCCCCACACAGTGCCAGATGTTTCTACAGGAATTGTGAATAACCTGCTGACCACATTTTGGAATCCTCTGCCTAAGTATCTATAGCAACTAAATATTAATGCTGATTAGTTGTTGTTGTTGTTTGTTTTGGTTTGGAAGCTCTTATGTAGCTAAAAAGACTTTCCAACACAGATTTACTAGAAGACAGAAATTATATATCTTGGTGGGGCCTGTTCTAGTGCACTATGACATGTGATGAGCTAAAAAGTTGTACCAAAACACAGATTTTTTTAATCTCTATCAACATTGCAGCCGGACTTGCCCCTTCTTCTTAGATGACTTCAATAAAATTAAACACAGCTTGGTAAGGTCTTAATTTTTTATTATGAGAAGCAAATAAAATAAAATAAAAATCTATATCTCTTGTCCTTTCCAGCAGCTCTGTCAGAAAGTCTGATACCTTTCAAATGTTAAATGTTAACTATCCAGCCTTATGGAAAAGTTTATATTCTATGGACTTTTCCATATGGCATAGTAACTGTATAAATATTTAATGTATTTGTACACACACACGTGAATACATAATGTAAATAAATATAAAACTGCTCTTAGTAGAGAAAACAACAGTCAAATTGTAATCTTAATGTCTAGATTTTTTTTTTCAAACATATAATAGAAAAAAAAACAAAAACACCTTCCTTAAAATCAATATATAACAAAATATGATCCATTTAATTTACTCCCAAATTTCAAACAAATAAAGCAATAATAAGAGATAAAATGCCCCAATACTGTATATAATGCAAGTATTGCAGTTATGTTAAGGATTGTTAATTTACTGATGCATGGATGAGATGAGGTGTGTTGCCTTTGTTAATATCAGTTGAAATGTGTAAGCAGTCCAATAGTTTTTGTTTTCTTCTAATATCTCTACTTCGGTGCAGATGGTAGTGTCAAACTCACTGAAATTATTGTAGAATTTCTTGAACAGCAGACAGACACAGCAATAGTGGAAAAACCTTTTAAATTTAGAATATTGTTTTACTCTTACAATGATTTCAGTACTATAACAACTTTATAAGCTAGAAGTGATAAATATTCATGTGTATTAAATATATTCATTTAGTAGAATTATTCATAGTGAGGGAAATTATGTAGTCAATTTCTTCTGGAATCAGTGGTAGTTTTAAGTGAACAAAGATTGTATGACTTGGCCTCTGTATTTAGCAAGATAAATAGCCTGTGCTCAGCACAATGTCACTTTTTGGTGCTTCAGTGATTCCATTTCTCTTTCCCCCACACAAGAAAAAGATTATTTCTTCTACTGAGGTCAGCTTACTCTTGTGTTTTTCTCACCAAGAAAGAAACATCTTTATAAGGGTCTACACCTGTGTCACAAGTGCTCCAACAGTAGTAAGTTTGAGCTTAAAATCATTTACTCCTTCTGAGAGCCTAATTGGGTTATGAAGGGGTTAGAAATTGTCTATTGCTTGCAATCGTTTTGAGTGGAACTGATAAAAGAGGATCAGTTTCAGCAACAGTCGACTATAGCAGTTAGACTTCAGTAGGAGTACATGAAGAAAATGTGTAGAACCATAAAATAGGAAATGTCTTACAGATGCTTCCAGTCCCTGATTCCTTTTCCTGATACCATATTCACAAAGTCAGGCTAATAACTAATGTCTGCAAGATTCCAGGTTTTAATTATTGCTCTTTTGGGTCTTTTTTTTTTTTTTTTTGGTCTTTTTTTCCTTTGTGTGTCTGTGTCTGTGTGTGTCTGAGTGAATCTGTGTATGTCTGTATGTATTTGATATAAAATTGATTTTATCTTGGAAAAAATCTTAAAGTAAAATCCTTTCCTTGCATAATAAGCATATTGCAAGTAGTGTAGAGTCATCAGACACAATATTTTTCAAGCTTTTAACACTAGAGATTGAAAGAACTTTAGCACACATTGAGCTCTGAGCTAAATAAAATCAGTATTCAAATAGCCAGATGTACTATTGTGGGAGGCAGGTAGCAGAATTAAACTCTGCATGGTCTATATATTTACTCACCTCTACATATTAGGTCTCTGGAATACACATTATTTTGAAGGCACAGCTATCTAAAGTCTGTAGAAAATTTAAATTAGCTGTTATATATTCAGGGGAAAATTGGCAGATAGTAACTATAAAAAAACATAATTAATGTTCCCAAAAGAGTTTTAAATGAGATGTTTTCAACTCTTTAGTAATCTGTGCAAGACATTGAAAATAATATGTGATAAATTTAATTCTGCCTGCTTGAAGATACATGTTTAATACTTGCAGAAAGCTCTGCCCTGAATTTTGGATGATGCCTGACTTAGGAAGAAGTTTAGGAAGAAACTAGCGATGTTACAGGAACTGTGCAACACCCACAATCAGAAATTCATTATATTTTTAAGGACTCCTGCTATATGCTATATTCTTCCTGGTATATGAAATTTATTTTCTTATTTGCAATTAAGAAAGGTTCATTTCAAACAAAAAGTGTCAGCATAAGATCATATATTTTTGTAGATCCTTGTTCTCTCTTTACTATATCTTCTAAAGGGTAACAGTATAATATTTCTTAAAAACTTATACTGAGCATTTTATTATGTTTTATTTTATTTATTTTATTTTATTTTATTTTTGTAATGACCTTTGACATTGTTCTTTTGAAAGCTTGTGAGATTTCCTAGTGTTAACAGAAAGGAACAAGTCAGGGAGAACTCTGCAATGGCAAGCATTAGAAGCAGAATGAAAGAGTGCCAGAGAGCATGTCTTGGGATCCAGTCTGTTCAGAGAAGAGACAGCAAACTGCTATTGCCAATTTACATACCTTAGCTTTGCTGTGAGTCACAGAGTGCAGAACTGTGTCTTGTGAGAGCTGCATCATAAGAATATTTATCTCAATGTAGTAAATATAGAGATTTAACACATACGCAAAAACAAACAAACAAACAAACAAACAAAAAACCGCCCTAGGAACAACATGATTATGAATACAAAAAAATATGTCAACAGTACAACTGATGAAAGACTTGTAGTATAACCTGACCTTTTGATGGAAAAGTGAAGACTAAAGCCTTTCTGGATTCTAAAGTAAAGATATAAAGCACATATGCTTTGTACATGCTTTTGTTATTGTTGTTTTGCTGAAGCAGTTGTGAAGTGTCTTGTATAAATGATGATATAATAAAGACAGGAAACTATCTGTCAACAGTATCAAAGTGCAAGATTTTTTTTCTCTTTTTTTCTTTTTTTTTTTTTTAATAAAAAATGATTGAACGATAATGTTTTGAAGGGACTGGAATCTCAAGTTTATCATCTGCACAAAGAGAAGAGATATTCTCTCTCATAAATCGGTTGCTGCTGCTTTAAGTCGGGAAAAATGGATGAAATAGAGAAATCCTGTTCAGAATGTTTCTGTCTGTGCCTACTGGTAATAGATAATACTCCTCCACGTGGAAGAAATACTGGATGATTTTGATGATGTTAATGTTTTCATGTGGAATCCAATGTTGTAACTCTGAGAATTCAAAACATTTTTTGTCATAGAAATATGACAAATTCAACAGATTTTTTGTGTGTACTTCTGAATAGTTTTTTGATTGTTTAATTAAAGAACCCAAAAGATTAGATCAAGATATGTATTTTCTGTATTTCCTTCTAATTTCCTATTGGTTTCAAATTAGAATTCTTAATATAATTTTAAGAGCTTAAATGACTAGTCAAATATGAATATTAATCTGCCATCTTTTAAGTACTCAATAATAATAATAATAAATAAATGAAGACTTGTTATATTATCTGGTGTATTTTGAAAGAACACAATACTTAGTAGGATCCTGTGTCCTAGTGAAGCTTCAAACTGAAAAGCATAACCCACTATCATCTCTTTGGCAGCTGGGTCCAGTGCATTCCTTGCAAATTTATGTGATTAAAGAGAAGGAAATTTGTCTGTGGTGAAGAATTCACTAATGTTACCTCTGCTGTAGCTTGTTTCATTTATTTTTTTGTTTGTTTGTTTGTTTTTCTCATGCAATTAAATTCTTATAGGTATTTTTCCCTGGAATGTGTACTTTGAAAAGGACATATAGCATAATTAAAAAATAAAAATAAAAAATCCTTATGTCTAGCTGGCCAAGGATAAAGTTACAACACATTTTTAAGATTTTCTTTAACCACAATACAGATAGAGATTATGTATAAAAATGATAGGAAAAGGTCTAAAGAAAATCAACTGTATTGTTTCTAACTATTAACTACTATCTAAATACTGGAAACTCTAAGAACCCAGAGCTCTTTGTTATTTCCTTAACAAGATGACATGTCCAATCTGACCTTCGGATGCTATAGGTATCAAAACTGTTTTTCTGATTTTAATGTAGTTCAAAACTCCTGGGTTTAGGAAATAATACCCTTTTTTTTTTTTTTCTTTTTTTCTTTTTTTTTATTTTTTTTTTTTTTTTTTTTTTTTTTTTTTTTCTAAAAAAACAGTTAACAAGAAGCCTATTGTAGGTTTAAAGATGTCTATGAAACTTTTGAGAAATAGTATATGGAATAATAAGTATAAGAATACATTACAATAGGTGTCTATTTTATGCCTCTTAATTTCATTTTATGAAGACTAGTGGACGTTGTGAGGAGAGTAAATAATTCATATTGTATTATGACATACCATATATTGTATAACCATATTAAAGACACCATCAGTTATATGATCACAAAGTGCAATTCCTATCTGTTACTTTTCAAGATCCACACCATCAGTTATATACTCATAAAGTGCAACTTTTATCTATTACTTTTCAAGATCCATGTCTGAAGCAGATCCAAGCTCAGGAATCAAGAGGGATTGGTGTATATGGTAACCACTGAATAAACTAAAGCTGAGTCTTTGCAAGATAGATTTTGTTGTTGTTGTTGTTTGTTTGTTTGATTGATTGTTTTTTATCATTATCAGCCTTCCCCTTCACAGGAACAGCTGAACTCCTTAGGGCAACTGATGGATTGAATCTTGAGTTTAGATGACAGAACATGGTGACACCAGTCAGTTTCATTTCCTTGCATTTGAGGTCAGTATGTCCAATTAAGCTTATTGAGCTAGCCAAGCTTAGTATAAATTACGTTAATTTTTATAGATTAATTCTTTACTCCTGCAATTCTTAGTAAACACTTGGGGATTGCCCACTGCAATGATAACAGGGATCCTGAATAAAAAATCCGAATTTCAAGGGGATATATCACCAAGACTTCAAAAAGTTTATTTAGAAAATTCTTCATAGTACTTCTTACCCAGTCTTTTGCTTTTGTGTTATTTGGCATTACTGTTTTTGATCTTCAGCAGTTGTTTGGATTGTTTTATTATCTTTAGCTCTTTGTGCTCTTTTTCTAAATAAAATATGCAAATTCTGCCAGATATTCTAGAGAAGCTGTGTTAAAGAGCAGGCTGTAGTTAAACTGCAAAAATTGTCCACACAGAGAAAAGATCATCAGACGAATGGTAACATTAAATATATAAAAATGCTGAAAAAATATTATTTCCTTCCTTCCTTCCTTCCTTCCTTCCTTCCTTCCTTCCTTCCTTCCTTCCTTCCTTCCTTCCTTCCTTCCTTCCTTCCTTCCTTCCTCCTTCCCTCCCTCCCTTTCTTCCTTCCTCCCTCTCTCCCTCCCTCCTTCCCTTGCTCCCTTCTTTCCTCCCTCCTTTCTTCCCTTCCTCCCTTCCTTCATTCTTCCTGTTTTTTGCACCCACTTGAGATTCTGAAGTTATTAGAAATAAACATTTCTTTTTAAAAATATAATCACATATCCAGACAGTATCAAATGTTTTTACAGTAATGTTAACTGTTGATAGTTACTCAGTGAAACTGCAATATTAACCTTCTTACAAAACATGAAACTCAATTTATATAGATAGCAGTGATTCACTTTTTTCCCCTCACCTTTGAGCTAGCAATTTTTCATTTGCATGGTTCTTAAACTCGAATGACAGAACCCTCTTTTCAAGAGTTTGAGTAGCAAGGAGTAACTCAGTGTGACAGATTTTTATGAAGAGGTGTATGTCAAATATCCAATGGTCTAAATATTTTTTAAGAACTAACTGTGTAAATATAAATAAGGGTGGAATGTGGAAAGAAGAGTTATCCTTTGTCATTTTTAGAACCCGTTCCAGCAGCTTGTCTCTGGAGTTAAATAGAGCTGTCTTGATCATTTTTACATATAGACTTTGAACATTAAAAAGAATGATAATCACCTGATTATAAATTCACTGTTAATATAGCCTTAGAGCTGAGAACATTTCACTCCAGTAGTTAATTTAGTCTGTGGTAAATTCTCACTGTTATTTAATGTCATTTATCACCTGCTGTTTTGTCTTACTGTGAACATCCTGCCTGCCCTGTACTGTCTACAGTACATGGACCTTCTGTGACTTTAATGTACTCAGAACAAAGGCTCCAAAGTGCTTCTATCGGGAGGATTTGGCAACTTGCCACAGATATATTCAAGCCATTTTGCTGCCTGTCACTCAGTGCTTTACAAATCGAACTCTGAGGAGAGGTAAAAGGGGTCTATGAGGCATTTTTTTTTTCTGGGAAGAATATGCTAATAAAGCACCATCAGCAGGAAGCAGGTTGTGTCTGAAAGAGTTTTGTCAACTCTGAATTAATTTTGTGTGTTAAGAAACGCAGGGGTGCTTCTAGAACTGGTCTGTGGTAATTAATCCTTCCTGTTTCTGGAAGAGCAGAACTGTAATAAATACAGCCCAGATTTAACAGATGTGTGCACACAATGTCTGCTTTATGAAGAGTAAAACAAAATGATGGCTAATGAAAAAAAAGTTGATTTTTTGTTTGTTTGTTTGTTTGTTTTAAAGCGGTATGGGAAGTACTAAGATCGGAATTCCCAGTGTTTATGCAAATACTGTATTCCTTTAAATGTTAGCAGACAGTATGGTTTGGGAAACATCTGTCAATGTGGTTGGATGTGGTGAAGAGACTGAAAAGGACAGATGTTACTTGTGATTGTAAAAAAAAAAAAAAAAAATCTGCAAAAAATAGAAATGGATAAGATCAGAGACACAATCTGTTTAATCTAGGTGGTAATGGAACCTGACCTTACAATACAGACAGTGATGCTGAACAGTTCTGAGAATCTTTGTAATCACATCACAAAATACTTTTCAAAAGTTTATAATTATTATTGAAATGCAACACTATGATTTGTGTACTTCATTCAGCAGGATAAAGAGGGCAGAGCAGAGTGAAAAATATGTTGAATGCTGCATAAAGAGTTTTAGAAAGAAAATGTAGTATCTTACTAAAATATCTTAGTTAAGCTGTCCCATATAATGTGAATTCAGTGAAGTATGTAATTATGCAGAACAAGCTTCAGATTTCACTGAAGTCCATTACAAGCCTTCATTTTGGTAGGAGAAGGTTTTCCATTAGATCCTATGGACAATGTCACCTCTGGATAACATTAAAATCATATATTTAAATCTCTGAATTTAATGTCCAAAACATGTACAAAAATGTTTCCTTCAGAGCTAACTTTAGAGCTGATTTTGCTTGAGGGATTTGTGTCTCTCTCTGTGTGTGTGTATGTGCTGTTATTTAAAAAAAAAACAAAACACAAGTGCTTTTTACATGATTCTTTGTCATATCCAGACAGACTGCCCTTCATTTAGATGTGTATTCATGTTCGGGAGTACTTGCTGAGTCATTTTATCTGATATACTTTGTTGAATACATGGCTTAATTAAAAAATTCTAGTAGAAAATATAACTTTGAGGCTTATGAGTCCTTACACAAGAACACCTTTTAATTCATTTAAAGTTGCACCACACAGGTCTACCCAAAAATTCAGTCCATATGACTAAGAGAACAGTCCAAACATTTCTTAAACTCCGACAGGCTTGGTGCCTGTGGTGGTTTTACTCGGGTGGGCAGCCAAGTTCCACCACAACCGCTCTCTCACTCCCCCTCCTCAAAGAGGAGCGAGGAGAAAATATGATGAAAGGGGCTCAAGGGTTGAGATAAGGACAAGGAGATCACTCAGTAATTATCATGACGGGCAAAACAGACTCAGCATAGAAAGTGAGATTTATTGCTTATTACTAACAAGCTAGAGAAGTGAGAAACAAAAGAAAGAAACCGAAAGCACCTTCCCGCCCATCCACCCTCTTCCACCTCCTCCCCCCGCGCGGTGCAGGGGAACGGGGGAACGGGGGTTATGGTCAGTCTACAGCACTTCTCCGCCGCTCCTTCTCGGTCACTCTTGTCCCCTGTGCTGTAGGGTCCCACCCACGGGATGCAGTCCTTGCCGAACTGATCCGGCGTGGGCTGTCCACAGGCAGCAGCTCTTCAAGAACTGCTCCATATATGGGTCTGTACCACGGGGTCCATCCCTTTGGAGCAAACTGCTCCAACCTGGGTCCCCCACGGGCAGCAGCTCCTGCCAGGTCACCTGCTCCTGCGTGGTCTCCTCTCCACGGGCTGCAGGTCCGGCCCGGAATCTGCTCCGGCAGGGGTCTTCCACAGGCCGCAGTCTCCTTCGGGGCACAGGCTCCACCGTGGTCTCCTCCACGGGCTGCAGCGTGGAACCCTGCTCCAGCGTGGTACTCCATGAGCTGCAGGGGGACATCCTGCTTCACCATGGCCCTCACCACAGGCCGCAGGGGACTTCTGCTCCGGCACCTGGAGCACCTTTCCCCCTCCTTCTTCACTGACCTTGGCGCCTGCGAGGCTGTTTCTCACTCCTCTCACCCTCCCAGCTGCTGAGTGGCGCAGCATTTTTTCCCTGTCTTAAATATGCTCTCACAGAGGCGCAAAACAACATCGCTTATTGGCTCAGCTCTGGTCAGCAGTGGGGCCCTTACCAAACATGGGGCAGCTTCTAGATCCTTCTCACAGAAGCCACCCCTATGGCCCCCCTGCTACCGAAACCTTGCCACGTAAACCCACTACAGTGCCGTGCTGGCATTCCCTAATTCTCAAATACACTCTCATGTCATCCATTATTTAGAGAGAGAATTCAAAAGAGGGTTGATGCTGCTGTTTTGTTCATATGTTTGCTTTTTCAAATTTAGAAAGTACAAATTAAAAATCTGTGCTTTCTCATTTAAGAGAAGAGATATTTCCTTGTTTTCTAATTAACACTGTAAACCAGTTACTTTGAGGAAATTCTGTTCCATGTTTTGAGTTTTCACTTCTTGGTTTTTAGAATGTTAAGAAAATACTGACACTTTTTTAATAGTCTTTCTTTTTAAATTTAGAAAATAATTATATGTTCTAAAGGAAATGTTCATTTTCTGCATGGAAATTTCGCCCTTAACATGGCCCTAACCTGGTTCACCCCTCTGACTTCTAACCTCTTTTGATAGTCCAGGCTGGCAGAGATGATATTGAAGAGAGAAGCCTGAAGGCTATCAAACGGGACTTTAGGGGACTGGAATGATTCGTAGATGGAGCAGGAGTACAGGTCGTACTTTTCTCCATCCCTACAGTGGAAGGCAGGGGTAAAGAGAGGACCCAGAAACACCACCTGATAAACATGTGGCTCAGAGGCTGGTGCCAACACACTATTTTTTATTTATTTATTTATTTATTTTTTGACCATGGTACACTTTACTCGGCACCTGGCCTGCTAACTGCAGATGGGTCCCACCTGTCTCTACGGGGAAAAGGGACAGTAGCACAGGAGCTGGCAAGGCTCATTGAGAGGGCTTTAAACTAGGTAGGAAGGGGATGAAATAAGGCTTGTTAGAGGTGTGCCGGGGGAACAGTGTCAGGGCTGGGGGAGAAGGCAATGGCCTAACTGAAGTGCACCTACACTAATGCATGCAGCATGGGCAACAAAGAGGAGGAGCTGGAAGCCATCGTGCAGCAGGTAAGCTATGATGTGGTTGCCATCACTGAAATGTGGTAGGATCACTCCCATGACTGGAGTGCTGCAATGACTAGCTATAGGCTCTTTAGAAGGGACAGGCAGCACAGAAGGGGTGGTGGTGTGACTCTCTGTATTAGAGAATGTTTTGATGTTGTGAAACTCGAGGCTGAGACTGGGAATGATAAGGTTGAGTCCCTGTGGGTTAGGATCAGTGGGAAGGCCAACAAGGCGAGCATCCTGGTGGGGGTCTGTTATAGACTGCCACATCAGGACGAGGAAAAGGATGAGGAATTCTATAGGCAGCTGGCAGAAGTTGCGAAATCGTCAGCACTAGTTCTCGTGGTGGACTTCAACTTCCCAGACATATTCTGGACATGCAGTACAGCTCAGAGGAAGCAGTCTAGGAGGTTTCTGGAGAGTGTGGATGACAGTTTCCTGACACAGCTGGTTAGTGAGCCTACCAAGGGAGGTGCCCCACTGGACCTTCTGTTCAGAAACAGAGAAGGACTGGTGGGAGATGTGGTGGTCGGGAGCTGTCTTGGGCAGAGTGACCATGAAATGGCAGAGTTCTCTATTCTTGGTGAAGTCAGGAGGGGGACCAGTAAAATTGCTGTCTTAGACTTCCAGAGGGCAGGCTTTGAGCCGTTCAGGATACTGGTTGCCAGAGTCCCTTGGGAGGCAGTTCTGAAGGGCAGGGGATTCCAGGAAGGCTGGGCACTCCTCAAAAAGGAAATTTTAAAGCCTCAGGAACGGTCTGTCCCCATGTGCCCAAAGACAAGCTGGCAAGGAAGAAGACCAGCCGGGTTGAACAGAGAATTGTGGCTCGAGCTTAGGAAAAAAGAGGGCTTATGATATTTGGAAAAGAGGGGAGGCCACTCAGAAGGATTATAAGGATGTTGTAAGGTTGTGTAGGGACAAAATCAGAAAGGCCAAAGTTCATCTGGAGCTCAGTCTCTCTACTGCTGTTAAAGATAAGGTTATCTCCTTCTATGACAAAGTGACGTGGTTAGTGGATGAGGGAAAGGCTGTGGATGTGGTCTACCTTGACTTCACTAAGGCTTTTGGCACCGTTTCCCACAGCATTCTGCTTGAGAAATTGGCTGCTCTTGGTTTGGACTGGCGTACGCTTCTTTGGGTTAAAAACTGGCTGGATAGCTGGGCCCAAAGAGTCGTGGTGAATGGAGTCAAATCCAGCTGGAGGCCGGTCACTAGTGGAGTCCCCCAGGGCTCGGTACTGGGGCCAGTCCTCTTTAACATCCTTATCGATGATCTGGATGAGGGGATTGAGGGCACCCTCAGGAAGTTTGCAGACAACACCAAGTTAGTTTGCCAATCTGCTCGAGGGTAGGAAGGCTCTGCAGGAGAATCTGGGTAGGCTGCACCAATGGGCCAAGGACAACTCTATGAAGTTCAACAAGGCCAAGTGCCGGGTCCTGCACCTGGGGCGCAACAACCCGAAGCAGCACTACAGGCTGGGAGATGTGTGGTTGGAAAACTGCCTGGCAGAGAAGGACCTGGGAGTTTTGGTTGACAGTCGGCTGAATATGAGCCAGCAGTGTGCTCAGGTGGCCAAGAAGGCCATCAGCATCCTGGCTGGAATCAGAAACAGCGTGGCCAGCAGGGCTAGCGAAGTGAATGTTCCCCTGTACTCGGCTCTGGTAAGGCTGCACCTTGAGTACCGTGTTCAGTTTTGGGCCCCTCGCTACAAGAAGGACATGGAGGTGCTTGAGCGAGTCCAGAGAAGGGCTACAAAGCTGGTGAAGGGTCTGGAGAACAAGTCTTACGAGGAGCGCCTGAGGGAGCTGGGACTATTTAGCCTGGAGAAGAGGAGGCTCAGTGCAACCTTATCACACTTCACAGGTACCTGGAAGGAGGCTGTAGCGAGGTGGAGGTTGGTCTGTTCTCCCATGTGCCTGGTGACAGGACGAGGGGGAAAGGGTTTGAAGTTGCGCCAGGGGAGGTTTAGGTTGGATATTCGGAAGAACTCCTTGACTGAAAGGGTTGTTAAGCATTGTAATGAGCTGCCCAGGGAAGTGGGTGAGTCACCATCCTTCGAGGTCTTTAAAAGACGTTTAGGTGTAGAGCTTAGGGATGTGGTTTAGTGGAGGACTTGTTAGTGTCAGGTCATAGGTTGGACTAGTTGATCTTGGAGGTCTCTTCCAACCTAGATGATTCTGTGATTCTGTGCAAATATCTCAAAAGTAGTCACCAATTTCTTGTAAAGATTATACAACAAATTGCTATGAGACACTCTGACTTGTATTTTACAAGTTGAAAAATCTATGATTTTGTTCTTCATGAAGAAAAGATAATCTCATTAATAACATGCAATATGTTCCTGACGTGCAGTAGTTGTCGATTATTTTTGGTAGTATGCGTGCTGAACACATCAATTTCTTACTGGCATAGACTACAATTTTTTGAAATATTTCTTGGTGTTCTGTGCCATGTAGTGATACTGGAAGTGAATAAATTTCCTGGGGTTTCAAGACATTTTAATTGTCAACATAGTATTAGGTGTTGTTCTTTCAGAGGGCATTCAGTGTAATGGAAATTGATGGGGATAGGGCTTACAATGTATTTGGGATATTTGAAAAATGGAGGTGTATTGTTTTGAATTGGATAGTGTTTGTCTCATTTGGGTATGAGTATTTGAGGTGACTATGCTGCTGTTTTGTATTCATACGGACCCTTGCACTGCAGTGTTATTGACACACATACCCAAGGCACAGAATAGATATTCTTACACTTGTGTGTCTTAAACTCTGTATGAATAGATGTTACAATCAATCTGAGTTTGTACACTGCATGTAATAACAATTGTCATTCCTTTTGAAACAGCTCGCATTAAGTAATTTCTGAAACATTTCAAACTTTCTCAGTCTAAAAGTAATGCTGATAAATAATGCCATATGAGCTACCACTGAATATTTCAAGTAGGTGACCACTTAAATTTACTATTGAAAGAAGTGATAACAATACCGTTACTAAAATCACATAGTGCCTCACATAAGAAATCTGAAATATTTTGTAAAATAGTCAAACATACTCTGAAGTCCAGATTCTGGACTTTTGATAAGGAATATTCTCACATCCCAACCTGACACTGCTGTTTGTAACATCCATAGGGCTATTTCATAGAGCAACAATAGTCATAAAATATGCAGAACTGCATTTTTATGTTTCACCAATCACAGGGTAGCTGAGACGACATTAAGTAAAATAAAATAGACACTTTGCAAGAAAATAATAAAAACCACAGCATTTTGTGCTGACTTTCGTTAGGAAACAAACAAACAAAAGAGAACAACAATAAAACCCACCAATATAAGTCACACTGACAAAGACATTTCCGATGTATATCCGATGTATATGTTCCCATTTTATAACATTTTCTTCTGCCTTCCATGATGGGACTCAACTTCAATATGGTATAACTTGTAAGAGCAATTGAACATCTAGGAAATGTATAATTAAAGATTATTACTGCAGCTGGCTTTTTTTTTTTTTTTTTTTTTTTTTTTTTTTTCTCTTTTTTAGTCTTGGCTTTTCACCTTATCTTAGTTGGGAAGTCTACCCTTAAAACATCTGGGCTTCTTACTGAAACAATGGCATAGTTTCTGCAGTAATCTTGTATAATTTCTGTTGAATAGTAGGGTACATTTAAGCAGTTCTAATGGGGTGAGCAATATTATTTTAAAGGGCTTTGATCATTACTTATCTTCCAGCTGATTATAGGAATCTTGTTGGAAGCTTTCAAAGGATTTTTAATTTTGAATCTCTTTATGTCTTCAGCCTAGTGATGACATTAATTTTCCCTATTGCTTGTGAAAGGAAGCACAGTTTTGTTTCAGACGTTTTTTGTTCCATGTGTCATGTCTTTTGTGCATGCAGATGGGACTGATTAATTCTGTGGTCTTATTTTTACAAAATAAATAAATAAATATCAGGGAGTGGTAAGCATAACTGCTTCTGCTAATACATGTAAATAATGAAATAAACGTGTTTGTTGTTGTTGTTGTTGTTTACTTTTGTTCTTTACCTCAAAGAAAATAGCATGGCTCTGTATATGATTTCTGAGTGGATTTATTTTTCTCACTTCACAGAGTACTCAGGATCTTTTTCAACAACTAGTCTTTTGTTAATGTGAAATTAGTTTATATGCAGAGATAAGCCACTTCACCTCTTGAATCCTACTTACACCTTCAAAATAATATCTAAGTAGTATATAAATTATATACTACTATGTATATAAGTAGTATGTAAATTAAAACATTATTTATATATACTTAAACCCACTTGAGGGTGAATTTCAATATTTCTGAATTAACAGATTCCTTTCCATTTGACAGTGATTGAAGTACAATTAAGGTTAAAAAATTAAACATAAATGAAAAATCATGCATAAATGATGGTATTAGAAATTATTAACATTACACTATATTTAAATAGAAAAAAGATAACTTCTAAATTATATTAGTTTCATCTATTAGATCTACATTCAACCATTCGAATGTAACATTTTGATTATAGACTAATTTCTTGCATGCAGTAACATAAAATTGATCTTTTACAGTTTTTAAAACAAATATTCATAAATGTTTTACTGATACCCATCAACAAACATAATTAAGACACTTGTTTCTTCTTTCTGTCCTTGCTGAGATAGACCCTGAATCTTAATTCCACTGTCTTTATTGCACTGCAAGGCATGACAGTGCTTGGGAAATAAATAAATACATAATAATAATTTTCTACACACAACAAGATTAGACAACAAATTTTAAAATACTCTCAATCCCAAATTGTTGTGGTTTAACTCAGCCAGCAGCTAAACACCACACAGCCACTAGCTCACCATCCCCCCTCCCTCTCTGGGATGGGGGAGAGAAATGGGAAAGTGAAGCATGAGAGTTGAGATAAAGAAGTTTATTAAGACAGGAAAATTACAATAATAATAACAATAATAATAATAGTACTACTACTACTAATGTGTATGAAACAAGTAATGCACAATGCTCACCGCCCACTGACCGATGCCCAGCCTATCCCCAAGCAGCTGGCCCCCTAGCCCGGCTAGCCACCCCTATATATTGGTTAGCATGACATCACATGGTATGGAATACCCCTTTGTCCAGGTTGGGTCAGCTGTCCTGGATCTGTCCCCTCCCAGATCCTGCTGCACCCCTAGCCTACCTGCTGGTAGGACAGAGTGAGAAACTGAAAAGTCCTTGGCTTAGTGTAAGCACTGCTCTGCAACAATTAAAATATCAGCATGTTATCAGCACTCTTCTCATCCTAATCCAAAACATAGCACCCTGTCAGCTACTAGGAGAAAAATTAACTTTATCCTAACTGAAACCAGGACACAAATTTAAAAAAATAAATAAATACAACCAAGCAAAGAAACAAACACACATGCACATATTTTGTTACATATACAGGAACAGCAAGCTCATTTTATCAATTAAAAAGAAAAAAAAAAAAAAAAAAAAAAAAAAAAAAGAAAAAAAGAAAAAAAGAAAAAAAGAAAAAAAAATGCATATTCAGTGTAAACTGAACATAATGAGTAGTTTAACTGACTCTGGCTTTCAGTACTTCCCCCTCCCCTCTCCCCTCCAGTGGCTGAAGAACTTCAACTTTCACTTTATATTAAGTAAAGCAATTTGTGAGCCTCATGACCTCTATTTATTTATTTATTTGTTTATTTATTTACTAACAAAATAAATGAAGGTAAAAGCTGTCTGGCCATACATGAAGAAAGAACTAAAAGAAATGATGGAAGCAGTGATTTCTATTTTTAGAGGCAAGATAAATCTTTCCTCCTGGTCAAGGCAGTTAAATCTCCTTATTACTTATAAATAACAAAGGTAAGGTATAGTTATTTTATGCCTTCAAATTAGTTTGCTGATAATAAATAAATAAATAGATAAATAAATAAACTTTCCTATACATCAAAAACAAGGATTTAACAGAAAACAAAACAAAACAAACAAACAAAAAAACCCAAACCAAAACAAAAAAACCCACACAAGTAGAGCTTAATCGTAGAGGAAAATTTGTAGATGGAATTTAATTAAAAATATTCTATATTTTCTTTGTTATCTTTCCCTGGGTTTGGACATTGCACTGGGAATAATCAAAAAATCTTTTAAGAGACTTTGGGTTTATGTATCAAGTAAAATACAGAAGGGATGGCATCCTTGACAGGATTGAGAGGTGGGTCTGTGTGAACCTTATGAGGTTCAACAAGGCCAGGTGCAAGGTCCTGCATCTGGACTGGGGCAATCCCAAGCATAAATAAAAGCTGGGCAGAGAATGGATACAAAGCAGGCATGATGAGAATAACCTGGGGGCGTTGCTTGACAAGAAACTTTATGTGAGCTGGCAATATTCCCTTGAAGACCAGAAAGCTAACCATATCCTGGTCTGCATCCAAGGAAGCATGGCCAGCAGGTCAAGTGAGGAGATTCTCCCCCTGTGCTCTTGTGAGACCCCACTGGAGTACTTCATTCAGTTCTGGGGCTCTATGGTATAATTGCCTAAGGTGCCTTGTTAATTAAACAGATATTCACATTTTAAAGGAAATGCACAGCATTGAAGAAGCTTTCAGGGTGGAGTGTAGCTGGACTACGTAAATGTTCCCTAAGTCTCCAACTTTAGATTCTATCGCACTGGGGGGAACCTGGTGTGCTGACTTTAAGGAACAGTACAGAGTGTAGAGTGGAGTAGAGACACCACTAGGTGTGGCTCTGTGACATTGTGATTGTTCTTGTGCACACCAAGACCAGAAAGCTGCACATTTGCCACCCTGAGTCAATGACCTGTCATATTTTTGACAAAATGCTGTACTCTAGTCAAGTTTGCTTATTATAATATCATAATAATACCAAAGCATACCTCCACCCCAAAGCTATCCACCTCCAAGGTGAGGTACCTACCCCTCACTGAGAGGTGAATTTCTGAATTTCTCGGAGCCTGTACCTTTAAAAAAAAGCAAGAAAACTTTTCACCATTCATAACCAAGATATTCATTACTAGAGTCCCTCAATCTCCACCTAAAAGATATAAAATAATATAAATTGACTTAAGAGAGAGGAGATGTGGGGCAAGATGCCATCATTACTTCTGGGATGAGTTGACAGGATGAGTTTCTCTTCCCCCCTGCATTAGCACATCTTTGGATAAGATTTGAACACTTGTTTATACCAGGTGTCTCTATGCAAACTTAGACATTTCTAGTCTTTGTCATGATTTAACACATTAATAGCTAGGCTGTGTACCTGTGTACTTTTGGCATGCTAGTGTGGTTTTTCATACAGTGAATTTATCACCGGCAATCCAACTTACCTGTGTACCTGTTGCTTTAAAAGATTGCACTGGACTGCATTGTTCCTGGCTGTGATAGTTCTCATTGAATGCGACCAAACTCTTTAAGAATTGCTGTGGTAGTACATGGAATCTGACTAGAGTGAGGGTGTACTACGTTGTTTGTGAATCTGTGATCATGATAGTTCAGTACCTTGAACCCGAATGGATTTATAACGGCTTATCGGCTACACCCCTTAACGCAACTGGACCCCAGAACAAGAAGGGCATGTAAGTATTACAAATGTCCAGAGGAGGGCCACACAGATGATCGATGGTCTGGAGCACCTCTCCTATGAAGACAGGCTGAGGGAGTTGGGGTTGTTCAGCATGGATAAGAGAAGGTTCTGAGGAGACCTTATAACAATCTTCCAATACCTAAAGGGGACCAACAGGAAAGCTGGGGATGGACTCTTTATTAGGGAGTGTAGTGATACGACAAGGAGTTTAAACTCTAAGAGGGTAGGTTTAGATTAGATATAAGGAAGAAATTCTTTACTGTGAGGTTAGTGAAGCACTGAAACATGTTGTCAAGAGAAATTATGGGTGCCCCAACCCTGGAAGTGTTGAAGACCAGGTTGGATGGGGCTTTGAGCAACCTGGTCTAGTGGGAGGTGTCACTGCCCATTACGGGGGGGGGGGTGGAATTAAATGGTCTTTAAGGTCCCTTCCAATCCAAACAATTCTATGATTCTGTGAAAATGACAATGTCAAAATAGCATGCTTGTTGAAGCAATGATTTTTAAAATGAATGCACTTTGTAAATTTGCATGCAATTTTCAACAACAAAATCAGACTGTGCAAAATAGCTGCATGAATAAATGAAGCATAGGGTACTTAAATAATTATGAGATACTTCTAACTCATGTCATCAATTGTGTTTCTGCATCTGTGTGTTTTGTAAGTATCTGAAAAGGAAGATTTATGATGGACTGTAACTTGAATTGTACTATATATCTTCTAAATGTTGTTTCTAAGTTTCAGCCATATTTAAATTATAAAATAGATTAAGGCAGAAAATATCTTAGAACTAAAGGGTATTGAATGCAAAAACAAACAAACAAACAAACAAAAAAACAATAAATAGAAACACTATTGTGGAAATACTTGGACACATCATAGGAGAGTTGTTAAGGTAGTTTTGGTGGAGTCTGTGTAATTGTCTTCAGATGTTGGGAGTTGGTCATCATTGACTAAACTGAATTCCATGTGGCAAAATTTGTTGTATTTTACTATTTTGTTGTCTTTTGTAAAGAAAATTGTGTTATGTATTTTAGGTTCTTTCTCATAAGCTCCCATAGCTGCAGATTTGAATGTCATGAATGGCATCTTACAGTAGAAGACATGGTGTCTTCCTCTTTCTCCCAGTTTAATATAAGTCATTTTGCTGTTTCCATGGAACTAACACTTTTTGTCATTTGACCAAAGCATGAGGCCTTTTATGGTTACAAACTGGTGATACATAACTGTGACATACATTAGGTCTCTTCTTCTATCTCTAGCTTATTTACTTCAATCTGTAGAGATTCTTCAATGTATTTGTGCTTTATAGGTCCGCTCACAATGATGGATAAAAATATTCCCTTGGACTGAGTATTAGCCATTCTTAAAGCTAAGCAATCACAAAAGAAGGAAAAGAATATGACAGTATCAGCAAATATAGCACCAAAATACTTTTTGCATAAGCTAAACTCAATTTAATGTCAACCTTGTAAAAATGAATGAGTTCACCCAAGATGACCTACTGTCAATATCATTCAGAAAAGAGAAATAGACCTCTGGACCTATGTTTCCCCTAAAGGTCCTCAGTATTTTCATGTTACCTGTCTGTTTTCCTTGTCCTTTTTGTGCTTTAGTTATCAAACCTTGAAAAGTAGAAAATTTCACCTACCTTCCTCTACGTACTATATCATCAAATCTCATAAGTTCTGATTTTGAAAGAAATTCATTAAAAATCCCAAAATAAATTAGAATTCAGTAGGATAAATATTTGAGGCATTACATTTCTCAAATAACACATATCCATACTTTGCACAATGATAACAATTTAAAGTCACAAAGCAAACTGGGAATGCTGGATAGCACATCTATATGTGATCTCTATTCAAAGGGATCATTAGTAAAATAAGCAAGACAAGATACTATTAGTACATATCACTTCATGTATATTATTAAACTTATTATTGTGGAATATTATTCAACATACGATCTTATAGATTCACTAGATAAAACTAAAAGTGTAATTTTTTACCTTAAAACTCTATAAGTTTAGGCAGAGAATGCACTGTTAAATTTCTGTTAAAATTATATGTGCAGTATTTTGACAATAAGTGAAATGGATTAGTATGAAGTGACTGAGTGTTATGCTGAAAGTCATAAAATTGAGTCAATGTTTTTCATTGTCTCTGTGCCCCCAGTGAAAAATAAGAAAAATAAATGTAACTATTCTATGGATCCATAGGCCAGCTAGGGTGGTAAAAACTTTGCTTAAGATGGTAAGTCCTCTTACCCCAGACAAAGGTGGTGATATTCAGATGACTCATTATGAATTGTCTGTCTTTGAACTATGCATGAATATTGTTTCTGAACAGGATATTGTTTCTGAACATTCTGCTTGTCTAAATAAGACTGGGTCAGGAACTGTGTCAAGAATTTAACAGTGTAGGGTATTGAATGACAGTGGGTGAGAAGGCATCAATATCCATCTACTGAATACAGTATAATAATAGAATGTAATGCTAATAATAATAATAATAATAAAGTGACTGAATTTCAACCTTCTAAAATTAAGAAAGTTGAACTCTAAGTGATTAGTTGTATATAATATATATTCACATTAATCTTTTTATTTTATATGTTTCCATGTGTGTGTGGATATGTATCTGCACAAATAACATTGTACAATACAGTGACTGAATCGATTCACATAATGGTGAAATTGTTATTCCATCTTAATATGTGCATTCAAAAAATAATACTCTATAATATAAACTAATCCATGAATTTTATTTCTCATTAAGCACTAAAATTTGAGATTTTATTTCTGCTTACCAGCAGCTACTAGAAATTATACAGCTGTACATTTGTGAGAAGTGCTTAAGTTGCACCTTTTACAATAAATATCTCTTTGTGAAACTATCCAAAGAAAAATGTCAAGGTCATAAAAGCTTTAACATTTTTGATGTTCTAAATGCTGCTTGATTTATCATTCTGCTTCTGATTATAATACTTGTCATTCTTTCTATCTTATTGAGCTTTGTGATTGATTTTTCACTCCTTTTGTCTGTCTTTAATGCTGGTGCTCTTCTATTGTGTGAAGTTTCACTGAAAATGTTGATCAGTAATAGCTAAGTACAAAATAAACCTTCATTAAATGATCAGTAAAAAATTAGATATGTTAGAGTTATCAGGTTTAAATCCAAGATGCTACTGATGGCCCCACATATTCCGTAACTGCATAGTGTCCTTAGATGCTGAACTATTATTTAGGAAAACAAAGCATTAAACCCAAACCAACCTAATAATAATAATAATAATAATAATAATAATATAATAAAGCAAAACAACAACATCAAAAAAAAACAGAAGAAATGTGCTTCCCAACAGATTGGTCATATTTCTTTTATATCCTCTACCAAAACAACCTTTGCTCCTGATGTAATAACTTGAGTATCTACAAAGCTTGTATTAAAGTTTTTTTTTTGTTTTGTTTTGTTTTGTTTTGTTTTGTTTTGTTTGTTTCTGTTTAAAATTTATTATTATTTTAATTGAGAATATTTATACACTTTTAAACTTTGGTTTGAAAATTTAAAAAAAAAAAAAAAAAGTAGTTGCTTTCTGTCTCTTTAGAGTATCCTTAGTTTCTTTGGATGGATCAATAAATACTGTGATAGGACCCATGGAAATGGTGTCAAGCTGAGGCAGGGGAGATTTAGGTTAGATATCAGGAAGAGGTTCTTCACCAAGAGGGCGGTCACATGCGGGAACAGGCTCCCCAGTGAAGTAGACACTGCACCAAGCCTGTCTGAATTTAAGAAGCAATTGGACTGTGCACTTAGTCACATGGTCTAAAGTTTTGGGTAGACCTGTGTGGTGCCAGGAGCTGGACTAGATGATCCTTGTGGATCTCTTCCGACTTGGGATATTCTATGATTCTATACATTATCCATGTCCAAAGCTATATTCAGAGCATATATATGCATATATATAAAAAGGAAAAACTCACCAAAACATATTATATATATTTTTTTCAAGCAATTTCATTATACTATTTCTTCCCTTACCAGGATGCTATCTATATGAACAAGATTTAAATTAAAAACAGCTGAATTTAAGCTGATAGCTATAACTGTATCTGAAAGTTAGTCCTTATTGCATAAGAGGCAGGAGATGATTCAGTTGCCACAGCCATTTTTCATAGTTTTTCCACTTTTTAAGTTTTAATTAACAGTGACAATGAGGATTATTTTTTACAGTTATTCCACCTCTATTTTGAGGGCACTCATTTTGAACTATCTGAACTACCTGAACTACTGAAACAGTCATAGTGTTCAACCTATGTTAATAGTACTAACATAGACAAATAGGAAATTAATCCAGGGCCAAATTTCTTATGAATACTTTTCTTATCTAGGGAAAATATATATATGTATATATATATATATATATGTACACTTAAGGTTATTTCTGGAACTATATTAATTCATTAATTCTCTGCATGGTAGATCTACATACTCCTGAATCTTCTGGGCTCTATGACAAATTGTTGTACAGCAGACAATATATAAGTTTCACTGTGGGACTACTTTTCTGTTTGAGTATTAGATTTTATTTGAATGCTCTTTGACTATCATATGCTATATTTTTACTTCCCTTATAAACAGTAAAATAGATTAATACCTGGCTTCATATTTAAACACACACACATATATATAATATATATAATTTACCATGATATAATTTCTTATCAACCTATGGGTTTTGTTGTTTTGTTTTGAATATATACCTGTTAATTTCAAATGTGTGGACAGTACAGGAGGAAAAAAAAAAAAAAAAAAAAAAAGTATATTACACAATGCTGTTAATAAAGCCTAGAATGCTGTCTGCTCTCTGGTGATACAAAATGAGAAAAGTTACTTAAAGAATCAGCTTGTATATTGTGAGGCAATGAAAATACAAGGCTACAATGGAGCTACAAGGCTACAACAAAAGGAAGTATGAGACTGTGCAATGTTCCCCTAAGGTGCACTTTGCTATTTTTCTGCGTGAGTAGTTTTGTATAAAATTAATCCTCTTTCTCTAAATGTTGTATATGAAATGCGTCTATTCATATTCTGAACCCTAATGCCAAAAGCTGTTCTGTGTATAGTGGCACTTGTTCAAATAAAATTTTATATTTTCTAGAACAGTAATGACACTCCTGAATTTATTTTGAACAAATTAGATATTTTAACAAGATACAAAAGACAGAGAAGGACTTTTATGTCTGTGATAACATGAGAATTTACAGTGCGGTCTAGGTCATAAGGAGCAGAATGCAACGAGAAAGGCCTCCTCAGTGCTGGGGAGCATACTGGCTCCACTAGCATAAGAACGTCCCAAGTGCATGTTTACATTGACAGCATATGCTTTCAAGTAAATATACAATACTTTGATGGTGCATTAAATGGCTTTATCTCTCCTTCTATCTCTGCTTGCCAAAGAAAATTCTGAAAATACTGTGTTCATCATATAAAGATGGAGGGGGGGAGGAGGGTTAGTTTCACCTACACCTATTTGTAATTTAGATCAGTTGTCTTTACTCAAACCAGTGGAGGGTAGGGAGCTTCTGGAAAGCACTTCTCTAAAACTATCTGTGGTGGTCTTTCTGGGATCTGATATGTAATGTCTCAAAATCTCAGCCACACAATTGCCTGTACTTTTCCCCTGGGTTATGTTTGTTGAGGAGAAGCAACAGGGAAGAATTTCTATGTCCCTGGGATCAAGGGCTCAAGCAAGCACACATCTAGCCCTGGGAATCTGGAAATATTTAGAAGTGTAATATCACAGACATATCTTCTAATATTTGCTTTAAATTTATTTTAGGATCAGCACTGGATAATGAGAGCTTCTGTGCAACAGATCACAGAATCACAGAATCATCTAGGTTGGAAGAGACCTCCAAGATCAACTAGTCCAACCTATGACCTACCACTAACAAGTCCTCCACTAAACCACATCCCTAAGCTCTACACCTAAACGTCTTTTAAAGACCTCGAAGGATGGTGACTCACCCACTTCCCTGGGCAGCTCATTACAATGCTTAACAACCCTTTCAGTCAAGGAGTTCTTCCGAATATCCAACCTAAACCTCCCCTGGCGCAACTTCAAGCCCTTTCCCCCTCATCCTGTCACCAGGACTCATTGGTCATGGAGTTCTGTATTTATTGCATTGCTGCTATTTGAATAAGACATTACAGTAATAACAAATTGATATTATGATATACATATTATTATTATTATGTATAATAATCATTAATCTGACCATTTTAACATAATTAAAACCTTATTTGAGTGTCCAGGGCATATATTTAGTTTCTTCAGGGGCAAACTGTATGTTTTCTAATTATGCATCAGCGCTCAATGATGTTACATAATGCATGACACATTCCAATCCACTCCTTTTTTTCTCTTTTTCCTTTTTTTTTTTTTTTTTTTTTTGTTCTCATCACATGTGACAGAAAGGTAATATTTCATAAAAATCATTACATTATGTTCCTTTACTAGAAATAAGTTGTATTCATGTTCTTGATAAATAATGAAATGATAATTAAATTTTCAGCCGACCGTCTGATACTCAGCAATAGTCGAGCAACATATTTGTTATTCAGAACCTGTCACTGGAAGTGTCAGATTGCCCATAGCTTGTCATGTTTCAGCCTCAACCATACAGATAGCTATACAAGTTCAAGACTGTTTTATTTCCACAGCTTTGCACACTGTAAAAGAAAATCATGTCTGACACAGTGGAAAGACATTGTTAGCCTGGAACTTGAAGAAAATGGGTGCCCACTTTCATCTTCCCACTCTGTACATGAACAACCTAGTCTCAGAACCTGGGAACACAAGCAGAAGTCTCTCTTTACAATATTCTAGAAAACTAGAGTGCCTCAAAACTAGAATATTTAAGAAGTTATGAGTTTACATTATACACAAGCTCAATAGAAGCGGAAAAAGGCACAAAGAAATGTCCATTAGCCTGGTCATTACTCGAAATATGGAAAAACATCAATATGGGGGAGATATTCTTGTGCATGTGGGACAGGCTACTTTGCCTGGTAGAAGAAGGGACAAGAAACTCAGGGAGTGTACAAGTTAAATGCCAGCATATGCAGAGAAAAAAAATCAGGGAGTCCAAAGCCTAGTACGAGCTCAAACTTGCCACTATGGTAAAGGATAAAAAAAAAATGTTTTTATAAATATATGAATGGCAAGAGGAGGGCCAAGGAGAACCTCCATCCCTTATTGGGCTCAGGGGGGTACATGACAACAGAAGATAAAAAAATGGATGAGGTTCTTAATACGTTATTTACATCCGTCTTTACTAGCCAGACCACTTATCCTTGGAGTACTCAGCCTCCCAACCTGGAAGTTGGTGTACTGGGTCTGGCTGGGATGTTAACTTTCCCTGAAGCAGCCCACACAGTGCTGCACTCTGCACTTGTAGCTAGAGCAGCAGTGGTATCACACCAGTGTTGTGTCTGCTGCTGAGAAGTGCTGGCACAACATCAGGACTCTCTGGGGTTCTGGAGCCATGGCTATTGAGTATCAGAAGCCAATTACACCCCAACTGAAAAAGAGATACTAATGGCATACAAGGGTGTTCAAGCTGCTTCAGAAGTTGTGGGTACAGAAACAGAGCTTCTCTTGGCACCATGGCTATTGTGTTACATTGGATGTTCAAAGGGAAAATCCCCAGTATGCACCATGGGACAGACACTACATGGAATAAGTGGATAGCGTTAATTGCACAGCGGGCTCAAATGGGAAGGTCTAGTCGCCCGGGAATCCTAGTAGAGATGATGGACTGGCCGGAAGGCAGAGATCTGGGGCAGAAGAGGTAACCCGTGCTGAAGAGGCACTACCATATAATAAGTTGCCAGAAGACAGAAAGCAGTATGTGTTGTTCACTACAGATCCTGCCATGTGATAGGGAACCATCGGAAATGGAAAGCTGCTGTGTGGAGTCTCACACAACGAGTTGTGGAGGCCATGGAAGAGTAAGATGAGCTGAGTCAGTATGAAGAAGTAAAAGCCATACAACTAGCCCTAGAGATTGCTGAAAGAGAAAAATGGTCAGTACTGTATCTCTACAATGACTCATGGACGGTGGCAAATGCTCTGTGGGGGTGGTTACAGCAATGGAAACAGAACAACTGGCAGCACAGAGGTAAACCTATCTGGGCTGCTACCCTGTGGCAAGGTATTGCTGCCCGGGTAGAAAACCTGGACGTAAAATAAAGTACGTCATGTAGATGCCCACATGCCCAAGAGCCGCACTACTGAAGAACATCAGAACAACAAAGAGGTGGATCGAGCTTCAAAAATTGAAGTGGCTCAGGTGAACCTGGACTGGGGATGTAAGGGTGAGCTGTTTGTAGCTTGATGGGCCCATGAAACATCAGGACATCTGGGGAGGGATGCAACATACAGATGGGCTCATGATCGAGGGGTGGACCTGACCATTGAGGCCATCACACAGGTTACTCATGAGTGTGAGACGTGCTGCAATTAAGAGAGCCATGAAGGTAAAATCTCCCTGGAACAGGGGGAGGCGGCTAGGGTTTCAGTATG
This sequence comes from Nettapus auritus, assembly GCA_011076525.1. Lineage (NCBI taxonomy): Eukaryota > Metazoa > Chordata > Aves > Anseriformes > Anatidae > Nettapus > Nettapus auritus. The sequence continues at coordinate 147,178,589 of CM021765.1, forward strand.
GTGAGGCCTGGCAAATTGACTATATCGGATCACTCCCACAAACCCGCCAAGGCAAATGGTACATAATCACCATGGTAGAAGCAAGAACTCGGTGTCTGTAAACATAGCCCGTAAACCATGCCATGGCCCGAAACACTATCTTGGGCCTGGAAAGGCAAGTAGTGTGGCATCATGGTGCACCAGAGAGAACTGAGTCTGAAAATGGGAGTCATTTCCAAAGCAATTTGGTCAATTCCTGGGCCAAAAGACATGGTATTGAGTGGGTGTATCATATCCCTTATCACACACAAGCCTCTGGGAAGGCTGAAAGGTACAATGGACTGTTAAAGACTATGTTAAGAGCATTGGGTGCTGGGACATGGAAACAATGGGACATAAATCTACCAGAAGACACTTGGTTAGTTAATAACAGGGGGTCTGACAGCTGTGCTGGTCCTGTGGAAACAAAACTGCTACACACAGTGAAGGGAGGTAAAGTCCCCGTACTGCATGTAGGAAAGTGGATGGGGAAGGTGGTGTGGGTTAATCCTGTCTCAGGAAAAGGCAAAACCACTTGTGGGATTGTCTTTGCCCAAGGACCAGTGTATACCCCGTGGGTAATGCAGAAGGATGGGGATATCAGATGTGTGCCTCAAGAAGATCTAAATTTGGGAGAAAACTAATCTGTAATCTAAGTTATATGTTGTAGCAAGACGCTGCAAGATCAATGACAGGTCAACTTTGCAAGGAACTGGGCAAGTGCAACAAGGACTTGAGCTAAGCTGGTGCTGGCGTCCAGGCATCCAACTCCGCCTGCCCTGAGTGACCACTTCAGCAGATGAAGACTAAATCATTAACAGCTCTTATGGACATTTTCCAAGAAAGACCTATAGAATGTAAAGATGTACCTACCTATCAATTTGTTAAAGAACAAGAAACAATGGTGATGAGAACATGCCAAAATATGGGGGACCTGAGAGTGACACAAATGTTATGGAATAAGGGGTGAAAGTTGTTCTGGATCTGTCTGGGATGTTAACTTTCCCTGCAGCAGCCCACACAGTGCTGCGCTCTGCACTTGTAGCTAGAACAGTAGTGGTATTACACCAGTGTTGTGTCTGCTGCTGAGAAGTGCTGGCACAGTATCAGGACTCTCTCTAACCCTCCTGGGGGGTGGGCAAAAAAGTGAGAAAGAAACATCACTGGGGCAGCTGACCTAAACCAACCAAAGGGATATTCCATACCATATGATGTCACACTCAGCAATAAAAGGTGGAAAGAGGAAGGAGAGGGGAGGGGTGGGCTCTCATTGTGAAAACGTCTGTCCTCCTTGCGAACACTGGCTACGTGTATTGAGGCCCTACTTCAAGGACATGGTCAAGCATAGCTCATTTGTGGGAATTAGACAGTAATTTCTTTCCTCTGCACTTCCACATAGCATTTACTTGCTTTGTTTTGTTATTCCTTTTCCACCTCTCTTTTCCCCTTTCCTTTTTCCTTTTTTTTTTTTTTTTCCTTTAGTTGAATTGTTTAATTAATAATAATATTTCCTTAATATTTTTTTTCCTTTAATTATATTATCCTTATCTCAACCAGTGAGTTGTTTTTACCATTGTTCTCACCTGAGGAGGGGGAGTGAGAGAGCAGTTGTGGTGTTCAGCTGCCTAGCACAGTAAAACCACCACAGCAGTCTGGGACAAGGAGCAGAATAAACCCCTCACTATTTGGGTGGAAACAGTTAGAGACCTGCTGCTCCACCTGGACTGTCACAAGTCCATGGGGCCAGATGGGATCCACCCAAAGGTGTTGAGGGAGTTTGTGACTGCTGAAGCAGATGTGATTACCTTTCGTCACCTATCATCAGTCATGGTCATCTGGAGAGGTCACAGATCTCTGGAGACTTGCTAATGTGATGCCCATCTATGTTGGGTCTGTCTGGGATGGAGTCACCTTTCCCTGCAGCAGCCTGTAGCACCCTGAAGTGCTGTGCTCTGCACTTGTAGCTGGAACAGCACTGGTACCACTCCTGTGTTGTGTCTATTGCTGCATAGTGCTGGCACAGCATCAGGACTCCCTCCGAGCCCCTAGGAGCCAGCAGGCTGGGGGTGGACAATTGATGGGGAGGGGACATCACCGGGGCATCTGGCCTAAACAGACCAAAGGGATATTCCATAACACCTGATGTCACACTCAGCAAGCAATAAAAGGGGGCTCTCGTGGTGGAGGGTGGTCCTCCTGAACAATTGGTACACGTTTTGAGGCCCTGCTTCCCAGGATGTGCCTTTCTCTCTGTGCTTCCACGCGGCCTTGTTGTTTGTTTCTTTTTCTCCCAATTCCCTTTCCCTTTAATTAAATCATTCTCATCTCAAACCTCAAGCTCTTTATGTTGACTTTTCTCCCCCTTCCTCTTTGAAGAGGCAGGGAGTGAGAGAGTGGTTATGGTGGAGCTTGGCTGCCCACTCGAGTAAAACCACCACACCATCTATAAAAGTGTCGTAATGAGGAGCCAGGGAGGTACAGGCCTGTCAGTGCTAGGAAAGGTGATGGAACATATCTTCCTGGCTGCAATCATGCAGCATATGCGGGACAACTGGGACATCAGGCCCAGTCAGCATGAGTTCATGAATGGGAAGTCCTGCTTCATCAACATCATCTCCTTCTACAACTGGGTGACCCACATGGTGGATGATGGAAAGGCTGTAGACTTCAGTAAGGCCTTTGACATGGTCTCCCATAGTATTCTGGAGAAATTGGCAGCCCATGTGTTGGACAGTTACACTGAAAACTGGCTGGACAGCCAGATCCAGAGAGTAGCAGTGAACAGAGTGAAATCCAGATGGTGACAGGTTATGAGTGGTGTTCCCCGGGGGTCGGCGTTGGGTCCCATCTTCTTTAGTATCTTTACTGGTGATTTGGATGTGAAAATTGAGTGCACACTCAGTAAGTTTGCAGACAACACCAGGATGGGGGAAGTCTTGATCTGCTAGAGGTCAGGAAGGCCTTGCAGAGAGACATGGACAGGATGGGTTGATGGCCAGAAGTCAATGGGATGAGGTTCAACATGGTCAAACATCAAGTCCTGCACTTTGGCTACCAAAAAAAAAAAAAAAAAAAATCCTCTGTGCAGCGCTACCGGCTTGGGGCAGAGTAGCTGGAAAGCTGTGCAGAGGAAAAGGATCTGGGGGTGCTGATCGATGCTCACCTAAACATGAGCAGGCAGTGTGCCCAAGTGTCCCCAAGTAGGCCAATAGCATCCTGGCTTGTGTCATGAACAGTGTAGCCAGCAGGACCAGGGAGGTGATCATTCCCCTGTACTCTGCTCTGGTGAGGTCACACTTCAAGTACTGTGTTTGGTTTTTGGGCTGCTCACTACAAGAAGGACATCGAGGCCCTGGAGTGTGTCCAGAGAAGGTCTATGAAGCTGGTGAAGGACTTGGAACACAAGTCCTATGGGGAACGGCTCAGGGAACAGGGGTTGATTAGAGAACAGGAGGCTCAGGGGAGACTTATTGCTCTCTACAGTGACCTGAAAGAAGGTGTGGGAAGTTGGGGCTTAGTCTCTTCTCATGGGTCACTTTCAACAGGACTAGAGGGAATGGCCTCAAGTTGCGCCAGGGGAGGTATAGGTTGGAAATGAGGAGACATTTCTTTCCAGAAAGAGTAGTCAGGCATTGGAATGGGTTGCTTGTAGAAGTGGTGGAGTCACCTTTCCTGAGGGTGTTCAAGGAAAGGTTGGTGCCTAGGGACATGGTTTAGTGGGTCACATTGGTAGTAGGGTGATGGTTGGGCCAGATGATCTTGGAGGTCTTTTCCAACCTTAATGATTCTATGATTCTATGATTTGAGAGCTTGAGATCTTTTTAACTGTGTATACCTACAATGCAATGCAATATATACAGGTGAAATGAAGGCAGAATGAAGACCTGAATAAAAGTAATTACACATTTTTGGCCAGGTAATAATAGAGAAATTAATTTGATCAAAAATGATCATGTTCTGCCATTTTATTGCTGGTGTCTGGGTGTAAATAATCTTGACATTCAGGTCATTATTCTTATATATTAACTGCAAGACTAAAGAGAGTGATGAAATGACAGCTATTGACATGCATCCTGAACATACAATAGAAAAAAAAAAATGCAACGATGTTATTATGACTAATTTAAAACCTATATTCATGGAATATTATAACTATGCATTTCTTATTAGGTATAACAATAATATACCCAAACATATTATCTCATTTAAAAAGAAAGCAATTCTTATTTTATTTTCTCTTATGAAAGAAGTAGATCCTATGGTAGAGTCCCCCAAGTTCACACATTAACCTAATCAATTAATACTGGACAACTATTTTTGCTGCATGAAAGGCAAACAACAGACTTGAAGCTAATCTCTTCAAATGCATATTTGAATCCTACAGCTGTTGGGTGAAGACTCACAGCCTAGTCTTCCTATGTCAATTTGGCTGTTAAGAAAAATATATTTTGTCCCAGTTGTGCCAGCAACCAGGAAAATTTACAGTAAAAATTCATAGTATTTAAAAAGATCTACACTCCTTCACTAAAACCAGGGGCTATTAATCTGAACACTAGTCTGGAAGGACATTTTACTCAGTTCAAATCCAGGGACCCTCAAGGCTAAGTACCATGAGAAAGCAATGAAGAGTAGCTAGAACTAGCAGGAGCATCTGACAACACAAATCCTCTAACAGGAATGTTCACCATGTTGTTCTTGCATCGGGTCTATTAATTATTCCTCAGATCAGTCTTAGACTGCTAAGTATATGGTTTTATGCCAGCCCTGGTAAAATGCAGAATATGTGAAAAGATAAAATATACATGTCTAAATTATTATGACACATTTATTTATACATTAACTGTAAGTAAAAGGCAAGTGGAATTCATATCCTCTTTTTTCATGGGTTACATGTTTATGATAAACAATTTTGATGTCTTTGTGTGAAACAATTTTAGTTAGAATGACATTATCTTTTCTGAACTGCTTCATTTGTAAGAAATGCACATTTGTACATCTGAATATTTGTTCCAGTGTTACAGAAATGTAGATATCATAGCACACAATTTGCTCTAGTAATACATTGTGAATTTCATTAAACTTGTTTGTTCCAAATCTTTCAGCAACATGAATAAGTATTAGTAGATTAAAGTATTACAACAATGTAATATATTAAGGTATATCAACACAAGATCTGTCCGCTTTATTTCATCAAAGTTTCGTTGCTCTTCCTTTACCATGTCCTTTCCTCCCTTTCCTGCCTTTGAGTTGGATTGCAGCCATGCAGATGAATAACGAAAAAAAAAAAAAAAAAGTTGTGTATTTAAGTACATGATCTGTGATCTAAAGCTGGGGAAAATAAATAAATAAATAAATAAACACTGATTTCTAAGTGCTCTGTGACATAAATCAGCCATCACTCCAGGATTCAGCCAACACAGATAATTTTATTTGTACTTATTCCTTCAATATATTTGATTATAGTGTTAATAGTTTATGTTAGTTTTTGATGTTTGTACATTGTTAACATTTTTACAAAATGAGAAATGATGAAGTCATGCACTTTTTATTATGTAACTGAAGTGTTCTCTTAAAGCAATGAAGTGCTAGTTACCATAAGAGATATACAGTAAGGATCTGATTCTCCTGTCACTTTGTACAGGTTTCACACTAAGGTAAATTCCCTGCCTAAGAGGGCTTCCTAATGGTTTATATTACTGTTAAAATTCATCCCTATCAGTGCTTCTGAACAAGAGTGTGTTTACAGAATCACAGAATCACAGAATTTCTAGGTTGGAAGAGACCTCAAGATCATCGAGTCCAACCTCTGACCTAACACTAACAAATCATCCCCTAAACCATATCCCTAAGCTCTACATCTAAACGTCTTTTAAAGACCTCCAGGGATGGTGACTCCACCACTTCCCTGGGCAGCGCGTTCCAATGTCTAACAACCCTTTCGGTAAAGAAGTTCTTCCTAAGATCCAACCTAAAATTCCCCTGGCGCAACTTTAGCCCATTCCCCCTCGTCCTGTCACCAGGCACGTGGGAGAACAGACCAACCCCCACCTCGCTACAGACTCTTTGAGGTATCTGTAGAGAGCGATAAGGTCACCCCTGAGCCTCCTTTTCTCCAGGCTGAACAATCCCAGCTCCCTCAGCCGCTCCTCGTAGGGCTTGTTCTCCAGGCCCCTCACCAGCTTCGTCGCTCTTCTCTGGACTCGCTCAAGCACCTCCATGTCCTTCTTGTAGCGAGGGGCCCAAAACTGAACACAGTATTCGAGGTGCGGCCTCACCAGAGCTGAGTACAGGGGGACGATCACCTCCCTAGCCCTGCTGGTCACACTGTTTCTTATACAGGCCAGGATGCTGTTGGCCTTCATGGCCACCTGAGCACACTGCTGGCTCATATTCAGCCGACTATCAACCATCACTCCCAGGTCCTTCTCTGCCTGGCAGCTCTCCAACCACTCATCTCCCAGCCTGTAGCTCTGCTTGGGGTTATTGCGTCCCAGGTGGAGGACCCGGCACTTGGCCTTGTTGAACTTCATGCAGTTGACCTCAGCCCATCGGTGCAGCCTATCCAGATCCTCCTGCAGAGCCTTCCTACCCTCGAGCAGATCGACACACGCACCTAACTTGGTGTCATCTGCAAACTTACTGAGGGTGCACTCGATCCCCTCATCCAGATCATTGATGAAGATATTAAAGAGGACCGGCCCCAGCACTGAGCCCTGGGGAACGCCACTAGCGACCGGCCTCCGACTGGATTTGACTCCATTCACTAAGACTCTCTGGGCCTGGCTATCCAGCCAGTTTCTAACCCAACGAAGCGTGCGCCAGTCCAAGCCATGGGCAGCCAGTTTCCTGAGGAGAATGCTGTGGGAAACGGTGTCAAATGCCTTGCTGAAGTCAAGGTAGACCACATCCACAGCCTTTCCCTCGTCCACCCAGCGCGTCACTTTGTCATAGAAGGAGATCAGGTTCGTCAAGCAGGACCTGCCCTTCATAAACCCATGCTGACTGGGCCTGATCACCTGCTTGCCCCGCAAGTGCTGCGTGATGACTCTCAAGATAATCTGCTCCATGAAAAATTTAGAAAAAATTTAGAAAAAATGCTTTCTCATGAATCTCATCAGGGCTACACCCATGTAACAAGACCAACAGTTCTTTGCAGAATTAACATTTTGCTTTTCCTGTAAATATTTTTAACTCACAGCTGCTTGTAGTTCTTCATGATTTTCAGTCTTTTATTAGTAGTTACTATTTAACCAACTATTTGTCACTTACACTACTTTCATATGCAAATACAGACATAAAAATAAATTAAGCTAAGGTGGGAAATTGTGTTTTATTAAACATGATTTTCAGTCATTTCAAAAAAAAAAAAAAAGAACTATTTAGAGAAAAAATATTCTAAGAAAGACTTATCAGCATGACAGCATGGTGACTTCAAATAAATCGTAATGCATTTTAAATAAACTTTATTAGAAAAAATGACATATTTCAGAAATCACAGAGGTTTCTTTTTGTTTGAAAGCTTGTAAGTACAAGTATAAAAGTATACACCAGCTTTTAAAATAGAGTGGTTCAGTAACACTTAAGAAATATTTATTAATTCAAAAATATATTGTAACAATGTTTATTGTTATTAATGTAACATTTTTCTTACATTTCCTTTGTTATCTGTATTTCTGGTACATCTGTAAAACATGAGCTGTAAGAGTGAGAAGGAAACTCCATTTCCATGTTATATCAGTTCTGAGAATTTTGTCTGTAAATAGAGTTCTTGATGCCGGTTTGAGATATGGTGAGATACTCCTCATTTTGAACATCTTCCTCCAGGAGCTAAGATAAAACCAAACACATAATCTTGTAATGTTTAGAAAACTGCTTTTATGGTGGTGTGTTTACCTACTGTTATGAATTGTTGAATAATAACTTGGCTGTGATTAAGCCATGTCTGTAGGGATATTCTTGGTGGCCTCTGAAAATCATCATAGAATTATAGAACTATTTAGGTTGGAAAAGATTCTTAAGATCATCAAGTCCACACATCAAACTAGCACTATGGATTCCATCACTAAACCATGTTCCTAAACACCACATCCACATGTCTCTTACATCCACGGATGAAAGCTCCAACACTTCCTTGTGCAATCTGTTCCAATTATATGTTGAAATTGAAGGGTTTTGATGTTGGCCACCCTTTCCATGAAGAAATTCTTGAATCCAATCTCCCTTGCTGTGGCTTGATTCCTTTCTAACCTTAAAAGAATTGATTCTGTGATGCGCTCTCCTGCTCTTTGGAACATGTTGTTTAACACTTTCCTTTCATTCCTAGAACAGGACTGATCCATAAAGCTTGAATGGTTTTGTTATTCTCTTTCCTCCTCTCTGTTCTCCTTTCCCTTTTTTTCCTTTAGTTGAATTGTTTAATTAATATTTCTTTAATGTTTTTTTTTTTTTGTTTAATTAAATTATCCTTATCTCAACCAGTGAGTTGTTCTTTCCTTTACTTCTTCCCCTCCTCACCTGAGGAGGAGAAGTGAGAGAGCAGTTGTGGGGTTCAGCTGCCTAGCACGGTAAAACCACCACAGCAGTGTACATTGTTGCTAAAATTTGGGCATAAATTATTGTATGTATTAACCATTCCATAAACACCCAGTATGTATTAAGATCAAGCTTTCACACCTCATCTATAGTAGTACGTATGTCAGACTGACAAAACTGTTAAAAATAATTATTTATTTCAAGACCAGTTATCTTATTTTGGGATGATCATACGATCACTGGCATTCCACCAAATACATGAGTATAAAATATACATGTGAAGTGTTCTACACCTTCTCCAGCGACAAGTTTTTAAGGTTATATATTTTTTCTTTAGTATATTATAATTTTAGTGTTTTAAAAATATATTAAAGTGCTATTGCTTTTTACATTCACTATGAAGATACTATTTTAACATTCGGGTTTTAAGAGCAACAATAAAAACAGAACCACAGAAAACAACAAGATATTTTGACAATAAGTATTCCAAGCTAAATATATATCTATATATTTTTTTTCATGGCAACTGTGATTTAAGCATTGAATACTGAGCATTTCTAATTATTTTGCTTTAGAAATGATTTTTACCTTCCATGTCATTTATATTTTTTTGTTCAATCAGCTGTTAGCCAAGCTGCTGCATCCAAATGCTTCTCTGTTTGATATTTTTTCAGCATTGAGATGGTGATTTTGTGAGGGTATATTATTTCTAAGCTGTTATCAACACATTTATGAGGTGTATTTTTGGAAAGCTTATCTTACCGACACTGGTGTTTTGATGGCTTTTTCACTAGAGAGGCTGATTAGCCCATACTAATTTGTCTGCTGTAGGTTTAGTTTGACTTCAAGGAAATATTTCTGCATAGGCTAAATATGTTCTTGGACAAATAGAATTGTTATCACTTAGAAGACCTCTAGCTGTTACTATCTATTTTTATATCTACTATTTTTTATATCTACTATTACTAAAAAGTAATACTTTGGAATAAAAAAGGTATAGATTCAGCCACAGGACCCATCAGACTTTCACTTTTGTTTGCAAATTATGTGGAGCTTCTGGGACTATGTTCCTGACTGAATATTTTGTATCCTGTAAAAATAAAAAATATTGCATATTAATATAATTCCATGTTGTTGTCAAGAATTTGGCCCTGACATAAGGTCAAATAGAATTAGTACCCTCTGGTATTGCTGGGATAAAAATTATTGGATGAGCAACAGGCAGAGAGAGTATTTTTTGATTGTCAATTTTGGTTTTTGTTTTGTTGTTTGTGGTGATGATGGTGGTGTGTTTTGTTTTGTTTTATTTAAATATTCAAATTCTTAACACTTTTTTTTAAATATTTATTGTATTCTATTTATAAAAGAAGAGTTCTTAACTGTTTGGATTTTGTTAGTAATGATGAATTGTGTCACTTTGCTTTAGACCTCTGAAGCATTAGACAGTTAAATTTGCCACATCATAGTTGTAAACTTGTTTAAAGTTTTTTCTAACTTACCATAATATAGTTATAGCTCCCTCATCTGCAGTATTTTCATAGACAATGACAGTTTTAACCTGAGTATATTCTTCCGTCTTGACTGATTGCATAGAATTAATAACCTGAAAGCAGATAATCAGTTAGTTTTGTCTGTTAGTTAGTTTGTTTGTTTAGTGGTATTAGCATATTTTCTTTTAATTTTCTCCTATTATATTAAAAAAAAAAAAAATTGGGGGGGGAAGGGGAGAGGGAGGAGAAAGAAAGAAAATGTACCTGTAAGGTTTATGTGTTCCTGTCTTAAAACTGCCCATTTCCTATAAATATAAATCCTATTGAAATATTCTGACATTTGGCAGAATTTTAATAAGAACAATAATAACAATGAGATACAAAAAATTTCCAGACTGATTTTATTTATTTATTTATTTATTTTTCTGGAAAACCAAACCAAACCAAACCAACCTCCTTAATCATTTAAACAGTTGTAAAACAAAACAAAAACCTGGAAGGAATTACAATGGATAATTTGTTGTCTATTTTTTTATTCCAATGTAGTGTGAAAGGACTTTTCAGAGATACTCCAATTTTCGATGGAAAAGAAATTTAATGTATCAACATGACATTTTGTACGGATCTGGAATACAAATAAACTGGTTCTCCTGTAACTTTACTTTCTAAATGTACAGTGCCTACTTATAGCACTAATCTAACTTTTATTTAATTTTGAAAGTTTTACTGATTTCCTTCTTCCTTCTCTAACCATCTATTTCAGATAAGAGAATCATCTTTCTGGATGCTACCAGTATCTCCATCCTGCAGGTTACTTTCTTTTAAAGAAGTAATTAGCAATACTGGGTCTTTTAAAACTATATTAACTAAATGTAGAAGAAAGATGAAGAGAAATATTTTTTATGCGCAGCTTTCCAGACCAAAAGTTTCCATCACTGACCAAAATGTGTTTCAGTAGAACTGCTAGAAGGCTAAGTTGAGTAGCACCTGAAGATGTGATAAGAATGTGAGAATAATATGAGAGGTTTTTCCTTAGTGATATTAAAATACAGTGTAACAAAGCAATGAGTGGCCGAAGATGATGTGAGTCAATGGACACAGAGGCATCTGTACATGAAAATGGATATAGAAGGCTTGATCCCAATGAACACTGAAGAATGTTTGCCTGTATTTTCAAATGCGTGTTTTTTATTGTCTACATTATAACAGAGCTGAGGCTCCCATGTCATGGTCCAGGATGTTAGTCTCAAAAAAAACACTTGTAAAGTTTAAGGCCAATGTGATTTAAAACGGCTGTTAAGCTATATAAGGTGCAGAAAACTGGATTCATAATGGAACCATACAGAAAGTCACTGCTGTGTGGAATTGTCAGACATGGTTATATGTAATGAAGTGCAGGTGATGTTAAAGTAATGGAATATTTAAGGTAAAAGGTAACAGAAATTTCTCAAAGGCATAGACAAATAGTGACTTTAGGTTTCTCCTAAATTACTTCATATTATTAGATCCATTCTAAATAAAAGATATCATTCATACAACCTGAAGTCTATGATTTCACAGTGGAGTCCAAAAGGATATCACTTTCACAGTCTCCTTCCATACCTTATGGTTAGTTAGTGGCAGCTAACTCTATTAATTCGTCACTGTATGTTTCAGCTAGGATTCTTGAGATAATTCTCTGCATTCATGAAAATGCAAAAGCTTTGCTACCAGTAAACAATACAAATTATCATTTATTGTTATATGCATGCTGTATTTTACACAGAACCTCTCTACGGGCACAATTCGATCACCACATATCTAAATTGTTCCTCTTTGTTGCCACTTCATCTTTTTCAAATGATACCAGACCAAGGTTAAATTATATAAAGTAAGAAGTAGGGTATATTTTTTGTTCTTGCTTTTCATTAAAATCTTTTCTGTTTTAGTTAATTTCATATTAATATTATCAAAATGTATTCATCTTTCTGTTAACTTCAGATTTCGTGATCTAATAATTTCAACTTTTTTTTTTTCTTTTAGAAGAAAGTGTTCTACAGAAATTCTCAAAGACATTTTTATGAGTTAATAGATAACCTATTAAAATAAAATTAAAAATAAATACCATCAAAACCTCAGCTCACTGTTACAGAATTTGAATTGATTTCAATATTTAAGTTCCAGATTTAAAAGCTCACTTTTGAATCTTTAATGCTTCTGTGTTCCTCTTTCATATCCCATCCTTGTCATGATTCTCTGTACCTTTTTTCTAGTTCTGAGGTATCTTGGTAGAAAACAGATTATCAGAAGTAAAAATGTTATTCAAGACAGAAGAAAACTATAGAATATATAGCAGCAGCAGTTTGCTGATTTTTTTGTTTGTTTTATTTCCATTTTATTTCCTAATAATTTCTAACTGTTCTCTCTTCTTTTTGATTGCTGTAAGCAAAGAGTTAACATATTTAGACTCCACAGTAGCCCTAGTATCTCTTTCTTAAGTAGTGACAAGTGATTTAGAGCTCACTCTTTTCCTGATTTAGTAATGATTACAGATACTAAACTTAAGATTTCTTTTCCTTCCTACATTTTCTGTACACTAAGATGAAGGTATGCTCTGATGCTTAAATCTATGCAGTATTTCAGAAGTTTCTGTTAAATTTAAAATTAAATGAAACTAAAATGTTCTCTGTTAAATTAAAATTTAACCATTTACTTATCTTAAATTAGAGTATGTCTTGTTCAGATAATATACACTAACATTATAAACATTTCTTCCTTGTTTCCTCTACACTTTCCCAAAATAACCTTTACACACTGAGACAAATCTTAGGGGTTGTGATATACTAAATGGAATCTAATGCAAGGGCAGACCTGAAATTTTATTAGAAATTTAATGTGAAATCTGTATATAAAATTGTATACATGTATTCATAAATGCATGTATATAAGTGAACTTTAACAATAGTAAGTGAAATGACTTGTGCATTTACTGATATAGTTAGCCATTACTTCTATATTCAATTCTAACTATAAAGTTATCTGTACATAGATTAAGATTCATAGAAGAAATGTCAGGCTAACTAAACATAATTAACAGGGCAGAATTTTGTTCAGCTGAAACTATTTGTTCAAAAAACAATTTTTCATTCATATCCAGGTACAACAAAATTTTCTGCCTTTTAAAAAAGTGTCTGAGTGTCACAGCAGGAGATTTTAGTACAACATATTTTCATATGTGTAATATTCACAATAGTATCTGTTGTTACATTAAATGATCATTGTCAGAGCTATGATTTAGCACTTCCTTATGCACAGGTATAGCAAATGGATTGTACTTTTAAGGCATTACCAAACTGCAAATATATTTTTTTTGTTCAATATATTTTATAATAGAGTAAATTCTAAATCAGTATAAACTGCAGAAAACAATACATAATACAGAGGATATGGGGTGAGTTCAGTCTATTATTTGTGCTTCAGGTCAATAAAATATTCCATTAGAAATTAAAGCATTACATAAGGATGAGGTGTTTTCTGATTTCCTGTCAGTGAATACATCAATATAACTTTGAAATCTGGAAATACACCACATGGTTTCAGTCAGCTACATCGTCAGTAAATGTCTCAAGTCTTAACTCTTATTCACAGATCTGAAGCCAGTATTACCTAGAATAGTGTTTTTTAAGTGATTGTCAATGTTTTGTGTGGGATAGAATGTATTTCCATTGTAGAGTCTCATATGATGATTTATGTTGAATTTTTGATGAAAATAGCGGTGATAACACACCAATCTTTTTAGTTGTTGAAAAGTAGTGCTTACACAGAGCCAAGGACTTTTCTACTTCTCATGCTGCCCTGCCTGTGAAGAGGATGGAAGTGTAAAAGATATTGGGAAGAAACACAAACAGGACAGATTGATGAAAATGATATCCCATACCATATGATGTCATGCTCAGCAATTAAAGCTGGGATAAAGAAAGGGTATGGGGGGAGGGGGGGGGGTGCAGTCATGGCATTTGTCTTCCCAAGAAAATGTTACGATGACTCCTGCTTTTCTAGAAGTGGAAGTGGCTACCCACAGATAGGAAGCAGTGAATTAATTCCTTGTTTTGTTTTGCTTGCACTCGCAGCTTTTGCTTTACTTAGAGAACTGTCTTTATCTTAACCCATGAGTTCTCACACGTTTATCTTTCTGATTTGATCCCCCATCCCACCTGGAAAAAAAAAAAAAAAAAAAAAGATTTTTTTTTTGTTCAAGAATTTTGTAGGACTTGTAAAAACATGTGATCAGATAGGCTTGCATAGAAATACCAGTGTTAACATACATAGTCTACTGAAATGTTTAGCAAAATCAGACTGAAATTATTGTAGTAGAATAACATAAAATAAGGAAAATTTCCACTGAAAATATGAGATGATATTCATATTTCATTTTCATTTTGATTTTCTGTTTTCTCTAGTGAAGTATATGAGTTAAAGACAAAAAGAACGTGGAATTTTAATATTTGAAAAAATATAAAGGTTAGCAGATCTGAATAAATTCACATGAGAATTTTCTTCAATAGAATTAAAATTAATTCTTAAAGTCTTTTTTTCTTGGGAGAGTGGAAGCTAAATTTAAAAAAGAAATATATACAAACCAGAAAATTCATACATCATAAGTTTGGGAAAAGTTGTAAGTTATACAGAAAGAGATAAAATAGATCAAGAGTATTTTTTATCTGTCACATAACACAAATGTCATGGGATAGTTTGCATTCATTTTGCCAAAATGTTTACCTCTAAATCTGTGTGAGGGATTATGCTAACATTTAAATAGTATGGATGCTATGCCATTGATCAATTCAGCTTTCTGGTATAGATTCAGCTACAATGTCCTCATGAAGTGTCATTATATCTGTGGTAAAGATGAAAATACCCAGCTGCCAAGGAAAGTAAGAGAATCACGTCTCACCAAAAATTGTGGAGGTTTACTATGGGCTTCAATTTGGTCAAAATTTTTCTTAACCAGTGATGAGAAATATTTCCTCTGGGGGGGACATTAGTGAGAGGGAATTCATAGCATCTTATCAAAGTAAAGATGTACACATTTTCTGCTCTTTCTTTTGGGGGAACATGGTGGTCTAAGCACTTTACAAAATATAAATATTTTGCAAGTATCTGCAAGGTGAGGAGGCAGCCACAACAGTACCTTGCACTTAGCTACTTTGGTTTCACAAAATCAACTTTAAAGTGCATAAATAAATGTAACTCTGATAATTAAGCATGTAGGTATCTCTTTTAGAAAGGTGGTTCTTGTTTTGACTCAAGAAAAACAAGTTTTACTTAAACAGATATTTAGTTTAAGTGTGTACTATTCTTATTAACACTAAGGAATACCTGATTTTGACTTCTGTTATGTTCCTGAGTATAAGAAATAATTTAGAAATATTCTTCAGCACCCTGCAATTTAAAAATACTTGATAAAAGGGAAGTGGAGTTCAAGTAACTTGAGCTGGGACTTTGATGTTATGTTCAGTTTGAATTGCATGTGGAAGTTCATGAATTAGTTGAAAATTCCCTCTATCTGTCACCTTGATGGTAGTTAAGAAAGGCTTGGTTTAACCTGAGATCACCTTTCAACGCTTACATAGGATGAATTGTGTAGCTTTACAGCCAGACGACGCCAAAGCAACACACCTTGACACACTGATAACAGCCTTTCAGCCAAGCACATAGAGCTTAAAAGCTTTTCCCCATCTGTTCTCTGACACAGAATCATTTCCTAAAAGCAATCTTTTTAATTACTTTAATACGAAGAAGTAAGAATTAAAAAAAGTTGACAGAGGTATAACAATCCCCTGTGTAACACACAGGATTAACTAGATACTACAGTTCTAACCAAGGTGTCTGTTTTGGTTAGCCTCCATACAAAAGGAACACATATTTTAATTGGTTTAGATCTCTCTCTCTTGTTTTTCTTCTTTCCGTTACTTTTTCCCATAGACAGTGAAGTAGAAGCTGGGTTGTGTTAAAATAACTAGCATTGCTTAATCTTTTCCATTATTATAATGTTGTGACCCCAGGTTTTCTGATTGCTTTCACAAACTGATAACAATTGATTGCTGCCAGAAGGGCCCGACGTATTTTGATTGTAACAAAAAGACAGGTATAAAGTTGCCAGAATCACTGTGACACATCACTGAGAAAGAATGCATGAGTGAATTTCTCACAACAATAAAGCCCAAAGGAAGAAGATTGAGATAAAAGACAGGGAGGTATTTTGGTGGCAATGCTCCACTGAAAACCTTAGATTTGTTTCCATGTTACCAGAAAGGACAAAACATAGATTCATGGAAGAAATCAGAAACTGATTTTTGCAACTGTTTCCACAGCGCCAACTTAGCAATGTAGATATAGCATTAAACAAACATTTCTTCAGCCACATGGAGGATCACACAGCACATAACGTGATATTAGCCATATACTGTGCTTGTGTGCAGAATTGTAAACATTCAGCATCATATCTGATTCTGCTACTTCTGTTTTATTTTATGACAATAAGTTTTTTCTGAGCCCTTTATCCACCCAGGAATCATTTTATCAATAGTCCTCTATCATCTGGGACAAGGGCCAAACCTCAAGCTTAGGATCAGATAAGTTAGTGGTGGTAACTTGCAGCTGTTACTACCAGCCTGTCAACAGGAAAAGCAAAAGGTCTTTACTTTTGAATTTTTCAGGTTACCTTGACAACTGTTTTACAAATCTTTTGAGACAAACTGGGCATAGCCATCCCATGGGTTGGATCCAGATAGCATTCTGCCAGTTGGACTAGACCTGCTGAAATCCTACTTGCAAAAATTAAAGGAAATATTAAATGAGTAACTTATACTAGTTTGAATGTTTTTCATGTGCCATAGAAATCCACACAGAATACTAGGAAAAGTGTAATACTTGGTTTGGGGTGAAAGGAATAAAATCCCATTTTTCAATCTTAATGTTAACATACCTGTGTAACTTGGAACATAAGCAACCATGTAAAGCTAATATTTAGACTACAAAGTCCATTTACAATTTTAATAGTACTACAACTGTTACCAGGTATAGTATTATTGTAAAAATATTTAGTTTTCTAGACATAAATTAAATGGAGGTAAAAAATAAATATATAATATACATGTGTATGTGATATAAATATAAATTATTTATATAAAATATTATGATACTTCTGTATTATTTTCTCTTTGCCTGTTCTATAGTGAGATCAAGTTCCAGAAAACAAGTGAATGTTATGTGAGAAAAAATCATTTCCCATACTGTTTCGGAAGAAAAAGGATTTGTTTGCATAATTAGAAGTGCTATTTTAGACTGTGAGTGCTCCTTTTTCTTAGCCATTTGGAATGCTGTTCACTCTCATGGTAGCTCTATAGTACGATTTACTATATTACTTGAAATTTTGCATTTTCTGTTTTAAATTATTATATTAATTTATATTATAGACACAGATTTTCAATGATTAGCATGGTTTTGGTACATGCTGTTTCACATTTTATTTCTTAGGTTTGGGTCCTCATCATTTTTTTTTTTTTTTTTTTTTTTTTTTCTCCTCTCTGTTCAACAACAATCTGCTAGAATGACTTTTTCATTCTGCTAAAAGTTTTTCTTTAGTTTGTGACTTATTATATCATTTCACAGTGGTTACTATGAAAGCTGTGGAGTATGGGTAGTAAGAATTTAATCCCTGTTGTATATGCCTGCATTGAACTGTGCTGTTTTCTAGAGATATCTCAGCTACTCTGAAACAACCCAAGCAACATACCAATGTCAATGTGCTGTTGAGCCAAGGCTAATTATCTTCACTACTTTTAAGGAGAGGTACAACAGCTGTGTGGTGTATGCAATTTCTTTTAATACACAGAAAATCCTTTTCTGAGTCTATAACTTCATTCAAAATGTCATGTTTGGTGGTGATTTTTAAAATTAAAGATCTCTGTCTCATTAATTAAAGTGTTTATTTGTGTGGCTCACCTTTTACTGGATGAGGGAGCATGGGACAAATTTGGTCAAGCTAAAGTGACTTCAGACTATCAGATTAAATACCACTCAGATTAACAACTGTATTTATTTAGAAACAAATATGCATTTCTGGAAAATCATGAGAGAAGATGTACAACAGAATTTTGTTATTAATTCTGTATTAACAAATACAGTATTTTCCATGTACTAAACCAAAATGTGCTAGTTTTACTCTTTTTTCCTTTAAACTTATTCATTTGCTTTTGTTTGCATCTTTTTTTTTTTTTTTTCTTAATTGAGCATAGAAGGGGCTCATCTTGTTTTCTTCAATGCTAGAGTTTAGAATTCATAATAATTTATAATGTCTGACAAATAATTTAGTGTCTTTTTTTTTTTTTTTTTTTTTTTTTTTTTTTACAGGAAAGTCAGAATGAATCATCAAAAATAAATGTGAAATTCCTCCTACTTTGTAGCAGGAATTTAATTATTTAATTTTAGAAGAGTAAAGTGTTCGTATTTCCTTCTTATTATAGAGCTGGACAGAAAGAGAGCTTCAGGTTGCATTAAATACCCTGAAAAATAAGCCAGTAAGGATCTCCAATTAAGGTAAATTTATAGGTCATTGATTTTGTGACCCTTTCACACATTTAGAAGTTTACTTACTGAACTAACATTCCTTAGTAAATTACATAAATTTATATCCTTCCAGAGGATATAAGAAATATATATATATGTATAACAGAAATATATAACTGAAGACCAAAGTTAACAGTAGACTTGAATATTACCGTCTGTTTTCCTTTGTGATGTCTGTGACCAGGGCTAGAATTGAATGCCATTTTATTTTCTTTAACCAACTAGTTTTACCTCAAAACTGTTGGGAAGAGGTGTAAAAATAAAGGAAGACAGAGATGGATAGGAAGTGGAGGAAAAAAAGAAAAAAGAAAAAAGAAAAAAAAAAAGTATTTAGCCATTGCATAGTGGTAAACAAGTTAACAATAAGGCTAGCCACCTGACAGAAGGAATCATAGAATCATAGAATACCCCAAGCTGGAAGGGAAGGGTCACTGAGTCCAGTTCCTCACTCTATAGAGGACCACCCAAAAATCAGACCATAGGTCTGAGAACATTGTCCAAATATTTCTTGAACTCCTGCACATTCAGTGCTGTGACCACTTCCCTGGGGAGCCTGTTCCAGTGCCCAACCACCTTCTCAGTGATGAACCTCCTCCTTATATCTAACCTGAATATCCCTTGATGCATTTTCATGTCATTCCCTTGAGTGCTGTTGCTGGTCACCAGAAAGCAGAGATCAGTGCCTCCCCTTCTGAGGTAGTTGTAAGCCACCATGAGGCCTCCCCTCAGACTCCACTTCTCTAGGCTGAACAAACGAAGCAACTTCAGCCACTCCTCATATGTCCTCCCCTCTAGACACTTCACCATCTTTGCAGCCTCCTTTGGACATTTGTTAACAACCCAGTTGTGGCACCCAAAACTGCACACAGTACTCGAGGTGAGGCCATTCCAACATGAAGCAAAGCAGGACAATCACTTCTGTTGACTGGCTAGCAATACTGTACTTGATGCATCCCACGATATGGTTGTCATTTTTGGCTACCAAGCAACAATTAACAATGCCATATTTGAAAACAGTCCAGGGAAGAAATGGGATTCTGTGAACGTTCAAAACCAATTCATATGATCCATATTTTCTCCTCTTTGAGAGCAAAATGTTATGAATATCAGACACTTGTCTCACTTCTCTACTTGTTGATTCCACTGATTGCAAGTGTTTAAAAGTAGCCCATGAAGACAAACGAGCAGGGACATCCAGATCCTTATTCAAGATGTTTTGAGGCCCGTGAGTACAGACAATAAGGATATTTGCCTATATTTTTGTTAAATTCCCATAAAAGGAAGCAAAAAGAGTAGAAGCCTAAACTCTTTCAGATTTTAATGTTAAGTAATGTCAAATACTAGAGCCTCATTGACAGTTAACCTTAAAAATTAAGTTGTAAAAAATAATAATCATAAAGTATTTTGCTACTGTTAGTACTTTGTGCAAATGCTTGGATGCAAAGTATAGGAAAGATAGAATTAATCAGGATACAACTTCAGAGGCACTACAGATATTTTTCGGAGAACCTTTGGCCACAAAATTAAAAATGAGCAGGAAACTGCTGTGCATTCAGAAGAAAGAAAAAATTCTCAGAATGGAGACACCAAGCTAATGTAAAGATACCATAAAGATACCGAAAGAAAATTACAAAGAAAAGTAAACATTAAGGGGAGGAAAAAAAAAAAAAAAAAGAAAAAAAAAAAAGGAAGAAGAAAAATAGCAGATTCATAATGGAAGGACGGGAATGTGCAATAAATTACTTTTTCTAAATACATTCTGCAGGCAACTTATCAGAGAATTTAAGACACTGCAAAAGGTTACATCAGTACAACAGAACTAACACTGTTCTCTGTCCCCGAAGACAAGCGTTATAACATAGCTGATGTCCATATGTGGATACCATTTTACAAGCCAGAACAAGAAGGGCTTATTCACACTACTGGTACAAACAGCTCTTGGCCTATGTGTGCCTTCACCTAAACTCTACACAGACATTGCCTGAGAAAATTCATGTTGCCATAGATAAAAGCTCTGTTAGGATACATTCAAACAACTAAAAAAACCTGATCGATTGTGTGTCTTAAATGATCCCTGGACTGACTTAGTTTAATAGTATAAATGTAGTTAAAAAAACAGTCATCTTCTGGTTGATTATAATAAAGTATTTCAACACTTTATTTTTCTTTTTTTCTTTTCTTTTCTTTTTTTTTTTCTTTTTCCTTCATAGACATACATTTGTATTGAGACTTGCATAGCATAAATGTAATATAGATGTTTTACAATGTGTCAAATAGTAGTAGAGTATATCAATGTATCAAACTGTTTGCTGATATAGAAGATACAAAAATTGTAAGTCAGTTCAAATGTTCTCTGAAATATTAGTTGTCAAAAATAGATGCAATTTTTGACAGTCATCCTTTCTGAAGTCAGAATCTTTCCTCTGGTGTATATATAAATGTATAGATATATACATAAAATATGTATATATATGTAAAATAAAGAGATGAATGAACAGACAAGTGGATTGTGATCACAAGTACCAATTAAAACACTACTGTAGCATAATTAAATTACATTTTTTCCCACTTTCTTAAGAGGTTTCAGTAAGTGTTGTAAATTATTGTATCATGTAGAAACTCATAACTTAAAAACCATCAAAGATATATCTGCAGAACCACTCTGACAGTGTTTGGGAAAAACAGCTCAACAACAATTCAATAAGATGATTTCAAATAAAATGCAACATAAGTATTCACCTCTTTACAATGCTGTTTCAGACATCACAATCTAACCACATATTTATCAGAAAATACAGTAACTTAAAAGTTTTTTATATTATTCCAACAAGAAGTAAAGAAAAGCAAAGCAAACAAGAACAAAAACCGACCAACCAACCAACAAATGAGCTGAACCAACGAACTAAACAAAAAACAAACAAACAAAAACAACAAAAACATCAACAAAAACCCTTGCCTTCATTGAATCATAAAATCAGAGAATTATAGGATCAGTAAGGTTGGAAAAGACCTCCTAGATCATCTGGTCCAATCATCCCCTTACCACCACTATCACCCACTAAACCATGTCCCTAAGCACCCACATCCAACCTTTTCTTAAACACCCCTAGGGACAGTGACTCCACCATCTCCCTGGGCAACCAGTTCCAATGCCTAACTACTCTTTCTGAGAAGAAAAGTCTCCTAATTTCCAACCTAAACATCCCCCAGTGCAACTTGAGGCCATTCCCTCTAGTCCTAGTGAGATAAGGGGAAACTCCTCTCAGTATATGCCAGACATTATTAAGCCTTCCAAAAGCTTCCTATTTTCTGCTATTTATTCTCTTGATGAGAATAATATATATATATATGTCCATTTAATTTACTTTTATTTTCAGCAGTAACTGTGGAATACTATTAGAACAGTATTTTATTATTTATTTATTTATTTATTTATTTATTTTAATACAGAATAGTACTACTAAAATTGGTCTTATTTTTAAGTAAGTGATCTTCATAATACTTAGGATTCTGAATATGGTATCTCATAGTGTTAACACATGCAGACTGGAAAGTCAAGCTGTGCTTTCTCATAAATTTACACAAAAATATTGCAAAAATGGGAAATGAACTCTGGTGTTGTCTTGAGGAGTTTATCAGCAGTGCTAAACCAGGTGTTTTCTAAATATCCAAGATCAATAATTAATCTTAACACATTTTCCCAGAGGAAACATATGACATCATTCCTCCCTAGTGTTATAGAAACTTTTTAGAGATGCAGACTTCTGCCTCTGCAGTGTGATTCTAATATTTCATATGACAACACCAGCATACTGCGGTGGTTTCATTCGAGTGGGCAGCTGAACTACAACACAAGTGCTTTCTCACTTCCCCTCATCAAAAGTAAAAGGGGAGAAAATATGATAAAAACAGCTCAAGGGTTGAAATAAGGACAAGGAGATCACCCAACAACTATTGTGACAGGCAAAACAGACTCAGCAGAGGGAGATCAAAGAAATTTAAAGATCAAAGAAATTTATTACCTATAACTAACAGGCTAGAGAACTGAGAAACAAATAAAACAAAATAATAATAATAAATAATAGTAATAAAAATGTCTCCCAGCCTAATCTCTTCCACCTCCTCCCCCTGAGAGGCACAAGGGAACAGTGGAATGGGGGTTGTGGTTAGTCTATAGCACTTCACCTCTGCCACTCCTTCACGGTTACTCTCTGCCCCTGCTCCACATGAGGTCCCTCCCATGGGATGCCATCCTTCCCAAACTGATCCTGTGGGGGATTCCCAAAGGCAGCAGCTCTTCAAGAACTGCTCCAAATATGGGTCCGTACCACATGGTACATCCGTCAGGAGAAAACTCTTCCAACATGGCAGAAGCCCCTGCCAGGTCACCTGCTCCTGCATGGGCTTCTCTCCATGGGCTGCAGCTCCAGTCCATGGTCTGCTCTGGTGGGGGTTCTCCATGGGCCACAACCTCCTCAGGCCACATCTACCTGCTCCACCAGGGGCTCCTCCATGGGCTGCAGTGTGGAGATCTGCTCCACCATGATACACCATGGGCTTCAGGGGAACATCCTGCTCCACCATGGGTTTTTCCACAGGTTGCAGGGGAACATGAGCTCCTGCACCTGGAACACCTCCTTCCCCTCCTTCTTCAATAACCATGGTGTCTGCAGGGCTGTTTCTCACTCCTCACTCTCTCAGCTGCTTTACTCAGACTTTTTTTTTTGGTTGGTTGTTTCATGGCTGCATTCTTTAACAGTATTCACATCTGTCTGCCACTACATTAGAGTTCTGAAATTGTATCTGACAGGTTCTCTGCTATTTTAAAAATTATTTGAATATTAAATCAACTGTGATGGATCAGAAAAAAAAAAATCCTGAGCTGAGCTGTGATTGCACTCCCCCACAGAGAACTCTGTGCCTCCTGAGAGATGTAGTTCTGTCCTTGGCCCAGATGTAGACAACATGGAGGGGGGCCTCATTGCTGGATGAAGCTCATCTGGTCTACTTCATGAGCTGTCATGTTCATCCAGAGGTTTGAAATTTATCATCTGTCTGGGGCTACATCCGGCTGGCAGCTGATCATTAGTGGTGTTCCCCATGGTCAATTTTTATCAATGATCTGGATGCAGGAGTCAAATGCATCCTTATCAAGTTTGCTGACAATACTGTATTAGGAGTCATTGTTGACTCTCTAGAGAAACAAAAAGCCTTGCAGAGGGATCTAGCTATATTGGAACACTGGACAATAAATGGCATGAAATTGAACAAAGGTAAATACTGGGATTTGCACCTGGGATGGAGTAAAGCTGGACACAGGTATAGATGAGTAGCTAGAGAGCAGAAAGGAATATGGGGGTGCCGGTCAACATTAGATTTAACCTGAGTCAGCGATGTGCCCAAGCAGCCAAGAAGGAAAAATGTATTTTGGAGTGAATTAAAACTAGCATAGCTGGACTCTCAAAGGAGGTGATTCTCTCATTATATTTAGTGTTGGTGCAGCTTCACCTTCAATAATATGTGCAGTTCTGAGCTCTACAGTATAAAAAGGATATTAAGGTACTTGAAATTGTCCAGATGTGAGCTACAAAGCTGGTAAAAAGCTATATGCACAAGTATATAGCATATATGACAAGCTATAATGCATGTCATATGAGGAGAGGCTAAGGACACTGGATTTCTAGTCTGAAGAAAAGAAGATAACTTCATTGCTCTCTAGAACTTTCTAAGGAGTGGAAGTGGAGAGGGAACTGTCTGGTAATCAATGGTAGTATGCACGGGAATGGTACAAATTCTATTCTGTTCTGTTCTGCTAATCATGCAGAACAGCTGCATGGGAATAAAACAGAACAAAACAGAACATTCTTCTTCTCATGGAATGAGGTCAAATTTGTAAGGAAGGACTTTCCTGTCATGAACCCATGTTGACTATGCCTGATAAGAGTTTTGTTCATTAACTGACTTTTAATAATTCACAGGATAATATTCTAAATAAGTTTTCCAGGTACTGAGGTTAGGCTAACCAGTCTGTATCTTCCTGGATCTTTTCTTCTAGAGGTCATATATTTTCTTTTTCTGATCTAGTTCTGGGAGAAATTCCTTGTTGCTTGACTTGCTGTACCAAAGGATTGCCTGCTCCTGTGCTTTTAAAAAGTGGTTATTGAAAAGCAACTAACTCTTGTGAATCCCTAAAGTCTCTAGAGCAGATTCTCAGGGGACACTCTTAACTAGCTCCCTTAAAAATTTTGAAATCAACAATTTCAAAATCACTGTGACCAAGACTGTGACCTACTGCCACATCTCCCACAATATCTTCCCTATACTCAAACAGCAGATCTAGGAGAGCATCTTGTTACAACTACTGAGTGAGCCAGTGGGTAAAGATGAAGGTAACATATTGAAGGTAACATGAATTTCCTAGACTTGTCATAGCAGTATGATGGTTAGTTAAAGTTTCCTATATTGACTCCTCAGTGCATTAAATATTTGAGTCCAAAATATTATTCTGAAAAATATGTATTATGATTTTTTTTTTTTTTTTAACTTTATCTATGTCTGTACTCTGTGCTTTTAAACTGTAAAGCATGTAGATGATTAAAAATGCAAGTTAATTTTTGATTGCAAACAAATGTTGGGAAATATTTTGTTCCCATTGTTGTGAATGTTATCTTCTGAAAGAAAAACTGGTACTGTCCAGAGAAAAGTTTTAATACATACACAACATATAAGAGTAGACAAAGTGAATTGGTGTACCTGAGGGAAAGCAGAAACAATGATGACATCTGTATCTGTTGCATGAAGTCATAATAAGAATAATGTTTGAAAACTTATGATTTTTTCAAATTTCTTTTTCCTATTTTTTTATTTTTTTTGTGAACTTTTCAATTATTTCAAGACACATCAATACTCCTGGGTGTTAAAACATCTAAAACATATCTGTATAGAAGTAAAGCCAGACATAAAGACGAAATAATGTCAATGGAATGTAATTAAAGAGTAACAGACACGCAAAGCTTTATTTTTCTCTTCTTTATTGTAACTTTTAATAGGGGTCTACATGCTAATATATTGACATTATTATTTATTTATTTATTTATTTATTTTAATAATTCCTAGCCATGCTGAATTTCTAGTAAGCAAAACTTGAGCAAATTTTAAACCTATCCTATAGCATGTATCTTTGCATCAACATTGCCTGTTTCTTTTCTGGAAAGCCACTGTTACATCTTCATTTGCATGGAACAACCTTTTTTCTTCCTCTGTTCACAATGTAAACTTCTTATATTTCAGCTTTTATGTGTAAGAAAATGAATACTTATCCTTTCCACTTACAACAAAATTCTTTTTTTTTTTTTTTTTTTTTCTGGTCTTTTCAGTTGGAATATGTATCAAAATATGTATCAATTCATTATTTGTGAAATCATAACGACTCATTAAAAACAAAACAAACCAACCAAACAAACAAACAAAAAAAAAAACCACCACTGTTGTGTCTTTAATTTAAAAACTGCTTGAGGGCCCTATGGGGTATATTAAATCTGTCTCATTGCCATATATCTTAGTGTACATTTTGCTTGAAACCAGGTGTTTTATATATTGAACTTTTTAACACTGCAGGGAGGTAAGTATTCACAGCTGGAGTTTTATGCTTCACACATTTTCATGTTTGAGAACAAGAAGCAACCCCTAGGAAAAACTCCTCTAGCATGAAAAGAGGCAGAACAAAGCACTTCTGTATCTGGTGGCAGGACATGGATATGATGAAGTCACAGATCTAGGACTTGCATATAAAGTAGATGCTGGTGTAATTGAAAAAAAAGTTACAAACCATCAAAGTGTATAAATGTGAAGATCAATCACAACCTATGAGTCAGTCACTGTGGTAAAAAAGTGTAAAAATATTCAAGAAAGGGTAGATTCTTTTTTTTTTTTGTTTGTTTGTTACAGACAAAATCTTTTGTTAAGAACAGTTTTATTTTTAAATAGCATTTGGATTCTGTAATGTTACTGTAATAAACTATCACCAGTTTAACTTTTTCAACTTGGTACTGTGTGCATTGCTCCATATAACATTAACATATATAGAAAAAATCTAAATGAATATCTATCAAAAGTGAGATTAATATTTTTTGACTTAAATATAATATTACATAAGTAAATTAATTTTCTAAAATAGGACTTTGGGTTTTTTTTTTATTGTTTTCACTTGGGCAGAGAGGTAAGAAAATTGTTTTTCAAGTAACATTAGCGTATTAAAAAAAAAAAAAAAAAGTGAAGCTTTGTGTAATTTCAGTGAAATTAGTTTAGGAAAACAAAAATGAATCCCAGAAGTAAATAAATTATTGTTATTGTCAACTTCCATCTCTAAACCTATTTATGTGATAAACAGGATCACAGTTTATCATGGGATGGAAAATAATTTCAAAAGACTCTGAAACTATCTCATCATTAGAAAGAAGGAGCTTTTGGGATTAGGCAGAACATGTGTCTTCTCTCCCAGAAATTAAGACTTTTCCACACCTGTATTCTTATCGTTTAACAAATTTATAATCCTTCATCCCATCGCCAAAGACAGTGATGAATTTCCTTTAAAGATTAACAAGGTAAATATTTTTGTCTGTGTCATCTGTAATAGTGAGAACTTCTGGCAAAACAAGAATCAATCTTGAGCCTGGCAGTGCTCCAGTCAACTAAATGGTTATCATCACTGGAATGATGATAAGAACCAGTGAAGCGCCATTGTGTGAATATGTGAAACAGCTGAACATCACACACCACATAGTATTAACAGTAAATAATACCTGATCTAGTAAAAAGTGAAATTAATGGACTCCTTAAATATTCCAAATATACAAAATAGAGCTTATCAATTATTGAAATGATTAAAATAATTTGGCTTTTTGCTGAGGCCATGACACATCATGTTGTAATGCAAAACTATGTTTTAAAACATTTGATTTACTGATTCTGTGCTTTTAGTTTTCCTTCAGGACTACACTCTGGAACTCTAGAATAGAGCTACACTGTGTCTTTTCTCTCAAAACAATGCCGTGTTTTTAGCTCTCAGTTCTACTGTGGAAATCTCTCTGGTGGCAATAACGTATAACTTTTCTGCTCTCCTTGGAAGTTGCAGGCACAGCAGGATGTGTATGCAGAACGGGAGGAGAGGAATCACAATGGGAAACACAATGATAATAGTTATGTGTGGTTGGTGTTATTATTTCTGATGCAAGTTATTTATTATACATAATATTTTATACAAATGGCACTTTTAAAAATAGAAGGGGAGGGTGGACAATGAACGTTATTAATTGAAAATTATATTCTTGTGAAATTACAGAAAAACAATAATTGGGATAAAATTAGTCTTGAATCATTGGGTTTATACTGAAGAGAAATGTTGATCCAGACAGAAAAGAGCTCATTTGCTTTTGAATCACCTTGCTGTAAGCTTAAAATTAATAAAAACAATAAAGTGATTAAATAGATGATGTTTTTGAACTTTAAATATAAATTTAAACATTAAACCAATTTATTTAAAAAAAATAAATTAATGAAGGTAAATGAAAGAACTTCCTCACTGCTAGTCTTGCTTTAAGTTTTTCATAATGCACATTTTCTATAAGCTTTTATTTCATAGTTTTTAAGAGAGAATCTTATACCAAGATTACAACAAATATAAAACATTAATAAAATTCACTCAACTGCTAGATATTCTATATTGCTTACAGTAAGATCTTTTGTCTTACAAGAACTCATTGGGCACGGACACAGGGTTGTGAGCATTACTGTAATTCACAGGCTTAGCTCTAGTTTATAAAATGTCTCTTTTACCATCTATCCTCAGTGATGTTCCTTGATCAAAGTCTATGTCCTTAGATTTTCTTAGAAGAGTACTGCGCTTTTGCATGTATGTGCATATGTGTGCCTGTGTTTATCTGTGCATAGGGAAATGTCAGAGAATGTATTTCAGCTAGAGTTAAGTTATTTGTGTTAGAATAGTCCAATTCTTGATTCTTCCCCAGGCACAGACTTCTATATATTTGCCTGAAAATATGTTTGCCTGAACAAAAAACTTCATGATCAAGTTAATTTATGTAGAGGACAGAACCACTGTGTGATTCCAGATATATGGATTTAAATTCAGAATAATTGCATTGGCTTCAAAAGATTTATTCTTGACTGACACTACTGTAAGGGCAGACTCTAGTCTGAAAAAATTTCACAGCAATACATTATTCCATATTTTATAGTGAGTGTCCTTTTGAAATACTTAACACTATTCTTAGGATCCAAATTCCTGATGCAGATTTCAGTAAGTTGTGAGGAAGTATTAATAATGACCTCAAATAAATCTGAAGGTACAGTAGATTATATTTGAGTGATTCATATAAACTAGACCTTTGGAACAAAAATACACACTCATGGATACTTAAGAAAATCCATAGCAGGAAATAAAACTGCTTCTTTTTGACACAGGCTCAGCTCATTAAATCTCCAGTGTTCATGTTTCTTTGGCAGAAGTGATAGTCTATGTAACAATTACCAATTACTTTTGTAAATATAGTAGGTCTGTACAAAAGGACAGCCTCATCTACGTAAGACAATGAAACGTTTCTCCAGCATCTGACCCAGAGTGCTCTGCATGTGGCTTTACTAACAAATGAATGGCTGAACTGTGTGAGGAACACCATTTATTATACATTGCACATTCTCCATTAAAATATTCAAACATAAGAGCTGCTGTCAATCACCTTCAAATGAGTAAACTCTTACACAAATAGAATGTCTAGAGTGCTATTTTTTTTTCAACCATTTCACACATGTAAAGATGATTCCAGATTTGTCTGTATGCATTTTGGATGCTTGCCATACTTATGTAGCTATTTTAACTGCCAACATTTATTTTTTTCTTTAGCTTTACATAGAAAGAAAGAGAAAGAACAAGAGAGGTGGTCTGTGGAGAATGAAAGATCTGTTTTTTTTTTGTTTGTTTGTTTGTTTTTTTGTCATTTTTTAAATAAAATTAATACATGTTAAAAATATAAAAGATAGAGTTTTAAGAAATTATAATTGTAGTCCTTTTTAGGAATAGCATGCTTATTCCTATAACTATTTTAGTCACTTGAGTTGGAGATAATTTAAATTTTAACTGCAGTTTCTTTGTTTAACTGGATTTCTTACATCTAATTCAGTTTCTGGGAAATAAGTAACATGCATAGTTTAGAGAGAGAGCCTGACCCTTTTGTATATATATATATTTTTTTTTTTCCTGGAATCTATAATTTCCATTTCTGAATAAGGTATATTTCCCTGGTAAAATCCCTATAGCTGAATGGCATTGCCTGATATATCCCAGAAAGACAGAATTTTAATAAGCAACCAATCTGCAGCTCCAGGTTAACTTAGTGTGAAGTTTTACATATGTTTCCAATGTTCATTACCCTATACACAAATTTCAAAACAAGACAGACTGTTTGCAATGTATGTAATCAGTTTAGTGTCTTGTAACTGGACTACTTCAAGAAATGAACAAATGCAAGCACCCAAAAGAAGGGCTCATCAACTTAATCTATTAATTACAGTTTGTACCAGACCTTGGGAGGAATGGGAAGCCCCAAGCTAATCTTTTGATGTAGGTAAGTGGTTCTAGGCACAGACTTCACAGTAAAATAATCAAAGCTCAAAGGCCCCTTCAAAAGAGAGTATATTCAATATTGAATTTCTTTAATAAAGAGTGCCAGTCAACACTACATTTTAATGTTATCCTGTTTCCATAACAATGATTATTTCTCTCCATAAATGATGGAGAATCACCAGTGAGGTGATTAAGACAATAATTTTACTGTTTTCTAAAAATTATATTTCTTAGATATTTACTGATCCACTATCAGTAAACTTTGCCTACAGTAAAATTTTGTTCTGAAAAATGCTTCAGATTAGTTGCTGGTATTCCACATGTATGAATAGGTCTTAATGTTAATTAAGTATGTAGTTGAAGACTTTTTCTTCATAATCCTGATTGATGACTGTGTTTACTTTTATTTTTGTCTCATAACAGTCAGAAATTTGAAATTGCAATTTTATGTTTGTGATATTCTATTGGATTTTATCACAGATGCTACCACTACCTTTTTTTTTTTTTTTTTTTTTCAAAATATTAAAAAGAATGTTGAAAATAAAATTTACTTCAAATAAGCTCTGTGTTACTAAGTCTGTGGTGGACTTAACAACAAAAACAGATTCATAAATCCCAGTGGAAAACTACATATAAAATCTTTCACTGTGGTTGAGTAATATGTAGCAATCACACTAGTATTACTGCTACACTATTTGATAAAAATTATTTAATCAATACTTCATATTATTTTACCTTTGTGTTGGAGAACATAGAACCTTTGCCTTAATTTCTAGGGGTAAAATTTGAAACTGTAGTCAGATGTGGTCATGTGGCTATGTTAATTCTAGGAAAGTATGTGGTGACAATCTGTACTCATGAGACTAGAGTAAATGTCTTTCCAGACTTTAATAATAATAATAATAATAATAATAATAATAATAATAATAATAATAATAATAAATGGGATGGAGTGGGAGGGAGAAGCACATTTTAAAGTAATGTTGAAAATGTCTTTCATATACCCCGCCCCCTTTTATCATAAAGTTATCATCCAAAGCCTTTACTTGTAAAAATCAGCCAACATATTAAAGTCAATGGGTTTCTACTGATTTATGAAGGCTGGTGATCTGTGCCAGTGTCTGTTATAACCATAGTTACAATATGCTTCACTGTAATCATAACAGACAGTATTTGTTCAATCAAAGCAACATCTGGTGCAATGTAATGACTAGGATTGTAATTAGGCCTTTATAAATAAATAAATAAATATGTATTAGACTGCTTTGTGTCTTAAAAAAACAGGGACCAAGATGACTATGCTATAAATATAACATACTTGCTTTTCAGAGATTCTGGTTGAAAATGTAACTGGTTTTCATATTTGCTTGCCTTGCCTTGTGAAATACTTTATAATGTATCATTGCACACAGCTGTCTTTGACAGGAAACTTTGATAATGTTTCTCCATGTCAGTGAGGTTACTATGGCTGTAGAGTATAATTTAGGATGTTATACTCACTAGGCTTAAGATGAGTTGGTCCAGTCCAGAAAATAACTGGAACAGTTACCCAAAGATAGGATCCATTTCCCTTTTCTCATGTAACTGAGCTGCCAGGTTATGGGAAGTACCTAATACCAAATGCAATAATCTTTCCTGAGAGAAATGCTATTCCTGGTACTGAATTTTAGTGCTTGGTAAATGAGCCAGCAGTGTGCTCAGGTGGCCAAGAAGGCCAACAGCATCCTGGCCTGTATAAGAAACAGTGTGACCAGCAGGGCTAGGGAGGTGATCGTCCCCCTGTACTCGGCTCTGGTGAGGCCGCACCTCGAGCACTGTGTTCAGTTTTGGGCCCCTCTCTACAAGAAGGACATCGAGGTGCTTGAGTGAGTCCAGAGAAGGGTGACGAAGCTGGTGAGGGGCCTGGAGAACAAGTCCTACGAGGAGCGGCTGAGGGAGCTGGGATTGTTCAGCCTGGAGAAAAGGAGGCTCAGGGGTGACCTTATCGCTCTCTACAGGTACCTGAAAGGAGGCTGTAGCGAGGTGGGGGTTGGTCTGTTCTCCTACATGCCTGGTGACAGGACGAGGGGGAATGGGCTTAAGTTGCGCCAGGGGAGTTTTAGGTTGGATCTTAGGAAGAACTTCTTTACCGAAAGGGTTGTTAGACATTGGAACGCGCTGCCCAGGGAAGTGGTTGAGTCACCATCCCTGGAGGTCTGTAAAAGACATTTAGATGTAGAGCTTAGGGATATGGTTTAGTGGGGACTGTTAGCGTTAGGTCAGAGGTTGGACTCGATGATCTTGAGGTCTCTTCCAACCTAGAAATTCTGTGATTCTGTGAGAGGAGAAAGGAGAGTGTGAAGGTGTATCAAGCCTATAAATAAATAAATAGATAAATAGATAGATAAATAGATAGATAGATGATAGATAGATAAACAAACAGCAACAACAACAACAACAAAAATCATAATGTTTCTGAAATAAGGACATTACTTTAAAGGTAGATATTCTTTGGTTTTCTCACAGACAGACAAAGCTATAAGCAGCTCATTATGGCATGACATGGATGGATTATGTGGAACATATAGTTAAGAAACATTACGGGAACATTGATGACAACCAATGTATTATTTGAATGATTAAAATTAACTTTAAAAAGTATTCCATATGGAATGCAGATTAGTATGTAGAATATGTTGTACACCTTTCTCATGTCCATAACGTATTTATCTTTTAATGTTAGAGCTGAATGAAAATAAGGGATTAACATTTAGAGGCTGTCAGTTTATTTTTCTTACTTTGTTGCTACACATGAAACATATTTAAGAAATTGTGACTTTCATGAGTAAAGGGAATAGTGTGGGGATTAATAATTAATTTTCTTTCAAAATCTTCAGCTACCAGAATCTGTCAAAATCACAAGTAATTAGTCCAAGCATGTGTGCTCCATGGTTATGCTTTGGTGATGTATTTGCACTGAAGACATTGCTGATGAAAGCTGATCTTTGTCTTTTGGTGAGACAGCAATCTTGATATACATGGAAGAGAGGTGCCAGCCTAATTTTCAGTAGCCTGTGCTGTACATTATCAGATGTTTCAATAAAAGTGAGAAAGTTGTCCTTAAGAAATCTATTTATTACCTAATTATGAATCTATTTATTACTTAATTATAAGGTTTTATTAATGAATTTCTATCTGGGTGTGGAGTTTTCAGAAGTTGAGAAATTATCATTCTCACAGAAGCAATGACTATTCATTGTGATGTGCATACAATCTCTATTAATGTGACAACTTTAAGAAGAAAATACTTAATCATACAATCATACTGAATCACAGACTGGCTTGGGTGAGAAGGGACCTTAAAGATCATTTAGTTCCAACCATCCTGCTTTAGGCAGGGATGTCATCCACTGGAACATGTTGCTTAGGGCATCTTCCAGCCTGGTCTTGAACACCTCCAGGGCTGGGGTATGCACAACCTCTCTGGGCAACCTGTTCCAGTGCATCACCATCCTCTGAGTGAATTTCCTCCCAACATTTAACCTAAATCTCTAAATCTCACCTCTTTTAGTTTAAAACTATTTCCCCTTGTCCTGTCATTATCTGACTGAATAAAAAAGTCACTCTAAATCTATTTTATAAGCCATTTTTAGTACTGAAAGCCTGCATGAGGTCGTAACCCCGCCCCCCACCCCTCCCCCCAAGCCTTCTTTCTTCAGTCTTTCTTCATAGGAGAGGTGTTCCAGCCTGCCTTCTGATCATCTTTGCAGTCCTAACAGATCAACATCCTTCTTGTGCTGGGGGTTACAAACCTGTATCCAGGACTCCAAGTTAGGCCTTACAAGAGCAGAGTAGGAGAGTTGGGAGACATCACCTCTTTCAACTTTCTGGACACTCCTCTGTTGATGCTGCGCAGGATGCCTTCTACTGCTGGCTCGTGATGAGGTTTTATTCCACCAGAAAACCCAACTCCTTCTCTGCAGGGCTTCTCTCAATGAGTTCTTCACCCAGTCTGTACCTTCACCTGTCTGGGATTGTCCTGGCCCAGGTGCAGCATTGTGCACTTAGACTTGTTGAACCTCATTAGGTTTATGTGGGCCCACTTCTAAAGCTTGTCCAGGTCCCTTTGGACGGCATCCTTTCCTTCTGTTGTATCAACTCTACTACTCAATGTCATCTGCAAAAATGCTGAGGGTGCACTTGATCCCACTCTCTATGTCACTGATAAGGATATTAAACAACACTGGTCTCAGGACAGACCCCTGAAGGACACCACTCATCACCGGCCTCCACTTGGACATGGAGCCATTGACCACAACTTGCTTGGTGCTGTCTTCAAGCCAATTCCTTATCCACTGAATGGTCAGGCCTTCAAATCAGTATCTATCTCTCTAATCTGGACATCAGGATTTCACATGGGACTATGTCAAAATCTTAACAGTATCCTAGGTAGATGACATCAATTGGTTTTCTTATGTCAACTGATGCAATCACTCCATTGCAGAAGATCACCAAAATGTCCAGACACTATTTGCCCTTGGTGAAAGCTGTGCTGGCTATCCCAGATCACTTCCTTGTCTTGAATGTGCCTTAACATTGCTTCCAGGAGGATCTGTTCCACTCTCTTTCCAGGCGCAGAATTGAGGCTCACCTATAGGAACTCAGGAAGGAACCTGAAGGAACTCAGTCTGTAGTTCTTTTCATCTTCCTTTTAAAAAATTGGAATAAAGTTTCCCTTTTTCCAGTCACCAGGGACTTTGACTGCCGGAACTTTTCAAATATGATTTAATGAGGTTTGGCAATTGCATCAGCCAGTTCCCTCAGGATCCTGGGATGAATGTCATTGGGTCCAATAGAACTTGTACTTGTTTGGTTTTGCCTCCAGGAAGGTTTTGAATATATCCAGAGAAGAAGACTCCAAAACCTCTCTGGGAAACCTGTTCCAGTGTTCTGTCACTCGCACAGTAACGTGTTTTTTCATATTCAAATGGACCTTCCTGTGTTTCAGTTTGTGCCCATTGCTTCCCTCCATATTTCCACTTCAGCTTCACAGGAACTTGTAGTTCACTTGCTGAGATTTAAGACATCATTTGTACCTTTGAAGGCCTTTGAGTCTTGAGAGATTATTATTTTTTTTTTTTCTTCTTCGATTCCTCCTAAATAACAACTGAATATCCTTATTGGTTCTCCTTTCCAGCTCCAGTTGTAATATATATATATTTTTATATTCAGAGGAAAATTACCAGAAGATAACACTGTATTCTGACATTTTGTCCACAAACAAATGAACAAACAAAAACAAACAAAAAACCTCCAGCAAATAAGTCATCTCAATACTATCTAGTGCTGGTAATAGCATTGATTAAGCAATCAGAATATAACTAAAGCACTTTTATTGAAGTGACTCTTTTACTTAAAGAATATATACATTTTGATACTGTCTCCCCCCATGACAAGAAGTTTGGTACAATTTTAAAGTCTCCACATCACATACCGTCACAGAACAATTGCACTATCACATGCTGTAACAGGGCAATAAAGTTTGTATTCCTAGACCTTATAAAACTATTCCAAAAGTATTAGGCTGAAATACTCACCAGTGAAGAGACATCAGAAGAAACTACACCCATCTAACAGATCTGTTTCTGTAATATAACTTTATTCCCTGAAAGATGCCAAATTATAAACAGTAAATTATGCATAAATAATTAAATGGTATGTTTTAATCATTTTATGTATTTTTATTATTACAAAGCAAAGCATCTTTCAGCTTGACATGGTTTGCACCTCAGGGCGTAATAAAAAGAAAACCAATTAATCCAGTGCTATATAAAAGTGTGGTTATTCTTTCTGTATTTTCATAATATTTCACAACTGTACTAAAAAAAATCTTAATAAACTTGACCTGATTTTTTTTTTTTTTTTTTTTTTTTTTTTTTTTTTTTTTTTCTGATGGAGTACAGTTCAGAGCTGCATGAGTTCATTTAATCCTGGAAATATTATTTCGCTGAATTTGGTTCAACATTACTTTTACTGCTACACAAAAAATAGGACTTACTCTAAGACTTACTTAAATAGGAGAAGGTTTACAGGGTTGTCTGCAGATAAAAGAATATATATATATATTTCTTATAGAGCAATTTAATTTGATACAATCCAGTCTTTTTCTGCCTCTCTAATCTTTCCCATACTGTATATTTCAGTAAACTTTATTATCTTCTCTTTTCGAGATGTACCTTTTCTTTCAGTGACAGAAATGAAGGAGAAAAGATGAGGATGATGGAATGTCATAAAATATTTCAGTCTGTGTTAACACCTTTCTCACAAGGTGAGAACATACAGCATCACTTAGTGAATAAGAATATATGAGAAAACTATTTCAAACCAGAAATAAATAAATAATTCATTAAGAAGTTTCCTTGTTGGGGATACATATCTGAGAATAGTTGCAGACAGATTCACAGATCATTCCCCATATAAAATAAATTCAGTGAAAATTAGATATTCTTTTAACTTTCCTTTTTGGAGGGTTACTTACTACAAGTGCATCTTGAAGCCATCTTTTTCACATCCCTTTCCCAAATAAGCATTCTATTTTGTGGAGACACTAGGTTACATCTACCAGATACTAGGATAGACAGTATTTTACCTACACATGCATGAATACTTGGTGTGAGAAGAAGAAGAAAGCTTGAGAAAATTGCCATCTATAGGAGATTAAGATCTTCAAAAAGTAGTGCCCTTACTTCAGAAACTGTGGATTCTTAGGGAAAAAATTACAAACCAGTCATGCACTTCCTCAAGGGAAGTTCTTATTGGATATTAAGAAAAGGTTATTTACCAAAAGGATGGTCAGGCACTATAACAATCTCCCCAGGGAAGTGGTCACAACACCAAGCCTGATGG
Organism: Nettapus auritus; assembly: GCA_011076525.1. Classification (NCBI taxonomy): domain Eukaryota; kingdom Metazoa; phylum Chordata; class Aves; order Anseriformes; family Anatidae; genus Nettapus; species Nettapus auritus. Next base: position 147,215,762 of record CM021765.1, read on the forward strand.
AGTTCAAGAATTGTTTGAACAGTGCTCTTAGAAATACCATTTTATTTTTGGCTGGTCTTGTGTAGAGCCGACAGTTGGGCTCAGTGATCTTTGTGGGGCCTTTCTAACTCAAGATAGTGTATGATTCGATTCTGTGATTCTATGATTCTGTGTTCATGTCTGAATTCCTAAAAGACATCAAAACTCAAACAATTTATTCTTTGGTTGTGTCAATAGTCTATAAATCCCAATGATCTTGATGATTCAGGGCTCTTGACAACTACACTAAATAATATTTATTTTGTAATCTTGACTGAAGAAATGGCATGCCATATACTGTACCTTGAATTAATTCTTACTGAAGGCTAGAAATGATCTAAATCTGGTTAGCTCCTTTACGATAGCCTTTGACATGTCACAGCTATCAAAATTTAAGGTAGATGTCCAAATTTCCTTCATTACCAAGAAGAAACTTTTAAATGAAAGCCATTACCTCTTCTGTATAGACTAGTAGTTTTAGTAGCCAGATAAGGTAACCAGATAGAGAAAAGCAGGAATATAGAGTATTCCACTAAAAGTAGATAATGGCATCCTTGAGAACTACGTATAACTGAAAATATACCTTTCCGTGGTTTGTAAGGAATATCACAAGAAATCTCTACAGAGAACAAAACTCACAGAAACCACCGCAAGTAACACTTGAAAATATTTGTTGGTGTCTATTCTGATGGTTTGCTTACTCTAAAGGAAAGAAGTAAACTACTTTCTGAAGATTTGCTAAACTATTTTGAACTTTATAGAGTGATTTAGATTTTCATTTAGACTTGCCTGACAGAAGAAACTACTGAAGGAAAAAAGTGATATGCTTAGGGTTATATTTAATCATTTAGTCTCTGTGTATTGGTAATTTATATAACTTCAATTAGTAGTAAAATGATGACAGTTATGAGACAATTGTTTTATACTGTGATCTAAATATACTTTTGTTCTTTTAGTTGACTAAGAGACTTTTCTGAACAAAAACAGTTGTTAAAAATTCATTGCTTCCAGTTTTACAACCCTGTAATCACTTGAATGAAAATACAAGTACCTTTGCAAGTGTATTTCCTTCAAGTACTGAAACTAAGGATTATTTTCCCTTAGTATCTGTAAAAAGGAAACCGACCATCAGGTTCAAATTCAAATGGGAACTTTATTGATCAGTTCAAGTTGTTTAAAGGAAACTAACCTTTTAAACAGACATACTGTCAATGTATATAGTCGATCAACATATTTTAATCCTAGTTTATCCTAATTTTAGAATTTAAATTGTTAAGAACAGTTTTAATTTAATTTTATTTTATTTATCTATTTATCTATTTATTTATTTATTTATTTCAAATTATATTGCCTTAGAGTTACTTATTGGCATAACACTAATCAAGGAGTAAAAAGCACAAAGAACAACCAGAAACTATTTCTATAGAGAGATATGCTGTATTTATAGTTGTAAATCACTTTTCCTATCAGTTTTTTTTTTTTTTTTTTAATTTAGAAAAAACATTTATCATTTACTTTTCATTTATTTTCTGCCAGAAGTATGTGTTTATTTGACCTTCTTGTTCATTTCTCTTTGTGGTCTGGGAAGGATGATATACCCAGGAAGATATAGCCCAGCTGTTGCAGCCTCGGTAGAAGTTTTAAAAGATAATTTTTGCTAGATGTGCAATAATTCAGAAAATAGTCTTGATTATTCTCTAAATGTTAATAATGTCTACAAAGAAATAAGTGATATTATTCTGCTTCATAATGTCTTTGGAATACAGAATAATGAGAACATAAAAATGATAACATTAATATTAACTAAATATTGGTTTCAAAAACATTTTTCTATAGTAATCTTCCTTGTAACCTCTTTAGCAGAGTACATCTACTTTAAAAAATAGTGAATAGTGCAGTGAGGTTGGAATGTAAAAAGATTGAACTAAATTTTTAAAACAATAAAATCAGGTACATGAAAATATTAATTTATTCATGAATGAATCAAGTGGGGAAGTGGGGTACTCCTCAGGGCATAATTTGTGATGTCATTTTAATTCCAGAATGCATGGCAGGGAAAGGCTTGAAAAATTATGCACAGCATAATAGAAAACAAAGAATTCTTTCAAAGAGCAGTTAATGTTATAGAATGAAATTCATTCCAGAAGGAAGGGTTAGGACCCTGATTGAGAAAGGAATTTTCTCAATGCACACCAGTGTTCTGTATGTAAAAATTAAAATCTTCATGCTAGAGTTTTGGTGAAATACTCCCAAAAGAAGCGTACAAGTATATTAACAGGCAGGCATAAAATGCATAACAATTAGATCTTTCTACCACCTTTTCTTCTGTCTTACCTCTTTTCATTTTATTAATAATTTTTCTTAACATTTCAAGATCTTATTCTATACTTGTTGTTCTTGCTCCCATAGTTTCACTATTTCTGCTCTTAGAGGGCATGGAACTCCTGTACTCTCCTCATCCTGCTTCTGTTTTATGGTGCATACCAGCTCTTGATGTAAGAATTTGCCTAAGAGTGATACTTCTAATAAGAAGCATTTAATGAAAGAAAAGCCTAATTAGATTAGAAATGTATATCATGCTCATTAGTCTTCTATCTTCCTTACAGTTCCTGACTAGTAGCCTCTCAATCTAAAATGGAGAAAGGATACTTCTAATTACAATCTTTCTTTCTTCAGTCATACCTTCTCTTACATGTCATTTATTGGATTCCACAGTGTCTTACACTTAACTGTCCTTCATTTTAATACACAGCCTCATTGTTTTCTCACAAACATTTATTCACATCAAATAAGTTGATGTGTCTTTTCTGTGCTTTTCTCTTCCCTTAAAGTCCTCCATGTGGTGACTTAAGGATCTGTCTTGTGTACTGCTTCCTCTTGTTAAAACTAATGTTGCTTCCTGATGGTTCCTTTTGCTTCCCATGGTTTGTTTTCCTTATGTACACATCCTTTCTTTCCTACACATCTACATTTCTAGCTTGTTTCAAGTTTATTTGAAGAACCCTTTCTTAACTGGAGATATCTTTTCAACCTACAGTATATATTCCTTCAAATTAGTGTTACACCTTTTTTTATTATTATTTTTAAATCTTTTTCTTTTTAAGAGGAATCATCATATATGTATTACAAATGCATTAAAAATATTTGTTTTCACTACATTTCTCTAAGGTGTTTTCTGACTGTAACAGGATGTGACTTCTGAAGAAGTATGTTTTTGTTGTTGTTTTTTAATAAAGGAAACATTGGGATATTTTTTTCAGTACATGTAAGTGATATATATGACAAACCTCAATACTAATGTAAAATGAAATCTTTGTTACATTTTCATAATGTTGGGCTACTATAGAAATATCTTTACTCATTTTAATATACTTCTAATTGTGTACAGGCTACTAACAGAAAGTTCAGCTTATGTTCTCCACTACTTTATGAAATGATGTTATTAGAGGTTCCTGCTTTGAAAAAGCTTCATAGAACCTGACAACTTTGACCACTGAGTTGTGCATTTGCAGATTTGCTATTTTGAATTTGCTTAACACTTTTTCCACATTACAATCTATTCTGATTGCTGTAATAGCTGTTAGCTAGTCTAACTATAATAGAATATTTAATGGGAAGTTTTATTTATGTGCAGTAAATGCACTCTAAAAATAGGATTTAGATACAATGAGTGCAAGTTCTATTTTCAAATGAGTCTTAGACAACTGGAAAGATGGTTTAATAGAAAGCAAACATAGAAATCAGAGTATAAAAGGAGGAAATTAATTATTTAACTGACTTGTCTCTCTATGCAGTGAATTTTGCATAGCAAGCATTTCATGAGATGATCCAAAGCAAGCACCCAAGTGAATAGGGATCCACTTAGGTTGCTTGGATGAGAAGAAATCCCTCTGACTCTTGTACAGAGTTTTTCCATGTCCTAAAGACAGACTAGTACAGAACGTTGTTCTGAATGTAAGTGGTTCTATAGCTTTATTAAAAAACAAACAAACAAACAAACAAACAAACAAACAAAAAACAACATAAAAACAAATCTGCCCAAACATTTATTTTCTTAATTTAGTAAATCACAGACAAATGACTTTCCTTAATTGTCCATTAGTTAAGGTAGTTTGTCAGTATTTGCGAGGTCATGGGATCCATGACGCCTTTCTCATATACAAGATAGAACATGTGAGCAACAAATTTAATAAAGTTTAAAATAAATAAATAATTTACTGTAGATTGATAAATATAAAAATGTGGATTAAGATACATGTATATCTTAATCTCGTCTTAATTCTGATAAAGATGTTTTACTGTCATCTACAGGACATTTCCTTATGCACGTTATACAGATCAAACAGGAATAAAACATGAATAAATAAATAAATAAATAAAAAGGAATAAGACATGAAGTGTGCATACATTATTGTGTAAAAGAAAATGAATGAAATGGAATGTACAGACATAGAACTGAAATGGACTTCATAGAATATCTAGTTCAATCCCAATTATTCCAGGCAGTTATTTTATACCATCTCACTTAAAATTTCATGAAATTCTATCTATCTTGAAATTACTTGAAGTGTTGAAGGAAAAACAATTTCATCTGTAGCATTTTAACAAAAGGTGATTCCATACACTTTTGATGGATACATACTCTATACTTTAAATCAAATTATTCTCATGGTCAGTTTACAATGTATACTCCAGAGAGAAAATTTTCCTTCCTTCCTTCCTTCCTTCCTTCCTTCCTTCCTTCCTTCCTTCCTTTCTTCCTTCCTTCCTTCCTTCCTTTCTTCCTTTTCTTCTTTTTTTTCTAGAAAAAGACAAGCGCAAGTAAGTTTAAGAATGTCTTATAGGCATTACACATGGTCACACAATTTCAGATTGGAATTGGGTCAATTCTAGCAAGTTTTCAGAAAAAAAAAAAAAAAAAAAAAGACAGGCATGAATCTGCAGAGGACAATTATACAGAGGAAAACTTTTTTGACTTGTTTTCGTCTCAGATAACCTTGATAACCTTTCTGGAACATCATCAACTGACTTGTCCATAGATTTCCAGTAGAAGGAAAACATCAGGATCAAGTAAGTAATTGATGCCTCTCTGTCTGAATAAACAAATAGAAAAGGAAAAAATAGTATAAAAGTTACCTTTTGTATAACTGCATCATACTATGGTACTGATGATAATCTTGCCATCATATATCCTTTTAGAGTCACAAACCTATATGGCATCTCTAGAAAGCATGTAGTCCACTTGCTGCCAATAACAGAAACAAAAAACAAAACAAAAAAATCAAATATTTATTAGGTATTTTTCCAGTCTGTTCTTCAGATCTCTCTGTGTAAATCAGTACTCAAAGAATTAGAAAATTTTTCCCAGTTCAAGCCTAATTTTGTTTTGTTTTGTTTTGATCCGGTTTGTAATCTAAGTCCATCACCAATTTTTATCTTGTAGATTAAAAAAAATATATATATAAAAAAATATTTCCTCTTGCCTTTGAGAAACCTTGTATGTGTTTAAGTTTTTGTGTTATCTTATTGTAGTCTTCTATTTTTCAGATTAGCCAGTTTAGCTTTCTGCATTGTTTGTTTTGTTTTCACAGAATCACAGAATCATCTAGGTTGGAAGAGACCTACAAGATCACCTAGCTCAACCTATGACCTAACACTAACAAGTCCTCCACTAAACCATATCCCTAAGCTCAACATCTAAATGTCTTTTAAAGATCTCCAGGGATGGTGACTCAACCACTTCCATGGGCAGCCCATTCCGATGCTTAACAACCCTTTCAGTCAAGAAGTTCTTCCTAATATCCAACCTAAACCTCCCCTGGTGCAACTTTAGTCCATTCCCCCTCATCCTGTCACCAGGCATGTGGGAGAATAGACCAAGCGCCACCTCGCTACAGCCTCCTTTCAGGTACCTGTGAAGTGCGATAAGGTCGCCCCTGAGCCTCCTCTTCTCTAGGCTAAATAGTCCCAGCTCCCTCAGGCGCTCCTCATAAGACTTGTTCTCCAGACCCTTCACCAGCTTCACAGCCCTTCTCTGGACTCGCTCAAGTACCTCCATGTCCTTCTTGCAGTGAGTGGCCCAAAACTGAACACAGTGCTCGAGGTGCGGCCTCACCAGAGCCAAGTACAGGGGGACATTCACTTCCCTGGACCTGCTGGCCATGCTGTTTCTTATGCAAGCCAGGATGCTGTTGGCCTTCTTGGCCACCTGAGCACACTGCTGGCTCATATTCAGCCAACTATCAACCAAAACTCCCAGGTCCTTCTCTGCCAGGCAGCTTTCCAACCACACATCTCCCAGCCTGTAGCGCTGCTTGGGGTTGTTGTGCCCCAGGTGCAGAACCCGGCACTTGGCCTTGTTGAACTTCATTCCGTTGGCCTCGGCCCATCGCTCCAGGCTGTCCAGATCTTCCTGCAGAGCCTTCCTACCCTCGAGCAGATTGGCAAATTAACTTGGTGTTGTCTGCAAACTTCCTGAGGGTGCACTCAATCCCCTCATCCAGATCATCGATAAGGATATTAAAGAGAACTAGCTCTAGTACTGAGCCCTGTGGGACTCCTCTAGTGACCGGCCTCCAACTGGATTTGACTCCATTCACCACAAATCTTTGGGCCCAGCTATCCAGCCAGTTTTTAACCTAAAGAAGCATATGCCAGTCCAAACCAAGAGCAGACAGTTTCTTGAACATCTCCAGTCTGAAAACTGTAATAGAGCACCCAGCCTTTCATGTAACATATCACCCAAAACTCCAACTCCAATTTTACTGATGCTATGTAAGCTAAGATTTTTGCCTTTTTTTTTTTGCAATGACATGCAGATTCCAGGTTTTTCATCTCACCTTGACTTACTTTTATTCAACTGTCCTGTCCCATACAACTATCTAAGATGATTAATAACCATTTTTTTTTTTTTTTTTTTTTTTTTTTTTTTTTTTTTCTCCTCATTCTCATTGATTATGAATATCAATTATAGAATAAGACAGATTAAGTAGGATTTTAATTTGTAAGTTTCAGGTATGTAAATTAGATAATGTGTATTCTATTTCAAACGATTACAGTTTCATTTGTACCATAGCTTATTTGCAATCAAATAGAGGAATCCTGGCAAAAGTAGTACAGGATTAAAACCAAATTTTAACCTGGTCTCTGACAGCAGTCAGAGAAATGTTCTTAATATCTTCTCCATATCCTTTGGGGTCTGAAACACTTCCAATTAAAACAGCAGATATAGTTAAAGCAGACAAGCTCTTAGATACACAAATGTTTCCTCAAACTTAGAATCCCAAAGCAACCCTCAGTCTCAGTACAAGCTGAGAGCAATCGTGCAGCATTTAACTTGTGTACATTATTTTAGTATTTTCATTGTGTGAGTGGACATTTGACTATCTATGATGTAGCAGCTGGGTACTGCTGGGATTCAAAACGAGGCCCTTGATAGGGCGACAGGGAAATTTCATAGCAAAAGGAAGGTGTTAAGAGCCTAGAAGTTAAGTATTTGAATAAAGTAATAGTAGGATAGTACAATCTAGTTAATTGACATTACAGTAATTACTTAAGAGTTCAATATATTTCAGGAAGCAGGTGGACTATGTGCCATATAAATATATTTAAAGCTACCCAGTTCTTTCCTTCTAGTCTTTGCCATGTAGGATGTCGTTTGTTTGTTTGTTTTTACACGTCACCATGCTAAAATTCTTCTCTTGCTAAATCTAGGAAGATATTCGAGGTGGATTCCATTTGGTTCTGTCCTAGATTCAACACTATTCACAATTTCTGTCAGTCTTTTATCAGATAATGTGTTATGACTAGACAGTAAAGATGGTAGCTTTGTCCTTGCTCTGAATACCTTACCTGAGTAGTCATTGAGGAGACTTAGTTCTGTGGTGGTTTTACCGTGCTAGGCAGCTGAACACCACAACCGCTCTCTCACTCCCCCTCCTCAGATGAGGAGGGGAAGAAGTAAAGGAAAGAACAACTCATGGGTTGAGATAAGGATAATTTAATTAAAGGGAAATATATATATATATATTAAGGAAATATTATTAATTAACAATTCAACTAAAGGGAAAAAGGGAAAGGGGAAAGGGAGGGGGAAAGGGAACAGCAAAACAAAACAAGTAAAGGCTATGTGGAAGTGCAGAGGAAATAAATTATTCTCTACTTCCCGCAAATGAGCGATGCCTGACCACGTCCTTGAAGCAGGGCCTCAACGCACATAGCCGATGTTCATGAGGAGGACAGACATTTTCGCAACGAAAGCCCACCCCTCCCCTCTTCCTCCTTCTTCCACCTTTTATTTCTGAGTGTGACATCATATGGTATGGAATATCTCTTTGGTTGGTTTAGGTCAGCTGCCCTGGTGATGTTTCTTTCTCACTTTTTGCCCACCCCCCAGAAGGGTTAGAGAAAGTCCTGATACTGTGCCAGCACTTCTCAGCAGCAGACACAACACTAGTGTGATAACACTGCTGTTCTAGCTACAAGTGCAGAGTGCAGCACTGTATGGGCTTGTTGTGGTTTAACCCGGCCGGCAGCTAAACACCACACAGCCGTTCGCTCACCCTCCCCCTCCCTCTCTGGGATGGGGGAGAGAAACGGAAAAGTGAAACGAGAGTTGAGATAGAGACAGTTTATTAAGATAGGAAACAATAATAATAATAATAATAATAATAATAATAATAACAATAATAATAATAATAATAGTGTATATGAAACAAGTGATGCACAATGCAATTGCTCACCACCCGCTGACCGATGCCCAGTCTATCCCGAGCAGCCGGCCCCCCCAACCCGGCTAGCTACCCCTATATATTGTTTAGCATGACGTCAGATGGTATGGAATACTCCTTTGGCCAGTTTGGGTCAGCTGTCCTGGGTCTGTCCCCTCCCAGCTCTTGCTGTACCCCGAGCCTGCCTGCTGGCAGGACAGAGCGAGGAGCTGAAAAGTCCTTGGCTTGGTACACGCACTGCTCTGCAACAACCAAAACATCGGCATGTTATCAGCATTCTTCCCATCCTAATCCAAAACACAGCATTCCACCAGCTACTAGGAGGAAACTGTCCCAACTGAAACCAGGACAATATTTTATTGATATTATATATATTGATGTTATATAGATGCTGTGTATATATTGAATGAAACAGACTGTGCTTTTATGTTGTATTGATAAATTTCTACAAGACACACATATCCATCTCCATATCTAGAGGTTTTTTTGTTGCTGTTGTTTTTTTTTTTTTTTTTTTTTTTTTTTTTTTTTTTTTT
>CM021765.1:147225144-147246367 GCA_011076525.1 Nettapus auritus
ATTTTTTTTTTTTTTTTTTTTTTTTTTTTTTTTTTTTTTGTATTTTATAATACATACATTTTTTAATACAGTGCTTCAGTAAGGTTGTACAGGTACATCAAAATCACTGTTAGAAGAGTTTCTGTCTTAACCTAGAAAGATCACCTCCATACATCAGAGGGGAGTGCCGATTGCATGCCTGTACAGGCCCTTCATTGCTAAGGCTGACAACAGCAGCAGCAATTGTGAGGCTGCCTTTTTGATGTGGTCTACGGCCCAAGAAACATACGTAGAAGACCCACAACTTATTTCACACAGGTCACTAAGCAGACATACGATAACTTTTGGTTGCCATAAACCTCAGCTAACTTTGAAGTCATGACTCAGAGATGAAAGGATCCATATCCTGTTACCATCACCCAAAGTCACTCAGAACTTCATGAGAGTAATATCTTTGAAGACCTTTTAATGTGCTTGAGCATGAGTTTCCATTCTTAAACCTGTACTGACTGACTCTAATCAAATTATGTTTGTTCATGCTATTGGTTCAAATCCTCTGGAACTGTTTCAAGTATTTTCTATTTCTCTCTTCCTCTCCCAGCTGCCTAAATGGAAATGAGTTATACTTAATAGCTATTTTTGTGCCCCTTTCAACATTTTGATTTCCAATTACTGTCTTTTGAGAATCAATCCCACAATCAGAGAATATACTAAAATAACAGCCAACTACCAGCTTTTATTTTATTGTAATGTGTTCAGTTTCTAGAACTATATTAAGGGGCCAAATTTGACATCAAAAGAAAATATATATATTCAGACACAAAACTCTTTTCAGAAGCTGGATTGGTTACATACCAATTGATTTTATTATTTGCTAATATGCATCTAGTGTATCATTTGTTACCATATGTCTTTTTTATAATAACACTTAATACTTATCTGCTTTTAATTAAAATACACATATATTCAACAAAGTTACTCTTAGGATCTCAGAGAAACATAGAAACAAAATAGTATCCAAGAGGCAACACAACTGGTAAAAGAAATAACTCGCCGTTACAGAATATACATCATGGTATTGTAGACTATACTATTTCCCAAAGTCACTTAGTGGACTATTGAACATGTATTGACAAAGTCCCCATTGAAGTCTGATGTAGTTTCATGGATTACACAATGCTGATTGGAAGTTAGATTTTCAGGGCATTAAAGAGCAGCTCTATTACTTGACGTAGCCGTCTTGTTTAGCAATACTGCAGACTTCTGTGAGCATATTTCAAGTATTTCTAGGTCTGTAGCTGATATGTCTTGATGGTCTTTTTAATAGTAAAGACATTCTGGATGTCTCAGAAGATAGCTCAGAATAGCCTATGGTCAAGACACACACAAAGCAAGAAATTGAAGTTCCTGTCCCATACCAGAATCATATAGTCCAGCACTTGAATATAGATGGATCTTTTTACAAAAGGGTAGTTTGCTGTTTAGATATGCCCCAGCTCTCTTTACCTGGGCAGAAATTCTAGCTCAAATCTGAGAAAAAAATTCTCAGAATTTAGAAAAATTCTTTTTTTCTAAAGTTTCCATAAATGCTAGACAGGCTCCATCTCTCTAAAACCTAATAGGTTTCTATGTTAAGACACTGTGTAAAACGTTTACTTAAATGGCAAGTTCTTTTCCATAAAATACCCTTTTGAACCCCTAGCAATGACAAAACAACTCTAAAGTATAATTTCAGTTTCCAAATAAATCTACATAACTAATGTGAATATTGACTAATGTGAATATTGATCTTCAAACAAAATTACCTTCAAGAAAGAAACAAGCTCTGCCATTTGTCCAGGCCATCAATAAAGGTGGTGTATTTGGGGGACTGGAGAAAGCTGAAAGATCTTTACATAAAGCGCACTTACAGTTTACTCAGTACTTGTATTAATATTGTAATTGAAACAGTATCCCTTAAGGAGAATATGGCCTTTAAATTATGTAGGAAAATAAAAGTCATAACAATTCCAGTAGCGTCCATTTGCTTTATTTTTAATGTTAATATGTTAATATTTTCATTCACTCTTGCTGCTGAATAGTAAGATAGAAAAATATTTTGAGACATCATGTTGTTGATGATAGATATTTGCACAGAAGAGGTCCATCCTTCCAAATCTTTAAAAGATCCAAGAAGGGACCCTACCCAATGAAGTCTAAACCATACATACAGATTTTTCTCTTATCCTCAAAGCAAATAAGACAGCTACCTTTGCAAACCTTTATAAGGCCTGTATTACATTCACAACCTTCTGCCTTAAGTATTAAGCCTGACTGAACTTTATTTAGCAATTTCTCTTTAATGTAAACCTGACAAACATGTGAAATTAATCAGTCATAACAACTAGGCAATCTGAGTCTACTCATATATTACTGATACGTATAATTAGGAAATAAACATTTCCAATGAAAAAAAAAAAAAAAAAAAAAAAAAAAAGAAAGTTAATGTAATTCAAGGGACAGGGAAGTATTACCATCAAAATTTAGCTTTTTCTTTATTTCATACTTTACTCTTTCTTTAGCTAAAGTATTAATGACTTTCAAATATTTTTTCCTGGTTACAATTGCCATGTACTGTCACAGTTTGGGTTTAAATCTAACTCTAAGACCTAAATCTTCTGATATGAAGTAATTGCTAATATGTGGAATTTATTTGAGAGGAGATTCACCATTTCAACTTTGAAATTTTACTAATCATTTGCTTAGAGCTCTGATAAACTGATTCTATTTACCTTTTTTAAAAAATATCTATATATATAAATGTGCTTTTTAATCAATCGTTAAACTCTCATCTACATTTTCCTAATGCTTATTTAAGCTACTGATGAGTAAATTGAGATTTTAGACATTTTTTGGATTAAGAAAGAGCCATATTCATTCTTGTTGCAATGAGGTACTATTTATAAATGACTTAATACTTGCTGGAACTGAAATAGTAGGTAATAATGGTTTATCTGCTTGTTGCTGGGAGAAATTTTATCATTGAAGAAAATACAAAAAGCAAATCCAGTAAATAGCTTGGTAAAATGGTGGGAGATGGGACTGTTTCTTCCATGAGTTGATATGTTCCTGCAGGGCTGACTAATGATTGATAACCCAGTCTTTTCTTTAAACCATTGCTTTTGTGTTGAGCAAGTCCTTCAGTATCATCACTGAAAGCTTAAAAGAGCGATGCAGGAAGTCTTCAAAACTGGCACACAGATGTAGCAGAACAATCTCAGAAGTTTATGACTGTTTAAAATCTGTCAAAAATCTATGCTTGCAATGAATATACATTATTTCTGGAGTTTTTAGATTCTATAATACTGTCCATAAATATACCATGTTCTGTAAACAGTGAACTCAAGATTTGTAGTTCGGTCAGATAAATCACCTCCTTAACCTTTGGCATCAGGTAAAAAGAGGAAATGTGTTTCCTATTCTCTTGACCTCTATAAACTGGATCAATACCAGTCTTATCTTACTTATCAAAAAATCTTAGGATAAAAATATAATTCAGTACATGTTCAGCTGATTTCCTTACAAAATCAGTATACTTAGTGGTGATATTGATCTATCCAATCAAGTTTTCCTTGATCATTTGCATATTTTTCTACTATAAATAGTCTGAACATCTGCAGCAGCAATTTATAAGCCTCTTATATTATTATTTATAATACTTTTTATTAATTTAACACCAGAGCCTTATAAAAAAATCCACTGAAATATACTGGAGAATTTAGAAAGCAAGGAAATGGTATTAAATTATTATTATTATTATTTTTTTTTTTTGACGAAAAGGAGAGAGCACCATGTAGTAAGGAGAACATCATAAGAACATATCACCATAACGTTATAACCATATATCAGCTCTAGCAGTAGCATCGCTAAGTTCTAAATATTTTTTTTTACTTATTTATTTATTTATTTATTTATTTATTTATTGTAGTAAAAATATATGTTATAGTACTGACATTAGGACTCTACGTTTCTGTGTGCATGTGTGAGTTTTCCCTCTTTTATTTTTATGTTATACAATTATAATTAATAATTATATTAATAAACCATTTCTGTTGCTGTTCATTCATCTTAACTCTCTGAAAAATATTATACCTGGATCTCCATTCCTTTGCGGGGGGTTAGTTCTCAGATTAAATGAACTGTGTAAATATCTCATACAACCATGATTTGTTTAAAGTTTTTTAAATAAATAAGTAAGTATATAAATTAAAACTACTGTATTTTTATCACTGCAAGAGTTTAAATTGTATGCTTCTAACAAAATCTTTAAGATTACTTTGACAGTGGGGAAAAAAAAAAAAAAAAAAAAGAGAGAGAGAGAGAGAAAATAAATTCAGGACTTTGCATCTTCCTTCACACATTGCAGTGTAAAACATGTGAGTCTACCCCTGTCTAAACTAAGTAAATTTATTCCACTCATCTGATTTGAAAAATATATGCTTCCCTGATATTTTAAATACTAAAAAATAAAAATAAAAATAAAAAAATTAAAAATCAATCAATTTACCTGTCAAGAATAAACAAAATAGAGGTTGATGAAAATAATATAATAAAAAATTGCAGTAATAATTCTTAAATAGCCTTCTCTTCTGATAAGGACGGTAAAAATAAATCTTAATATAATATGTTCTCCCATTTTGTGATAACAGGTAATTTTAGTTTTCTTATGCGTGATATAATTAAAAAAGTAAGGCTAGTAAAACAAAGTAAAGCTGGCAAAACAAACTTTACAGCATGAACTGACAAGCTCTTCAGGAGCTAGACTTAATAATAATTAATAGGTTTCTTCTCCACCAGTCATGTTTGAATATTAAAACTGCTGTTTCATACCTCAGCTCCCCCTTTTATTTTTTTTTTAAAAAAAAGCTCCCTCGAGAAAAGACAGATTCTTTGTCATGTTTACAAAGTTAAAATATATATATATATTTTAAAGACCAGATTTTCACTTTTACTTTGTATTATAATCTACCATATGACAGGTATTCACAGAAAAAAAAAAAAATAAAAAAATAATTAAAGACATATCCTTTCATAATCAGAATTTAAATTAAAATCATATAGATATGTATACAAAGGTTTGTTAAAAACCTTGAATAGATTAAAAATAATACTAAATAAGTATTGTACTTGAAAAATGTTCAATTGAAGAAATACACGACTGTGGTGACATTATGGTCTTCTCTGCTGGTCCACAGGCCTGTAACAATCTCTTGATAAGTGGGAAAGCCAAAGAATGCCTCTGACTGAAAATAAAAAGGTAGATACTATACTAGATACAATGTCTGGGAGGAAACCAATTCTGTTTCACAACTCTTCTCCATGTCTATAAATATGTTTTGAAGGGAAATGTGTTGAAAAATCTGTCTTGTGAGAGGATAGAAGTAGGAAAGGATGGAAAAAGGGGAAAATTGCAATATGTATTTGTGATGTGTTTTGGCTCCCAAATAGCATATTCAATCAAAAGCATTTGACAACTGCCGCATTGGAATCTTCTGCTTGTCAGCAAGAGTACTGTGAAAAAGAGAATTGTTGATATAATCACTTCAGACTTTCAGAAAGTCCCTCTTGATGTTCAGTTAAGGGAGTCTGATGCTATCTTTTTTATTTTTTATTTTTTTTATGCTTTGTTTAGGAGAAAAACCTGGCAAAGTCAGATCATAAACTCCAGGTCCAAGTGCCTTTTTTTTTTTTTTTTTTTTTTCTTTTCTTCTTTTCCCCTGAGTAAGAAAAGTAATATACTTCAAATGAAAGATGTAATACAACAAAAATTACTTTGCAGACTTAGCTGATACCTTTACTTTCTTGTTTCATAATGTAGTGTCTATAGTTCATCACTATCTTATAATTTGATGTATTTTGTGAATATTAAAATATTTAGAAATGGAAATACAGGGGAAAAAAGGAATATGTTTCCAAAAACTAAAAATCTGCCTTTTTTTTTTTTTTTAAATGCATTTTCATTAGTCAAAATCAGAGAATATTTAGAACGTACACAAAACAATTAAGATTAACACAACAACCAACTTTTAATACTGACAATGTGAGTCAACCACACACAATGCTGATCCTTCACTGTGATCCATTTGAGAATTGGAATGGACAGGATGAGAATTTATCAAAAATAATTAGCACACATGAAGATTGATATAGAAAATAATAAGAGACAACAATTAATTTATATAAAAAAATAAAATTTCAGCTGAAAAGATGAATCTCAGCCTAGTTCAAGCATCTTAGATCTTTGATTTCTTTTATGCTTTTTTTTTTTTTTTTTTTTTTTTGTAAAAAAAAGCTCAGAGTAAGAAAATGTTTAACTGTAAAAACATTGGTCTTCTTTACTCTGGAGTGCATGATAAAAAATAATATAATATAGCTAATGGAAGGTGTAGGTTGCAAATAGGTAGATCGTCTTCTAAGTCAATAAAATGTAAGATCATGGAGACATTAATTGAACAGAAAAAGTAAAACAATTTTAAATTTTACCAAATATTATATCCTCTTAAATAACATGTATTAATCATTACCACAAGTTACTTGAGGCCATGAGACTAAAAAGAATAAAATTAATAATCATCTGCTTCATAAGAGTATCTGTACTTACATTAGGCATTAGTTTCATAGTTTCCCAAAACAGTATATATTTTTAGTAGACTTTTTCACTATTTTTTATTTATTTGTTTAGAAAAATATGATTGATAACAGTATGGGTGTTGGTAATAGATGGGTAATAATTCTACTGTTTAGGGTGAAGTAGATTTGACTATAGTTATATGTATAGACAAACAGAGAAGTTCATTTAAAGTTCCTTTCACGAAGATAAATAAATTATTTAATACCATGAATGCTTTCCTAAGGATCTTTTAAAATACACTGAGCTGGATTTAATTCACAATGCTGTGTGATCATTAAGTCCAGGCATTTAATCAATACAGAAATAGTAAAAGAACAGTATAGTGATTATTTGATTTTATATAATGACAATGAAATATTTCAGTGTCCAAAGACTTAAACACAAAGACTTTAAAAATAAGACTGCTGTGTTTAAATCTTCTTTTCCTTTTACTCATTTTTCTGTGAGAGTTTTTGTTGCTGTTATTGTTTTTGTTTGTATACTTGCTTGCATGCTTGGATTTTTTACAAATAATCTGAATTGTTAGGAGGTAAAATTTATTCCTTTCTAAGTGTATTTTATGTGTATCTATAAATACTTTTATAAATCTATGGATGAACTGTCATTTACATATGTTCCTATACAGAATAGATTCAACCATATTCAGACTGTTTACAAGTCCTCAGGAAATTTTATTGTGTGAAATTTTGTTTTTCAGTATTAGAAATCATCTCTTTGTAACTTTCTTGGTAGGTTAATTGAAAGGTTAATTTCAAGGTTAATAACCTGACAAATACTAATACACATAATTTGTACTATCCTAGAAGAATGAAATATATTTTTCATTATAAAATATCTGATTCTTTTAACTTATATTTGTTACTAACTCTTTTAAATTATGGTTATTTATTGAAATTCAGTTAATAATTTAAGGATCCTTTTTTTTTTTTTTAATGTTTATTTTAATCCCAATATTTTTATTTTTATTTTTTTCTGAAGCTTGAGGGCAAAATAATCAATGTGCATGAGTTCAGCTGTGAACAGTATTATTTTTACCTAAATTGTGTTTCATATATTTTGGTGTTATAATAATATTAATAATATTTATCTCAAGAATCCCAGAGTTGAAAAAGCATTTGGACAACAGACTTGTAAATAGGGTTTGATTTTGGATGGTAATGGAGGTAGACAGGAATGTCTCAGTGATGCTTGTGGATGTCTTCCAACTCAGGATATTCTATGATTCTATAATTTAATATTCAATACCAAATTTAATAGAATTCACAAATTCAGTCATTGGCAAATTTTGTAAAAAAAAAAGAAAAGATCTAGACAATTTTACAATGTGTTTCACATATCTCTAATATTTCATTCAATTTTAATGGCAATTTCTATTTTATGGCTTAAGATTCGCACATTTTATTTCAGTCTAGGACCTAATTGGCACATTGCTAGAACAAAGAACATGATTGCTGTAATGTTGAAGTATTTATTTTATGTGACTTTTAACACTCTCCATTCTTTTCTATCATTACAATATTTTAATTTCAAAATTAGGTCTTTCTAATGTCAAGTCTTTTTAGTATTTACAAGTCAAGTCTTACTGAATAGTGAAGTAGGAAGGGCAATTGAGCTGAAGAAGAAAGCCTTGTAGAAACAGCTATTGTTGATAAAGATTAAAAAATGGCAAGACAAATTATCCTTTTAGTACATATTCAGCATGAAAGTCTCTTTTTAATTTAGTCATGTTGATCTGATTGTTCACTACTTTCTTTTCCCAGACATTACTTAAACAGGCAATTATTACAGAAGCACACGTTTCTTTATCCAGGAACTCATGCACTGAGCAATATTTGTTTATCAATGAAAAGCAGGTGCTCTCTTTTGCTCATCTCCACTTGGACTGCTTTCAACTGATAATGTCGTTAAAAAATGTGAAGACCGCCTGCCACTTTTATATAAGAACTGGTATAACTAGTCATATTTTTAGTTTTATTGCCAAGAATATCTAGTTTCCTGAAAGATTCTATTGGACTCTCTTGCTACTGATGTCAGTCTGGATCAGTCCAGCTGTACAGTCAGCATTTCTTGGCAGTAGTTTGTGAGAAGCTGATTATATATTCTCTTTGTCTTTGAAACATTTGAACTACAACTTAGGAAGGGATTCATCTTGCTTTTCGTCTCTTTAATAGTATCTTTTTGCACTTTAATGTAATTCTTAATAGTTGGGTTTCATGGTAATTATTTATTACCTCAAACACAAATGACAGTCTTAGGACCAAAATACATTTTTTGTTTATAGCGCTGAAGGGGTTATCCTGAGATACAGATTGAAATCCTGATTCTGGTATTCTTGAATAGAATATCCTGAGCTGGGAGGGATCATTGAGTCAAACTCCTTGGTCCGCAGAGTCCACAGAATTTGAGGTCCACTCTAATATCAGACCAAATATCTGAGAACATTGTCCAAATTCTTCCTGAGCTCCAGCAGACTCGGTGCTGTGACCACATCCCTAGAGCACCTATTCCAATGCCCAGACACCCTCTCAGTGAATAACTTCTTCCTGATATCCAAGCTGAACCTCTCATTTTGCAGCTTCATGATATTTAGATCCTGTAACTGATTACCAGAGAGTAGAGATCAGCACCTGCCCCTCGTGATGCTCATCCTTGTGGTCAAACGGTAGGCTGCCATGAGGTCTTCCCTCAGTCTCCTCTTCTGTAGGGTGAATAAACCAAGTTATTTCAGCTGATTTTGAAGTCTTCCCCTCTAGACCCTTCACCATCTTTATAGCACTGCATAACAGTATTGACCTATGTACTGCGGACATCTAAAAGTTGGCTTCCATGTGCAAGCTAAGTGTCTGGGTTTCTATTAAATTTAATGGAAATAGGAGCCCAGTTCAGTTGTGCATATTCCTATATTCATCTGGAGCTACCTAAGGTACCCTAGGATACCTGAGATTTCCAAATGGTGCTCACTCAGGACCTGTGGGAGATTTGTAAAACAGAAGTACTTGGGTGTGAGGAGACACTATACACTGAATAAAGCTCTTCTACACTTACAAATACATGTCTAAGCTTCCATTACAATCAGGGGAAATCTGAGGTTTGATTGAGTTGCTTCACAGTAACATTTATTACCATATAAGATACTCTACAATTGTCTCTCTGGCATAAAACTTCCAGTGTAATTCTACTTTTCTAATATATCTACCTGTCTAATGTTGGTATGGTGAAATAAAATAACTGAAAAAAAAAAAAAAAAAAAAAAGGAACTTTGTTGTGATCAGTTCAGGGGAATCTTTAATATCTAATATGCAATGGAATTATTTAGTTTCATAATAATACTTGCAACTACATATTTTTTATTTTATTTTATTTTGTTTTAAGAATGCCTATAATCCTTTTGTGAACAATTAGAATGTTAGCATGAGATTGAAAATGAACTAATATGAAATATATTTTTATTGAAAAATAAAGTTTTTTCCACACTGCATTACTTTTCATAATTATTGAATGGATCTTTCCAAGGTTTTGTGTTTTTTTTTTTGTTTGTTTGTTTGTTTTGTTTTGTTTTGTTTTGTTTTGAATGGGGACTAATTACTACATTAAATTATAAAATAGAAGCATATATATTTGGCATTAACATCTATTAAAATTAAATAATTGAAAATGTGAGATCACCTTTCCTTTTCTTCACTCTGTATCAATCAAAATTGAGCAAAACAAGGATATACTTCCTTCAAAACAGCTTTTTTTTTCTTTTTTTTAATTAAAACCAAAAGCAATTTCAAAGCTATTTCAAATCATTTGAAGTCATATTCCATTATTAGACCTACAAACAAAAATATGTCAAAATTTTGACAACCCAGTTTAAACCAGTATACTATACATATCTTTTAGAGTACCTATACCTAGTACAGTACCTAGTACCTTCATACAGGCAAACTCAAAAAGGACCTTGATAGATTTCCTGAAATGAAATCTTTGTGGCTTAAAGTTAACTTTTATGGTGCCTTTACCCTGCTGGGCAGCTAAACTCCACCACAGTTGTTCTCTCAGTCCTCCTCTTCAAAGGATGTGGGAAAAAAAAATAGTTGTTATTTAAAAAAAAATTAAACTAAAATAAATATTTTTGAAGTTCAAAAGGTCAAGTAAAAAAGAGAAGGTACCAGACCCAGGACTCAAAATAGATAGTTTAAAAAAACAAGCAAAAAAATAATATATATGTATTTTAAAAAAGCACTAGCTAAAAATGGAAAACCATCTGAATTTATTCAATAAATTGTATATTTTTAATTTTGTTTTTACTTTGACTTGATTTCATTTGGGAAGAGAGGAGTAAATGTAGAAAAGAAAATATTTTTGAGCCATCAAAATCATGGAATAATAAAGTATTTCAAATATTTATTATTTTTTAAATATTTTATTATTATGTAAAATAGCAATTATATTATTTTTCATGTCAAAGATTTGCATGTCAGCTATATCACAGCTTGTCTTTCTGAACAATTTGTTAGCAATTTTAATCAACATAATTCATCATTTGAATCTGATCAATGGTATACGTTGAATTATCAATGGATGAATAGTAAATTCACAAACTAAACAAATTCCTGGATCTGCTTTAGGGAATATTTAACAAAATATTTATCTCTAATATTGAGATGTAAATGTTTCCTCTATTCCTCTCAGTTTAACTAGGTTCTAATTCTACTTTACACCAATGTACTTCAAAATAATGTTTCACTTACTGTTTTCCTGAAACAAATATGATAGTTTCTCATTTCCTAATACTGAAAAAAAAATCAAAGTCAGGAGCCACATGTTCAAAACTATGAACACGTTAAAAATAAAAAAAAAAAAAAGGAAAAAAAAGAAAAAAGGAAATTTTTCAGCTAATGTTAGCAGAACTTTGACTGAAGACACTTTCAGAATAAGACGTAAATGTAGACCATACTCTGGCAATAGACAGGGGACAAAAACTTCTATAGCCACGAGAACAGAACATGCTATCAGAACCTGTCCTTCTTTTCTCAGTCACATCACGTTTCACATAAAGACTATATGTGTTTGGCTTAATTATGGTACAGAACGACCTTGCTCATATTACCAAGATATTCCAAACTTCAGATCAGTTTATATGCAACTATGGTTTCTCATAGATATGTTGGAAGCTTTTACACTGACCACAATAATAACTTAGAAATTAGTAAATCTGGTGATATAGGATACTCCACAATTCACTACCTCTAAAGGAATTGTACATCTTTAGTTAAGAGATCTAAAGTTATATGCTGACAGAGATTGCTAAATCTACAGAACAGCAAATGAATATGTAACAAATTAGGTGAGTTACTGTGATAGCAGCTAACAATATAAGCACCCACACAACTACATCTTTAAAACAGTTTACCACAGTTATCATTATCTGAATAAATAAAATATTTTGAACCTAGAAATAATTGTTTCAGGTTTTAGAATTCAGTGGCTTCACAACAATGCCATATCTTAAAAGACAAATAATTATGGAGTAAAGATAAAAAACATGAGTCATTAAAGAAACAACCAACAATGTTTTGTTAAGTATATGCAACATAAACTTTTTATTATTATTATTTCAGAATAGACTAATAATTTATTTTTTTGTTTCTGGAAGTATTGAAGTGGCGAAATGTTTCACAGATTCACTATTAAAATAGTAGTAGTAGTAGTAGTGATTATTTTAGCAGATATGAAGATATTGGGATATAAGAATTGAAAAGCTCTGGTATGCCTAAAAACTTACCATGCCTTTTTAAAATTAATTTATTATTATTATTTTTTCCCTGTCCTGGCTTTATAAGCTGGTCTAACAAATCTAAGGCCAAATCACCCTACAGATTTTTTAGACTGGTTTTATTGGAACTATTTACTTTTTACTTTTACTTTTATTGGAACAGCTTTGACATAGCTGAGATTGTACAGTTTAACCAAAATATGTGCAATGTACTTCTTTCTTACTGAAGAAAAAGAGATGTTCAAAAAATTTGAAGGTGCAGAGTAAGTCAAAGAAAATTAAGAAGGTGTCACAAATAGCACTTTAACAATTAATCTGTCACAAAAACAAAACTATACCTTTAGGCTGTTAGAAGTTAATACTCCAGATAAGATTACTGTCTACAATTTTAAATTCCATGAATGAGAATATCACTACGAACAGTGGCTCATTTCTTCTCACATTAGCAATCTGGCAGTTTCCACTCCCTGGCACTTCAGAAAATGTGGATACACACACAAACAAATCAAACTAGTAATATCAAATTAAATTAATAAAAACAACACAAGAGATTATGTTTTGCAGGGGACAAGTAGAATCTTTCTGAGCCTGACTTGGTGATGCTTTTGTATGAGCATGTTCCATGTGACTTCTGTCCACATTTAATATAAAGAAGTTATAGTTACCAGAATAAAGCTCAAATTGTTCAAATTTGACTTCTACCATTTTTTTCTCTGCTTTCATTTTAATGATGTCTGCCACAGATATAGCTTTTTTCGCAGTGTTGTTAGCATTTTCAAACCTCCACTATCTTAAATAGAAGTCCAAATATGAAAGGGAACTAATTAGTATTTTATCTCCCTTCAGTAATTTCAATATACCTGTGTGAATCTGTAAAACAATGCTATATAAAGATTCATAGCTAATACTTAGGGTGTGAATGTGTAGGAGGAGGTTGTACCTTATTTCAGTAATGACAACCTATATATGGAAATTGGGTTTCAAAGATTTCTAAACACACGAGCTTGTATGTGTAGCAACTCTTCCACTAGCTGAAATACTTCTACAGCAAAGGTGCCATCTCAATGTGCAAAGCCTGTAGGAAGATTACTGTAACACAAGGTTTTATTCAATTTCAGTTTCTCTGTTCCTCTTTTCCAAAAATACTTTGCTTTTTGAATTCTACTTAAGATTACAAACAAACAAACAAACAAACAAAAGTCTCATTGCTCTAATTTAGTTTAGGACTTTTTGTTAATTCACTGCCTGTGGCAGAAGCAGCATCCTCAACCACATAAAACCAGTGGAGTAGACAAGTGACTTGGTTTTAGACCTTATTTTTAGAATTTCTGTTGTAATTTTTATAAAATTTTTACAGTTGACATAACACTTAAAGGCCATTGCATTGTTACCAAAAAAAAAAAAAAAGTTATCGCTTAATCAGACTGCCACAAATACAGATACAAAATTGCAGTTCGAAACTCCCAGATATTTATTCCAGAACACTTAGCTCTATTTGGAACTGCTATTAAGCGTTATATGTCAAGTTACTTTGGAAACTACCACCAAAAGTAGTGATAACTTTCTATGACAGTGAAATATGTTGAAGCTTCCATTCTTTATAGCCTGTGCTGCCTATAACTCAGTGTTAGATCAAAGTTTGTCTGCTTTTATGTAATCACTAAGGCTAATAAATTCAATTCAGAAATAATGGAGATTTAAACAAATGTATTTCCATATACATATTCCTGTATAATATATCTGCATATGTTTATTTGTCAAAACTGCATAAAAATAAATAAATAAATAAATAAATAAATAGTAAAGCACAGTAGACAAAGTTTGTAAATTATAAAATTTATTAACAGTGCTGTACAGCCATGGTTGATTTTATAATTCTTACATACATGACCATGCCGTCATCTTCACTAACACTCAATCGTATGTGCAGAGAACAGAGAGTACTTTCTAAACTGATTAATAAATATTTCTTTTACTTCTCAACACTTCAGTTGTGAACCTGAGTATCATTTTCCACTTCCTTAAGTATACTTTGAATATGGAAATATACATATATATATATTTAATTTAGAATTTTCTGTGGTCATATTTTGTTTCTAATGCCAAAATCCAATAAAGTCTCAGAATTGATTATGTGGAACATAATATCATGCACCTCATTTGGGAAGTGAAATTTTAAAAAGCATGACTTATGAACCTGAATTAGTTGGTCAATTAATTATTTATGCATTCATCTTGCCTAATTAGACCCATCTAAGGGTTAAGATTATGTGCTTTGTTGTTGTTTTTGTTGGTTTATTATTATTATTATTATTATTGTTATTATTATTGTTATTATTGTTATTATTTGTTTTCAGTAAATGTACTTTCAGGGATTTATTTCTCCTGCCTTGTACACCAATTGGAATTAAATGAATTAAATACCAATGTGAGGGAATTTAACCTTAAATTTCAACTATACTGACACCTACACTTTTAGATCCACAGAAGACATCATCTTCAATGAAAAGATATACCTAATGGATGATTCAAAGAGTCTAAAAGAAAATCATATTTGAAATTCTGACCCTTTCTTGAACTTTCAGTCCTATTTAAGACTGCAATGTAACTTTTATATAAAGATGAATAGGGTTGGTTTTTTTGTTTGTTTGTTTTTAAATTAAAGTAACTTGTAATTATTTTTACTGTTGCTCCTGCCTACATTGTGTAATATAGAAAGAGTCTATATTGAGAGTCTAATTTGTCCAACAAATTAGATCTGTGTTCAGTGCCCTCTTCTGCCTAAAGAAATTCCTACCCACTTACTAAGTGACAGTTCAGGCTTGTCACCACCTCTCCTGCAAAAAATTGCCCTCTGTGTAGAAAAGGATATAAATGCCAAGAGTCCTACATAAAGTAATAATAAGAAAGAACATGACCTTTACATATTGATCAGGGTATTCTGGATTTTTTTCACATAATTCTTAAACAAAACAAAACAAACAAAAAACCCAAACAAAACAACAACAACAACAACAAAAAACAAACAAAAACAAACAAACAAACAAAAAAAGTTTTTAATGAAAAATATTGAAAGCTTTTACAACAAGGATATACGTTGAAGACTTCTTATTCAGGAAAAGTATTTTTCAGGAGCGTACATTTAGTTAGGGCACATAATCATGTGTTTTATTTGCATTCCCAGAAAAAAAAATATTTAATTAGTTTTATAGACTGATAAAGAGTATATGTGTGTCTGAGAGAAGAGCAAGCAATATAAAATTATTTTACTATGCTGTAGCAGATGCTGAGTTGAAATTTATGTTATTCAGTGTAGACAGTCTGAAAGAACTAAATGATTATAAAAATCAAAATTTTTAACTGTAAGTATGTAGTCTGGATTTATGCAGATTATGATTTTTTCTCTGTAGAGAAAATATAGTATAAATTAATGGCTTTTAAAATTTTGTCTTTGTTATACAGTTATGAAAGTTTAGTCTTTTTTTTTTTTTTTTCTCTTTCATTTAAAAAGAAAATGAGTGTAGACAGATATGAAGGTAACACATATTTTGTTATTGCTCTCTTTCATGTTTCATACAGCAAAACACAAAACTATCCTCATATAACACAAACATTAAGAACAGTCATTCACAATCATTCATCAATTCAGTGGCAAAGAATTCCTCCATAAAACTGGTTACTTATATTTCTAAAGAGATTTTTTTTTTTTTTTTTTTTATTTTTTTTTTTGGTATAGCAGTTCATCTGGTTCTCTAAGAACATAGCACCATAAGGTGATGTTACACACCCTGAGAGATCACTTATAGATATATTGCACATATTTACTATGCCTAAATTCTGGACACCCAATACCCTGAGCTGGTGGAAAGGGATGGGGAGCAGAATGTGGCCCCCACAATCCACAAGGAGATGGTTGGCGACCTGCTACAGCACTTGGATGTACACAAGTCGATGGGGCCAGATGGGATCCACCTGAGGGTACTGCAAGAACTGGCGGAAGAGCTGGCCAAGCCACTTTCCATCATTTATCAGCAGTCCTGGCTATCGGGGGAGGTCCCATTTGACTGGCTGATAGTACATGTGACACCCATCTACAAGAAGGGCCGGAGGGTAGACCCGGGGAACTACAGGCCTGTTAGTTTAACATCAGTGCCAGGGAAGCTCATGGAGCAGATTATCTTGAGAGTCATCACGCAGCACTTGCAGGGCAAGCAGGCGATCAGGCCCAGTCAGCATGGGTTTACGAAGGGTAGGTCCTGCTTGACAAACCTGATCTCCTTCTATGACAAGGTGACACGCTTAGTGGATGAGGGAAAGGCTGTGGATGTGGTCTACCTTGACTTCAGTAAGGCTTTTGACACCGTTCCCCTCAGCATTCTCCTCAGGAAACTAGCTGCTCATGGCTTGGACTGGTGCACGCTTCATTGGATTAAGAACTGGCTGGATGGCCGGGCCCAGAGAGTCTTAGTGAATGGAGTCAAATCCAGCTGGAGGCCGGTCACTAGTGGAGTCCCCAAGGGCTCGGTACTGGGGCCAGTCCTCTTTAACATCTTCATTGATGATCTGGATGAGGGGATCGAGTGCACCCTCAGTAAGTTTGCAGACGACACCAAGTTAGGTTCGTGTGTCGACCTGCTCGAGGGTAGGAAGGCTCTGCAGGAAGATCTGGACAGCCTGGAGCGATGGGTCGAGGCCAACGGAATGAAGTTCAACAAGGCCAAGTGCCGGGTCCTGCACCTGGGGCACAACAACCCCAAACAGAGCTACAGGCTGGGAGATGTGTGGATAGAAAACTGCCTGGCAGAGAAGGACCTGGGAGTATTGGTTGACTGAATATAAGCCAGCAGTGTGCTCAGGTGGCCAAGAAGGCCAACAGCATCCTGGCTTGCATAAGAAACAGCATGGCCAGCAGGTCCAGGGATGTGATTGTCCCCCTGTACTCGGCTCTGGTGAGGATGCACCTCGAGCACTGTGTTCAGTTTTGGGCCCCTCACTACAAGAAGGACATGGAGGTGCTTGAGCGAGTCCAGAGAAGGGCAACAAAGCTGGTGAAGGGTCTTGAGAACAAGTCTTAGGAGGAGCAACTGAGGGAGCTGAGACTATTTAGCCTGGAGAAGAGGAGGCTCAGGGGCGACCTTATCGCACTCTACAGGTACCTGAAAGGAGGCTGTAGCAAGGTGGCGGTTGGTCTATTCTCCCATGTGCCTGGTGACAGGACGAGGGGGAATGGGCTAAAGTTGCACCAGGGGAGGTTTAGATTGGATATTAGGAAGAACTTCTTTACTGAAAGGGTTGTTAGGCACTGGAATGGGCTGCCCAGGGAAGTGGTTGAGTCCCCATCCCTGGAGGTCTTTAAAAGACGTTTAGATGTAGAGCTTAGGGGTATGGTTTAGTTGATGATTTGTTAGTGTTAGGTCAGAGTTTGGACTCGGTGATCTTGTAGGTCTCTTCCAACCTAGACATTCTGTGATTCTGTGATTCTGTAAATGTGTAACAAAAAAGTCTTTTCCAGTGGTATATTTGTAACTAGAGACTAAATGAGACAATACCACAAAATATGTAAATATTACAGATCAGAAGAATATTCAGAATTTCTTATGCCAGTCCAAGTTCTGTGTTTCCAATCTGCAAGAAAACCTGCAAGGCCATACCCTTTTTGATATTACTGGCTAGAAAGCTGAAGTGAAAAAAAAAAATAATGAGCTGAGATTTCAAAACCACTAGGAATATAATTAAAGTGGCAATCATCATGAATGAAGATAACTGTTATCTATTTTATTCTTCTGAGTGTTAGCTAAACCAGTGGAAGTATCTTTGATAATATCTGTTACATGTATTTCAATACTTACGCAAATATCAGAATTAAATTTGATTTTATTTTTTGTTTAAAACAACCAGTCTTAGCTAAATATAAAGTATACAGTACTACAGGTTAGAAAAGGGTATTACTTAATGTGTCAGCTGCACATATATATATACACACACATATAAGAAAAACAGCAAATGAAAACTTGTATATATATATAGATAAATAGTTAAAGAAAAATGTAGGGCCATATTATCAATAAATCAATAAAGATTTTAAATGATTATTCTTATTACTAAAAATGTTAAATGTGCAAACTAGGTGAATCAAGTCAAGACACTCAGATATAACACTTTTATTTCTTTCACTTAGCAACTGATAGATTGGTATTGTTAAATTATGTTAATGCTTTAATGTTATGCTGTGTTATGCATAATTTATAACTCTAGTGCCAAAATGCATCAGTGTAGTTTTCTTGATTAGATATTTTAAGAGCTGAGAAATCTGCAAACTTTGTGGTTAATGTTATTTTATTTAGTAAATCTCTTTCTTCAGTGTTGTTTTAACATGTTCACAATTAGTGTATTTTAGAAGAATGATGGATATATCCATGATAATCCATGATAGCATCAATTACTCTAATGTATCATGTTAACAAAATTAAAGAGGGTATAGATTATCGTAGACTTTTACACCTGATTAAGATGTCTCATACTTGTTTCTGTAGAATGTGCAAAAATCACTGTCTCTGTTCTGCATATTTAAAGATAACAGCATAACTCTGTTAAAATTAACAGAATAAAGTGTGAAGTGTCACTTGATTCTGAATTTTAATGCTGAAATGGTGCTATTTTTTATTCAGTGAAGTCCTTCAGAAGCATTTAAAGTACTGACAAATTTTAGGCATTCTGAATCTCATTTGCAGGTGAAATAACCTATTATAATGCTGCAGAAGCAACTGGGGAAGTTTGGAAATAAAGGTGGAATAAGAAGACAGTTTTAAATGACTAGGCTGATATAAACTATTTTCATACTTCAGGCTAGAACACTGTATTTTGAAGAAAACTCCTGACTTACTGAATCCAGATCTCTGCTTCCATGAATAGTTACAGTGTGTATTCCTTCTGGTGTACCAGTCATGATCCATCATCAAACAAGACAACTTTTTTTGACTCCAGTGTTACCACCAAAAACTCACATTAGAACCTCATGATTTCAGTGACTGCAAATGTCTAGCCTAAATTTATTCACAAACAATCCACGCCCATCTATTCCCAAATCAATATTTTTCCCCACTTTTAGTAAATCTTAAAATCTCTGTTTATATCTCTGGCCATTCTTAGCATAAGCAGATTGTTCTCTTTTTCTGTTCACTCTTTAATGACTTCAAATACATTAACCTTTTTTAATTTCCTGAACCTAAGTCACTTAAAAACATGTAGTATTCCAGAAGAAACCTCATAAGTATTCTATGAGCCAACAGGAATACTTCTGCCTACTGAAAAAGCTTTCCCTGAAACACTTTAAGATCAAATCTGTGTTTTCATTACCCTGTGATCAACACTAATCATTCTGTGATGATTCATCTGATGTAATTCTTTTATGATGAATTCCCAGAAAACACCACCTGTTTATCAGTCCATTAGTTTCTGTTTTCTTCCCAAAAAAACAGATATGGAAAACAACAAACAAACAAACAAACAAAAACACATAGAGGTGCAATGTGTGGAATACTATAGAAGACCAATGTAATCAGAATCATCCATTATAACTGAAAAATGTGTTCTAAATTGCACACACAACTGAGTTGGGCCAAATTCTAAATCTGCCACTCAATTATTACACCAATTAACTTTATGTGTGTGTGTATGTGGGTTTTCTCTTGCAAAGTGACAGCTTAATCTTTGTTATTGTTGTTGTTTGAAACTATATTCATATTTTTTTCATTATTTTTCAGTACTCTTATTTTATACATCATTTTATACTAATAAAGACTTAATATATAAAGTCATCGTCAGAAGTTCTGTCATTTAAAATATCATACAGTACCTAAATTTTTATCCAGCTATATGGAACTATTTGAAGGACTGGGATCTGAAGTATCAATTTACTAAATTTTTCATTGACTTTAGGAATGACATCTGCCAGAACGTGTAAAGAAATATGGTTTGAAGAGGCAAGGGAAATATGAAGTAAGATATGGTGAGACTGTGCTTGTGAAAAATATGTATCTAAAAAGACACCATATTATTCATATAAACATAAAATATTTTAGGAAATATAGATATATATAACTATCACACTATCACACATAAGCTACAAGATACCTAGATACTTTCAATTGCTTATATATATATATGCATATGTTATTTTTTTCCTTCATTCCTTTTTTCTTTACTGAGAGTCAAATTAGATTCACTCTCACAAGAGCATTTTTCACTATGATTTTCTGACCAATAATCCATCTATTTAGAAGATTTCCACAAATACTGTTATTAAGCCACAGATAAGAAAGTATTTTTACCCATTTCTTCACTTAGATTTCTGTCCAGCTAACATACGAAGATGATTGCATTAATCCAAGTATAATGATATGTTTGAGTACATTCCAGAATTTAAATGAATTTATGACCTGTCTGTCTGGAAAACAACTTGGAAGTAGAAGAGTGTTACACACCTCTCTCCACCACTTTCTTCTGAAATTAGACTGTTATGTTCATTAAGATACTATATAAGAACCGATGTACTGTTGGTTTCTTGCTCAAAATTCAGGGAATATAATAAACCATGAATACATATTTTTTCCATGTAACTTATATAAAAAAAGTCATCCTTTGTCAGTATCCTGCTACATAGGTGGCTCTCTTCCTGTCTCCAGAGGGGAAAAGAGAACTCCCTTTGATGTTTTTACTAACAATTGTGGGAAGCATGAAAAATCTATCAAATTATATCACTTATCTAGCCTAATTTAATCTCTCTTGAACTCAAAAAAAAAAAAAAAAAAAAA
>CM021765.1:147246467-147259906 GCA_011076525.1 Nettapus auritus
AAAAAAAAAAAAAAAAAAAATTAAAGATTTCAACCAGGAAAACTGGAGAAATAATGAAAAAGTTTATTTTTTCTCTCTCTTTTTTTTTTTTTTTTTTTCCCTGTACTTTGATTACTTACAGGCAGATACTACTGAAAGAAAGTAGGAAATAAAAATATACTTTTTTTATATATCTCCAGTTTTCCTGGATGAAATCACTAATGTATTGATGTAGATTTCAAAAGAAAAACAGATTAAGTGATATTGAACACAAGTTACGGTTTGCATTTAAAAGCAAAACAAAAGTCTCACCAAATATGTTAGCTTTTGGACTTATGAGGTGGTTTGCTTTCCTACTTTCTTATCTTTGAAATAAATAAAATAAAATAAAAAGGGAGAAGATGATATTCATATGTTTACACCATTTGTTTTCCATCCGCAAAAGCAGAAAAATTAATATTTAATTAAACAAAAACAAACAAACAACAAACAAAAACTATAATGCATATATAGGCATACAAAGTTCTTTCCTGAACTTTGAGAAATGTTGAGCAGTGGAAAAACAATCTAAATAATATCTTTATTTTGCTTATTTTGTAGGAAGGCATGCTATATAATATAACCTCTCACAGTCTCATTTCGGTATGAAGTATCACAGAATCACAGAATCACGGTGATTCTGCCACAGTTGTAGGGTTTGGAAGGGACCTCAAGAGATCATCCAGTCGAGCCCCCCTGCCAAAGCAGGTTCCTTAGAGCAGGTTGCCCAGGCAGGAGTCCAGACGAGCCTTGCATATCTCCAGAGAAGGAGACTCCACCACCTCCCTGGGCAGCCTGTTCCAGTGCTCCATCACCCTCACCATGAAGACGTTCTTTCACATATTGGTACAGAACTTCCTATGCTCAGTCTTGTGTCCCCCTTGTCTTGTTGCCACTAACCACTGAAAAGAGGTTGGCCAAATCCCTCTGTCTCCCACACCTCAGGTATTTGTACACACTGATGAGATCCTCTCTTAGTCTTCTTTCCTCAAGGCTTAACAGACCCAGGCCTCTCAGCCCTTCCTCATAGGGAAGATGCTCCAGGCCCCATATCATCTTTGTGGCCCCCCGCTGGACTCTTTCCAGGAGACCCCTGTCTTTCTTGTACTGGGGATCATGCAGAGAGATCTATCTATCTATCTATCTATCTATCTATCTATAATAATTTGTCACTTTCTATATTCAAGAGAAAAAACAAATGAAAAAAGTGTCAAAAATAGAAAACCTGCAATGACAATTCCACCTGCACTAAACCTTAGTTCATATTATCATTGAATCTGACAACAAGCAATATCTGAAGTAGATAAAATGAAAAGAGTGATTTTGGGGAGGAGGGGGAAGTTTATAAGTGACAAATTTTCTAGATGTGAATACAGCTAAATCTGCTACTGGCTTAGGATGGAATTTCCATAGTGTGTATGCACTTAAAAGCTTGTACAGAACCTGCTGACCACTTTAGAATAAGCAATCAATCAAACAAACAGACCTATTAATATTTATAATAGTAACATCAGCTTTATTATTTGATATTTATATTAACATCCAGCCCTATTAACACCAGGGCTGGGACGTACGTGCCAGTCAACAACAAGTAAACATTTCAAATATATTAGAAAACTGAAAAGTAGGTTTTGGGCTAAATTGCCTGTACTGGTCAACATACGTTTAGATAACATACGTCACAAACATATTAGTAAATGTGTTACTTTAAGTAATTATTTAACAAATTTAAAACTAAAATAAAAATATAAACTAAGAGGATTTGGTTAACCACATTAATAATCATTTCTATTAAACTCTTTACTGCTTTTATTTCTTCTTGTAAATGTTTTTGTAAAATATATTGACCTATCTCCACTGCAACAGATACAGCTGATTTCCTACTAGGAAATTCAACAGAGAAATAATAATAATCTGACTTGATAAACAAAGGCAAAGAATGGTGTAAATCTTAATAGAAACAGAGTATTCATTAAGAGATAATCCTCATCATTTTATCATTTTTCACTAATTGTTTTTTCCCTGATTAATTAAATTCATTTAGAATATGCTTTTCCTTAAAAATAATATATATATATATATATATTTTAAAAAAAGACCAATAGAACCTTTTCATAATTTCAAATGTTTGGAATAGATGAATAAATATTATATTATTCTGCACCATGCAAAAACCTAATTCATTGCATTTAGCGTTCTATTCAAAAGTTTCCATTTTAAATGTTTGCAAGGCTTTTATATGTGGCTAATGAAGAATATTTTCCCTAAATACCGTAAAGAATTAAAATTATATGTATAAAATGTGTTATCTACACACTACAGAAGTTTATACAGTAGAAATATAAAAAGTCCACTCCTTCCTGGACATTGTTTTTGGCAATTAGCTCTAGGTGGCTGTCCTGGCTTTGGCTGGAATAATTTTCTTCCTAGAGGCCCTGTATGATGCTGTGTTTTAGATTTTTGATGAAAATAGTGGTGATAACACACTAATGTTGTCAGCTGTTGTCAGCTGTTTCTGACTACAACTTATACAGAATTGAGTTGTTGTTGTTGTTGTTTGCTTGCTTGTTTTTTTTTGTTGTTGTTTGCAAGGAGCTGGGAGGGGAGGGAGACAGCACAGCTGACACCAACTGACCAAAAGGCTGTTCTGGTCTATCTGACATCATACTCAACAATAAGAAAACTTGTAATAAGCCCTGCTTTCCTTAAAGTGTCTGAACATCTTGCCAGTGGGAAGTAGCAAATTAATTCCTTATTTTCTTTGTGAGGGTAATGGTTTTACTTTGCTGGGCAGCTAAACTCCACTACCACCACTCTCTCACTTTCCTTCCTCAGAAGAAGAGGGGAAGAAGAGAGCATGTTGGGAAGAAGAAAAAGGTTTGAGATAAGGTTTGAGATAAAAATTATTTAATTAAAGGGAGAAGGAAGAGGGAAAACAAACAAACAAGCAAACAAACAAGAAAACAACAACAGCAACAACTACAAAAAGGCCATACAGAAGCACAGAGAGGGAAAAAAATGTATATTCTCTGCTTCCCATCAGCAAGTGATGTTTGACCACGTTCAGCCCCATGGAAACAGGGCCTCAATATGTGTAGCAGTTGTTTTGGAGGATAGATATCTTCATAATGAAGATATCTTCTTCTATGAAGAATATATCTATCTTCTCCCCCCCCCCACCACCCCCACCCTCCTTCCTCCCCTCACTTTCCCACCTTTTATTGCTGTGTGGCATCACATTGTAATATGGGGATTTGGAGGGAGTCCTGATGCCGTATTAACATTGCTCGGCAACAGACAAAACACTGGTGTGATACCAGTGCTGTTCTAGTTACAGGTGCAGAGCACAGCACTGTATGGGCTGCTGCAGGGAAAATTAACTCCATCCCAGCCAGACTCAGTACGACTTTGAGGGTATCCGTATACTATTCAAATGACATCCAGCAGGGTATATATCTGTATAAAGAACTGCTAGTTTTTATTTTAGAGAGCTGGGTCATTTTTTGGACAATAATATAGATATTAATAGAGTTGTTAAGAGCTATTAAGAGTCATTATATAGTTATTAAGTTGTTATAAGTTGTTATACTTATTAAGAGTTATTAATAGATCTTACATGTGGATGACGTTAAAAAATGCAGGTGTAATGGTTTTGGCTGGGATAGTTAAGTTCCCTCCCAGAGGCTCTTATGAAGTTGTTAGGTTATTTTTGTGTGTGTGTGTTTGTTTTCGATGAGGATAGTGGTGATAACACACTGATATTTTTCATTGTTACAGAGTAGTGTTTACACAGAGTCAATCAATAACTTTTCTGCTTCTCTAGATGTCTTGCCACAGAGGAAGCTGGGGTTGCATGAGACTTTGGGGGGGAATAAAACTATGTCACCTGACCCCAACCAACCAAAAGGATAATCCATCTGACATCATGCTCAACAAAAGCTAAGGGAAAGAAGAAGGAGGAAGGAGGATGTTCAGAGTGATGGTATACATCTTCCTAAGAAACCACAATTTGTGATGAGACATGTTTTCCTAGAAGCAAGTGACTGAACATCTGCCTGTGAGTGAATTCCTTGTTTTCTTTACTTGCATGTGTGGCTTTGGCTTTACCTAGTAAAATGTAGGTCTTTATCTATCTCATCCCATGACTTCTCAGTTTTACTTTCTGATTCTCTACCCTATCCACTTAGGGAGATTGAGTGAGCAGCTGTGTGATAATTAAATGCCTGCCATGGTTAAATCACAACAACAGGTCTTTTCAGCCAGAATAAGATCACAATCTTCTAAGTGGTTTGCAGAGAAGAGATTTATTAACTCTGTCCTCCCCCAACTACCCCCTGTAGTTTCTCTCTTGTGTTTCTACTTGATCAACCATACAGGTTTTAAGGTCAGATCTGCGGAATAGCACCTCCTTTCCATTATCCAGGACTATTGCAAAGTCCTGGCAGTAAGGTGAAGTCCCTGGTAACTGGAAAAAGGGAAAGATCTCTTCCTTTTTTTAAAAAGAGTAGAAAGCAGGACCCAGAGAACTACAGACTGGTGAGCCTCACTTCTGTGCCTGGCTAGATCACGGAAAAGATCCTCCTGGAAGCAATGTCGAGGCACATGCAAGACAAAGAGGTGATCCAAGACAGGCAGCATGGCTTCACCAAAGGTGAATCATGCCTGACCAATCTGGTGGCTTTCTACAATGGAGTGACTACATCTGTTGATAGAGGAAGACTGACTGACATCATCAATCTGGACTTCTGTAAGGCCTTTGACATGGTCCGACATAATATCCTTGTCTCCAAATTGGAGAGATGGATTTGATGGGTGGGATATTCAGTAGATAAGGAGTTGGCTTGAAGGTCACACCCAGAGAGTGGTGGTCAATGGCTTCATGTCCAGGTGAAGGCCACTGATGAGGGTTGTGCTTCTAGGGTCTGTCCTGGGACCAGTACTATTTAATACCTTTATCAGTGACATAGACGGTGGGAGTGCACCCTTAGCAAATTTTCAGATGACACTAAGCTGAGTAGTGTGGTTGATATAGTAGAAGAAAGGGATGCTATCCAAAGGGCATGAATCTCATGAGGTTCAACAAGTCCAAGTGCAAGGTGCTGAACCTGGGCTGGGGCAATCCCAGACATGAGTAGAGCCTAGGAGAAGAATTCATTTAGAGCAGCCCTGCAGAGAATGGCTTGGGGGTTCTGGTGGATGAAAAGCTCAACATGAGTAAGTAGTGCATCCTGGGCTGCATCAAAAGAGGAGTGTCCAGCAGGTCAAGGCAGACTATCCCCATCTACTCTGCCCTTATGAGGCCCCACTGTGTCCAGGTCTGGAGCGTCCATCACAAAAAAAGATGTTGATCTGTTAGAGTGGGTCCAGAGGAGTGCCACAAAGATAATCAAGGGGCTGGAATACCTCTCCTATGAAGAAAGGCTGGGAGAGATGGGGATGTTCAGCATAAAGAAAAGAAGGTGACCTCATTGTGGTTTTTCAGTACTTAAAGGGGACTTATAAAAAAGATGGAGAGTGACTCTGCTTAATCAGATAATGACAGGATGAGTGTGAAAGGTGAAAGAGGAGAAAATTAGATAAGAGGTTAAGAGGAAATTCTTCACTCAGAGGGTGGTGAGGCACTGAAACAGGTTGCCCAGAGAGGTTGTGGATGCCCCGTTCCTGGAGGTGTTCAAGACCAGGTTAGATGAGGCCCTGAGCAACCTGATCTAGTAGGTGTCATCCATGTCTAAGACAGGAGGGTTGGAACTAGATGATCTTTGAGGTCCATTCCAATACAAGCCGTTATATGATTCTATGAATAGTAGTAAGAAATTAATTCAGATTGCAGATCAGATATCTTTGCGTGCAATTACCAACTTCTAGGTTGAGGTATATCATCTCTGTGAAGTCAACAGGGACTCCTTTAATCAAAACAGATACAAGTGGAATCTTTTAGTTCCTGAAATCACTTAGGGCTGATTCTAGTTCTAAGAGAAGAACAATTTACAAAAGCATACATACCAGTACCATTTTAAAACACATAAAACTATTTCCATATTTTCTCAAAGAGTTTTCCTTCTCTGTCTTCAGCCTTGGAAATACTGACTGTCTTTCAACATTCCTTCTCCACAGCCATCAACAGTTCTCCTTTTCTTTACTCTTTCTTTAACTGTTGATGCATCACTTGATTTCCTCCTCATCTTTTCCATTCAGTCAAGCTGAGACACCTCATCAGTATTGGGATCAGACCTGCCACTGGATTATGCTTTAGGTTTGCAGCTTCCAGGACTGGAAGCTTAGCAGTGATATATGTGGTCATGAAGTATGTCACTTATCAAAAATAAGATATGCATGGAGCCAGGAAGACAGCATTTCCTTTGAGTTATGCAAAAAGTTTCAGTGATAGATACCATAATTCACATAAAATTCAAGGCACTCCACTCAGTGAACCAGCACAGTGGAGTTTAACATGTTTAATACCCCAACTTACCGCAAGCTGAGGATGGCGTAATTAAGAGCATTCATGCATCTACATATACCTGTATAGTTCTGTTTAAGTCTATATATCTAAAGCTATAGCTATAGCTATAGGTGGATAGATACACAGACACAGATGTTGGTATAGATATTGATGTAGATGATATATCTATATCTATATATGATATAGATATATAGATTTAGATAAATATGTATCAATGAGGAAATTAAAGCTTTCTATGATAGAAATGTTCAGAAGAATCAGGCCAGATTTAATCTTCAAAATTAAG
Source organism: Nettapus auritus (assembly GCA_011076525.1). Taxonomy (NCBI): domain Eukaryota; kingdom Metazoa; phylum Chordata; class Aves; order Anseriformes; family Anatidae; genus Nettapus; species Nettapus auritus. Next base: position 147,253,235 of record CM021765.1, read on the forward strand.
CTCCCAAATTAATTAATTAAAAACACACTTAATGCTATGGCCAATTATGACACATCTTCAGCCATCACTACATATATAGAACTGCTAACAGTCTTAAAGGTAGAGTAGCAGTCTGTCCCCATTTGCCAAAAGATGAGCCACCGGGGAAGACAGGTCTGCCTGAACAGAGAGCTTTGGCTCAGAGAAAAATAAATAAATAAATAAATAAATAAATGAATTATGACCTTTGAAAGAAAGAACAGGCCACTGAGGAGGACTATAAATATGTCATAAGGCTACGTATTCAGGGAGTAAATTAGAAGAGACAAAGCCCTTCTTACACAGAAGGCTCCCTTGTGAGCTTATTGAGAGGGGCTTACCTTGGATCTTGATCTGGCTACTGTCATTGAAGACAATACAAAATACTTCTATAAATACATTAGTAACAAAAGAAGGACTAAGGAGAAACTTTATCCTTTATTGGTTGTGAGGGGAAAAATAGTGACAAGAGATGTGGAAAAAGCTGAGGTACTCAATGCCTTCTTTGTCTTATTCTTTAGTAGTAAGATCTGTTGGTCTCTGGGTACCCAGCCCCCTGATCTTTCCAGAGACAGGGAGCAGAATGAAGCCTTCATAATCCAAGAGAAAATAGTGACCTGTTACTCCACTTAGATGCACACAAATATATGGGGCCAGAGGGAATCCACCCAAGGGTACTGAGAGAGATGTCAGAAGTGCTCACCAAGATGCTTTCCATCATTTATCAACATTCCTGGCTACCGAGGAGGTCTGATTTGGCTGGAGGCTAGCAAATGTGACTCTCATCTACAAAAAGGACAAGAAAGACAATCTGGAATACCACAGGCCTGTCCCTAGACAACAGGGAAGGCTGTTGTCTACCTAGGCTTTAGTAAAAATTTTCACACTTTATCCCACAGCATTCTCCTGGGGAAACCGGCTGATCATGGCTTGGATTGGCATACATCTTGCAGGATAAAGAAAAAAAACTGTGGTGAATGAAGTCCATTTGGAGGCCTGTCACAAGTGGATTGCCCTCCCCCCCCCTCTCCCCCTTCCCCCCCCCAGTTTTGGAACCAATTATCTTTAATATCTTTAACAATGATCCAGATAAAGCAATAAATTGTACCCTCATTAAGTTTTTAGACAGAACCAAGTTAGGTGGTAATGCTGATGGGTATTAAGGATCCACAGAGGGATCTGTGTAGGCTGGATCAATGGACCAAGGCCAATTAAATGAGGCTCAAAGGACTAAGTGCTGCGGCCTGCAGTTGAGGCACAAGAACCCCACGCAATGCTACAGGCTGGAGGAAGAGTGGCTGGAAAGCTACCCAGCAGAATAGTCAACAGCTGGCTGAACATGAGCCATCACTGTGACCAGGGTGGCCAAGAAAGCCAATGTCATCCTGTCTTGTATCAAAAATAGTGTGGCCAGCAGGACTAGAGAAGTGATTGGCTCTTTGTAAGTGGCGCGGGGGAGGCCACACTTTGAGTAGTGTGCTCAGTTTTCATCCCCTAACTACAAGAAAGACATTGAGGTGCTGAAGTGTCCAAAGAAGGGTAACAAGGGTGGTGAAGGTTCTAGAGAACAAATCTTATGAGGAACGGTTGAGGGAACTGTATTTAACCAACAGAAAAGAGGCTCAGGAGAGAACTTATTGTTCTCTATAACTACCTCAGAGGTGGTTGTAGTGAGACAGCAGTCAGTCTCTTCTCCCAGGCAACATGTGACAGGACAAAAGGAATGGCCACAGTTGCACCACGGGAGGTTTAGGTTGGATATTAGGAAAAAATTATTCCCTGATAGGGTTGTGAAACATTGAAACCAGCTGCCCAGAGAAGCAGTTGAGTTGGTGTTTAAAAGACATGTATATGTGATGCTTAGGGACATGTTTTAGTGATAGACTTGGCAGGGCTAGGTTAACGGTTGATCTTGATGATCTTAAAGGTCTTTTCCAACACAAAATATTCCATGATTCTGCGTATGCTTTTATTTGAGTTCAAGACAAGCTCATTTTTCTTGTATCTTAACTAGTGTATTTATATTTTACAGACATCACAGGTCTATGTTTTGGTTAAAAGACTGTAGACAGTGCTTTCTGGAGTTACTGACTAAGGGTTCTTTAGTTTTCTCAGCAATGAAGGGTGACTGGAAAGAAAACAAAAACAAACAAAATAACAAGAAAATAGTTAATAGTATAAGTTTTTCTTAATAGAGAAGAGGAAGGAGAGGTGTCATAAATAACTTTGGAATAAAGTTCTTAACGAGAGAGAGTAGGCTCACAAACCTCTTTAGTCTCCAGTGGATTTATTTTTCATTTGACTATAGAAGGAAAATGAAATGTAGGTTATAAATAAAAGCATTTTAAATTGATTGACTGAAGTTGCTGGAGACAATTTGATTTTAAAAGTGCTTTTGCCACTTTCACTCTCAGAGGATCAAAAGGGTGAATTAATCCTTGTTACATACTTACAGCCATGCTCTATTGCCAGTTTAAATCCCTAGAAAGAAAACATTATCTACATTTCCAAAACAAAAATTCCAAAACATTTCCAAAATAAGTAGCAAATCCTGTAATCTCAGAAAGCAATAAAACTTTGGATCTGGATATTTTTAATAGGAAAAATGTCTTGCAGAAGATTTAAACTACACAGTTCAGCACTAGACAAAGGTCTCTGAATGAGCTCTAGCCCAGTCGTCTCACTTATGGGAAGCATCATTACAGTTACTGCTCCATTCTGAATTCTTCAGACATGATTGCCATTCCTTGACCTCCAGTTTTCCTTGGTGTCATCTTCCAAAAGCTCAGCTGGCCAAAATGGAGACATTGGGAACAACCAGCAAGAAAAAGGAATTGAAAAATCCTCAATCTATATGGAGCTGTCTAATAAATATTTCCATCTTAGAAATTTTGAGCTCCTATGTACTTCAGATTATGGCTGAAAAAACAGCTTTTTCAAAAATGGATTATCAGATCAATGTTTGCTCTGGTCCTCCTTTTCCCATTAACATACTTTAAAAAGCCTGTTTTATTGTCACCGATATTAATGGCTAGCTTCAACTCTAATTGGGCTTTGGCTATCCAGATTCTCTTTTTAAAAAGGTGAGCAACATCCCAGTAGTCCTCGCATGTTGCCTGACCTTGCTTCCCATTACTAAATGCTTTTTTTTTTTTTTTTTTTTTTTTTTTTTTTTATCTTAGTTACCTAAGCTCTTGACATTTTTGAATTGCCTATTCTGTATTCTCAGGATGTGGTACTTAAAATCCGACCAGCACTTATGGACCCTAATGTCTTCAAAAGCAGTTTCCCAGGGGACCTCACTAACTAGTACCCTGAGCAGTCTGAAGTCTACTTCCCCTAAATTCAGGGTTGAAGTTTAAGTAATATTTTTCCCCTAGCACCAAAGATTTTGAATTCATCTACCTCATGGTTACTGTGGTCAAAGTGGTCACCTATCACTACTTCATCCACAAGCCCCTCCCTGTTTACAAGGAAAGGGTCTAGGAAGGCACCTTTCTTAGTCAGATCTCTTAGTACCCGTACCAAGAATTTATCATCAAGAATCTTTAGAAATCTCCTGGACTTGTTTGTCTCACCTGTGTGGTATTCCCAGTTGACATCTCACAAGTTGAAGTTCCCCATAAGGACGAGGATGTCTGATCTAAAAGTATTTCTCTATTCTAGTGCAATGATTTGAAAGTAAGAACAATAGTGTAATGTTGCTAACCTTGGACTGAAAGTCTGTGGACAAATGCTTTAGTTACAGACTTGTCATGCAAGTAGTGACAAGCATCACTGTCTTATCTTTCATAAGATTAAAAAAAAAATAAATGATGCAAACAACTATAACGAAAAATAAAAGAAACCTAAGCTCTTTCTTAAGGATAAGTTAATCAATGAGCTAAGTGAAGAAGAAAAATAGCGCTGAATAATTTATTTATTTATTTATTTATTTATTTATTGTCATGCAGATGGTATAATATATGGTATTTTCCATTTTTCCTTTTTTTAATGTAGACATAGGTATAATTTCATTAGTTTTAGAAGACAGATGGAAAAAGTCACATTTTACTAAACTTTTAAAGTTGTATACAGTGTATTTTTTCACATAGGTTGTGCTACTTTAGCACACACAAAACTGAATTGTAATAAATTGTAATTATTTGTTTTATAATTATATAGTAGCTGATGAAATTCAATTAAACTATTCCTAGTTTATTGTCAGTTTTAGCAAAAACAAAAATCACTCTGTTTTGCTTGCTATGCTGTTATTTAGGAAAATCCCTGTAAACTTTGGAATTACTTCTTATGGTAAAAAGTGAAAAAATAATTTATCAAATCTGTATATCAGAATTACTAAAATAATTTTATAGACAAAATAAAATGCTTTGTCAAATCCACATTATTATTATTATCATCATAATTAGTAATATGCTATTTCTTTTTGGCTCACAGGTACAGATCTTTTTCCTCAAAAGTAAGAAGCAAAAGAGTATTCAAGTTGGACTAAAATAATCAAAATATTTGAAGTGTAAAATCGTTCTGCCAAACTCCCTGGAAAATAAAGAATTAATACAGAACCATATTGATATTTCCAACATAGAAAATAAATAATTTGTTCATACGGAGTGCTAGGACTCTTTTTTTTTTTTTTTTTTTTTTTTTTTTTTTTTTTTTTTTTTTTTTTTCTGGGATTTCACCCATGTATAAAATACTTGTAAACACAACTGAAAGATGGCCTCATGTATGATTGTGAAAAAAATAACACATGTAGAAAAAAAATAACATCTTTCTCCAGAGTCAGTCAGAATATCATTTCATTTCGTGGAAAAGGAAGATATAATATGGATTGCAAATCTGGATGTCAGTGTTTAATATTATTTCTTCAGTTATTAAGTGAAAGAATAAAACGATATCTTATTTGATACTTATTTGCCAAAGAATATAGTTATGAAAAATGTATGTTCTGGTATAGGTATTTTATACTACTGGTTAGTCTATGGTCCTGTTCGACACAAAATATTAGAAACACCAGAGAGTACTAGAAACATCACAGAGAGTACAAGCACTCTACAGATCTTGAATTCTTTCTATTTTACTAATCTCTGTAATAACTTCAGAGACAAATAGAGTAGAGCCATGTTACACTTCACATGAAAACCCTACAGTACTTTGTGGTCTTGAAAAGAGTAAATTGAGACACTTAAATACCTTTTTGTTTGTTTGTTTGTTTTCTGTTTTCTAGGTTATACATATTTTGAACCCTTTAAGAAGAAGAGAAGTATGTAAGATGGACACATGAAATAAACATTCCTTGCTTTTAACAGTAGGAAAACTAATTTAACTGAAGACACTTCTATTAATTTTAGTGGGTATGGACCAAGTTGTAAATAAGTGTTTTTATTGTTATTTTTATGATATACCTTACTTAATATACTTAATTTGTTGCCAGTAGTAAATCACTCTCCATTATCTGTTCTAAATTCCAGTAATTTGGTGATAAAATATGTTTTCAGTACTGTTATTTAAAATTCATCTTGCTTATTACAGGATTGCTTATTATAAACCTAGTTATATACATTGTATTTCATTTAAAAAGCTAAGAAATAAAAGTACAATTTCTATTAAAATAAAATTCTGGTGGCATATTCATTTCTACTTCTACATAGTGGAATTACACATACAAACCAGTAGATACAAAAGGAGGAGATCATATATTAATTTCTTCTCATAAGGAGTAGTCAGGCACTGGAATGGGTTGCCTAGTGGAGTCACTGTCTCTGGAGGTGTTTAAGGAAAGGTTGAATGTGGTGCTTAAGGACATGGTTTAGTGAGTGGCATTAGTAGTAAGGTGGACGAGATGATCTTAGAGGTCTTTTCCAACCTTGATGATTCTATGATACAAAATTGCCTTCAGAATCTTCTCTTCTCATATCAACAAGTTATATGATTAAACAGAGAATGAATTGTACCATGCTTAAAACACCACCCATGAAGCTAGACTTTATATGTTTCTCTTCTCCCTATGCTATTCTTTATTGTTTAATTTAATCGCTAACAAAACCACAGCAATTAACTTTAATGTTAAATGTGGCTGGGATCACAAACTGCTGACATCACTTTTAATATTTCTGCTATGTTGGGGAGATACACAGTCTATAAAAATTCATTAAAATTTCTCAAAGAGAACACCTAGATTTCCGTTTGTTTCAGTTGGGCTGGCCTTCAAACTAGTTAACCAGAAAATATCTGTGTTATCTTCTTAATGTAATAATATTTTTCAGTAGATTATTTATAGTACGTCATTGTCATTATTGGCAGATAAGTAGAAAACAGAGTGGAGAAACTACGAGAAGAGGATTTATAGCCAGGAGAGTTTTTATTTTATTCTATTGTTTGGAATAACCTGCAATCTTTTCTCCAGGAATATTATTAAATATTGAGAGAATTGATAAAAACCTAGCATAATAAGAAATTCTAGAGAGTGTAAAACAGTTATCTAGTAAAGAACTTAAAACTAGAATTATATTCTTCATTTGCTCATAGCACTATCAAATGGTTTACTGAAACATCTGAAATGCATGTGTTTAGAAAGCTTATTGCTAGTCTTTAACTCACTTATTGCATGACTAATTTTTTTTTTTTTTTTTTTTTTTTTTTTTTTTTTTTTTT
>CM021765.1:147260006-147271739 GCA_011076525.1 Nettapus auritus
GGGACACACAAAAAAATGTTTTTATGAAGCAAATGAAGCACTTTTACCTTCTTATAAGTACTGTTAATTTGTTAATTAATCTTGAGAATTGTATTCCTTGTGAGAGATAAGCCACTTTTTCAACTTATCATGTATTAGCCAGTATCCCTAAAAACACTTTTCTCCATAAACTGTGTAATTTTAAGAAATGTGTTGCTGCAGAAATGAATACCAAAGTAAATCAAATTCTGTATCTTTATTATTGAAAATACTTCATTGCAGGTACAGGTGAAGATTTTTTTTTTTTTTTCAAATGTTTTGAAAAAGAATAAAAAGAATCAAGAATATGTAGCACTCTACCTCAAGTGTCTTTTAAGCTGGCTATACCACACTGGCAATTAAACAGCACTTAGTTCAACAAGAAACTGAAAAATAAGCGTACTAAGAACTCTGCAAAATAGAGAATATCTTTTTGTCTTATGTTTTCCCAAAAGTTATTTACACTAGTTCTACTTAAAAGAATGCCCAGATCTAGTGCCTATAGCTACCTAAGGCAGTAGGCCATGCATGCTCTCTTTGCATTGCCTTACAAGATGAGGAAGTGTTTTACACCACATAAAATAAAAGCAGTTGTGCTACTATAACAGTTCTACTGCTTTACCTATTAATATAAGAAAACCATAAAACTGTTAGAGAGTGTCCAAAAGAGGGCAACAAGGATAGTAAAGGATCTAGAGGGGAAGGCGTATGAGGAGCAGCTGAAATCACTTGGATTTGTTCAGCCTGGAGAAGAGGAAACTAAAGGGAGACCTCATTGTGGTCCACAACTTCCTCATGAGGAGGGAACAGAGAGGCAGGTGCTGATCTTTTTTCTTCAGTGACCTGCGACGGGACCCAAGGGAAGAGCATGGAGCTGTGACGGAAGTTTTGGGCTGGGTTTCGGGAAAAGGTTTTTCACCCAGAGGTTGGTCGGGCTCTGGAGCAGGCTCCCCAGGGAAATGGTCATGGTGCTGAACCTGCCAGAGTTCAAGTATCATTTGGACAATGCTCTCAGACACATGATCTTATTTTTATTTATTTATTTTTAATTTTTGGTTGATCCCTGTGGGACCTAGGAATTGGACTCAGTAATCCTTGTGGGTCCCTTCCAACACGGATATTCTATGATTCTGTGCTGAAACTGAAGATGCTTTTTTCCCTCTCAGCCTTGGCAAACTCATAAACAGGCACAAAAACTTGCTCTATGAAATCCATCCCTGTTAAAAAGGTTTTGAAAAGACTTATGAAATTTTTGTTTGTTTGTTTGTTTGTTTCAAAATAAGATTTAAACATGGATCTATTTTAAACATAGATATGTTGTATACTTCAGATGAGGATGGACTGAACATTTTATTGATTAATAAATGTCTTGGATATAGAATTTTAACATCTCACACTTTACATAACCACTTCCATATTCATGTTTCCATATTTAAATATATATTTTGATTTAATATTTAATAAGGCCAAAATAATAATAATAATAATAATTAAATAGTACATAAGACAGGAGTATAGGTTCTCTTGAGGAGTGCATCTGTGAGTAGGGGTGCTGCACATCAAGCCATAATGCAGCTTATTTGTGATTATGAATATGATGCATTACAATGGAAAACATTTATTTCAAAAGATGTCTTTCAGAGTAACTAAAAAATTTACAAAGAAATCAATAATGAATGTGTGGAACAAGTACTTAGTGCCACTAAAGAAGAAATTAAGAGGTATGTTTTCCTCTGACACCTAAAGTAGGAGTTTAAGTGCAAGGTGCTGCATCTGGGCCAGGGCAATTCCAGACATGAGAGCAGGCTGGGAGAAGATCTTGAGTGCAGCTCTCCCGAGAAGGACTTGGAGGTTCTAGTGGACAAAAAGCTTGACATAAGCCAGCATTGTACACATGTGTGGTGGTTTTACCGTGCTTTTGGTGAGTTTTACCCGCCCAGTAAGCTGAATGTATTCTGGGCTGCATCAACAGAGAAGCGGCCAGAAGGTCAATGGAGGGGATTGTCCTCTCTTTTCTGCCCTTGTGAAGCTCCACTTAGAGTCCTGCATCCAGGTCTTGGCCCCCAGTACAAGAAGGATGTGGAGCTGTTAAAACGGGTCCAGAGGAGGGCCATGAAGATGATCAGAGAGCTGAAGTACCTCTCCTATGAAGAAAGTCTGAAAAAGCTGTGGATGTTCAGCCTAAAGAAGAGAAGACTCTGGAGTGAACTTATGGTAACTTTTCAATACTTAAAGGGGGCTTATAAAAAAGACGGAGAGTGACTTTTTCTTGGACAGATAATAATAGGACAAAGTAGAAAGGTTTTAAACTAAAAAAAAAAAAAAAAAGATTTAGATTAAATGTTAAGAGAAAGTTCTTCACTCAGCTGGTGGTGAGCCACTGAAACAGGTTACCCAGAGAAGTTGTGTATACTCCATCATCCCTGGAGGTGTTCAAGACAGTTAGAGGAGAGCCTGGCCAACCTGATCTTGTGGGTGGCATTCCAGCCCATGACAGGGGGTATTGAACTAAATGATCTTTAAGGTCCTTTCCAACCAGAACCATTCTGTGATTCTATGATTATTTGAAGGATAGCAGGTGGTTAACATGCAAGTCCTTCATATTATATTGTGGAAAAAGAAAAACAAACAAACAAACAACATCACTAACAAAAACAGATACTTCAATGAAAGCAAAAGGAAAGCCTAGCAGATAAAACTTTTGAAGCTTTAAAAGGCAGGCTGTGAATCCCTAACCTGAGGCAGGTTAATAGATGAAGAGCTGGAAGGTAGTATAGGAGAGAAAAACCTCTAATTATTTTGTGATTTGCTTTAATTTGAATCAGACTTTAATTTGTTGTCACAACAGATTAACAGTGGCTGCACAAACAAATGTAATGAATTCAGGGTGTTTCAAATCCAAAGGCTAAACCTGGATTTATTGTTGGCATGTGTTTAATTCATCTCTCTGGCCTGGGCAGATTTTTTTTTCTTTTTTTTCTTTTCACTTTTTTTCCTTCCCAGAGAAATCAGTGATTTAAAGCAAACTAATGAGAAATAAATAAAATTGAAGCATGCTTCAACTTAACTTAAGGATTTGTGTGGCTATTTTGGTGTAATGCCATAAGCAGCTGTGCTGTATTACACTTTATTTATTTATTTATTTATTTATTTATTTATTTTCTGAATCAGCTAAGAGAAAAAATGTTCTCCACCATAACACTGATTTGGACCTAATCTGGAATAGTCTTTTTATTAATATTATACTAAAGCTCAGGAAATGATGCCATAGGCCACATATTAGTGCCAAAATACATATGAAGTCAGTTGATTCTATTTATTAAGACCATACAAGGTCCTTGCCCCCCTTACAGTGCACAAACATTAGGCCAGCTGGCTTACAGACATTCTTTTGTACTAAATCTGCACACTCATATCTGCTAGCAACTTTTCATGTCATCACGGCTCAAAGAGTACTAGAACTGTGCCAATGGTTTATATGATTATACTTAGACTACATGACTGGCCAGTAGAAGTACATACTGTGTCTTTTTCATGTGTTCATTAGTGGTGGCTGATAACAACCGTACTGCTTCTTTCAGGTAGATAAATTATATTAAACTGAGAACCTGGAAATGATCAGATTAGTATTTAGCTCTGAACACCCATCTCACTCTACAGAAAGGAAACATTTAGTTTGGCAGGAATTTATCACTGGAAAACATCATCTGAGTGTGAAAACATTTACGAATGCATTTTTAAAGGGTTGAATAGGCACAAATCCCTTTCTGATGTGCAAGTATAGGTTAGAGGTGTTACTGATTTCCAAAGAGATTAACTGAATCTGTGATTCAGTTAAAAGTGATTTTGTTTAGTAGACAGAATCCATATTTCCTGAGCCCATCAAGTTCTGCAAACTGAAAACAAACACAATCATTTTATGAATAGGCTGGTTGTTCACAAGCTCCAAATCTCAAGAGAGACCAAATTCAAAACATTCTGTCACCCTTCACATTCCTTCACTAATTCACCAGGCCTACATGAGAAGGCATCACGTTCCATATTGGAGTTGGGTATGTACTCGATTGTTACAGTTATGAATTGTTTTCTTGTACTGGGCACATTTTTGGTAACTGGGCACTTCAGAGGTGGGTGGGAGAAGACAATGCCCTGTGCCAGTCCTGGCTGGTCCCAAAAGTCTTTGAAACAGAAGCCCATTGCATGTCAGACCTTCAATCCATCAGAGGAGTTTATGGCACCCCTACTTAAACCTGTATAAGAAAGAGCAGCATCTGCAAAGGGCAGGAGGCAACTGGAGATATCACCTTGGAAGGAAACACTCTATTATGGAGGAGATACCTCCAAGGCCATGGGTGACTCACCAGAGCAGAGATGTCCCTGAGAGACTGCATCCTATGGAGTACCTATGATAAGTGCAGGGAAATTTAGGAGACCCATGCCAGGAAAGGGAAGTATTAAGAAGCAATGGAGGAAAATAAATAATAATCAAGGACCAACAGAAAGAAGCTATTACATGCAGACCACAAATTCCTGTGCCACTTGTCACTTCACCAAAGGGATATGGAGGGACTGAATACAATGTGTGGCAAAATGAAGGGAAGTTGTAACTACAAAGCAGAGAAAGAATCTAGTTTGACTAAGTAGCACCCTGGTGAGGGGTAGGAGGTGTTTCTCTAAGTGTTTCTTTAGGTCCCAGAGGAAGTTGGAATAAAGGAAGATTTTGGCTTGGTTGATGAGGACTGGGTTAATGACCAATTAAGCAAGCTGGACATCCTTAAGTCCATCTGTCCTGATGGGATGAACCCACGGGTGTTGAGGCAGCTGGCAGAGGTTATTGCTAGACCACTCTCCATCATGTTTGGTAAGTCATGGGCATCAGGAGAGGTGCCTGAGGACTGGAGGAAAACAAATGATACTGCAGTCTTCAAAAAGAGCAAGAAGGAGGACCCGGGTAAATACAGACTGATCAGCCTCACTTCCGCCTCTTGTAAGGTGATGAAACAGCTTATCCTTGGCATTGTCTCTAGTCATATCAATGATAAGAGGGTCATTAGGGGCAGTAAACATGACTTGACCAAAGGAAAGTCGCACTTGACCAACCTGATAGTCATTTCTGAGGACATAACCAGGCAGATAGATGATGGTAAGGCAGTGAATGTGGTATATCTTGATTTTAGTAAAGCCTTTGACACAGCATTCTCACAGCTAAACTGAGGAAGTGTGGTCTGGAAGATCTGGTAGTGAAGTGGATTGTAAACTGGATGAAAGGAAGAAGCCAGAGGGTTGTGGTTAATAGCACTGAGTCAAGTTGGAGTCCTGTATCTACTGGAGTCCCTCAAGGGTCAGTAATGGGAAGAGTGTTGTTCAATATATTCATCAATGACTTGGATGAGGGAATGGAGTGCACTGTCAGCAAGTTTGCTGATGACAATAAACTGGGAGGAGTGGCTGGCATGCCAGAAGGCTGTGCTACCATCCAGCACAACCTCAACTGGCTGGAGAATTGGTCAGGGAGAAATTTAATGAAATATAACAAGGGCAAGTGTAGAGTCTTGCATCTGGGCAAGAACAACTCCAGACAGCAGTATAAGTTGGGGACTGCCCTGCTGGAGAGCAGTGAAGGGGAGAGGGACCTGGGGGTCCTGGTGGGCAACAGGGTGACCATGAGCCAGCACTGTGCCCTTCTGCCCACAAAGGCCAATGACATCACGGGTGTATCAGAAGGGGTGCAGTTAGTAGGTTGAGAGAGGTTCTCCTCCCCTTTACTCTTCCCTGGAGAGACCACATCTGGAATATTGCACCCAGTTCTGGGCCCCTCCGTTCAAGAAGGACAGGGAACTGCTTGAGAGAGTCCAGTGCAGAGCCATGAGGATGATTAAGGGAGTGGAGCATCTCGCTTTTGAGGAAAGTCTGAGGGAGCTGGGTCTCTTTAGCTTGGGGAAGAGGAGACTGAGGGGTGACCTTATTAATGTTTATAAATATGTAATACAAAGGGTGAGTGTCAGGAGGATGGACCCAGGCTCTTAGTGACATCTAATGACAGGACAAGAGGCAATGGTTACAAGTTGGAACATAGGAGTTTCTGCTTAAATATTAGATGAAACTTTTTCACACAGTGTGACAGAATATTGGAACAGGCTGCCCAGGGAGGTTGTGGAATCTCCTTCTCTGGAGACATTCAAAACCCACCTCAACACGTTCCTTTGTGATGTGATCTAGGTATTCCTGCTCTGGCAGGGGGGTTGGACTAGATGATCTTTTAAGGTCCCTTCCAATGCCTAACATTCTGTGATTCTGTGATTCTGTTAGTCTGTAAACTAAAAGAGAAGAAATTAATCTAAATTAGCGTGTCTTTTGTTTGTTTGTTTGTTTTTGTTTGTTTGTTTGTTTTTAGGAGTTTAGGAGGAAATTCTTCACTCAGAGGTTGTTGAGGCACTGGAACAGGTTGCCCAGAGAAATTGTGGATGCCCCATCCCTGAAGTTATTCATGGTGAGGTAATAATAAGACTTTGGGCAACTTGATCTAGTAAGTGTCATCCCTTCCTATGGCAGGGGTATCAGAACTAGATGATCTTTAATGTCCCTTCCAACCCATGATTCTATGATTTATATATATATATATTAATAGAAATAAATGTAAAGTATAAATATTCATATGTACATATGTTCACATAAGCCCCACTACATTCTCCTGAGATTACCTTAACTTAACTTGTGACTAAAGAAAAAGCAGCCAGAAATCCCTCTCAATTCTGTTTACACAGTTATGACTTTGTTATCTCTTTCTTCCTTTGGACCATAGTGTAAAATTTTTGATTCCTGAATACTGATAGTATTGTTTTTCATAGCACTTTTTTGTTTGTTTATTTGTTATTGTGCATAGTTTTGTTCTTCAGAAACTGAGAAAGAGTTTTCATCATTTCATAGAATCATAGAATATCCTGAGTTGGAAGGGACCCATAGCAACGTTGAGTCCAACTCCTAACACCACACAAGTCTACCCAAAAATTCAGATTGTATGACTGAGAGTATGGTCCAAATGCTTCTTAAACTCCAGCAGGCTTGGTGTCATGGCTACGTCCCTGGAGAGTGTGTTCCAGTGCACAAAAACCCTCTCAGTGAAGAACCTGATATCTAGCCTGAACCTCCCCTCTCACAGTTTAACACCTTTCCCTCGGGTCCAATTTATTTACTACAAAATCATCAAAAGTTAACAATCAGTTATATCTTCTAATTAATATTTAAAACACTGATGTCAAATGATCCAGAAAATATCAACAGTTTTATCTTGCTTCTCTTGAATTCAGTTATTTTCTTGACATTGTTCCTATTTCTCAATTTCCCCACTTCTCTCTCTCAAATGCACCATTTCTATCTTGTCCAGGCCTTTTTTCGTTTCCTGACATTTAGCCTACTCTTGTCTTTATCAAATTCCATGCTTTGATAGAGGGGTACAGTAACTTCAGTGAATCCATTCAACCTTTGTCACATTTTGTATTTCAAGTTTCCCCTGAATTAGATTTTAAAATTATTGAGAGATGGAACAACTTGTAGCTCTAATATCAAATAATCGTAGTCAATAGAAGAAAAAGGTGAAATATATTCATTTTATGAGAAGGAAATTGAATTGCATGTCTATGTGTATGCATGTGTAAGACTTACAGACTCTTTCAGAGTCCCTTTATCATTAAATTACCTAAAAATATATATAATTAGCACATATAGACACTGATATTGCCACAGTTATTTATGACTAATATTAGGTATCAATTTAAATTTCTAGAAAGAGCCATATACAAATGTATTTTTATGGAAAGGAGACTTAAAATAAATAAATAAATAAAAAATAAAAAGAAAAATAAAAAGAACCAGTCTACAAGAATGAAAATTCTTAATAACTGGATAATATTAGGATGCTAAAACTCTATGGTATGTTAAATAGCTATCATACAGAGGACTGCATTCAATGATCCAGATAGAGGAGGTGATTAGATTATGTGTTTTGTTTTTTACACATTCTAATATTGGGGGATACCTAATGGAATTCACAACCTCCATTTAAATCTTTTTAATATCTTTGCTCTTGCTGCCTATTTTAATCTTGTCTTGTAAAGGAAATGTTTAAAAAAGGGCCATCAAGGGTATTTTCAAATTCAGTGTCAAAAAAAGAGTTATTCATCTAACAACATTGTTAATCTAACAATGCCTGTTAGATTAAATTTAAATGTGAGTTTTTAGTAGTTTATGTAAGGCAGCAGAGGTTTAGAACATCAAGTTTTTCATTAAGGTTCTTTAAGGTTGGCTTGCTTTAGGGTTCATGTGCATGCGTTTAATAGCAAAATGGGTTTGTGTTACAAGAAGTTTTATTCCTTCACAGTTTATATACTTTTTCCCTCATCTTGTTAATGCGGTTCCACACAATGCAGTAAAAAAAAAAAAAAAAAAAAAACAAACAAACAAAAAAAAACCTCAGTCTTACAATAATATTAGAGGATTTAAATTATTCTATTTATGTTAGTGAAAATCCATAGAATTCTATTGACTCATTTCTCGTTTTACAACAGTATAAAAGGAAGAGAACTAGAGAACTGAGCCTATGATTAACAGAGTCTTAGCTCTGACTAACACTTTGTGTTCCTGAGCTACTTCCGTCAGTTCTCTTAAGGTAGACTGTTAAAATCAAAATTTCTGAAATGTCAAAACAAAAAGGTCTGGCCAGGTAAGTACTAGGAAACAGTACAAAGATTCAATACCATCCTGGAAAGTCGTATTTGAGCTCACAATGTTTGTTTGTTTTTCCTTACATTTCTAAATATCAGAACCTCTAATATCAGTGAATGTATTACTGCTTGAATTAAGTTTGTTCCAACTGGACTGACTTTAATTGTCTATTGGTGTTTCAGCCTTAGACAGCCTTCTCCAAAAACAGAAGCAAAATAAACTGTATCCTATTAAGGGAGAGCAGACCTTGCTAAGCTGTAGGAAAAACAGACATAAGCAATACTGCAGATAGGTCTGCAAAGCAGTGTAATCTATTATTTTTAAGACATAATTTTTTCCATTTGTTAACAATGAATTGTTATTTTAATGAATAGTAGAAAATGTGTTGTACATTACAAAATTAGATTTATGCTTGAAATTTTAATTAATAATTATGTAGTAATAACCAGCATAAACTATTTCAACTATAAGATATAGAAAAAGAAGAAAAATAGAAAAAAAAAAATTGAACTCCATCATAAAAAACTGTGAGGAGTAATTCACATGAAAGTGGAAGCAGAAAGTGTTAAGACCTTAAAAGCACCTATGCAGTGTTGAAGTAAGGGTCTCATGCACTTTTCAGCTCTCATGTATAATTGTACATTCAACTTCATTCTGACATTACACTGCAATGCAGTCTCCACCTTTGTTTCTTAGTGTAGACAAACAATGAATAGCTGGAATACCAGGATCTCAGGTAGTAAGCATATAGTTCACCTTAGAAATGCCATTTCTTTTGAACTTTTTGATGAATTTCATACTTTTGAAAATAAAGGGACAGTTTATATTGTTGGATTGTTCTTCAATTATGTAAATTTAATTCAGCATAAGGCATGGAATTTTCTTGACAGCTATGAAAAAAATAACCAATTTCCAGAATAGCTCACAGCTCAACATCTATATTTTTCTGGAATTCTCTGCTGCTTCTAGAGAAAATTAAAATACCCTACTGATAGTAATGTATTGGGCTTACATGGCAAGGTTTGGTAGCAGGAATCTGCAAGGTTTGCCTCTGTGAGCAGAGCCCAACAGCTGCCCAGTGTCAAATCAGAGACATCTCCAGCTGGCTCCAAAAGGGACCTGCTGCTGGCCAGAGACAAGCCAGTGAGCAATGTTGATTGTTCCTCTGAGACAACAAATTTAAGAAAGGGAAAAAACTGTGCGACAGCAGCTGAGAAGGAAGAGTGAGAAAATGAGAGAGAAAAAAACCTTGCAGACACCCAAGTGAGTGAAGAAGGTGCGGGAAGAGTGACTCTAGGTGCCAGAGCAGAAGTTCCCTTGCAGCCTATGGAGAGGCTCATGGTGGAGCAGGCTGTCCCCCTGCAACCCATAGTATACCACGGTGGAGCAGATCTCCATGCTGTAGACCATGGAGGAGCTCATGGTGGAGCAGGTGGATCTATCCTGAAGGAGGCTGTGGCTGATAGAGAGACCCCACAGAAGACCCCTGGCCAGAAATCCAGCACATGGAGAGCATACCACAGTAGAGCAGGAGACCAGTTTGTAGGAAGCCCACAGGATCAGGTCAGGAAGGACACCATCTGAAGCATCCTATGGGATGTAACCCATGCTGGAGCAGGTGAAGAAAGTGAAAATTAAGGAGCAGCAGAGATGAAGCAATATGGACTGATCATAAACCCAATTCCCTGTTCATCTGTGCTACTTTAGGAGGAGGAGTTAAAAGATGGTGGTGGTGGGGGGGGGTTGCTTTAAATTCTCACTCCTCTAGTCTGTTAGTAAGAGCAATAAATTACATTCATCTCCTTGTGTTGAATCTGTTTTGCCTGTGATGACAATTACTGAATGATCTCCCTGTCCTTATATCAACCCACGGGCCTTTTTACATCTTATTTTCTCCCTTTTTTCTGTTTTGGAGGGGCAATGAGAGAGTGGTGTGATGGAGCATAACTTTCCATCAATGGGAAACTACCACAAATGGAAATGTTCATCTCTCCCTAACTGCAAGTACTAGCAAAAAGGAAACATGATACTCTGCCCTGTGCCTCCCACACAATCTAAGTACATTTTCATAAAAGAAACAAATACATTTCTTAAAATATCCTTTTTAACAATCTACTAGGACGGACATGAAGATATGAAATTACATTTCAGAAACAGAAAGAAGCAGTGCAGTAGAAAAAAGAAAACCAAAGAAAACTTTATAGAAATATATTCAATAAAGCACCTTTGGTTGTTTTGTCCTCCTTGTAATGAATATCATCAACATTGAATGATGTTTTAGGTGTTTGCTGGTGTTCAAGTTATCTCTCTCCATTTGCCTGTTTATGTCTGTTATAGCTTTTTATGCCTTATTTTTATTTATTTATTTATTTTCCCTAGGGGAATTACATGTGGGAGTAAAGGCTTATTGAATAATCTTCAGTTCTTTAAAAGCATGACAAATATTTTCTTATTTCTGTTCAGATGTATAAATATTTCGGATTTACTTTCTATGGCATTAATTAATTTGATTTGCAGTTGCTGTTGGTATTAAGATCCATATAAAATCCGTAAAGTGGTGAACATTTCTTTCAATATGCTCTACTGTGTGGGGTTGAAAACTCTGAATTTGGCATTTACTTTATAACTTATTTAGTCTGAGTAAAAAATAAGTCCATGCAGTACAGCAGAGATGCAGCATAGCATTCATGTTAGAATGTTAAGAATCCGATGAATTTCTTCCAACACTGAAAACCCTCATAAAAATAAGAAAAATGTTACTGACTTTATGAGTGTCTTCATATATGGAGGTCAAGTCACACCTCCTGTTAGGGCTTTTTTCAAACATGTTTCCTGCAACAGGTCAAGAGAAACTCCAAATAGAACAACATCATCATGTGATGTAAATCCTATAGTGTAGCTATGGTATGTTGTGACACAAAAACATCTAAGTTTTGAATTGCTCTATTTGCAGAGGACTTTTTTTTTTTTTTTTTTTTTTTTTTTTTTTTTTTT
>CM021765.1:147271839-147290816 GCA_011076525.1 Nettapus auritus
AAAAAAAAACTCTTCAGAGGGCTGTTCCTGTAATATTCTTTTATGTTGTGAGACCCACCTCATTATAGACATGTGGAGAATTAAATTTCTCCAAGAATTAGACTCATTCTTTCCACCTAAGATTATGTTGCTTATTTTCAGGTATTTGAAGTGTAACAAGAGGAATCAAGCCCAAGTGAAATGAAATTCATTTTCTTCTGTCTTTAATGCAGTCTAGGATTTTTGAGCACACAACACAAAAGCAGTCTTTTTTGTCTAAACCATTAGTCTTCTCCGGAGTCCTTTCTTGGGTCTTCATTAAGCCATCAGGTTAAGCCAGTTATAAGCAATCTTAATCAACTGCAAGTAACTTTAATGGGGTGAAACCATGAATATTATTTTTTATTATTATTAGTGCTTCTGACTAAAGAAGAGAGTAGTATTTGTGGTTTTGTTGGTGGTGGTGGTGGTCATATTGTTTGTTTAATTTTAATTTTGCCATCCACGTCTATATTTTAAGTATACACTAAGCTTGTTTTGTTGCTTTGTAATTTCATTTAAAAGTCTGAGTAATGCATAAGTGTTTGTATACAACTTACAAGCATAATAGGTTGTATTATGTTAACAGATGCCTTGTAAATCTTTCCTGTTCAAGAACTATTTGATTACCATAACACTAGGCTGGTAGAATATGTATGCAGTCAGAATGAGTAATAGTCTTCTACATACAAAGCACATTTTGCACTTTGGGAGTAACTAACACCTGTGAAACTCAAACATCTCATACCTATTAATAGCTAAAACATCACACCTCCATACAGCAAAACAAAAATTCTATATCTTTTTTTTTTTTTTTTTTTTTTTTCCTGTGTGTTGCAACAGACAACCACATATGTATATATACAATGTAATACATTAGCACCTCAGTACTTCTCATATGTAAATCACAGCTGGACGCAATTATCTTAGCTTGGATCCTTTAGTGGTCTATCTCATTGACAACCTTGTTAGAATGATCTTCTTTAACAAATCATTTCAGTGCATGACAGTCTCACTCATGACTAATCCTAGAAATTTGTCACCTAAGGTCTAAATATTGAAACAGATCCCTAGTGAAATAGAGTTCATATATAACTTCCATTATTAGAGGGTGGATCATAGCTCTTATGGAGACAGGTGTCACAGCTTTGGAGAGAATAATGTACCATGGATTGACATGGCAGAGCCCTTTTCCAAACAAGACATTGGAAACTGACGTTTTAATCACATCTATCACAATAGAATATCAAAGTAATAAGAATCATCACAACTAGAGTTGAAAGGAGGTTTGTTGCTGTTGTAATAAATATATCACAAAGCAGCATGATTATGCAGTTTATTCTGATCATATTATCAATTAGCTCAAGTTACCTGAGATAATTTTCTAGATAGCCGGGAAAATAATCATTAAAAAAAAAAAAAAAAAAAGGATATTAAGGTCATATCTGTATAACACACACAATAAAAGAAAAATAATATATATATATATTTAATCTGAATAGTACTAATTTAAAATCTAATAGTACTTAGGCTGATTGAAATAATTGGACTTCACAGGGAGCACAAGGGTATCAAAAGTATTTGAACTTTGTAAGACCTGCTTTGTTGACAAAGTAGTACTAAAAATATGTGTGATGATGTACTGTGTACACAGTGTACACATAACTGTGTACAGAGGAACAGATTTAAATAGATTGTAAATTGATCTCATAAAGTGTTAAGCAAACCAGGAGCAATTCATGAGAAAGGTAGAAAAGGAATCTTTACAGTCTCATTGTTTAGCAATAAGAAGAAACATTTGATGAATTACAGGAAAAAAAAAAAAAAAAAAAAAAAAAAAAAGTTTCTCTAATTTTGAGATAATAAGCTAGTTCCCATGCCCAGGAAATTATAGGCAAAAGTGATATTATATTAGTGACATCAGCAACCAAAGCTATAAAAAAGTCCTATTATTCCACATTGTGCAAATAACTAAAGAATATGTACAAACAACAGAATGTTGTGAATGTTCTTTTGGATTTTATAAAAAGCATTTTAAACACCACACTGTTTATTATCTATAAATAAAATGTTTTGAGAGAAAAAAGTAAGCATAGTAAAGTGTTTTATGACAAAAGAAAATAATAATAAAATAATCCAATAGCACTAAAGCATCAATATTTTTTTGATGTCTTTTCTTGTTTATACTAATTTTGTTTCTGGGATTTTACTTATTTATGTAAAGACTAAAAAAATATCCATTAGAATTAAGCATAGTAGGAGCATTCACAGATTACTGGGCAGATTTGTATTAGTTATTTGAAGTGAAAGCCATGATTAAAACACGGAGGTTTTGAAGAGAATAAAATACACAGTTGTCATACAAAAAATATTTAATCCCACTTCTTTCTGATGGTGCTGTATCTGCAATAGATTAGTTAAAGAAATGTTGACTGATGACATAGACCTCTCAGTTTACAGCTATGAATATCTTAAATTCACTAAATCTCCTTAATTTGCATTATGTAACAATGACTTTGATGATCCTCAGAGTTTAAGCATCCTACTTCATAAATATTTGTCTCCGGTTGTCTGCTTTTCTCTTGTAACACAAACTTGAAACATGTAAGAGAAAACCTCAGCTTGGGCTTCTTCATTTCTCTGTCCCAAGAAGCAATAATTCTAGATAAAATTTCACAGTTATCCACAAAGAAGATTTCTTAAAGGTCCTGAAGAGACAACTTTGAAAATGAGACTAAATTTGTCCTTTTATGAGATGACAAAGTATTTAGTGGAAAACTGAAAGTTCAGCAAATCTGTTTGCAAGATATTTCAGCTGTGTTAAAAGGCTGTCAGCTTCTTACTCTCTAGACTCCATACTGTTTGCTAAATTCACCTGGGAGAGCAGTGAATTTACAATACCAAAATACTCCACAAATTATCTGCTCTTTTATCTGTTTTTGCTCTTATATCATCAGTTGACAGTTATGTACACTTTAGAGGATTTTCAGATGAAATATTTCTGTGTTGTCTAGGTGAGAATGAGAGCTGGACTGATGCTTTGCCAAGAAGAAAAAAGGATACATAGAAGAATCACTATTTACCATTAGACTGAAAAAAATCAAACTCAGTATTTATATCAGTGAAAATGTCAAGATACTTACGTAAGAGAAGAGAGGAAAAATCAATGATAATTTATAACCCCAAACTTTCTAGTGGCAAAATTTAAATTATTAAAAGACAATTCTTTAAATAAAGACCTCCTTGCATCCATAAGAGGACTTTTCTTTTAGCTTCCAGATAATTTTTTCTTTTAATAGTTGTCTAAAAACTTGTTTAGACAAACTCATCCAAGCACTCTGGAGTACTGAAGTGAGCATTCTGAATGTATGAAAGATTTATTTCAGAACTTTGATGCAATTCATGATTTTTTTGAAGCTAGAATATATAGCATTATAATATTCTTCAAGGCAAAGTGATATCAATTATCTAGTCTATGTAAAGTCATGGGGTATTATGTGAATGAAGCATAAAGCACAAAGCAGAAAACCAAAAAACAAACAAACAAAGGAATAAATAAATAAATAAATAAATAAACAAGCAAACAAAAAATCAAATTAATCTGAAATATGTTTAAAAGCAAAGATGAAATAAAATAAAATAAAATAATACAAAGTATTTCTTTAAGAAAAATGTTACGTAATTAGAAATGTTATTTGTGATATATATTCTATAGTTTTGAGTACACTACTGTACTAAGAAAATGAAGACTCTATTTAGACACATAGACATATACACATGTAACTCTAAATAAACCTTTATATTATTGCTGTACAGCAGTAAGTGCCACCCCCCAGTCCTCCACAATCAGCCCCTGGTGAGTGCAAGTGACCAGGTGTGTGGCAAATAGTATGTGGCATCTCAGCCAAGGAAGGCGTGACTGTGCGGGAGGGCATGCGGAGAGGGTATACTATGAGGGAGAGCCATTCATTGGCCTAATGGGAGGCACCAAGTACTACTTAAACCTGCACCCAGATCTGCATAGGCCACTGGTGTGCACGTTTCCTGATCCTTAAGGCAGAATGGTAAGCACTCATCTCAGGGCAAAGGCTGATGAGTCCATCCAGACAGAGCCATTCATCTAGAGGGGTGAGACTGCAGTGTAGACCTCTGGCTGCTGGAATTGACTAGATCTTTCCCCTGGAGCAGGGACATGCAGCAGACCTGCCTGAAAAAGGTGTGCCCAAGTGAAAGACTCTCTGCAGCAGGTGGCTGAGCTGCTGGACGCAGTGAGAAAGCTGCATAGCATCAGAGGGGCTGGTGAGGAGTTAGCTGGATCCTAAAACAGGCTGCAGGGGACCAAGAGCCCACATCCAAACAGCCCCAAAGTCCCTCACCAACACTCACAAAAGGGAGGGGAGCCAATAACACAGGGGCGTGTGTACTGGGTCTGGCTGGGATGGTAACTTTCCCTGCAGCAGCCCATACAGTGCCACGCTCTGCACTTGTAGCTAGAGCAGCAGTGGTATCACACTAGTGTTGTGTCTGCTGCTGAGAAGTGCTGGCACAGTATCAGGACTTTCTCTAACCCTCCTGGGGGGTGGGCAAAAAAGTGAGAAAGAAACATCACCAGGGCAGCTGACCTAAACCAACCAAAGAGATATTCCATACCATATGATGTCACACTCAGCAATAAAAGGTGGAAGAAGGAAGGAGAGGGGAGGGGTGGGCTCTCATTGCAAAAACGTCTGTCCTCCTTGTGAACACTGGCTACACGTGTTGAGGCCCTGCTTCAAGGACATGGTCAAGCATAACTCATTTGTGGGAAGTAGAGAGTAATTTCTTTCCTCTGCATTTCCACATAGCCTTTACTTGTTTTGTTTTGTTGTTCCCTTTCCCCCTCCTTTTTCCCCTTTCCTTTTTTTCCTTTTAGTTGAATTGTTTAATTAATAATATTTCCTTAATATTTTTTTCCCCCTTTAATTAAATTATCCTTATCTCAACCCATGAGTTGTTCTTTCCTTTACTTCTTCCCCTCCTCAGATGAGGAGGGGGAGTGAGGGGAGTGAGAGAGCGGTTGTGATGTTCATCTGCCTAGCACGGTAAAACCACCACAGATGTCTTTAAGGTCCCTTTCAACCTAAACCATTCTATGATTCTATGATTTAAATATTAAAGAGTTTTAAATTATTGTGCCAACTGGACTTAATTTTATTTATTTATTTATTTATTTATTTATTTATTTATTTCCCACAAAGACTCTTACAGTTGTTCTATAGCTTCTGCTGTTTAGAGAAATTATTAGTGTTTAGACCTATATTTGTGCTTCAATAAAAATGGAAGTTTGAGAAATTGACATATCTGGAAATCCTGATGATGCTAGAAAAACACAGTTTTGAGGACTTTTTATCAGATCTGAAATGGAACTGATGAACTACTAACTAAATGCAAATTCAGAATAGTGGTTTCAAGTTTTGTTTGTGCCAATCAATTCAACATGAGAAGAAACTACAGTGGAGTAGAATGAAATATTAGCAAATATACAGATGGCTAGATTGTTACTTCCTGTTGTGGTTTAACCCAGCAGGCAGCTAAGCTCCATGCAGCAATTTGCTCACAAACACATACAAAGTGGGGTGGGGGGAGAGAACTGGGAGGAAAAAAATAATAATTTGAAAACTAATGGGTTGAGATAAAGACAGTTTAATAGGACAGAAAAGGAAGAGAAATAATGATGATGATGAAGATAATAATAATAGAATGCACGTGATGCACAATGCAATTGCTCACCACCCACTGACAGATGCCCAGCCTGTCCCTGAGCAGAGGTCCTCCCAACCCCAGCCAGACGCCATAATAATTTCTCAGCATGACATCATATGATATGGAATATCCCTTTGGCCAGTTTGGATCGTCTGTCCTGGTCCTGTCCCTTCACAGGTCCTTGTGTGCACACATAGCCTTCTCACTAGGAGGGCAGTGTGAGAATATGAAAAGACCTTGGCTTAGTGTAAGCACTGCTCTGCAACAACTAAAACATTAGTGGGTTATCAGCATTGTTTTCATCCTAAATCTAAAACACAGGACCATACCAGCTGCTAAAAGAAAAATTAACTCTATCCTAGCCAAAACCAGGACGCTTCCTGTAGAGTATTTTTCTCCTGTAAGTGGATCTGGGAGACAAAATAAGTAGTGTTCTTTAAAGCCATTCTGTTCTGTAAAACTCAAAGATTTACTGTCCAATAGAGATATGGATTTTGTTTCCAGGCATTTTTATTTTTATTTTTTAAAAATTTTTTGTACTTTTCCAGTTACAGACTGACACTGAAAGGTTATAGAAGTAGCTCTTCACAAAGAAAAGAACACTTGTATCCTTACAAATTACCTGTGTGAGCTCATTTTGGTGTATGATGGTATTTATTTTTATATAAATAACACTATATATATATAAATATATAAATAAACAGATAATTTTATACTCCCTATGTTTAAAAACTGATTTTAAGTATAAATGAATATATATTTTTTATTTTTATTTTTTTGGGGGGTATTGTTTGCAATAGGTATTCAGGGATAAAAAGAAGATGGGGAACTTAGGTTTTAGCAAAAAAATACATACATATATATATATATATTCATTTGCTTCACATCTCTGCCACACTGATCTAACTGAAAGGATTTCAGGGCAGCCTGTCTTAATTTCTGATGAGTTTATTGCTCATAAGAAAGTCCTGATACAGCAAATTTTCATTTGCTGTCTAAAATTTTCAAACTGTTTTGGAAGTTTTTTAACGGAAATGGCCTAAAATAATTACTTCTGTCTGTATTCTCCCTAAATAATAACAATAACAATAACAGCAACAACAACAACAATAATAATAATAATGATAATAATAATAATAATAATAATAATAATAAAGTTACCATCCCTTTTGAGATATTTTAGGTGATAATGAACTTTTCTTTGTTGACAATCATAGAGTGGGTATCAGAGAAGCTAAACCTAGTTTAATTTACAATTACAGAGTTGATTTTACCTCCTGAACAAAACTGAAAGAAATTCCACAAAATCATTAACCTCAGATTAGAAACAATCTGTCACAATAATGAGGACATAAGATTAAGTCTTATATAATTAAATGTAGAACCCAAAATAAGCATACCACCCAGACTATGTCCTAATGTGAAGACACAGTGTACAACCCTTAGTGTTTGTCCTTATATGGCTCTAAGTTGAGATAAAACGTAATACAACATACATAGAGAAAAAAAAAAATACAGAAAAATACAAGTCAAAAGCATAACTCTATAGTTTGAAAATATAGTAGCAAATGAGATATTTGACTCCATGTCTTCCTTTAAATGAGACTACCCACATAAAAATGCAGTTAGGGAAGTGATTTAATAATTTGATTTTAAATGTACTTTCTTAGAGCATTAAAATATTTAGATTATTTAGATTTATGCATATTGATTTGGGGAGCAAAAAAAAAAAAGTTTAATTTATTAACTTATTGCTAAATTGTTAATATTTGGTAAACTTTTGTTTTAATACAGTCATGTGAATACTGATTTAGAAATTTCTATCTTTGCAAAACTTTTCAACATAGATGGTACTTCAAGGAAAATCTTTTGGCATTTACTATGTAATACATCTGCAGACAGAATGGATTTTATTATATCCTTAACACCAAAAATGCAAACTTCAAAAGGTTTAGAAAAGAAATTTATTGCAGTAATCTGCTTCTGTAGCAAGAGTATGGCATAGTAACCATATATCTACTGTATGTGTAAGAACTAGTTAACTTTTTTTTTTTTTTTTTTTTTTTTGCATACTCTGTATAATTCTTTGAATTCAAACTCATAAAAACTGTTGATGAGATTCAGCTTCAGAGGACCAGATTTTGACTCATAATATTTCAAAAAACACATTTCTGGAAATGTTTCCATATTAAATCTTATTAATATAAGGGTCTGGTGCAATCATTATTGAGTTGTCATCATAGTCTGCAGTACATAAATCTAAAAAAAAATGCCACCAGTATAAAGAGAATTCTTTATTAAAACCACCTTTCTTTAAGGCTATATTACCTCAATATGTGATTTTTGTGCAAGCAAGGTTACCTTTCATTTCACCATGGTTGGTCAACTGCCTGCTTGTGTCATCAGTACTAGAGCTATTAGAGAATGCAGAAAGCAGCCTGACAAGATGACCTTCTGAAGAAAAGCTTGTCAAACCAGTGATATGAGGAAAATTTTAATTTAAATGAATGGAGTATCTCTTTATTTTATTTATTTATTTATTTATTTATTTATTATTTATTTCCTCCAGAACTTGAAGAGTGAAATACCTTAGTGTGATTTAGTTTCCTCATTTTGAGGACCTCTTACTTAATAATCCAATTCTGTTTCTGTATATGTCCCACATAGATAACACTAAGAAACCTTAGTATATTGTTACTTCTAGGCTGGGTCATCATCTTACTGTTTCATGATCTTAGCAAAATTCTCTACAACATTTTAAATGTGTTGCTGCTGGTAGCTGAAGACAGCATATGAAGATGGAACCATCAGTTATGTGATAACTTTCTGCTCACTAAGCATGACATATACAGAATACATCAGTAAAAACATATATAAATTATTTCAGATCTTATTACCCCAAATGGGAATGATATCAGCAGGCTAAATCTATCTTGCAGGAACACCCAATATGAATGGCAAATTATCAGTTACTGTGTTTCCTTAGAAGGTGATCAGATATGCATGCATACTAGACTCATAACAATCCTCTTTATTCAAAGTTGGCAGCATCATCTGTGTCCTGTCCCCTCAGAGTGTCAGCCCAGCACAGCATTTTTACAGCTTGCCCATGAGAATCTACTCAAAAATTATCAACATATGAGAAAATGTGCAAGAAATTTTTGATGCTGTCTTGCTTCCTCAGCTAAAAGCAGTTGCCATCTGCTTCAGTTATAATAAACAAACAAACAAACAAACAAATAAATAAATAAAGGCTATGTCAGTAATTGGCAAACTAGAAACAACATTAGGTGCTGTGTTTCTAAGTAGCAACAACTTGTTGGGTATTTTTTAGCAGAGTATACTATTTAAAGTCTGTCAACATTAGTGATTATCTTTAAGTGATAGTTTTATCTAATAAATTATTATTATTTTGTACATGGCATTGTAAAATGTTAGAAATAACTTGTTTCTAAAGTGCAAACTTAACTATTTGTCAGGCATTTCCACATTGCTGATTACCATTATGTTTTCTGACTTTTTTTTTGACCAGTGTTAACTACAAAAACTGGAAAGCCATACAACTTCATTACACAGAAATTTAAGAAGAGAAAATATAGACTAACATTCCCTCCTTCCCTCCTTCCTTCCTTTCCCTCCTTCCTTCATTCCCTTCCTTCTTTCTCTCTTCCATTCCTTTCTTCCTTTCTTCTTTACTTTCTCATTTATTAATAACATATCAGACAACACAATTGTTTCATTTTGAAAGGATAATTATTTCCATTCTTTTTAAAGAAGAATTAAGCCTAAAAGTATTGGTAATTATATTAATAATACTGAAATCCTGGGCATGTAGGTAGTTATCAGAACAACCAAGAGAGTAATGTTTAGATTATTTTTTATATTAATAGTTAGAAAGAAGAACTTGCAGTTCATTTCATCCTAAAATATGGGGGTTTAAATTGATCAAGTGAGTTGTTCTTATTATTCTTAACTTCTTATAAAGAATACTAAATATAGAGTAGTGTATGTTCACAGAATTTCTGCAGTAATGAATCCCACCACTACTGTAATTAATAATAATAATAATAATAATAATAATAAATGTATTTTCATTTCACTCTCACTATTAGAAAATAGGAAAAACTTCTAAGTGTATGAAATTTCAGTTTACATAAGTTTATGTAGTAGTTCCATTGTGAAGCAAGAAGGTGACTCTACTATTCTTCCCTATTTTATCTCAGAAGTCATCCTGAATTCCCATTTTTTTTTTTTGTGCGTGTGATATATTTAGATCACATAGATATAATTTTATTTTTAACATTTTAATCCTTTAAATACAATTAAAAAAAAAAAAAAGCTTTCACAGATATTAGTAAAGTATTTCCCTCTACTTATAATAATTACAATAATAATTACAATTATAGTAATAATACCAATAATTATGATAATGAATAATTATTTCTTTTTATCATGCTAGTCTTGTTTTTTAGTCCTATTGTAAATGGGAGAGACTTCAGGAGAACTAATAAATATTTTCTTAAATGTTCCAAATCTTTCTTTTTTTTTTTTTTCTTTTTTTTTTTCTTTTTATTTTTTTTTCTCCCAAATTTAAATTACTGAGAAATATGTTACATTTTTAGTCACAATGAATGATATGATTTGCTAATAACAATCTAACTTTTTGTGTTCTGTCTTAGTTACTGCTTAAACATGAAAACTCAGATTCTAGTAGAGGAAAAAGCACAGTTCTACTTTCAAATACAATGGATCTTTAGAGTTTTGATTTTTTTATTTATGTTTTTGCTAGTTGTTTGCTTCACATAATGAAATCACAAAATATGAACATAAAAATGAGAAAAGTATATCAATTGCTAATAACTGACGACCATAATTATAATATAAGTACCCTGTTGTTTTTGCTGTTTTCTAAACCAAATTATGATTGGAAGAACCACTTTATACTCTGGAGTCAATAAGTGCTCCCTGAAAGAAGAGAGATAATAGTCCAACCAGCATAGAAATTTTGTGTAACTCTTGGCCTTCCTGACAATTTTCAAGCACAGTAAGACTATACCAGTTTACATTACGTTTTATACATAAGTTTAAATTCATAAATGCTGATGAGGATTTCAGGGAACTAGATAAAATGTACATCAGTAGCCTAAACCAAGGCAATTGACAGAGGTAACCATTCTGACTATCTCTGCCAAAATTTCCAAAGGCTGTCATATTGCCATGAGTTTTCTTCTTATTTATTTATTTATTTATTTAAGTATTAAGTTTATCTAGTTTCCTGAAATCCTCATCAGCATTTATGAATTTTATCTTATGTATAAAACGTAATGTAAACTGGTATAGTCTTACTGTGCTTTTGATACTGTTAATAAATAAAATTTTGATACGATGTTAAGATCTTGGAGAAAGTGTCACAGGACATTTCAAGAAGATATGTTTATGAATGCAATAATCCTCTAATTTTTGTGACCAGTCAATTTCAATGCTAGTATAGGAAAAAATGAACACTATATTTCTGTTCAGTGTTGTCTTTTATGAGGCAGTTCATACTTAGAAAGTTTAAGATGCATATAATTTTTACATTTAAGGTCAACTTTGGACTGATAAATAAATAGGAGAAAAATGGTTCTATATAATATAAGGTTAGAGATAGGTAGACTATCAACTAACTCAGATTTTTTATCTTGCTCTTTTTGACAATCTCCTAGTCCATTTCAGTATTAAGTAATCCCCCATACAGTATTCAAAATCCTCTTTTAAATACATCAGACTGGCTTCAGTCTGTGTGATTCCAATAATTGCAGAGATTTTCCCGAGAAAATGATTGTTCATCTCTTTTCCTGTAGTTAAAGCCCAATGGCATCCTGGTCTGCATTAGAAATATCATGACCAGCAGGACTAGGGAAGTGATAGTCACTTTGTACAAGGCACTGGTGAGATCACACCTTAAACACTGTATAAAGTTTTGAGACCCTCCTTACAAGAGGGATATTGGGTTGAGTGAGTTCACAGAAAAGAAAGGAAGCTAATGAAGGGGCTAGAAAACAAGACATGAGGTGGGTCTGAGGGATTTAGGGTTTCATTTGGAGAAGAGGATGATGAAGGAGGACTTCATCACTCCCTGCAACCACCTGAAAGGAAGTTGCAGCAAGGAGGATGTCAATCTCTTTTCTCAGGTGGCAGGTTATAGGAAGCAAGAAAAGGGTCTCATGTTGTTCTGGGAGGGGGTGTGAGGGGGGTGGGGTTGTTTAGATTGTATTTAGGGAAGCGTTCCTTCATGAAGACATGAAGAGGGTGGTCAATTATTGAAATGGGATGCCCAGAGAAGTGGTCCAGGGAAGTGGTCCAAGGAAGTGCCATCGCTGGAGGTATTTAACAGAAGAGTGGACATGACACTAAGGGACATAGTTCAGTGATGAGATTCCGTAGATCAGGCTGATGATTGGATTTGATGATCCTGAAAGTCTTTTCCAATCTAGATGATTCTATGATTCTATGATTCTACTTACCCTTCTTACACTTCATTAGAAGGCCAGGAATTTTTTTGAGAAAAACTATGATACAATCCATCAAAATGAGGGAAAGATGACTGCCTCTTCATATCTATAGAATCATTAAGGTTAGAAAATACATCCAAGATCATCTGATCCAACCATCCCCCTACCATGTCATTAAGTACCACATCCAAACTTTCCTTTAACACCCTCAGGGACAGTGATTTCACCACCTCCCTGGCAACCAGTTCCAATGCCTAACCACTCTTTCTGATAATACATTTCTCCTCATTTCCAACCTAAACCTCTTTGGAGCAACTTGAGGCCATTTCCTCTGGTCCTATTGCTAGTTATCTGTGAGAAGAGGTCAACCCCCAGCTCCCCACCCCTTCCTTTCAGGTAGTTGTAGAGAACAATAAGGTCTCCCCTGAGCCTCCTCTTCTCTAGACTAATCAGTCCCAGTTCCCTCAGCCTCTCCTTGTAAGACTTGTGTTCCAGATGCTTCACGAGCTTTGTAGGCCTTCTCCAGACATGTTCCAGGACCTTGATATCTCTCTTGTTGTGAGGGGCCCAAAACTGAACACAGTACTTTAAATGCGACCTCACCAGAGCATAGTACAGGGGAATGGTCACTTCCCTGGTCCTGCTCTCTACACTATTCCTGATCCAAGCCAGGATTCTGTTGGCCTTCTTGGCCACCTGGGCACACTGACAGCTCATGTTTGGGTAAACATCGACCAACGCCCCCAGATCCTTTTCCTCTGCACAGCTTTCCAGCCACTCTGCCCCAAGCCTGTATTGTTGCATGGAGTTGTTTTGGTCAAAGTGCAGGAACCGGCACTTAGCCATGTTGAACCTCATCCTATTGGCCTCTGTCCATTGATCCAACCTGTCCAGGTCCCTCTGCAGTGCCTTCCTACCCTCTGGTAGATCAGCACTTCCCCCCAGCTTGGTGTTGTGTTGCCCGCAAATTTACCGAGGATGCACTCAATTCCCTAATCCAAATCATCAATAAAGATATTAAAGAGGATGGGCTGCGACACCACCGACCCCTGGGGAACACCACCCATGACTGGTCACCAGCTGGATTTCACTCCATTCACCACTACTTTCTGGGCTCATCCAGCCACCCAGTTTTTAATCCAGCAAAGAGTGTGTGTGTCCAAGCTATGGTCTGCCAGCTTCTCCAGAAGAATACTGTAGGAAACAGTATCTAAGGCTTTGCTGAAGTCCATTTAGGTTATGTCAACAGCCTTTCCCTCATCCACAAGATGGGTCACCCAGTCATAGAAGAAGATGAGGTTAATCAGGCAGGACTTGCCTTTCATGAACTCATGTAGGCTGGGTTTGATCCTCTGTTTCTCTTGCACATACTGTGTGATTGCACTGAAGATTATATGTTCCATAACCTTCCCTGGCACTGAGGTCAGGCAGACATGCCAGTGGTTCCCAGGATCCTCCTTACAACCCTTCTCATAGATGGGTGTCACATTAGTAAGTCTCCAGACATCTGGGACCTCTCTGGCTGAACATGACCATAGATGTTGGAAAGTGGCTTGGCCATCACAACCGCCAATTCCCTCAGCACCCCCAGGAGGATCCCATCTGCTCCCATGGACTTTCGGCAGTCCGGGTGGAGTAGCAGGTTTCCACCTGACTGTTTCCACCTGAATTGTGGGGGGTATTATTCTGCTTTCTGTCCCAGACTTCCAGGTTGGGAGGCTGAGTACCCTGAGGATAACTTACCTGACTATTAAAGACAGATACAAAGAAGTCATTGAGAACCTCAGCATTTTCCTTATCCTCAGTAGTTTTGGAAGTCTGTAAGACATAATGACATCTATGAGGCTTTAGAGACTAGGGAGATTCTCCAGTGCTCTTACATAGCTACTAGACTCCACCTCCTGTCAGCACAACTCTCATAGAAAACAGAATGTCATTGACTCCTCCCTCTTAGTTGTACAGTTACAGAATTACAGAATCACAGAATTGTAGGGGTTGGAAGGGACCTCAAGAGATCACCAGGTCCAACCCCTCTGCCAAAACAGGTTCCTTAGAGAAAGTTGCACAGGTGGTAGTCCAGATGAGTCTTCAATATCTCCAGAGAAGGAAACTCCACAACCTCCCTGGGCTGCCTGTTCTAGTGCTCCATCACCCTCACCATGAAGTTCTTTCTCATATTGGTGCAGAATTTTCTGTGCTCCATTTTGTGGCCATTGCCCCTTGTCCTGTCCCCAGAAACGACTGAAAAGAGGTTGGCCAAATCCCTCTGTCTCCCACACCTCAGGTATTTGTACACATTTATGAGATCTCCTCTCAGTCTTCTTTTCTCCAGGCTGAACAGACCTAGGTCTCTCAGCCTTTCCTCATATGGAAGATGCTCCAGGCCCTGTATCATCTTTGTGGCCCTCCGCTGGACTCTTTCCAGGAGATCCCTGTCTTTTTTGTACCGGGGAGCCCAGAACTGGACACAGTACTCCACATGAGGCCTGACCAGGGCAGAGTAGAGGGGAAGGATCACCTCCCTTGACCTGCTGGCCACTCTCCTTTTAATGCACACCAGGATCCCATTGGTCTTTTTGGCCCCCAGGGCACACTGCTGGCTCGTGGCCAACCTGTCATCCACCACGGCCCCCAGGTCCTCTCCACAGAGCTTGTCTACAGCAGGTCATCTCCCAGACTGTACTGATAGTTGTTCCTTCCCAGGTGCAGGACTCTACACTTGCTTTTGTTAAACCTTATTTGGTTTACAGAACCATTTACAGCTGCAGAAAGGAAACAACAAACTTTACTGCTCTTTGAAGCAATATTAATTTTTGAACAAACATCTGCATTAACATCCTCAGGGTCAGCCACTGGTGACTGTGCTGTAGAAAGCTGTCTCTCCTCAATTCCAATAATATGTTTTCTGTCCCCACAAATTTTGACAGCATCCTTAAGATACTGAGTTCCAATTGAGAGATTTTCAAATGGTGTCATATGAAGAAATAGGTATGGTGGATCTAGTATTTTTCTACTTCCCTGTCAATTTATGCTAATATGGATCTTCCTCTTCAGGTCCTCCAATAAATTGTGGAAATATTTGAACTCAAGGATATAACTCTGTCTTTACATAATTGTTTAATATGTTAAGATAGCCCCTGAAAAATACCTTAGAGGGGATGACAAAAGGCTATACAGTACAGGCAATCTCAGTTCTGCCTAGTTAGAATGTACTTAAACTTCTATCAAGACTTTTCTATTTTTATGGCTCGGCATTCTGACTAAGTAAAAACAGGATTCTTTCAAATTCTTGGGCATTTTGCCACCATTCTGGGCTGTGGGGCCAATAAAAATCATTAGCAATACATAATTTTTATCCAGTGGGCTTTCCTGAACATGTGCAAGTGTTCATAAGGTTAGAGAACAGAAATCCACATGTTGTATCTTACATGCTTGGAATGCATTGAGCTTAACTAGTTTAGAATAAGTTCACATGAATATTCTGACATGTTTATGTAAAATTAGAACATATAAGTGGTTCAGGTACCACAATAAGAATTCTGATTAGATAAATAGATTGCTATTTCATTATATAAAATTATTCACTGTAAAAAAGTACCACTTTTTCATTTGTACTGTTATAGTAACAATAAGTTATAATATTAATGAAAAATCCAAAATTTCTTAGATGTAAATATGCATTTTTTAAATTGAAAATTTCTATCTTTCAGAGTTACTTCCTGTAGGAAACCTAAGCACTTCACATTTGGGGTGATGGTGGTGGTGGTGGTGAGGTTGTGGACAGACAGACAGACTGAAATCTACTATTCTGTAAAAACATTTTATGGGATATTTTCTACCAAACAAAACAGATATAACTTACTTTCTTAATATAGCTAAAACACAAGAATAAAATAAGAAAAAAAAAAAACATTATGCACATTGATTTATAGTGATGATATTTTACTGAAAACTCATTCACTTTCCATCCCCTACATATAATTTTGTATCACATTAGCAGAGTAATTTAATAGTGGTAGATGTTGTTACATGTAATCACATAAATTGTAGATCATTACAAACTTTCACTTCTACTACAGATTGCAAAAAAAGAGGCTGAGATACACAAGCACATTCTGACAATGAAACAAGTAGCAGACGGGTGTTGCAAAGAACAGATAATACTAACATTTAAAATCAATATAAAGAAGCTGAGTGAAAGAATCTAGCCCACAAATAGCTGTCAGCATCTGGGATTGAACAGCTCAGATCTTCTACTGGAAGTTTCCATTATAGGGTTATCTTGTCTGTATGCTGTATACATATATGAAGTAATTTCATTGCATTATACTTCATTAAGTGTAAGGACAGTCATCACTAGCAACTGATCATGTCTCTTAGACTTGTACTCTGTCTCACAATCAGAATAATGTACATCTTTTTTTTTTTTTTTTTTTCTGTTTTGTTGTTGTTGTTTTAACATCATTGTTTTACTATACAAGTCTACAAAGTACTACAAGTATCCAAATATAGTCTTGCCAACAGTAACCATATCTCCAACACTTTTACCTGCCCAAATATCGAGTTGCTAATTAACTTTCAACTGTAAAGTGAACATTATATGACAAATCATTCTGTCTTAAAATATGTATATCTTCTTCAAAAATAAAAGATAAATTGCTGAGACTTTTACATTTTTAAAGATTTATTTATTGTTTTCAGTATACTTAAGTTTTAAAGTGGCAAATTTTGGATTTAACTGTTTTATTCAACTGGGAAAAAAACAAAACAAACAAACAAAAAAACAATTAGAAGTTCATTTTGAAATTAAAATTAAAAGTTCTGGTATTCAGATACAATATATTGGTTTTGATTTTGTCAAGGACTATAACTAATCACAAAACTGACAGGATAAGCTTCACCATTATATTAAAATTAATCTCTGTGGACTTCTTAATTATTTAGTAGTAGTAGTAGTAATAGTAGTAGTAGTAGTAGCAGAGCATAATTTTTTTAATTTTCTTACTTCCCCCAATTCAGACTACAAGAAATGTCTGGAAAATTATAGAACAAGTGCTGATTAATATAATAGTTAATCTTGGAAATCAGTAACATATAATTACAAACTTTAAGCACTTTACTACCAGTAAGTGGCAATCAGTCTCTGCTATCAGTTTTCCTATGCACAAGTTACTCCTCAACTTCATTTTACTTTCCAAATAAAACAGTACTCAACCCTAATCTAACCATCATTCCATCATTATGACTGTTAAATGTTGCTGTTTTCCATATAGAACTACTTTTTTTTTTTTTTTTTTTTTTTTTTTTTATCCCCAAATTTTAAACTTTTCATCAGATTTTAAACTTTCCAATAGAAGTGTTTTATAAAGTCTGGAACATCATTCTGACTTGAACTTCCTTTAACTAAAACCAAAGAATCTTAGGTACTTCCTTTGGAAAAAAAAAAAAAAAAAAAATAATAATAATAATAATAATAATAAGAGATGATGATTATAAAAATCTGTTCTGAATCATTCTTTTAGGCTGAGACTAAAAGTTTATTTATTTATCTGACTAGTTTATTTGAAGTGATTAATGCAACACTCTTTACTAATAATATCTAGGGGTTTTACTGTATGGTATATTTATTTTAAAGACACTAATTGCAAAGAGACCTGCTACTGTGTGAAGGATAGGTTTGTCTTTTGCTTTCCAGTGCTGGTGATAATTTTTTATAAAGTACTTTTATGAGAACGACTTACTGACAAAATCATATTTAAATTATACATATATGTATATATATATTGATTTTGTGAAGACTTGAGCCTCAAGAAAACACCTTTATGTCTTTATTTATTTATTTTTTTATTTTTCTTTTAAATACTGAAATGTGGAGTTGCAGAATTATTCTGCATAAATAACATTAATTATATGGTCATTCTCTTTGGAAAAATAAAACATATCTCATCAGCTGAATAAAATACCTTATTCGCTTTCAAGACTATGCAGAACTGCCATACTTTATACATCAGAGAATATTTATACAAGTATGTTTGAGGAAAAAAATGTGGATGAACAGACTTTATCAGGTGTCAAAATGCATCTGTTGGTAAATGGTTTTATATATGTTCTGAGTTAAAATTAATCATAAAGGAAACTTTAGCTTCTTAACCCAACATTCTAGAATGATCATGCATTTAAACAGAATATAAATTAACTAGAAAACATTTACAAAGCTGGTATTCTATGCTTTTATTACAAGGATAAACCTGGAACAAGTAATATTACAACTAAAAAATATAAATTATTTCAGTTATTCTTAAAAGGCTTCATATTGTATAAATTTCTGCTACACTATTTATTGGATTGGTGTGAATTTGATGTTGTAAATGACATCTTTTCCCTCTGCCAAAGCGAAACAGCTATATAATACATTAAAAATTACTGTTCATAAATTATAGAGTCCCACTCAGTCTTAACAGTTATGTGCAGCTTTGCTCTGCACCTCTTAAAGATGTTATTTGGTAAACAAGAAAAGAGTTATTCAAAAATATATGTAAAAAGAGGAAAAAAAAATGAAAAAAATGAAAAGAATGCAACATTAATGATTGAATTATAGATTTATGTTTATTTCTCTGTTGATTAATTTGTAAATCTATTAATAATTTATTAACAATTTATTAACTTCTTCTTCTTCTTCTTCTTCTTCTTCTTCTTCTTCTTCTTCTTCTTCTTCTTCTTCTT
>CM021765.1:147290826-147302558 GCA_011076525.1 Nettapus auritus
TTCTTCTTCTTCTTCTTCTTCTTCTTCTTCTTCTTCTTCTTCTTCTTGTGAAATGTGTTAATTTGATTCGTGTCAATATGGATTAATACTAGGGCTGCATTTCTTCTAGCAAACAAAAACAGAGTGATTAGTGTACATAGCTCTTGTATTATGTAAGGGAAAGAGTCCAGCAATTTGTGTAGGTAGAGGATTTGAAGGCCAAATATTGAGACTGAGACTCAGGCCTGGGGAGATAAGAGAACAAAGGTGGTTCAAAAAATTGCTAACTTCTGCATGGGAGTCAGTGCAAGTCTCTGGCCAAGAGATTACCAAATAAGGAGAAAGGGGGCGCTGAAGGACGATTGAAGGACAAAGCCTGAGAGGAAGTCTATGAGCCTTCATCACCAGCGACCCCAAGAGAGACCGACCACCAGAGACTAATATGCATGCGTCCGTGAGAAATTTTGGACTCCGGAAACTAACTATACTAACCCTGCCTTTTCTTAGCTCATCTCCTGCTGCCTGGCGGAAAGAGGGAACTTTGGTCTGCTGCATAGCAGGAGACACTTGTGCTGTGGCAGACTTGTGAGTCTGTCTCAAGAGAGGGTAGAGAACACCTCCATCAGTCAATTTCGTTCTCTGACTCCCTGATGCTCCTCAGCCTGCTCACCTCCTCCCGAAGCTCCGCTACATGGCTGAGCAGCTCTTCAATCTGGACACACCTCCCACAGGCATACCCCTCCCACAGGCATACCCCTCGCTTTTTTTTTTTTTGTATCTTCAACAGCAGTAGCCAGACTGAGCTCCAGATGAGCTTTGGCTCATCTTCCTAATCCCTTTCTAATTTCATCCCTGGACGGCCTCACAACATCCTTATGGTCTTCCTGAGTGATCTGCCCTTTTTCCCAAATGTCGTAAACCTCTTTTTCTTCCTGAGTTCTAGACACATCTCTCTGTTCAGCCAGGTCAGATTTCTTCCACGCTGACTCAACTTTGAGCACATGGGGACAGTCTGCATCCCTTATATTCCCAGCAATTCTTAAGAAATACTCATTTATGTCTGCATGTTATTTTTATGCATATATAGTACACCTATATTTATATGCCTAAATATATATATACCAGACGTATATTGCCACATGTATTTATTTCCATTATATTTTGAAATTAAAAATACTATTAATAATAGCAAAAACCCTGCCATTCTCATTCTATAGAAGCAATAGTTTAGTGTCAACATTTGCAGCAGAATATTTATTAACTTCCACCCAAGCAGTAGCATCTAACCCAGCAAAGAAAAGAGTTTACATCTTCTCCAGTGAATTATATATTACTTTGCAAAAATAATTGTAGAATCTGAACACATAGGTAACAATTAATATGAACATAGTCATCACAAGTAAGCTTACAATAATTAAAAATAATATTACAACAATTTATTTGCAAGTATTTCTTCACATGTTGAGAATACTGCTCATTAAATATATATACATATATATATATATTTCCCAAACTTCCACTTATTTTATTTTTAAATATAATGGAATCATAGAATGGCATTGGTTGGAAAGGACATCAAGGACCTCAAGTTCCACCTGCCCTGCCATAGGTAGGGATGCCACCCACTAGATTAGGTTGCTCAGGGCCACATCTAACCTGGTCTTGAACACCTCCAGGGATGGAGCATCCACAACCTCTCTAGGCAACCTGTTCCAGGGTCTCACTACCCTCTGAGTTAAAAACTTCCTTCTAACCTGTACTCTAAATCTCCCCTCTTTTAGTTTAAAAAACATTCTCCTTTGTCCTGTCATTATCTACCTAAGTAAAGAGTCCTTCACTGTCTTTTTTATAAGACTTCTTTAAGTATTGAAAGGCTGTGATGAGATAACCCTGGATCCTTCTCTTCTGTAGGCTGAACAGCCTATCTTCATAGGAGAGTTGCTCCAGCCCCTTGAACATTTTTGTGCCCCTCCTCTGGACTCACTCTAACAGATCAACATCCTTCTTGTGCTGGGGGCTCCAGACCTGGACACAGTACTCCACGTGGTACCTCACCCCACTGAGGGCTGAGCAGAGGGGGACATTCATCTCCCTTGACCTGCTGGCCACTCCTTTTCTAATGCAGCCCAGGATACAGATAACCTTGTAGGCTGCAAGTGTGCACTGCCATCTCATGTTGAGCTTTTCATCCACCAGAACCCCCACGTCCTTCTCTGCAGGGCTATTCTCAATGAGCTCTTCTCCTAGTCTCTCCAGGATTTCCCCAGACCAGGTGCAGCTCCCTACATTTAGACTCTTTGAACCTCATTAGATTAATGCGGGCCCACTTCTCAAGCCTGTCCAGGTCCCTTTGGATAGAATCTCTTCCTTCTATGGTATCAATTGCACCACTCAGCTTGGTGTCATCTGCAAACTTGTTCAGGGTGTACTCAATCCCACTGTCTATGTTATTGATAAAGATATTAAACAGCACCGGTCCGAGGACAGAACCCTGAGGGACACCACTCATCACCAGGCTCCACTTGGACAGAGAACCATCGACCACCATTCTCTGTGTGCGGCCTTCAAAACAACAGAGTTGGACTCGATGATCCTTATGGGTTCCTCCCATCTCAGGATATTCTATGATATTCTATGCTTCTATGAACTCCTTATCCACTGAATAGCCCACCCATCAAATCCATATCTCTCCAATTTGGAGACTAGGATGTCATGTAGGACCATGTCAAAAGTCTTACAGAAGTCCAGGTAGATGACATCAGTCGATCTTCCTTTGTCAACTAATGTAGTCACTCCATTGTAGAAAGCCACCAGACTAGTCAGGCATTATTTACCCTTGGTGAAGCCATGCTGTCTGTCTTGGATCACCTCCTTGTCTTGCATGTGCCTTGATATTGTTTCCAGAAGGTTCTTTTCCATGATCTAGCCAAGCACAGAGATGAGCCTCACTGGTCTGTAGTTCCCCAGATCATCCTTTCTACCATTTTTAAAAAGGAAAGTGTTTATATTTATTTATTTATTTAATTAATTAATTATTTTCCAGTCACCAGGGACTTTGCCTGATAGCCAAGATTTTTCAAATATGATGTAGAGAGATTTGACAACTATATCAACCAATTCCTTCAGGAGCCTGGGATGAACACCATCAGGCCCCATAGATTTGTATATATATAGTGTTTATATATATATTATATATATATACGTATATATACGTATATATATATAATATTATACGTATATATACGTATATATATAATATTATATATATATGCTATACTATATCTGTATATATATTTCTATTAGTGGTTTTCTGCCAGCTGTTCACTGTGTATAACTTTTGCATGATTTGATAATCACAGTATTAATCTCTGCATGTGGTAAGTATGTCTCAGAACCATGGTACAGATGAGCGTGTAATGAAGGCTCTATATTATGTTGTCCTTTGCAGCTAAGTCAGTTTAGTGGAAACATATTATATATTTTAATACAGGAGAAGAAAACTGCACCTGGAAAAGTTACTTGAATGAAACGGGTATTAACTAAACTGGTAGATGAAGACTCTGTCTAACATGCTGCAGATAGGACCATTTTAAGGATTCTCAGCCACACATTAATTTAATTTTCTAAGAGTTGAAGGCTAGGTTAGAGGGAATGATTTGGGGAAAATTGGACGGGAATAAGATAGCTTATCTTCAGGGA
Organism: Nettapus auritus; assembly: GCA_011076525.1. Lineage (NCBI taxonomy): Eukaryota > Metazoa > Chordata > Aves > Anseriformes > Anatidae > Nettapus > Nettapus auritus. The sequence goes on from CM021765.1 coordinate 147,294,505, forward strand.
AACACGAGGGAGAATGAATGGGCAACTGCGGCCCATGTCCATTATCCTCCCTTGCCATTCCAAATATCAGGATGAAAATTCCACTGCTAAATATCATGATGAAAATCCCACTGCCTCACCAGTTTAAGTGGAGGCAATGTTGCACATAGTATCTATAACCTACTTTACTTTCAGTATATGAAGTATTCTTATTCGGAATACAATCTCCTGCCTTTCTAGGTTTTGAATTCTGTAGTGTAGGTTATATGCTTTTTTTATATGTTGTGGATATGCCTCAAAATTAAAAGTTTTGGGATAAAGTGCTTTCGTTATTAACTATAATCATAAAATTGAATTATCTGATGACTCATTTTAGCAATATTATTAGGTCTGTTGGCTACCATAAAATAAGATTGGAATAGACAAATTCAAAATAATCACTTACTTACTAGCAGCTTTCTATAAAATCACAGGAAGGTGTAAGGCCATGAATATGGAAAACTGGTTTGGGAAAATGCAGTCCATATTAAAAACAGCGATGTTATAATATATAATAAAACTAATAATGTTAGGTTCTTTGGGGCAGTTTCACTACTTTTCTGTCCATTTATGTAAAGAAAATTCTGTCAGTTGTTGAAAATCTCATTTGAATAACAGGTCATAAAAAAGAGTTAGTGCCTATAAGTAGATGACATAAGTACTCTAAGACCTTCATTCCACTCATGATTGGCACCAAAGTCCTCTAAATCTAATTTAGTTAATGTGAAAAAAAAAATAAATAAATAAAATAAAAAATAAAAAAAAAAAGTACCCTTGGAAGAAAAGATTCAGCTGCTTTCTCTTTATTTCTGTTCATGTTAAATAGGCATGCTTATTACCACATAGAAAACATAATGCCACTAGTTTAGAAGATAAGCTATTATCTGACTTTCTGGATATCATCTGTTAAATCTGTTCAGTTTTCTGTTATAACCGTAATAGTACCACTCAATGACATATTGAGTATATTTGGCCACCGAGAACTATGTGTTTTTAAAAAGCTTTTCCATCACTAAAAACAAATTAAAATCTCTCACTCAGAAATACATATTCACAAGAGTTTAAACAAACTCTTCTCTTGAATATGAATACTATAATAAGAAACATTAAAAAAGCTTATAAATATCTAAAAATATCACATATTTGTGTAAATTTACAACGTCTGAAGAGCAACTTGTTTTTTTGGAACATATTCTTAAAAGGAGAAAATTAATATACTGTCAAATAAATGTTGAAAAACATTCAGAGAATTCCCCTTTATTGACTCTGGAAAGTTGTCATTCTATACTTTCTGGTAGTCCACCAGCTTTAACTTCTCCCATCACAATCTCCAAAAACAACTGAACAATTAACATCTGTCTTTGAGGTTAATTACCAACAAAAAGAGATTACAGTTTTTTAAAGCACTACATAAGAAGTATTGGGTGCATAGGACATACACACATGCACGTGATAACTGGAAAAGGCTAAACAAGGCAAAGTTTGACATTTTAGATATCAGGTTAATTCATCTAGTCATAGCACACATAATATTCCATTAGTTACTCATCCAGGTACAGTTATCTTTACTTATCAAGAGTTGTGGCAAAGGCATTTCTAATACATTATCTTCGATGTAATAGCTGGAAAAAAAGTTCAGATAGACTGATTTGATTTTTCCTGAAAAAAAATTACCTTTCTCTGAACTGTGACATTAAACAGTATTTGAGAGTGAAGTTTTAATATCAAACATCTGCAAAGAAACAAAAGAATGCATGAACAAGAATGGAATAAAAATGACAGTCATTTTTAATATATTAAAGCATCTAGCCAAGCTACTTTAAATTTTAAAAATTATTAAACTTTATGTGAGTAAGAGTAAGCACCAAACCAAAAGTTTGTTATTGCACTTTGAATAAATGGTTAAGCTTTTGTAATGGAACAGGGTTGAACTATACTCACTGAGTCTTCAACTTGATGATTACTCAGGTTAAAGCACACAAACAAAGTCAGCTTCAACTCAAGTCAGTTTCCCATCCCATCTGGCACCAGGTGAATCCAGGAAAAAAAAAAAAAAAAAAAGGGTTTGAGAATGGAACAGACAGCTGTGGCAGGAGGAAATCTGATGCCTTGAGCCCCAGTAGCCGTGGTGGAAGTTGTTTGTGAAATGAGTTTGGTTGTTTGGTTGACAAAGATGTCTAATGTGGTCCTTAACCGCATTTCAGAATGTAGCTGCATATATAGAGCCCATATCAGAATAAAACATTGATTTCTGTAGTCGGTGCCTTGCTTTCCTGTAAAGGAAATTCTGTGTGAGCATGAGAAGAGAAAGGTTGAAACAGGTGGTTTTCAAAAAAGTTACAGTGCATTTCTGTATGACGCCTAATCAAGATGCCTGAGAGACTAGAATACAGGGCACACCATAGAGTACTTTTGCATTTCAGTATAAGATGAAACTTGTCACAGAACATGTTTATTCTAGTATAAGAGACATTAGAAAAGATGGAGGAGGTATTACTCTTCAGAATGTCATTCTGGAGAGGTATTTTAACTATTGAGTTCCTAAATAAAGAGTGGTTGTGATTCTCTCTCATTTTGTTTGGGATTCTGTTGGGATGAATCCTTGCCATTTAACAGTCCCAAAGCCTTTCCTTACCAAATAGGCCCAAATTCAAAGCTAACAACATATTTTTGTGATTTACCAATATAAAAAGTTCACTCCATTCATTTCTTTGGATTAATCCTTTGTTTACAGAAAGGATGTATGAAATTCTAATCTGAAAATATTGTTATTCATTGGCTTTTTTATTAATTTACATTGCAAGACAATGCAGATGTCTAATTTGCTTCTAGGTCCTGGTTGTCCAGTCATTCACACTGTGTAAATGTTAATTTACGTTTAGTTGACTATTGGAGTGAATAAACTGAACAAAGCAAAGCCTAGATGTGGTTCTCTGGATCTTTCTTCTAAGGAGTTCTTGTTAAAGACCATAGAGAAAAAAAAAAATAAATAAATAAATAAAAAAAAAAAAGTTTATTTGCTATCCCATGTAGTTTTCCAGCATTTTCCCTGTAGAGCCACCATCTCTGTGTGCTCCAAAAGGATTCACAAGCATAAAATACATATAACTATTTCACTCAGTAAGGACTTTATTCCCATATTTATGCAACCATCTGGTCTGTACAGACTTTGCCTACTGAAAAGCACACTGAACTGGAAAACAAACAAACAAAGAAGCTTATAAATATAGAATGTGAGGGGTCATAGAAACACATAGACCTGAAGAAATTACAGTAAAAACTGCTAACTACTGTAGAAAATGTCAGTCCTCTCTGGAGAAGTGGACTGTTCTACACCATTTAGATTGTGTGCCTTGCACGCAGTTGTAAAGTACTGAAGAATAAACCCTCAGTATGTCCTGGTATCAGTTCATCAATTATTTCCATCACAAGTTTTATATGTTGCACCTTAATTCATACACTTGAGTAGAGATCGTTTTTGTTCTTTTGATGAAGGTTCATACAGAAGATTGCTTCTCTTCTGAACATCTTAACTAGTTGTTTTAGCTTCTGATATCCAAATAAATAAGCAATCCAATATTCATAGACTTTTTGGTCATAGCATAAATAATAATAATAGAAAATATTTCTGTTTTCTTTCATGATTTGAAATTACTGGTCTTTCTATTCCCACCTCTTTTCTCTCTCTTTTTTTTTTTTTTTTTTTTTTTTTAAAAAATTTAATTGTTTCTGTTGGTGTACCTTTGGATTTTTTTTTTTTTTTTTTTTTGAAATTTTAATTTTTTTGGTTTTTTTTAATTAATTTTTTTGCCTTTTTTTTTTTTTTTTTTTTTTCCTGTGTGCGCTTTTTTTTTATTAGCAAACTTTTTATTTCTCAGATGTATTTTTTTTTAGCTTCATATATACTTCATAAAAAGGTATGTGAATAGAGACACGTCTGTGATTAAGAACCCAAAATGATTGTTGTCAGTTTCTCTTTATTTAAACAAGGGATTTTTATACTGAAGAACAGTAGCATCCTCTTATAAGGCTATGTGTGAATACATTGCAGGAAAAAAAAAAAAAAAAAAAAAAAAAGGATGTAATGTGAATAAGTTGCATTATGCACTGTCATGGGAAGATATTTATTATTATGATAGGAAAAGAGTAATCTTCTTCATTGTTTTGATAACATCCGAAAAAACTTACTGTGCCTTTAAGTGGTGTAAAAAGAATGTAACAAATACATTGAGATAAGGTTTTATAGTGCTATTTGAAGTCTTTTATTCTGGATTTTCTAGCACTTCAGTGTAACTTGGATGTTACCAAAGTTGTTGAGGAATTTCAGTTTGGTTTAATAAATGTGTTTGAAATTAGATGAAATTAGATTACCAAAATGAATTAGATTACCACAGGTTTTCAGAATTGCTGTGTTTCAGAATCACTTTTTCACTGATAAAGTGACAAATGCATCTGTTTTATTTTTTGATTTTATTTTTTGATTACATAATTTTCAGCTTCCCTTTCAAACTCTGGAAATAATTTCTTTTGGATGCAGGACCTTTGTCTTGTTTACAAAGACAAATCAGAACTCAGGTAACACAAAGAAAATAATGTTCTGTGAAGAAACACATAGACACACACATTAAAAACAAACAAACAAACAAGAAAAAGGAAACTTTTTTGACTTGTTAGACTCTACCACAATCAGATTTTACACGGTCAGAGGCAGAAACAAATGTAATATTTAAGTAGAGAAGAAAAGGTGAGCCAGAAAAACATCATGGCCAAAAGCAAGTAATAGTGGCAGACACTAGGCTGTATACTGCCTCAGATCTGAACAGTGTTGGCTGATACAGGCTGTAGATAATCAACCTGTCCATTTTGTTGACATTTCTGGGAAAGTTCTTCAGCACTTTTCTTGCAGTAACACAGATGACAGCTAGAAATAAACAGTGCTCTTATGCTTGAAATATCTGGCAGACATGATCATATGCAGACTGCTTGAGATACCACGGTACTGAGCAAAAGGCTGGGGTAGTAAAACAACTTGATGAGAGGTAACTGTATCGCCAATCTCTCTTTACACAATCAACCCATATTGCTAATGCATGTGGTTGAGAAGCACCAGTATGAGCAGAGATCATAGTGAATTCAATATTAACTCATGACCCAACCTTAATGAGAACACCTTATCAACTTATCATATTTGTCAATTACTATAATGTTTATATGAAATCACAGAGGCCTGACCTCACTATGGAGCTCATAATTCAACATTCAGCTGAGGATGATAGTACCCACTGTGCAGAGCAACTGGCCAGCTGGTGGGAAATTCAGACTGTCATCACAGTTTGGGGACTTAACATATTTATCAGATACATGAGATGAAAAACTAGTAGTTCACAGGGACTTTTTTTCCCTAAGCCATCTGGTCCTGAGGTGTCTATTACTCCTATTACTGAATCATTAAAGTCAATGAGGTGAATAACACGATTAAACTTGTTTACTTGTCATGTAACAGTCAGTTAACAGTAAAATGTAACTTCTACATTCTGGTCTATTCTGCAATAAAAATATTTCTCAGCTCCCCTAAGTGATACCTAAAATTAATGCTAGATAAATATATTTTAATTTATAGTCTAATTTAAAAGTACATTAATTCTTCTAAGTCTATTCTGCATACGAATACTGTATTACCGTCACTACAAAAACTGCTCCTTATAATTAAAACCATAAAACATAAATAATTGGTGATAAATACAGATATGTATACTCATAATTTTACTGCTCATCAAATATGACCACATTTATGGAAACCTTGCACAAAATGCAATTTGTTCATGCAGAATTGTAAGAAAGGCAAAAAGCTCTAAATCTGATCGATATATAAAAGTCTTATTTGCATAAAAAGCTTTAGAGTATTTCATTAGATGCACTCATAAAAGTGTGAATAAGTGGTTATTGTATTACAGTAAAAGGATTATACTTCTTGTATTAAAATGAAATATAAATAATAAGGATCATGCTGTTTGAATTAATTATTAAAGCCAGGAAATGTCACACTGGTAACAATGGAATTTAATGTAAGGGTTTCAACAGCAATAATTAATGCTATCCTAGAAACTACAAACTAAAGATGGCTTTTTGTAATTATGTTAAAACCTCCTTTTGAGATCTGCAAATTAAAAAAAATGAAAAAATAAAAAAAAAAAAAAAAAAACTACAAATATTCATATATTCTTCAGTATAATGCAAAATATTTCAAATCAAAGGAATCATTGTCCTAGACTTCAATAGGTCAGAGATTTAGTGAATAACATTATAGAGCAACATGGTTAATCATTCCTACCACACACACACACACACACACACAGATGCATTAGAAATTATATTTATAGACATTGTATTTACAGACATTGTATTTGCTTCAGTTATCATTTATTCAGTTATGTGGTCTCAGTTGCCCTCCACAACCTCAGACTCCATACATCCCAACATCACACATTACGGCATGTTTTAATGAAAGGGAACAGATCTTCTGAGACTGACATGTACTCAGCTATCAGTTTATCCTACAGGTACAGAAGTGATAAATGAAAAACTGTAGACATTATAAAAATAATAATAATAATAATAATAATAATAATAATATTGAGGGAGGTTTAAGTTAAAGGATTTGACTTTACCTAGAAATATACAGGAAATGTTCACAAGGTTGATAATAGCTTAAAGAGATGACCCACCTACTCTCTGAGTAGTCAGTACTGAAATACAGTTCTCATTTCTTTTAGGGATTTTAAATCAACATTTGCACGGTCCAAAGGGATATCTTCAACTGTTAAAACGTTCTGCTGAATGAAGGTATTATGAATTACGATAACTTTGAAGTTACACCTCCACAATATTCATCATTAACTCCAACGTTTATTTCCTAGTCTAGCAGAGTTTATGTCTATGTTAGCCTATTGTAATTCATTCCTCATAAAAGGATTTTTATGAATGTTTGAGCCTTTCTGTCTAATCAAGATTTTCTTTCAATACTAATGCTTTTGTTAATGTACGTTTTAATCTTTGTTTGTTTGTTTTTAAGATCTCTTCTGAATATGATGTAAAACAAGATTACAGGTGAGCGGATGTGTACTTCAGGATGCATAACATGATTTAATAAAGAGGCCTACACTCTGACAAAACCATACTGCATAGACATTCACTATTATATTTAGGACACTAAATGTATTATAAATGCAGATATTCTTTTTGCTGTCTGTTTCAGCTCTCCAGATAGGAACTGAAAAAATTATTTTATTTTATTACATTGTACTTTTACTCTTGTTACATTTATTATTTTGCTTACTTTTTTTTTTTTTTGATATTATGTTGAAGAAATTCATTATTTTTTTTTCTTATGTAATAACAGTGAAATATTAGATAAAAGAGATTATTAGAATATTGCACTATGATTTTTCTGTCTGCTATACATCTTCCACTTTGTTAATTTCTCAGTAAAAATTACATGGCAGTTAAAATATTTTTTTTTTAACAAATATAGATTACAGAATTATTAAAATCAATAGAGAAGTTTAATTCATCTCTAGAGAAATGATCTATGGAGATATTTGAAATTGCAAAGGGTCTGATAACTTTCAGGCATAATATCAGCCACTCTTTTGCCAGAAGCTAGAATCATTGTAATGCTTCACAAATAAAGCTAACATAGAAATATTATCTATCACAACAATCTTTTTTAGTTTTCTGTTCTGAATATCAGATAGAAAAGTAATATATGTAAAAGTAATACAGATGAACTAGAACTTTGTGCTAACTGAGAATTGGATGGAGGAAGGAGAAATACCAAGATTTTTCCACTCATCATCTAAAAACCATTAAAACATTTTTAAGCACCAGGAACTGTTATATCTGTTCTCCATTACCTGAGAGGAAAAAAAGTGTTCAACACCTATTTATTTATTTTTAAAACAAGAAAGTTCAATCTCAATTTTACAGTTCCTCAGGGAAAAAAAAAAAAAAAAAAAAAAAAAAAAAAAAAAAAAAAA
>CM021765.1:147302658-147328020 GCA_011076525.1 Nettapus auritus
AAAAAAAAAAAAAAAAAAAAAAAAAAAAAAAAAAAAAGTTTATTTCCGTATAAGCTAAATCACACTGGTTTCAAGCATGTCAGAAGATAACATGAAGAGTCTAGTTGAATATAGTGTGATGCTATCTGTATTGTAAATCTGAGTGCCTGAAAAAAAAAAATATATATATATATATATGAGTTAGCACTTTATCTTCAGGTCCTCATGGCTTTTTGAGGAAAAAAATAGAGAAGTCGGTTGAGTGAAAACAAAACAAACAAACAAAAAGATATTTTACTTACTATCTCCCTTGCATAGTAAAGAGATGCTTCGTACCTTACAATTGTTTATTTATGCCTAGTAATTGTAAAGGGAGTCTAGAACAGAAAGCTTTGAGTTACCTGTCTGCATTGTTGATGACTATAGCAGGTCAGTTAAGCTTTATCCTTGAATACATATAATCATGACAAAATATGAAGTAATGTATTGGTTTATACAGGTAGCATCCAAACTTGGCTGAGTTCCAAATACAAATGAAAATATAATGCCACAATATCAGTTAACTAAATCACAGAATCACAGAATCATCTAGATTGGAAGAGACTTCCAAGATCACTGAGTTCAGCCTCTGACCTAATGCTAACAAGTCCTCCACTAAACCATATCACTAAGCACTAAATCTAAATGTCTTTTAAAGACCTCCAGGGATGGGGACTCAACCACTTCCCTGGGCAGCCCATTCCAATCCTTAACAACCCTTTCAGTCAAGAAGTTCTTCCTAATATCCAACCTAAACCTCTCCTGGCACAACTTCAGCCCATTCCTCCTTGTCCTGTCACCAGGCACGTGGGAGAACAGACCAACTGCCACCTCGCTACAGCCTCCTTTCAGGTACCTGTAGAGTGCGATAAGGTTACCCCTGAGCCTCCTCTTCTCCAGGCTAAATAGTCTCAGCTCCCTCAGCCGCTCCTCGTAAGACTTGTTCTCCAGACCCTTCACCAGCTTCGTCGCCCTTCTCTGGACTCGCTCAAGCACCTCCATGTCATTCTTGCAAGTGAGGGGCCCAAAACTGAACACAGTGCTTGAGGTGTGGCCTCACCAGAGCCGAGTACTGGGAAACATTCACTTCCCTAGTCCTGCTGGCCACACTGTTTCTGATTCAAGCCAGGATGCTGTTGGCTTTCTTGGCCACCTGAGCACATCACTGGCTCATATTCAGCTGACTATCAAACAACACTCCCAGGTCCTTCTCTGCCAGGCAGCTTTCTAACCACTCAATATTTATATAACTGATTATGTGAGCAACAAAAATACAGATGTTGTTAGTTGGTGAGTTAGATGGTTGGTGATAGTGTTATTTTTGTTTTGTTTTGACTTGTTTTTTGTTTTGTTTTGTTTTCTTTATTATCTTTATTATTATTATTATTACTGGACTGATATTTTGTATTTGGATTCAAAACTATGTGGAAGGATTCAGACTAGATCCTCATCTTTCAAGCTGTCTTTAAAGTTTGGTAAAGCTTTCAGCTTTTCTGTAATAAAATCTACATTGTTAGTGGAAGTAAGGTGTTCTACCATCTTATTTGTCTGTTTCTGTGATTTTTTGGGTGGGAAGCAATATGCAATCAGAAAATATTTTTACCCTTCAGTTGGTCAAGGTCATTGAAGGATTCAGCACTCTAAGTGGTGTTTGAAGTACACACAGAACAATTTTATTTTCTTGTACAGGGGGCACAATTATTTGTTAGCAAGTAGGACAATGTGACCCAACTTAAGTTCTGTATGATCAAAATGTTTTTAGATAACAGAACTATAGTATTTAATGTGATATTTATAGGAATCACAGAATAACAGAATAGTCTAGGTTGGAAGAGACCTACAAGATCACTAAGTCCAACCTCTGACCTAACACTAACAAATCTTCGACTAAACCATATCCCTAAGCTCTACATCTAAACATCTTTTAAAGACCTCCAGGGATGGGGACTCAACCACTTCCCTGGGCAGCCCATTCCAATCCTTAACAACCCTTTCAGTCAAGAAGTTCTTCCTAATATCAAACCTAAACTTCCCCTGGCACAACTTTAGCCCATTCCCCCTCATCCTGTCACTGGACACGTGGGAGAATAGACCAACCACCACCTCGCTACAGCCTCCTTTCAGGTACCTGTAGAGTGCGATAAGGTTACCCCTGAGCCTCCTCTTCTCCAGGCTAAATAGTCTCAGCTCCCTCAGCCGCTCCTCGTAAGACTTGTTCTCCAGACCCTTCACCAGATTTGCAGCCCTTCTCTGGACTCGCTCAAGAACCTCGATGTCCCTTCTGTAGAGAGAGGCCCAAAACTGAACACAGTGCTCGAGGTGCGGCCTCACCAGAGCCGAGCACTGGGGACAATCACTTCCCCAGACCTGCTGGACACACTGTTTCTTATACAGGCCAGGATGCTGTTAGCCTTCTTGGCCGCCTGAGCACACTGCTGGCTCATATTCAGCTGACTGTCAACCAAAACACCCACGTCCTTCTCTGCCAGGCAGTTTTCTAACCACTCGTCCCCCAGCCTGTAGCTCTGTTTGGGGTTGTTGTGTCCCAGGTGCAGAACCCAGCACTTGGCCTTGTTGAACTTCATACTGTTGGCCTCGGCCCTTCGGTCCAGCCTATCTAGATCTTCCTGCAGAGCCTTCCTACCCTCGAGCAGGTCGACACACGAACCTAACTTGGTGTCGTCTGCAAACTTCCTGAGGGTGCACTCGATCCCCTCATCCAGATCATCGATGAAGATGTTAAAGAGGACTGGTCCCAGTACCGAGCCCTGGGGGACTCCACTAGTGACCGGCCTCCAGCTGGATTTGACTCCATTCACTAAGACTCTCTGGGCCCGGCCATCCAGCCAGCTCTTAACCCAACGAAACGTGTGCCAGTCCAAGCCATGGGCAGCCAGTTTCCTGAGGAGAATGTTGTGGGGAATGGTGTCAAATGCCTTACTGAAGTCAAGGTAGACCACATCCACAGCCTTTCCCTCATCCACTAAGCGTGTCACCTTGTCATAGAAGGAGATCAGGTTTGTCAAGCAGGACCTACCCTTCGTAAACCCATGCTGACTGGGCCTGATCGCCTGCTTGCCCTGCAACTGCCACATGATGACGCCCAAGATAATCTGCTCCATGAGCTTCCCTGGCACTGAGGTCAAACTAACAGGCCTATAGTTCCCCGGGTCTACCCTCCGGCCCTTCTTGTAGATGGGTGTCACATTTGCAATCCGCCAGTTAAGTGGGACCTCCCCCGATAGCCAGGACTGCTGATAAATGATGGAAAGTGGCTTGGCCAGCTCTTCCGCCAGTTCTCGCAGTACCCTCGGGTGGATCCCATCTGGCCCCATCGACTTGTGTACATCCAAATGCTGTAGCAGGTCGCCAACCATCTCCTTGTGGATTGTGGGGGCCACATTCTGCTCCCCATCCCCTTCCACCAGCTCAGGGTACTGGGCATCCAGAGAACAACAGGTTTTGCTGCTAAAGACTGAGGCAAAGAAGGCGTTAAGCACCTCGGCTTTTTCCTTATCTCTTGTAACTAAGTTTCCCCCCGCACCCAGTAAAGGGTGGAGATTCTCCTTAGTCCTCCTTTTGGTATTGATGTATTTATAAAAATGTTTTTTGTTGTCTTTAACAGCAGTAGCCAGACTGAGCTCCAGATGAGCTTTGGCCTTTCTACTTTTGTCCCTGCAGTGACTCGCAATATCGTTGTAGTCCCCTTGAGTGGCCCGCCCGCTTTTCCAAAGATTCTAAATCCTCTTTTTTCTCCTAAGCTCTAGCTACAACTCTTTGTTCAGCCAGGCCGGTCTTCTTCTGCGCCGGCTCGTCTTTGGGCACGTGGGACAGACCGCTCCTGAGCCATTAAGATTACTTTCTTGAAGAGCGCCCAGCCTTCCTGGGCTCCTCTGTCCTTCAAAACCACCTCCCAAGGGACTCTGCCAACCAGTGTCCTGAACAGCTCAAATTCAGCCCCCCAGAAGTCCAAGACAGAGGTTTTACTGGTCCCCTTCCTGACTTCACCAAGTATCGAGAACTCTACCATTTCATGGTCACTCTGCCCAAGACAGCCCCCGACCACCACGTCTCCCACCAGTCCTTCTCTGTTTCTGAACAGAAGGTCTAGCGGGGCACCTCCTCTGGTAGGCTCACCAACCAGCTGCGTCAGGAAGTTATCTTCCACGCTCTCCAGAAACCTCCTGGACTGCTTTCTCTGGGCTGTGTTGTGCTTCCAGGATATGTCTGGGAAGTTAAAGTCCCCCACAAGAACAAGTGCTGACGATTTCGCAACCTCTGTCAGCTGCCCTCCATCCGAGTAGCCACATCGGTGACCATAGCTTTAGAGGCTGTGAGAGATGCAGAGGCCGTGGTTTTCTGCCTGGTTGATACCATGTCCAGGTTCCTCGCAAGCAGGTTAGGAGTACCGAAGGGAAAGTCCGCAGCAAAGGAGCGCTGACGAGCCCTCCCTGCTCGCCCTGCCTGCACGAACTGCTGGGCAAACTGCCGCGCCCCACCTTTCTGATGCGCCCCGCCCTGTTTGTCCGTCCTCTTTGCCACCCTCCTGGTCGCTTGCACTCCCGAGGGGCTGCCTTTGAAAGGCCAGGGAGGGGGCACTGTTGGCTCCGCCTAGCCCTAGCCAGCTTCCCTCACGAGGGCTGTCGGGTTGTGGCGGCTCCCTCAGCTGCCTCAAGTGGCCTCGATGCCAGGAAAATAGCCCTGCCTGTCCCAGCCCCCACTCCACTGAAGAACACATCTGCCCTGGAGCTGATTGCCTCGTCAAATGACCTCAAGTTGCTCCAAAAGAGGTTTAGGTTGGAAATTAGGAGAAATTTATTCTCAGAAAGAGTGGTTAGACATCAGAATGGGTTGCCAGGAAGGTGGTGAAATCACCATCCCTGAGGGTGTTAGAGTTTGGACATCGTACTTAAGGACAAGTTTTAATTGGTAATGTTGGTAGTAGGGGGACAGTTGGACCAGATGATCTTGGATGTCTTTTCTAACCGTAATGATTCCATAGATTTGAAGAGGCAGTCATCTTTCTCTCATTTTGATGGATTCTATCATAGTTTTTCTCAAAAAAAAATCCTGGCCTTCCAATGAAGTGCAAGGAGAAGGGTAGGAAAGTTTCCCTTGTCATTAGTAAGTAAATTCCAAGCATAAAATCCCAAGGATAGAATCACAGAATCATAGAATCATCTATGTTGGAAAAAACTTTCAATATCATCAAGTCCAATCATTAGCCTGACCTACAAAATCTCATCACTGAACTATGTCCCTTAGTGTCACGTCCGCCCTTCTCTTAAATACCTCCAGGAATGGCAACTCCACCACTTCCCTGGGCAGCCCATTTCAATAATTGACCATCCTCTTCATGAAGGAATGAAGAGTAGTCAGACATTTAAATGGGTTGACCAAGGAAGTAGTGGAATCATCCTCACTGGTGGTGTTTAAGGAAAGGTTGGATGTAGTGCTTAGGGACATAGTGATATTAGTGGCAGGGGGATGCTTGGACAAGATGATCTTTAAAGTCTTTTCCAACCTTAACAAGTCTATGATTGTATGATCTGAAAACTTGTTGAGGGTGCGGTCGATCCCACTGTCGATGTCATTGATAAAGAGTTTAAGTAGTACTAGTCAGAGGACAGATTCCATAGGGACACCACTCCTCACCAGGCTTCACTTGGACAAAGATATTGACCACCACTCTCTGGGTGCAACCTCACGTCAACTCCTTATCCACTGTATGGTCCACCTATCAAATCAATATCTCTCCAATCTGGAGACTAGGATGTCATGTAAGACCGTGTCAAAGGCATCACAGAAGTCCGGGTAGATGACATCAATCAGTCTTCCTTTGTCAACTAATGCAGTCACTCCATTGTAGAAAGCCAGCAGATTGGTCAGGTACAATTTACCCTTGGTGAAGCCATGCTGTCTGTCTCGGATCACTTCCTTGTGTTGCATGTGCCTTGACATTGCTTCCAGGAAGATCTTTTCCATGATCTAGCCAGGCACAGAGGTGAGCCTCACTGGTCTGTAGTTCCCCAGATCCTCCTTTCTACCTTTTTTAAAAGGGGGAGTGATCTTCCACTTTTTCCAGTTACTGTGAACTTTGCCTGACTGCCTGGACTTTTCAAGTATTATAGAGAGTGGCTTGGTAACTACATCAGACAATTCCTTCAAGACCCTTAGATGCATGTCATCAGGCCCCAGAGACTTGCATTTGTTTAATTTTGTCAGGTGTTCTTGAACTTGCTCTTTGCTTACAGTGGGTGGGACTTTGCTCTCCCAGCAGCCTCCATCTACGGGTTCAGGGAAATGGAAGACTTGGGAATCCTGACTGTGAGTGAAGATGGAGGCAAAGATGTTGATGAGTACCTCAGCCTTCTCCATGTCTGTTGTTACCAGTTCACCCTTTTCATCCATAAGAGGTGGGACATTGTCCTTGGTCTTTACTGTGTGAAACAAAGCAAATTAAAGTATATGCCTTGTCTGCACAAAAACAAAAAAAAACAAAAAACCAAACAACAAAACAAAACAAAACAAAACAAACAAACAAACAAACAACAAAAAAGCTTTCACTTGACTAAAGCAGTTTTGAAGTGAATCAGTTTTAAGGAAATTTAATGATATTTGAAAAAAATAAAATAAAATAAAGTGTTGATTGAAGGTATTCACTTGTGTTTTTTACTTCTACTAATTCTTTTAGAGAACAATTATTCAACCTAGAAGTGTTTAGATGTTGCTATTCCCTGACACTATTAAAACTTTTTTTCATATACTATTCTCCCAATATATCTTTCTTGTTTTTCTTGAATAATTTGACACCTTTCTTGGTGAAGGGTGAATAAGTCTATAATTATGGCATAAATTCTACATAAAAATAGCTGTTTTCCAGTTCCAAAATGCTCAAATCCAAATTTGCAAATGCAAATATTCTGGAACAATTTTTTGAACCTTTTAGAAAGTATAATTCCCCAAGAAAAAATGGAGGAGTTTAAAAAGATTCTGAGATAAGACAGTGAGAGACCCTTCTAAATGTTTACTATACTTTTTAAAAATAAGTTGGCAGTATACAGTAATTTAAAACATAAATAAATAGTTATTCTTTGTCATAAAAACACTTCTGAAGTGAACACTTTTTTTTTTCTTTTCTTTTTTTCTTTTTTCTTTGAGATTTGATTAACAGTCCTCAAAAAGAAAAAAAAAAAGAAAAGAAAAAAAAAAAGTATCAACACAAGGGAGATTTTCCTCTCTTATTATCTTGTTATAATTTAAGTTTTAAATTAACAATGTTATTTAACCTATAATTATATGATTTATCTTCATGGTTTTTACTGTTTGAAGATGAAACTCAGACAGTTTTCTAGAATGCATGGTAACAGCTATTGCACCAAAACTATATTCTGAAATGTTTGCTATACTTGCTTTTTCATATTATTAGATAAACTAAACAGATTAATTGATTGTAACAAAGTGATTCATACATTCTATTCAGTATATATATAACAAGATAATTTATTCTCTCCTACTCTTCTTTCAGCCATGCTTCATTCTCCAAGCATTTGGAGGATAAGAAGGTGATCAGAAATAGTCAGCATGGATTCACCAAGGGGAAATCATGTTTGACCAATCTGATACTCTTCAACAAGATGACTAGTTGGGTAGATGAGGGGAGAGCAGCGGATGTGGTCTACCTTGACTTCAGCAAGGCTTTTGTTGTTGTCTCTCATAACATCCTCATAAACGAGCTCAAGAAGTGTGGCCTAGATGAGTAGATGGTAGTAGGTGGATTGGCAATTGGCTGGATGGCAGAGCTCAGAGGGTTGTGCTTAATGGTGTGGAGTCTAGATGGAGGCCTGCAGCTTGCAGTGTCCCCCAGGCGTCAGTACTGGGTCCAGTGTTCAGTTTACTCATTAACTACTGAGATGATGGAATGGAGTGAACCCTCAGGAAGGTTGCTGATGACATGAAGCTCAGAGTGGCTGGTACCCCAGATGGATGTGCTGCCATTCAGAGGGACCTTGACAGACTGGAAGGTTGGGCTGAGAACAACCCCATGAAGTTCAAAAAGGACAAGTACACCTAGGGAGGAATAACCCCAAGCACCAGTACAGGCTGGGGGCTCACCTGCTGGAGTACAGCTCTGCAGAGAGGGACCTGGGAGTCCAGGTGGACAGCAGGCTGACCATGAGTCAGCAACGTGCCCTTGTGGACAAGAAGGCCAAAAGTATCCTGGGTTGCATTCAGAAGTGTTGCCATCAGCATGTCAAGGGAGGTGATCCTCCCCCTCTACTCAGCCCTGATGAGGCCACCTAATGTATGAGAACAGGCTGAGAGAACTGGGCCTGCTTTGCCTGGGAAAGAGAAGACTGAGGGGAGACCTCATCAATGTGCATAAGTATCTGAGGGGAGGGTGTCAGTCTCTTTTCAGTTGTGCCCAGAGACAGGACGAGGAGCAATGGGTGCAAACAGAAGCATAGGAAATTATGTCTGAATATGAGGGGACACTTCTTTACTGTGAGGGTGACAGCACTGGAATAGGTTGCCCAGAGAGGTTGTGAAGTCTCCTTCTCTGGAGATATTCAAGACCTGCCTGGATGACGTCCTGGACAACGTGATCCTGCTCATGAGGGGAGTTGGACTAGATGATGTTTACAGGTTTCTTTCAACATTAGCCATTCTGTGATTCTGTGATTATAAATTTTGATTTTTTTTTAACCCTGTTTTTTTCCAGTTTCATCATCAACATTCATTGTTTTACCAGGCCTCCTCGTTGTGGCACTCTTTCAATACACTTTTTCTTCCTCGATGTCTATTTTAATTCCTCATATATCTAGTGAATTTCCTACTCCCCAGAGTTTCAACATCACTAAATATATGTATATATATTTTCACATAGCTGCTTCTCTTCCCACTCTCATCCACATATAAGGTGTGTTAGTTTTCCATTATGTATTCCTCTAATCCATATTCCATTGCCGTTCATTGTTCTTCTCACTCACCCAAACCCTTCAGTCAGCAACTTGCAGCTGCTCACAAGCACTCACTTCCCTATAGCTCCCATTAATGACTACTGAACATCTACCCTGATCACCTCATCTTTCTGCCTTGTGTGAAATTTCTGCTAGGAGTTATTTCAGCAAGATCAAGACAGAATAATGTACTTTGCAGTGTCTGATATCTAATATATTTTACATTGTTATTACACATTTTTTCCTCTATGGACACTTCATTTTCAATGATTGTATACTAAACCACATGTTCCAAACAAAAATAAAACCCTTCTGTCTGCACAGAGCATAGAATGCAGAGTCTCAGTTTAAGTCAGACAATGTCTGTAGTTTGAATTCCAGTTGGAATTTTTTCCCTCTTAAATATTTTTTTCAGTCAACATCCATTCACTCACACCTATCTCAAAAACATTCCATTTTTTATTGTTAAGTTCCAGTAGGAAATGACTCATAATTTCTGATGACAGATGAATTATTAATTAGAACAGTTGTAGATTTTTTGTATCTTATAATAACAAGCAGTATTTAAATACTAAAGTTGAATGCTTTTCTAAGTCCTTATTCATCTTTAATTAGAAAACAGGGAAAATATTTTCTTTCAGAAATGTGTCATTAATTCTAATTCAGAGAAATGCTGAACATTTGTGTTGGTTAAGCACTATTCAAACTGATAGGAAACATTTTATCCATTTTAAAATCTATAATACAGTATTTTAATACATTAAAAAAAAGTATGACCCAGCACACTCCATTTGCAGTAGGTTACTTTCTAAAACACGTTACATTTTTTATAAAGGAAGTCTTAAAATTTTAGATGTTATTTGATATGGAGTGTGAGTCCTTAATTTGAAAGAAAAAAAAAAAAAATGACTAGAGAATGCAGACATTATTTTTCTGAACAACAACAACAACAAAAGCCTAACAACAACAACAACAACAACAACAACAAAATATAATTCATCTCAAGTTTTACAACAAAGGAAGGAAGGAAGGAAAGAAGGAAGGAAAGAAAGAAGAAAAGAAAGAAGAAAAGAAAGAAAGAAAGAAAGAAAGAAAGAAAGAAAGAAAGAAAGAAAGAAAGAAAGAAAGAAAGAAAGAAAAGAAAGAAATAAAATACTTAGTAATATTTTTATATATAACCTTAATATTTCATTATCAAATGACTTTTCACTGCTCTTCAGACAAGTTATTTGATGTTGAAATGCCAGGAAGTTTATCGCCTTTTATCTTATAAATTGATACGTCCTGAAAGTACGCTTTTAGTAACATTCTTATAATTATGTTTCAACAAATGTCACATTGGCTCCTGACAAAATTTGATGAATAATTTATGTAGTCATGGTCACCAAGCACAAATATGTGATAATTGGGAACCTTCATCTGACATAAAGTGGTCACATTCAAAGCTGTCTGAAAAACAAGGATTCCATTTTGATGTGTTTTTGTTGTTGTTGTTGTTTGTTTTGTTTTATTTTTGTTCTATTTTCCCAGATCCATGTGGAAAAAAAAATAAATTGTTATCTATTTCCTTAGAATGCTTATTTAAAAGATAACAAAATGTTTTATACTTGTATTTCTTTCCTGGATTACATTTGTTTTTTGTCAACTGACTAGAATTTTAAAGTCTTTTTTAAAGGGGCTAATTCTCCCTGAATACTAGTTAGGAAGTCTTGGGGGCAAACTAGAATTTTCAGACTTTAAATATATAAAAAAAAAAATATATAGGGATTCTAGGGAAATTCATCTTTTTGGTTGTTTCTCTGTAGTAGCAAGAATCCTACATACCCCATTCCTATTGTTAATGCTTAAATAGGAACTCATTATGTAGCTTTCAAAGATTTGTGGTCTTCCTCAGTTTAAAATCAGGAAAGATTTTTAAAGAAAGTTAATATATTTGGTTGAGAATTAAATATTACCAGCTTACTGATTCACTTAGCAGCATCTGAATAAAAGATCATTTTAAACTTTATATTTACTTATTTATTTTTAGTTCTGATGGTGTATATTCATATGATTTGTTTACGGAAGTATGTATAGCTAGTTGCCTCTGTAATAACATCCTGCTTTAGGAGGCTCTTGGCTCCTCTCTGCCACGAAGCTGGCATTCAGTGCAGAGGAAGAAGACTTTAATCTAGCTTCCCAGCAAAGTATGGGGAATGTATGTTACTTTTTAAATAAATTCAGTGTTGTTTTTTATTATTATTATTATTATTATTATTATTATTTTTATTTTCTACCCCAATTTTATGACATGATTTTCACTACTCAGTACCCTAATTCTCAATGAATGCACACAGAAAGAGAAAACTCCCCAAAAATTCTGGGCTGGCTGATAGTAGGTCTCCAGACTCCACCCAGAATTAGATCTATCTCCAGTTTACATGCAGGCAAGCAGTCTCCACATAGGAAGTAAAAGTATAGAGTGTTGTCTTCTAACCATAATGTCTGTGAATGTTCATCATCACTTAGGGATAAACCAAATAGACTGTCTTAATGAAGTTTGATCAGCAGCTGTGTATGTATGTGTTCAAAGAGTTTACTCTAATATGAGTCAATACGTTCAGACTTACTGCCAACATTTTTGCAAGGCAAAAACAATCAACAGTTTCATTGCATGCTTTCATTAAGTGTGTTTTGTTTTGTTTTAGTTTGGTTTGGTTTTGAGAATTCACTCCCCAACAATTACTTCTGCAACACTACATTCAGCTCTAGGCCCCCAACATGGTTCCCAGGAAATGGACCTGTTAGAGCAAGTCCAGAAGACAGCCATGAAGATGACTGCAGCACCTCTCCTGTGAAGACAGGCTGAGAGACTTGGGTTGTTCAGCCTGGAGAACAGAAGGCTCTGGGGAAAACTTATCAAGGCCTTCCAATACCTAAAGTGGGCCTAAAGAAAATCTGGGGAGGTTCTCTTTTTCAGGGAGTGTAGTGATAGGACAAGGGGTAATGGCTTTAAATCAAAAGAAGATAGGTTTTAGATTAGATGTTTGAAGGAAATTCTTCACTTAGAGGGTTGTGAGACACTGGAAATGTTGCCCTTAGAAGATGTGGATGCCCCATCCCTGGAAGTGTTGGATGGGCCAGGTTGGATGGGGCTTTAAGCTACCTGGTCTAGTGGGAAGTGTCCCTGCCAGTGGTATTGGGGGTTGGAATTAGATTATCTTTATGGTCCCTTCCAACCCAAACCATCCAATGACTCTATGATTCTATAAGACAGTAAAATATACCTTAAGATTTATGTTACAGGTATCTTAATTACTATCCAAATCCCCTTGAATATAAGGAGATAAAAATTTCTTTTCCTTGTTGTTTTTCATTCCTGAAAAATGAAGATATTTAACAATTCCATAAATAATTGCATTGTTAACAATCTCATGTTACAAGAACACAGAAAGTCTAATCAATACCTGCTCAATGGAAAGTCAACCTTTGCTAGAAAACATAGAAAGATTCCCTTGTTGAAGGTTAGGACCTTGTAGTGCTGAAACTACTTAATTATTACAGATTATTGGAATTTGGCCTTTGCTGAACTGGTATTAAACAGAAACTGAACCTAAATTTCTTATGTAACATATCTTGTTTTGTTTTACTCCTTCTGCAGAACCATAAGAATGGGATAATTTAAAACCCTTTGCAATTGACCATCATAAAATACCACTTTTTTAGTCTTAATCTTAATTCATTTATACCTTCTTAAATCAGCAACATTACTGTGGAAATCAATTGATTTGTAAAAGATTTGTGCAACATAAAAAAATCTGCCAAGAAGGAATGCTTGGTTTAGTTTTATTTGGTATGGTTTTACTCGTAAATATAGTGGCTAACCTGGTAGATATTATCACATGACCTTTCCCTGGTGGTATTTTTATTTTATTTATTTATTTATTTATTTATTTATTTACAATCACTATTCATGGCCCTAGATAATTACTTATATTAGTCTGAGGAAGCACCTTTGTTATAATTCTCCAGCTAATGATATTCTCAGTTTGAGTGAAATAGGGATAGTGTCAATGAATGAAAATGGGAAAACCATAGTAATTTCATCCACTCTGAGTTCTTTTTTCGTAAATTAAGAGGGTAATTATCAAACCCTATCTATACTATCATGTGTTTTAAACTTTATTGAACTAATTAGGATGAAGCTTAAAATTACTTGCTGACCAACTTGATGAAACAGCTGCATTTTTTTTTTTCTTCCACTTTATGAAAGAAGATGGGGAAAACATTGGCAACTTTGAATATAAAAGTTATTATCAATAACACACACAAGGCAGAGATATTAGAAAAGGTTGAGTTGTTGAGGTGATGTGCACGGAGGCACTTGTATTTTCTGAAAAGGACTGGGACAAGCATTTACATGAAATAAATTTCGTTGTACTACTGAGAAACAGAGGAATATATATATATACTTATTTTGAAAAGAAATAAAATAATAATAATAATAATAGTAATAATAATAATAAAAAGATGTGCCACTGTTTTTATATTACTTACTCCATGAAGTTTACAATGATTTTAGTTAAAATAAATAAATAAATAAATAAATAATGGTGATATTTACTCACCTCTCAGAGCAGCTGTGAAAGTCTAATGCACCTCACTTTCGTTCTGAACAACTTTGTTCAAATTATAACAAATTCCCCAATATGTAGCCATCCCTTCCAACATGTAGAATCATTGGATGGTTTGGGTTGGAAGGGACATTAAGGAACATCTAATTCCAACCCCATGCCATGGGCAGTGATACCTTCAACTAGATTAGGTTGCCCAAAGCTCCATCCAACCTGGCCTTCAACAATTCCAGGGATGGGGCATCCAAAACTTCTAAGGGCAACCTGTTCCAGTGCCTCACATTCATTCTAATATTTCCATGTCCTCTGTGTGCTGTTGGCCCTAAAGCTGCACTCCAAGTGGGGTCTCACAAGAGCAGAACAGAGGTGGATAATCACCTCCCATGACCTGCTGGCCAAACTTCTGTCGATGTAGACCAGTATATTGTTGGTTTTAGAGTGTGCACATTGCAGGCTTATGTTGAGCTTCTTGTCAGCGAACATGCCCAGGTCTTTCTCCTCAGGGCTGTTATTAAACCATTGTCCACCCATCTTATATTTGTGCTTAGGATTGCCCCAATCCAGATGAAGGATGTTGCACTTGGCCTTTTTTGGACTTCTTGAGGTTTGTACAGGCCCACCTCTCAAGATTGTCCAGGTCCCTCTGGATGGCAACATTTCTCTCCAGTGTGTCAACCACACCATATCAGGAAAATTGCTGAGGGTGCACTCAATCTCACTGCCCATGTCACTGACAAAGATGTTAAATAGTGAAATCCACTCCTGACCCTTTTCTCTTTCATATATATATTTTTTTCTAGATATTAATAATGGCATTCTAACATAAACAAAATACTTGGGAAACCAGAATTTTCACATAAAAAATGTGGGAATGGAGAAAAATTAGTTAATTCCCCCCTTCCCCCCTTTACCCCCCCCCCCCCCCCAAAAAAAAAATAAATAAAAGACAGAAGCATCTATGGTAAGGGTCTAATCATTTTTTATCCAAAATGAATCTACCAATCTACTAGAAAAGAGGTTAACCTGCAGCCTTGAGACCAAAATATTTTAGATTTCCATTATTTGTCTTTGGAGTTCCATATCTAGCAAGTCACTCATCTGCAGTAAGTGCCAGATTAAGGACACAGTTTTATAAGTCTCGAAGATCAAAGATACATAGGTGTTATTAAGTTTTGAGCATTCTGCTTTAAAAAAAAAAAAAAAAAAATAGATTTTCTCTTAAAAAAGAACAGTTTTTCACTTCAAAATATAAATGGTCTTTATTTTATTTTATTTTTGAATTGACATCAAAAATATCTTCATTTTTGCAATGCAGTAATATTTCAATATGATAATTAGCTATACTATTTTTTGTAACTTCCTTCCTCTCTGATTTCAAAATTTACAGGAAAAAATAAAACAGTTTTTAAAGATCCTTAATTCCCCCAGTCTGCCTCTTGTAGTGTTTATTTTGACCATACCACTGAGAAAACGTGAACTTGAAACTATATAAAGCATTCTACATTTTTATTTACTTTCTAATTCCATATCTCTCAATAGATAAGTGAAGACCGAAAATATATATTTTTTTTCTTTTCAAGTAGGTATCTTGACACAACAAAATAAATAATCACTGTAATATATGATCAGTATTAATTTGTAAGTGTTGCTGTAAAATTACTTTCATTATAGACATTCACTTATAGAATCACCAGGTGATAATCATTCAGTCCTGAACCTGACATACTACAACTGTCATCATAACACACTTTTAATCATTATGTGAATGAACATTTAATCAAGTAGCTGCATATAATTACCATTTGAATACACATACAATTAAATTCAAAATCTCAAAGAGAAACTTTACAAAGTACTAGATTTTGGAGAAGTAGGTACCACATAAACAACACTAAATGAGTTCAGAAAGCTAAACTCTAAGCTTGATTAATGTTAATCTTTCGTAAGTATAGATTGTATTACACTTACATGTGATTAATAACATCTCTGCTCTATGAAAACACATTTTAGTGTGTGTTTTTTGGCTTTTTTTTTTTAATGAGGAGAGGAGAGGAGAGGAGAGGAGAGGAGAGGAGAGGAGAGGAGAGGAGAGGAGAGGAGAGGAGAGGAGAGGAGAGGAGAGGAGAGGAGAGGAGAGGAGAGGAGAGGAGAGGAGAGGAGAGGGGAAAATCATGTCCAGATGGCTTTTGAAGACCTGTCAGGAAGAAGACTCCACAGCCTTTCTGGGCAACCTGTGCCAGTCACCTGCACAGTATGTAAGCGCTTCCTGATGTTCAGATGGAGTCTCTTGTGTTCTAGTTTGTGTCCATCACCTCTTGTCTTGTCATTGGGCACTACCGAAAAGAGAAAGGCTCCTCTTTGCACCTTCCTTTCAAGTATTTATACAGATGCAAAGGTTGCCCACAGAGCCTTCTCTTCTTCAGGCTGAACAGTCACAGTTTCCTCAGTCTTTCCTCATGAAGAGATACTCCTGTTTCTTTGTCATTGTTGTGGCCCTCGCTGGACTCTCTCCATATCTCTCTTGGCACAGCACTACAGGTCTGGCTGGTACTAAGTAGGGAGTATCCCCTCTCTCAATGTGCTAGCAACACTATTCCTAGCACAGCAAGGTATTATTTCTTTTGGCATAACAGCTTATTGCTACCCCTTGTTCAACTCATGTTTGAGCTTATTTTGTATATGTGTTGTGAAAACCTCCCTTCTTGACCAAGTTGCTTAAATTCCCATCTAACTTGTCCTTGAACACTTCCATGCATGAGAAGAGCTCAATCTGGCTACTGCTGTTAAAGACAACAAAAACAGTTTTTATAAATACATCAATACCAAAAGGAGGACTAAGGAGAATCTCCACCCTTTACTGGGTGCGGGGGGAAACTTAGTTACAAGAGATGAGGAAAAAGCCGAGGTGCTTAACGCCTTCTTTGCCTCAGTCTTTAGCAGCAAAACCTGTTGTTCTCTGGATGCCCAGTACCCTGAGCTGGTGGAAGGGGATGGGGAGCAGAATGTGGCCCCCACAATCCACAAGGAGATGGTTGGCGACCTGCTACAGCATTTGGATGTACACAAGTCGATGGGGCCAGATGGGATCCACCCGAGGGTACTGCGAGAACTGGCGGAAGAGCTGGCCAAGCCACTTTCCATCATTTATCAGCAGTCCTGGCTATCGGGGGAGGTCCCACTTAACTGGCGGATTGCAAATGTGACACCCATCTACAAGAAGGGCCGGAGGGTAGACTCGGGGAACTATAGGCCTGTTAGTTTGACCTCAGTGCCAGGGAAGCTCATGGAGCAGATTATCTTGGGCGTCATCATGTGGCAGTTGCAGGGCAAGCAGGCGATCAGGCCCAGTCAGCATGGGTTTACGAAGGGTAGGTCCTGCTTGACAAACCTGATCTCCTTCTATGACAAGGTGACACGCTTAGTGGATGAGGGAAAGGCTGTGGATGTGGTCTACCTTGACTTCAGTAAGGCATTTGACACCATTCCCCACAACATTCTCCTCAGGAAACTGGCTGCCCATGGCTTGGACTGGCACACGTTTCGTTGGGTTAAGAGCTGGCTGGATGGCCGGGCCCAGAGAGTCTTAGTGAATGGAGTCAAATCCAGCTGGAGGCCGGTCACTAGTGGAGTCCCCCAGGGCTCGGTACTGGGACCAGTCCTCTCTAACATCTTCATCGATGATCTGGATGAGGGGATCGAGTGCACCCTCAGGAAGTTTGCAGACGACACCAAGTTAGGTTCGTGTGTCGACCTGCTTGAGGGTAGGAAGGCTCTGCAGGAAGATCTAGATAGGCTGGACCGAAGGGCCGAGGCCAACAGTATGAAGTTCAACAAGGCCAAGTGCCGGGTTCTGCACCTGGGACACAACAACCCCAAACAGAGCTACAGGCTGGGGGACGAGTGGTTAGAAAACTGCCTGGCAGAGAAGGACCTGGGAGTTTTGGTTGACAGTTGGCTGAATATGAGCCAGCAGTGTGCTCAGGCGGCCAAGAAGGCCAACAGCATCCTGGCTTGCATAAGAAACAGCATGGCCAGCAGGTCTGGGGAAGTGATTGTCCCCTTGTACTCGGCTCTGGTGAGGCCGCACCTCGAGCACTGTGTTCAGTTTTGGGCCTCTCTCTACAGAAGGGACATGGAGGTTCTTGAGCGAGTCCAGAGAAGGGCTGCAAATCTGGTGAAGGGTCTGGAGAATAAGTCTTACGAGGAACGGCTGAGGGAGCTGAGACTATTTAGCCTGGAGAAAAGGAGGCTCAGGGGTAACCTTATCGCACTCTACAGGTACCTGAAAGGAGGCTGTAGCGAGGTGGTGGTTGGTCTATTCTCCCATGTGCCTGGTGACAGGACGAGGAGGAATGGGCTAAAGTTGCGCCAGGGAAGGTTTAGGTTGGATATTAGGAAGAACTTCTTGACTGAAAGGGTTGTTAGTCACTGGAATGAGCTGCCCAGGGAAGTGGTTGTGTCACCATCCCTGGAGGTCTTTAAAGGACATTTAGATGTAGAGCTTAGGGATATGGTTTAGGGGATGATTTATTAGTGTTAGGTCAGAGGTTGGACTTGGCGATCTTGTAGGTCTCTTCCAACCTAGACTTTCTGTGATTCTGTGATTCTGTGAAGGGTACACTAGGAATAAATTAAGAAATAAAAATTATCAGAGTAATGAAACAAAACTTATTGTTGAAGTTCAGTTAGGTAGAGTTGAAGTTCAGTCAGGTAGAACCAGAACCAGATATAGATTCTTCAAACAGACCTTTTCCAAGATAGTCCCTATAGCAGGGTTTCATGTAGCACTGTACACAGAAAGACAGATTGTGTGAGTTCATAGAGCCAGAAGGCTTCAAAGAACACTTAAAAGATTATTATGAAGAGATCCTAAAGATGCTGAGTGCTAGTATGAGGTTTAGGAAAAAAGTGGTGTAGAGAATGACAAAAAGATTAAGCTTTCCTTCTAGAAAATATATTCATATAACTGCCAAAAAATAACAGGAATTTGCATAAAATCTAAGGAGCTCTTGTTTCAGTTTTCAGTGTATTTAATTCTTACATTCTGTTGCAGCTTGGAGAAAAAGGCAAGAAAGAGTAATAAAAAATCAAAAGGAAAAGCACGGGGAAGAGGAAAACTGGCGTATGGAAAAGAGTTCCTCAAACTAAGGTTAGTTTAGGAATATACTATTCAGAGTAAGTCTGATTTACATGATCTTTACAGCTTATTAAACTTAATAAGCAGTCTGAAAACAAACAAACAAACAAACAAACAAACAAAAAAGACAAACAAAAAAGACAAAAAAAAAAAAAAAAAAAAAAAAAAAAAGAAAGATGCAGGTTTGATCCTTACAGTGTGGAGCATGTGACAAATATTTCAAGCAATTACCTTCAGTTTCTGTTTCAGGCATCTTAGCAAATCAGCATCACATTGACAGTCTGAACAGGAGTTGCAACATGTCTAGGATGACTGAAGTATTTAAGGAACAAAATGAAACAAAGATGAGTGCAAGTTAAAGTCATAGAAGTTTAAATATCCTCTTTCTCAGATCAGAGGAGGCTTTAAGATCCAAAAGAGCATATCTTAGTTTTCATGCCAATTACATTTGCTCAGAGATGTTCATATTTTCCAATTACAATTGAAGCAAGAGTTTTGAAAACTCTTCAAAATGTTATTAACCTCCATAGCTGAAATCTGTTCTTCCACTCAGCCACTTAGTTCAGTCAAGGATTAGAATTTCTAGTTTGGGAATTCTAATAAAATGTTTGTACTGATTTTAATAATAATAATAATAATAATAAAAAATCACTATTATTGGCTATGCAAATTGCAAAAAAAAATATCTTTTATGAAAAAAATATATTTTTACCTTGTTTACCTGAGTGGGCTAGCTTAAAAATAACCAACCAACCAACAAACAAACAAAAAAATAAGTCTAAGAAGGCACAAATATAAATATATATATATATATAATGCCTTAATATCACTAGAAGATTCTTTATTTTCAATGTGATTTTTTTTCTAGTGAAAATTAGAATATATGTATTCCCATTGACTTCTTTGCTTGCCCCAAACCAGCTATTCAAGATAATTAGTGCACAGAGTAATTGTAGACTATAAATGTTTATACCCAGGGAGGTAAAGTAGCAATTAGTGATAGCACAGGTGTGAAAGGAAGTTAAGTGAACTCAGTCTGTTTGCATTAATATATGTCGGTGTGTTCAGAGGGGGCTAGAAATAAATTCAAGCATACATGTCCAAAACAAACAAACAAACAAAAAATAAAATAAAATAACAGCAAAACAGTAATCAACTAACCAACAATTAAAAAAAAGAAAAAAAAAAAAAAAAAAAAAAAAAGGAAGGAAGGAAGAAAAAAGACAAGGCTGAAAGACATCAATTTATTGATGAATTCTGGAAGAAAGCCTTTGTGCATATGAATTGGATGAGGCCATGCCCTTCAGTAAACCAACTCAGATCTGACATCTGACTCAGCACAGCATAAGTATCATTAAGGGTGAAGGTTATCATGGAACCTTAGTCCATGTTATGCTGATATTTTAGATCCGCAAAGATTTCAACCATTTCAAAAAATTAACAAGTCCGTTACTTCCCTAAAAAAAAAAAAAAAAAAGAAAAGAAAAAAGAAAAAAAGAAAAGTACATAAAGACTTATGTTTGTTTGATAATTACTGTTCTAAAACAAGAACCAGGAGTGTATTTTACTCTTATTTCTGTCCATTAGATATAAATTGGCCTAACAATTAGAGTCTGTTTTGAGGAACAGGAACTGCCTTTTCAAGAAGAAAGCATAAAGACTAAATTTTTATATCTCTACAGGAATTCATGAAATAGCTCTGGATAGCAATCACAGCTGCATATTATTTTTTAGAAACTAGAGTAGGTCTGGTTGTATACTGTGTGGAAAGACCATAGAATGTCCCCCTAGTTGCACACAGTACACAATTTCAATCTTTGATTTTAATATTATCACAGACTGTCTGAAAAATAGAATCTTCATGTGTATCAAGAGTCTCACAGGTACTTGCCAAACAAAGTGCTAAAGGAGCAGACTATATTGATATTAGAGACATAGAAATATATATATATATTAATTTATAAAGCTAACTGTTGAATCTTGATTTTTTTTTTTTTGGTTTATGATGTGATGTGAATTATATAGTTTATGTAAAACATGCAAGGAAATAAAATAAAAAAAAAATAAAAAAATATATATATGACAACACAAGAGCTTACTTTGGTGCGTATGTCACTGTGGCTCATTCATTACTGGGAAACTAAAAGTGGTATTCTACTTGCTTTTTCTTTCAAAGAAAAGAACTATAGAACCAATTTATTTATTCATTTGTTGGTGGGACGGGGAAGAGGAGGGGGGGAGTTATTTCTTAAATAATTAAAATACATTTATTCTGATAGAGTTCTATTAAGAAATTGTATCTATCAATTTAATTGAAAAGATAATATTAACTATACATATGTTATGTATATATATTTGCCACTATTTGACACTACACTTATTTTGTTTGGCAAATATTCTGTATTTATACTAAAATATTCATTTGAATCTATACCTTCAGCATTCAGCTTCAATCAAGTGTAAGATAGTGAATTAAAAACAATTTTTATACTATCTTGAGTCATAACTTCACTACAGTAACTTTTTTACTACAGGAGAAAAATAAGTTAACTCTTTAAATGTTATTATGAAATTCTCATTAAATATTTTCTCTATTTATTAAACTATTAAAAGAAAAATATATATTAAGCATACTTTTATGCCTTTAGGCTAATCTCATTCCAATTAGATTTAAGTATTTAGAAAACATTCAACCTCTACAGCTACCTTATTAGCAGTTGATTTTTCAATATACAATTCACCATGTTAGTCCTGGTAGAATTACAACATTACTTCAAATACCCCTGAGGTAGCCTGAAGCAAAACTTCTTGCTTTTCCTTATATTGTTGTGGTTCTTTTCCTCTATGTGTCCTACTGTCTTCTACTGAAATGTATCTCACTCCATGTATTTCAGTTGTTTGTTCAGACATCATTTAGTAATCCTGTTGTACTGTAAAGACTAGCTATATGAATCATAAGTCTTCTTTCTTTTACTAGCTAAATGATTGACTTAATTAAGAGCCTAGAATGAAGTTCTATAGCTTGAACTACTTGAAGAAAAGTGGAACTGCTATTATAAACAGCCATGCCATATTTAGTGTAATGAAATAAAATCTAGACAGAGAGGGAAAAAATAAGGTAGCTTTCCTTTATATTACAGCAGACATCAAGTGATATAATAATCTCTTTAAATGCTTATGGAATTAAGGGAACAAGAAGATGCAAACTGTGGAATTTCTAGCTCTTCTCTCTGAAGTAGTCACATAACTGAAGAAATCAGACAAGAAAATGCAGTAATGAAAGAGGAGACCTTTTCTTAGCATATTAAGATATAGAAAAAGAATTCATTTGAAAGTAACTAGAACAATAATGACAGAACACATTTAAAATTCAGATTATTCAGAAAGAGGGGAAGAAAACAGAACTGTAATTTTTATCCTACTTGCAAAAATTACCACAAATGTTCACATTTAGAATTTGTGCTAAAATATGTTATTAAAAAAATAATTTAAAATATTGCTTATAATTCTACCTACCTCCCTCATCAACCATGGTCTAATACAAGAACAGAAGTATACTTACAGATAGTAAGTGACAATAAGCGTGTTTTGATTCTGTTGTATCTTTTCAGGGGAAAAAAAAAATATATATATCTATATATATAAGATTGTCAGATATTTAATATATATATATTCTGTTACATGAAGTTATTGTGATAATAGAACTGTAATGAAAACAATTTAGAAAGCACCTTCAGTTCCTTACATATTGCTTCTGTCTATCAATTAAATCATTCTTAATGTTTTCTGCAGCTTTTCCTAAAAAAATTGTAATACTCAGCAATCTAAGGGATATATTTTAAGTGCCACTAAAATCCTTCCATATAAGCATTTTCTTTTCCACATATCTAATGCATTTGTTTTCCAAATATCTAATACAAATCTCCCTCAATGTTGTATAAGTCCATTACTTCTTGTCTTAACCTAGTTGGATTTGAAAGAATTTCCTCTCTCTTTTCAACAAAGATTTGGTTTATAGGTTAGATTTTTTAAACTCTCTCCTCCTGTTAAATTAACCCAGATCTTTCAGACTTCCCTCATAGGACAGATTTTGAAATCCCTGATCATTTCTGCTTCCTTGGGTTTTATATTTGCGGTCATCAGAAACATCACCTTGTCCTGGATACAAATATGTATATATACACAATAATATACCACATATATGTGGTACATACCACAGAGTCACAGAATTAAATAATGTTAAGGACTGGATAGGACCTTGAAAGATCAATCCCCCTGCCAGAGCAGGAATACCTAAATCACAAAGGAATGCATATAGGCAGGTTTTGAATGTCTCCAGAGAAAGAGATTCCACAACCTCCCTGGGCAGCTTGTTCCAGTATTCTGTCACCCTCTCTGTGAAAAAGTTTCATCTCATACTTAAGTGGAAACTCCTGTGTTCCAGCTTGTAACCGTTACACCTTATCCTATCATTGGATGTCACCGAGACGAGCCTGGGTCCATCCTCCTGACACTCACCCTTTACATGTTTATAAACATTAATAAGGTCACCCCTCAGTCTCCTCTTCCCCAAGCTAAAGAGACTCAGCTCCCTCAGACTTTCCTCAAAAGCGAGATGCTCCACTCCCTTAATCATCCTCATGGCTCTGCACTGGACTCTCTCAAGAAGTTCCCTGTCCTTCTTGAACTGAGGGGCCCAGAACTGGATGCAATATTCCAGATGTGGTCTCTCCAGGGAAGAGTAAAGGGGAGGAGAACCTCTCTCAACCTACTAACTGCACCCCTTCTGATACACCCGTGATGTCATTGGCCTTTGTGGGCAGAAGGGCACAGTGCTGGCTCATGGTCACCCTGTTGCCCACCAGGACCCCCAGGTCCCTCTCCCCTTCACTGCTCTCCAGCAGGGCAGTCCCCAACTTATACTGCTGTCTGGAGTTGTTCTTGCCCAGATGCAAGACTCTACACTTGCCCTTGTTATATTTCATTAAATTTCTCCCTGACCAATTCTCCAGCCAGTTGAGGTTGTGCTGGATGGTAGCACAGCTTTCTGGCATGTCAGCCACTCCTCCCAGTTTAATGTCATCAGCAAACTTGCTGACAGTGCACTCCATTCCCTCATCCAAGTCATTGATGAATATATTGAACAACACTCTTCCCATTACTGACCCTTGAGGGACTCCAGTAGATACAGGACTCCAACTTGACTCAGTGCCATTAACCACAACCCTCTGGCTTCTTCCTTTCAGACAGTTTACAGTCCATGTCACTACCCGATCTTCCAGACCACATTTCCTCATTTTAGCTGCGAGGATGCTATGGGGGATGGTATCAGAAGCTTTACTGAAATCAAGATATACCATGTCTACTGCCTTTCCATCATCTATTCATTCTTTTCCTCTTGTAAGTATATACCATGTCTACGGCTTTTTTTTTTTTTTTTTTTTTTTTTTTTATTTATTCACTTTTTTTCGGTTTTTTTTTTTTTTTTTTTTTTTTTTTTATCTATCCACCCTTTTCCTCCACAATTTCCTCATAAAAGGTTATCAGGTTGGTCAAGTGCGACTTTCCCTTGGTCAAGTCATGTTTACTGCCCCTAATGACCCTCTTATCATTGATATGACTAGAGACAATGCCAAGGATAAGCCTTACCAGGTGATAGCAGATGATACTATAATATATATATACATAAATATATATATACATACACATATATATTTATGAAAAGGATCAGTCTTTCATATGAGTTTGGTTGAATCTTTGGTTGAATCCAGGTTGTAAGGATTTTACTGAATCCAGAATCCTTATTGATAAATTTAGCATATTGTAACTGTTCCGTAGCACTAAGTCTGTCTGATGGAGAAGGAGCTGTGATAGTAATATTGGATCTTTTTATGCACAAAACAGGGTGATTACATACTAAGTGCCTTTTGGAAATCATCCCTCACCTTTGTGAGCATCAGAAACATACACAGAAACTGCTGAATGACACTTAGCAATTGCCAAAACTGTACCACAATAGCTCTAACCGGTCAACAGTGCAATGATCCAGTTTAACAAAGAAATGGTCCAGTAAAAAGGAATATTCCCTGACATTGCTTAATTTACTAATTAAAATGTAGTCTTTCTTTAAGAAATGACCCCAAACTTTCCTCATAAAAATGTATGAGAATATATCATGGTGTACTGGGTCTGGCTGGGATGGAGTTAACTTTCCCTGGAGCAGCCCATACAGTGCTGTGCTCTGCACTTGTAGCTAGAACAGCATTGGTATCACACCAGCGTTGCGTCTACTGATGAGGAATACTGGCAGAACATCAGGACTCCCTCCAACACCCCCAAGAACCAGCAGGCTGGGTGTGGGTAAGAGGTAAAGAAGGGACTTCACCACTGCAACTGACCTAAGCCAACCAAAGGGATATTCCATACCATATGATGTCACACTCAGAAATAAAAGGTGGGAAAAGAGAAGGGTGTGTGTGTGTGTTTGTGTGTGTCTCATTATGAAGATATCTGTCCTCCCAAACAACCACTATGTGTATTGAAGCCCTGCTTTCCCCTTTAGTTAAATATTCTTACTCAGCCTGTGAGGTTTTCTCTCTCTTTTTTTTTTTTTTTTTTTTTTTTTTTTTTTTTT
>CM021765.1:147328120-147357789 GCA_011076525.1 Nettapus auritus
TTTTTTTTTTTTTTTTTTTTTTTTTTTTTCCCAGAATACTTTCTTCTTCCCCTCTACTTCTAAGGAGGGGGAGTGAGAGGGTGGTTGCGGAAGACCTCAGAGTCCCAGCTGAGTAAAACCACACCAGTCCTTTTAGAGGAAAGGAAGAACATGGAATGTATTACATACAACAGGATCACACAGAAAGTGTTAGCAGCAAGCCAAACATGGTGACTAACAAGTAAGCATGCTGTGTTTTATTTAATTTTACTATTATCTCAACCCTCGAACCCCACATTGGGTGCCAAAAAGGACTGTGGTGGTTTTACCTTTCTGGGAAGCTGAAGGATAATTTAATTAAAGGGAGAAGGAAGAAAGGAAGAGGGAAAACAAAACAAAACAAAAACACAAGCAAAAGACACACAGAAACACAGAGAAAAAAGAAATTACTCTCTACTTCCCATCAATGAGCGATGTTCAGTCACATCCCAGGAAGCAGTACAGGTAGCAGTTGTTTGCGAGGACAGACATCATTATAACAAGAACTTCCCCTCTCCTTCTCCTTTCCCACCTTTTATTGCTGTCCTGATTTCAGCTAGAATAGAGTTAATTTTCCTCCTAGTATCAGGTATGGTGCTGTGTTTGGGATTTAGGATGAGAATAATGTTGATATCACACTGATGTTTTAATTGTTGCAGAGCCAAGGACTTTTCAGCTTCTTGCTCTGTCCTGCCAGAGGGCAGGCTGGGGGTGCAGCAGAAGCTGGGAGGGGACAGAACCAGTACAGCTGACCCAAACTGGCCAAAGGGATATTCCATACCATCTGACATCATGCTGAACAATTAATATGGGGTGACTGTCCGGGGTGGGGGGATCGTCTTCTTGGGGATAGGCTGGGCATTGGTCAGCAGGTGGTGAACAATTGCATTGTACATCACTTGTTTTGTACACATTATTATTAGTAGTACTATTATTATTATTACTATTATCCTTTATTTTCTGTCCTAATAAACTATTTCTTTCTCAATCCACAGGCTTCTTTTTTTTTTTTTTTGATTCTTTCCCCCATCCCAGAGAGGGAGTGGGGAGACTGAGCAAATGCCTATGTGGTGTTTGGCTGCCAGCTGGGTTAAAACACAATTGCTGAGTGTGACACCGTTTGGTACAGAAAAACCTTTTGGTTAGTTTAGGTCAGCTGCCACGCTGATGTCCCCTCCCCACCTCTTGCCCACACCCAGACTGCTTGCTCTTGGAGGGGTTAGAGGGAGTCCTGATGTTGTGCTAGTATTGCTCAGCAATAGAAAAAACACTGGTGTGATACCAGTGCTACAAGTGCAGAGCACAACACTCTATGGGCTGCTTCAGGGAAAATTAACTCCATCCCAGCCAGACCCAGTACACATGGATATATACCAAGAAAGCAAACAAGCATAACTTTTAGCCTAAGTGAAATGTTGTCTTTAAAAGGATGAACAGGTCCTAAGTACTACACATGAAAGATCCTAAGTACTATGGGGAGAGCATTTTATAATTCTTAATATGCAAAGGGAAGTTGCACGGAGAATGGAGTCATAGTATTTCCAGTGGTGCCCGCTGCCAGGAAAACAGGCAATGGGCAGAAACTGGAACACAAGAGGTTCCATCTGAATATCGGGAAAAGAAAAATCTTTACTGTGAGGGTGATGGAGCACTGGAACAGCTTGTTCAGAGACGTTGTACAGTATACCTCCTTGGAGATCTTCAAAAGTCACTGGGGCATGGTCCTGGACAATGTTCTAGGTGTCTCTTCTTGAGCTGGGGGTGGATCAGTTGACCTCCAGACAACCCTTCTGTCATTCTGTGAAACAGGAACATGAATACATGAACTTATGGACTCTTCTGAAGTTCCATCTAACAGATGGACTGACTTTAATAGTCATGGTTATCCCTTCTTGGTCTGTGTTTCTAAATATGCTGTTGATAGTAAGGCTTTTACAAATTATCTATCAAGATGCCTCTATCAAACAAGTAAGAATGATTTTTTATGCATTTCCTGTCCAATTTTCCAGTTACATCAGTTAGAGAAGTAACATGACTTATCACTGAAGATCCTTTTTTTCTCATGCACTAACACAGTGCAAGAGCAACATCAAAACAAACAACTAATACTCAGTGGTACAGGGGTCCTCTAGGGTTAAGATACAGTGTCAGCTTAAATAGGGCCAATGAGTTTTCTGTATTGTCTCTTATGTTTCAGAAATGCATTTGTTCTTTTGATATATCACAGGAAAGTATGAATCAAATATCTTCAGTGCTTACTTTTCTCAGTTTCCAAGTCTGAATTCCTAAACCTAAAGAGCAAAAGAAACAACCTATTATCCCTCAACACCATACACTCAATTACAATGTAACAAACCATTCTAGATTCTACAATGTAACAAACCATTCTACATTTCTAATGGGCCTTCTAGGACAACCTCACTCTGGTTGTAAAGCCATACTGTCAAAATAAAAACCTGGGTTGTTTTGGAAGCCCCCTGTTACAGTTCCTAGTAAGTAACCAAGATTTTAAAATTTTCGCTAGAGTATATATTCTAAGGCTGTATCTGGCTAATATTTTTTACAGACAAGGCAATTGATTAAATAGGGGCAGTAGGAAGTGTCAAACTAAGTAAGCTTTCGTAAAAAGAGACAGCTGATGTTTTCCTCTTTTTTTTTTTTTTTTTTTTTTTTTTTTTTTTTTAGGTTATTTTTAATAAGTGGCATCATAAGAGAGTCTGTTTCTGGTCTTTTTTATTAACTACAATCACCTGTCACTTATCTCAATTGAATGCTATGTGGTTTCAGTAGATCAGCTAATCATCATGATCATTAACCTTTAAGAGTACAGAGGCTATGGTAATCAATGCCACCGTTTGTGTATGCCACCTCATTTAATATGTGTGTAAGACAATGAACTCTTTGACCTCCCAGTTTTTCTTCATTAACTTTCTTTCACATTTTATTTCTTAAAAGAAGATGAGAAAAAGTGACATCTGGCACAAAGCATCTTATTTAAAAGGAATGCATAACATACAACTGATTGTTGAACATGGAATAAAGGAAGTAACAATTTCAAAAATCTCTATGAATCACAGCACAACCTGAAAGCAGCTGAAAATTTTAATAGTCAAAAAAGTGATGGAGAATACTGATCTGTTAAACATAAGAAAAACTCTTCTGTATTTAAATAGATTATGATACCTATTTGCAAACAAATAATAGACTGTATCATAAATGGACTGCTGAGATTTAAGAAATCTGTGTCCACCCTCGATAAATTCAGTGCAGAAAATCTTTAAATACAGTTTATGTTTGAGCTTCATGTAAGTCATAAGAGGGTAACATTTTCATTCCTCCAAGGATTGCATAATACAGGGATGCATGTAGAGTGATGAAGTCTATATAAACATATGAATGGAGAATTAATCTCACCTAACAAATGACTAGAATTAAGTCTCAGGTGCATCTAATAATCAAAGCACTGAGAGAAACAAACAAAACAAAACAAAACAAAACAAATGAACAAACAAACAAACAAAAATACACTTCCAGGACACTATTCACTTGGAAGGAGTAATTGACAAACCAGAAGGCTGTGCTGCCATTCAGCGAGACCTGGACAGGCTGGAGAGATGGCAGGAAGAAACCAGATGAGGTTTAGTAAGATCAAGTGTAGAGTCCTGCAACTGGGAAGGAACAACCAGACATATCAGTGCAGGCTGGAGGATGACCTGCTGGAGAGGAGCTCTGAGGAGAAGGACCTGGGGGTCCTGGTGGACGACAGCTTGACCATGAGCCAGCAGTGTGCCCTTGTGGCCAAGAGGGCCCATGGGATCCTGGCGTGCATTAAAAGGAGCTTAGCCAGCAGGTCAAGGGAGGTGATCCTCCCCCTCTACTCTGCCCTGGTCTGATCTCAGCTGGAGCACTGTGTTCTGGGCTCCCCAGTACAAAAAAGACAGGGATCTCCTGGAAAGAGTCCAGCGGAGGGCCACAACGATGATACGGGGCCTGGAGCATCTTCCCTATGAAGAAAGGCCGAGAGACTTGGGTCTGTTCAGCCTGGAGAAGAGAAGACTGAGAGGGGATCTCATCAATGTGTATAAATATCTGAGGTGTGGGAGACAGAAGGATGTAGTCAACATCTTTTCAGTTGTTTGTGGGGATAGGACAAGGGGCAATGGCCACAAGATAGAGCACAGGAAATTCTGCACTAACATGCGAAAGAACTTTGTCACGGTAAGGGTGACAGAGCACTGGAACAGGCTGCCCATGGTCAAGCTGCCGTCCACCAGGACCCCCAGGTCCTTCTCCTTAGAGCTCCTCTCCAGCAGGTCGTCCTCCAGCCTGCACTGATATGTCTGGTTGTTCCTTCCCAGGACTCTACACTTGCTCTTATTAAACCTCATCTGGTTTCTTCCTGCCATCTCTCCAGCCTGTCCAGGTCTCACTGAATGGCAGCACAGCCTTCTGGCATGTCAGCCACTCCTCCCAGCTTCGTGTCATTGGCGTACTTGCTGAGGGCAAACACTATTCCCTCATCAACGTTGTCGATGAAGATATTGAACAAGACCAGACCCAGCACCAACCCCTGGGGAACACCGCTAGTCACAGGTCTCCAGCCAGACTCTTGCGCCGCTGATCACCACCCCCTGAGCTCAGCCAGTCAGCAAGTACTCAACCCACCTTACTGATCACTCATCTATTCCACACTTTTCAGCCTTGCTAGCAGGATGTCATAGGAGACAGTATTGAAAGCCTTCCTAAAGTAAAGGTAGATGACATCCACTGCTCTCCCTCCATCTACCCAGCTGGTGATGCCACCATAGAAGGCAATGAGGTTGGTCGAGGACAACTTCCCCTTGGTGAATCCATGCTGACTACTCCTCCTAACATTCTTCTCTTCCAATTGCTTGGAGACGGCATCCAGAACAAGCTGCTCCAACACCTTTCCAGGGACAGAGGTGAGACTGACTGGCCTGTAGTTTCCCGGATCCTCCTTCTTGCCCTTCTTGAAGACTGGAGTGACATTGGCTATCCTCCAGTCTTCAGGCACCTCACCCGTTCTCCAGGACCTTTCAAAGGTGATAGAGAGCGGTTCGGTGATCACCTTTGCCAGCTCCCTTAGCACACGCGGATGCATCCCATCAAGGCCTATGGATTTGTGTGTGTTGAGCCCTCTCAGATGCTCCCGAACCACTCTCACGTCCACCAGGGGGGAGGCCTCCATTTCCCAGACCCTTTGTCCTCTTGCCAGGGGTGAGGAGTCCTGGGGGAGTGTCCTTGAAGCAAAGACTGAAGCAAAGAAAGCATTCAGTATCTCCACCTTCTTGGCGTCTTCTGTGACCAGGACACCCCCCTTGTTCAGCAAGGGACCCACATTATCCCTAGTCTTCCTTCTGCTGTTTACATACTTGAAAAAGCAAAATAAGAAATTGACATTAATCTTAGCATCTCAATACTTCTTTTTCACATATACAACAAGAAATATTATATTTTTTTCAAAATGAGTATCTTTTTGGATTTTTTTTTAATGTTTATGATTTTACTTTCCTGTATTTGTTAAAGATCAAATGATATGGACAATATGGGTAAAAAAAACGGAATGCTAAATTTATTGTCTACTCATCTTCATTTCTTAGTTGTTATATTTTTTGAATAATAATAAAAGGAGACAGTTTTAACTTCAGACAGGTATCACATAAATGTCTCAAGTCTCTTGATTTTCTACTGATTAAACATTCATGTCACTCTGTTCCATCCTCTCAAAACAGTTTCTAAAGCTTCAGCCTTTCTTTCCACTTCAGTCTGATTAATATTTACCATATTTACATATCATCCGGTATCTAGTCTGCAGTCTAGAAAATGTATCTCTGCCAGAAGTCCTGACAAAGACTATATTTTTAGACTTCATCATTAGCTTCTTAAATCAAAACAAACCAATATATGCAGTTTTGCAGAAATGGGTGAGGCTTTCACACTTATTTACCTACTTTAAAGTCAAGGGATTTTCATTAATTACTCACTAGCTTTGATTAAACAGCCTTTTCCTGAATCTATGCTTCTATTATGTTGTACATCTCAGTTTAATGGTCTTTGAAGTTTCCATGTGTCCAAAGACTTTTGTCTGTCACAAATGGAAATTAGCCTGTATTGACAAGGCCATGTTACACTGGCATATCTCCATCAGTGCAGAGTTTGCTCTTTGATATTTGAAATATTGGCAACAATTATCAACCACAAAGAGATTTCAAAAGTGTAAAAGAGCTCTTCTATGGGCTCTGCATTTTTCAATATTTTATCTGAAGAAAAAAATACAGATATTCATTCAAAAAAAATTAAATAAATTATTTTTCATGTCAGAGTAAAACAGGTTTTTGCAGGTGTTTTGGGTATTACTACAGCTTATGACAAGATATTTCAGTGTATCATTTGTGAATGACTGTTAGACAAGAAGGCAGTTCAAACATAAACAAAGTTCAGGAATAATGTAAAACAGGAACTCCACCATTTAAAAGAGTTTTGAAGCTGGGAACCTGCTGCCCATCTCAGTCTAGCTGGTGCTCAAAGAATTCTAAAGACACTTTTAAGAAACTCAGATATGAAATCTCTGAATATGATATGGATCATACTAATAGAAAGATCATATAAATAGTTATTAATCCCTTCATCTTATATATGAATTTCTGAATTGATCTCAATTAAGAATTTCTTCATTAATGTACTAAACCAACCTATGGTTCAAATCATCCTTGATACAGAAGAGAGGGAATGTGTTTTTTATGAAACATTACTAAAAAGAACTTTGGTGGTGATTTGTAAACAGCTGTTGTGTATTAATGAAAACAGTGAAAATAAATAGTATAAATATGAATAAACAAGCTATATATGTACGAACAGCTGAAGGGATGAAAAACATGGACTCCTGATGGCTCTTGAAGAGGAGACCTTTATTGTCATTTTTCTCCACTACATATACCTTCCCCGTAGCCCCATGTGCTGTTCACAAGCCTGAGTCTGTCATACAGTTGGTTAGAGACCCTCAGACACGTGCCTCAAACCAGCCAGCAATTGGCCACTGCCCAAAGCTCATCTTTAACACTGCAGCCAAGTTATTTATCTCAACCTTGCTCAAGTGTTTGTTTCTACCACTTATTTCCTCATTATCTCTAATTAAGGGACTTGTGAAACTGCACAAAGGCACTTGTGAATTCCTTTCCCACATACACCCTTCAGCTTTGTACAAGGAAATTGTGCCTTACAGATTTATTAATCTTTAAAGGTTGATAAACTTGTGGATAAAGGTGCTGTTAAAAATCTTGCAGGAGAGCCTCAAACCAATTCCTTCTAAAAAGGTAAGACCTAAGAGATAATAACCAAAGAATAAAGGGAAAAAAAAAAAAAAAAAAAAAAAAAAAAAAAAAGAGAGAGGATTAAAGATTAATATTCCAATCCTAAAACACCACCAGAATATCTGCTAAAAGTCATAATTACTATATTCTGAGAAGATAGAAGAAAATCGTGAAAT
Source organism: Nettapus auritus (assembly GCA_011076525.1). NCBI lineage: Eukaryota > Metazoa > Chordata > Aves > Anseriformes > Anatidae > Nettapus > Nettapus auritus. The sequence goes on from CM021765.1 coordinate 147,335,646, forward strand.
TTTGAGGGGTAAATTTTTCTTATTTCATACACATTTATTATAACCTGTGGTGGATTCACACTTATGGGCTACTATGCTTTACCATGACACTCTCTCAGTCCTCTTTTAGGGGGAGAAAATATAATGGAAAAAAAAGACTCATTGACTGAGATAAAGATGGTAAGATTTCTCACCAAATATTGTCACAGGTAAAACAGATTCAATATAAGGGAACTTAAAATAATTTGTTGCTCAGTACTAACAGACTAGAGCAGTGAAAAATGAAAAAGAAACTAAAAATACCTTTCCCCTTCCACTCTTTTCTACCTCTTCCCCCTAAGTGCCACAAGGAAAGAGGGAATGGAGTTTACAATCATGTTTCTTCTCTGCTGTTCCTTCATCCTCACTTTCTTCCCCTGCTCCAGTGAGAGGTCCTTTCAACAAGTTGCAGTCCTTCCCAAAATGATCCTGCATAAGCATAGACAAACAGCAGTACTTCAAGAACTGTTCCAATATGGGTTCACATACCATGAGGTCTATCCTTCAGGAACAGACTTCTCTAGCATGGTTCCCCCACAGACAACAGATCCCTCCAGACCTCCTGCTCCACTGTGGGCTCCTCTATGGGATTCAGTGTGGAGATCTGCTATGCTGTGGAACACCACAGGCTGCAGGGTTAGAGCCTGCTCCACCATGGCTGTCTCCACAGGCTGCAGGGGAATTTTTGCTCTGGTGCAGAAGTCATTTCTTCACTCAGCTTTTGCATTGACCTTGGTGTCTTCAGGGCTGTTTCTCTCACATGTTCTCTCTGCACTTTCCCAGTTGTCATCATGTAGCATTTTTTTTTCCTTTCCTAAATGTGCTTTCACAGAGGTTCTACTAGTATCATTCATTGGGTCAGCTTTGGCCAGTTGTGGATTGATTTTTGAGCTGAAACTGGCTCTTATCTAATATGGGGCAGCTTCTGGACTCTTCTTACAAAGGCCATCACTGCAGCCCCATTATTATTAAACCCTTGCCACGTAAATCCAACGCATCGCTAAATTTAAATCTGAGTTCTAAATGCAGAAATATTTCATAATATTGGAGGATGAAATAGAAGAGGCATTCAGTGTTAATAAATACATTGATAAGGAGTGGGTAAACAAAAAAGATGGTTGATGACATGGAACAGATATGAACCAGGGCACAGCTATAGTGTGAATATCTCAAGAAAAGAAATAGAGAGGGGTGGGAGAGGGGTGGAGGGGGTGCAACAGTGTAGAAACTGAATACAAAATTATTATGTACTCTGTCATATGAAACAAATAACAAAAATGGATGGCTGAAACTATCAAGCAAGAAATCTAGAGGAAACAAAATTCATTAACTTGTGTATGTTACATCACACAATATGTTATATGATACTGTGGAGCTCATGTCTAACAATGTTGCAAATGAGTATGCAAAATGTTGCAAAAGAATTGTAAATAGATTTTTTAAAGGATTAGGCAAATTCAGAGAGAACAAGTCTTCGTTATCTATTAAAAACAGGTTAGAAGTTAGATATAATCTCTGTTACAAGAAGTAGTTAAATCATTGATTGTCATAGCTGGAAGAGAGTATCAGTTAAAAGACTTGTGATTATATCAGTCATTGCATAATTCTGTGATCTATAACTCCTTATTTGCCTTAATACCTTTTTTCTCCTTCAGGCTGCAAGCAAGAATGAATTAACTCAAACTTTCTCTTGACACAGTAGAGTAGTGCTTATGTTTTTAGGGAAGAAAAAGATGGAATGAAAACTGTGAAACACAGCAATTCCTGTTAATAGAAGAAGAGAATTTAAACTTTATAACTATAGTATAAATTGGTGTTTTTACACTATGAGAAAATTAACAAAAACCTAGACTTCATTTGCATTTTTAATAGAGGCAGAACATGCAAATTTGACTCAAGAGGGGCCCTGAAAACTAATGACCATGCATATGTTACTGCATTAAGTTTTTCAGGGAAGATGAACAAGAGGAAATTATTTCAGATTCATATTTAAGAATGTAAAGGTAGATCAAATTTGGTATTAACATTAGAATCTAGACCAAAACTAAGATCAAGGACGAGATAAGGAATTAAACAGAACTGTCTGGGCAGGCAAAAAAAAGGACAAATATAAGTGAAACACCAACAAAAGGGAAATTATTTTACGTGAGTTGTCTAATCATATGCAAGTAAAAATCCATTGTTAGTAAAAAAGAAAAGATGATACTGAAGAGTTTACATGAAAGCATAAATAACTTTTTTTTAATAACTTTTTTTTTTTTTTTTGCCTAATAACTTTTTTTTTTTTTTTCCAGTTTTCTTCTCTTTGTTACTGTTTCAACAACCAAGGCAACACATTGTTTTATATATAAATCATCTTGGCTAAGTATGAGTACAAATGCAATTTTCCAGTCTTTCAAAATGTTTTAGTACCCTGTACAAGATCAAAAGCTTCACAAGTGAGGATGTTGTAAGACCTGTGATTGCTTTAGATACGTAGCTCAATGATACCCAGAACAAAGAGATATCATTGTGTTGCAATAAAAGAAACACAAAAGATAAATCATGTTTCAAAATCTCCCAAGTCCACGAATAAATAAATAAATAAATAAAATGGACTTTGGTTTTTACTGGGCCAAATGTACATCACACAGAATACCAGCACAACACTAGACTGAAAACAACATGAGGAAGACAGAAGCAGCTTTTTTTTTTTTTTTTTTTTTTTTTTTCTGGTATGCAAGATAATCCATGTCTGACCGTTAGAAGTTGCTCTGAATTTGGATCAGAAAATTAATTATTCCCTTCAGTCTCATTGAGCTTTACCTTTGAAATTTCACTGAATTAAATTATTAATGCTTTATCCATTTAGACAGCTATTGTTTTCTATGTGACTTAAACCCAGATAATTGATAGCAATGGCGGTTGGCAGTGAAGAAATACTGATATTCAGGGATAGTGTTTAACTAGTATTCTGTTAAAACTGTCTGACTGGAAGGCATATTCAGGACTAGAATTATAATCAGGAGCAAGTTACTGAGAGTACAATTGTAGCCTAAAATCTAGATATTCTAAGTCATCATTTTTTTTCTCGCAAAGTGTCAAAGACCTTAATGACTCTGCCCCTGGTTAGTTAACAGCTAATCTGTGTCAAACCTCGAGATGAATACAGGAGTAAACATTGCCCATCATCAGTTTGGTGTAAACTAAGCTATGTCATAGATTATAGACAAGAAAGGGTTACTAATGGATTTATTTATTTATTTATTTTCCACTTTTAACAAGAAAATCATACAGGCTTTTGACAGTGACAACTCACAAAGGAACATTATCTAGATAATGAAATAATGATTAAAATCTCATTTAAATGTAAGTGTCCTGACCAGCTTCTGGTGAAGCACCTCGTTATTTTGAATCCATGAAAGAACTTTCTAGTTCAAAGTTTATGTAACAAGTTTTCTTTGAAGAATCTTTGAAGAGTTATCTGAAACGTAAAGTCTCTTCTTGTGGAAGGCTCCTTCTTTAGCTGAAGGGATTAATTGTACTCAGGAATTCTGGTTTTAAGCCAATACTGCCCATCTTTTGGAAATTAAAGATCATCATGAATTTGGAAAGGAAGGGAAAATTATTCCAACACTCATAGTTAAACTTGCAGTCCCTTTTTTTACATAAATTCAAATAATCAATTCTGACCTAAAAAAAAAAACAAAAACAAAACAAAACAAAAAAAACCTATTGTCATCCTTGAAAAGAATAAGAACTATTAATTAGTTGATAGCATAGAAAATGATCTGTTTTCCATGTCTTGAAAGTGTTTAGTGACTGCAAAATATTACATATATATTTTTTATTGTTTTCTTTGTGGATGGAAATTTTGATAGTGAGGGTAAGAAAGCTGCAGACTAGTGAACATTTTTAAGTAAAACTGTTTTTTTTTTTTTTTAATTATTATTTTCAAAGTTATTATTTTTATGTTTCTCACACCTTAAGATAACATTCAATATTCTGAATAAACACAGAATCATAGAGTCATAGAAACAATCATAGAATCATAGAATGGTTTGGATTGGAAGAGACATTAGAACATCTAATTCCAACCTCCATGCCATAGGCAGGGATACCCTCCACTAGACCAGGTTGCTCCAAGCCTCATCCAACTTGGCCTTCAACACTTCCAGGTACAGGGCATCCATAGCTTCTCTGGGCAACCTGTCCCAGTACCTCACTACCTTCTGAGTGAAGAATTTTTTCCTTATATCTAATCCAAATCTCCCTTTTTTAATTTAACGCCATTCCCCCTTGTCCTATCACTACACTCTCTGACAAAGACTCCCTCTACAGCTTTCCTGTAGGCCTCCTTTAGATACTGGAAGGTTGTTATAAGGTCTCCCTGAAGCCTTCTGTTCTCCAGGCTGAACAACCCCAAATCTGTCATCCTGTCTTCATAGGAGAGGTGTTCCAGCCTCTCATCATCCTTGTGACTCTCCTCTGGACTCATTCTAATACTTCTGTGCCCTTCTTTTGCTAGCAAGCTGTTCTTTGATGGATTTTTCCTTTAAATTTTAGATGACTAAAGACATGTATGCAGATTTTGTAGAAGTGATTTAAATTTTGTCACTGTTTTTCACATACTTCAATTTGAATCACTTTCTCTCTTACATTTTATGTTAAAGAACTTATGCATCAGATTTCTTACAATTCAAAGACTCACAAAATAGAGAATGTATTGTCTTCTGCTTAAAAATATAGCAGATCATTGGTATTGATCATATATCTATGCACTTACAAATATTTAATTAATTGATTCACCATTGATACTTCAGGTGCTAAGTAGATTGAATCCTCAGAGAGCTAAAGCACAGAAAAATAGGAAGATCTATTTAACTTTCTTCAGTTCAATCTATTATTTTGATCTTTTAGTCCAGTGGTTGAGATAACTAAAGGGAAGGCAAAAAATGTTAATATGGAGGAAAAACATAAGAGCAAATGGTGAGTTTGGGAGATAGAAAGATTTAAAAAGTAGAGTGCTAAAGGTGGGTATTAAGGTGGACCTCTTGCCCTATCTCATTTTCAGTAGATGCTCAGTGGCTTTTAACTTTGTTGGTTGCTGAGAGATGGAGTGGAGAAGTATGAAGGTAAGCAGTATGGAATTGAGTTTTTTGTTTGTTTGTTTGTTTTTATTATTATTATTATTATTATTTTACTTTTACCAGGTTAAACATTATGTCTAAACTTCCTAAAAATTGCATTTTAAAATATTGTGTTCCATACTTTTTGAAGGTCTCTGCAGTGGAGATTTTGTCATTGCTGATTGCAATGCATAGTTTTAGAATAGATCTGCCAGGGAATTCTTAATATCCAAGTTAGTGTTTTGCTTTCCTCTGGAATGCATAGGAAGATGTTCACATCTGAAAAGAAGATACAGAAAAATGGTGTTAGTGCAAAGTTTTTCTCTGATGCAGGTGGATAGATTTTTCTCCTTCTTGCAGCAGTAGCAGCAGTTCAGTAGAACAAAGCACAGTTTCAGGAGTTATGAGAGATAACTTCTGTTGACTTCTACTGGAATGAATATTGTAAATGACTGTAAAAGCCCAGCACAATGAGTAAGCTACTACACAAAGTAGACAAAGAGGAGAGATATACTAAACAGACTTAAATTTTTTCTTTGGGTGGCACGTGTGTACTCAGATTCACAGCTCTAAATGTGGTATTGGACAGTTATTTAATAAATTCATTTATAATGCGTGTGTCTATAGTTAAGCAATATTGATAACATCCTTTGAAAATTTCCCTACAATATAGGCTGATGCTGCTTTTTTCAATGTTTTTAAATTTAGGTTTTAAAGTATTATTATAAGTGTGCCGGCTTTAGACTCTTCTTCTGCTTGAAGAAATATATCTTTTTCATAAGACCATGATGTGTTCTGCAACAGTGAGTGGTCTTGAAGGTGTTCCATCTCAGAGGAAATAATTAAGTATATATTAAGTAATTGTTGACTTTACAGAAGAGTAAACACTTGTATGAGAGAAAACCTGGATTACAAACTTTTGCCATACTCCTGCCATTTTGAAGCTATTTTGGTCCCAAGGGAACATCTTCCCATAAAGATTTCTGTGACAGCTTGTGCATGAGGCATGAGAGAACAAAAGAACGTCACGTTGTTTGTTTTATGGGAAGATGGTAAAGACTAGATGAAGAGAAGCTGGAGAATATGAACCACTTTTGAACCTGATCAGAGCATAACTCCTAAATACCAAAATGAATTTAGTCTATAAATGAAGTACATCCACTTTTTAACCTCTTCAGAGCTAGACGGTAGTACAGGAAGATGAGTTTTGAGTGCATAAAAGCTGGCATTTTATGCCAAGAGCAAAAGTTAAATAATCCTCTTTCAAGAACCTTCAAAGAACATACTATGATCAAGACATTTTCCTAACCTTTAGTATATGTCTGTGATTCTGTGATTCCGTGATTCTATATTTAATACAACTTAATCTTCCCTGTTTACATAAATTAAGAACATTTTCAAACATTTTCCCAATTTTGAACTAAAATCTTTTTTTTTACCTCCATATCTCCTTCACAGTTAGGAAGGGCAATATAGGTCCATTTAGCTCAAATTGGACTTTTAATAATAAATAATAAATATTAAAAATATTAATATTATTAATATTTTAAATATTAAATATTTTAATAATAAATAATAAAGCAATACTTTTAACTGATTATTCACTTTATCTTTTATTTTATTTTGTAAGTATATTTGTCATTTTCTGTACTGTATTTGATTCCTGTCTAAAGCTCTGTCTTTCATTTGGAGACTTATTGTAACTTTTTGAACTTGAAGACACTTAAATACCAGCAATATGTGATTTTATTTATTTATTTATTTATTTATGTGTTTGACCTTAGTTCTATGAGAAGTAAACTCTGCTGTGTTAGAGTGCCCTCAGTCATGTGGGTGGTAATTATATTGATTCCAAACCAACAGCTACAGTAGCTTTCAACTTTGTCTTACAATTTTCATCTCCGTTATGTGATTCAAGCATAACTGTTTTGGGAAGTGAATACAAAGTTTTAATGTAGTTAGATTGACAAAAGAGCTTCATGAGGAAATAATTTTTTCCTTCCATACTGCAAATGTAAAAAAACCAAACAAACAAAAAAACATCTTTCCAGACTTGCTGTGGGAAGGTAAGACTGGAGTTTGGCACAGTTTGTCAGATTTTAGGAAATACTGGCCTACCCTTTTGAGACAGCAATTTGAGACACACTCGTGAAAGCTTGAAAGGCTATTTTGCTAATACAAACTCTTGCTGAGTTTTAATGGATTTGTCTTCAGCTGAGATGGTTGACCACAAATGAAATCCATTGGATCATTATGTAATTGGAAAATACAAAATAGAAATCAAGTCAGTGTTCTGTACTTGAGATAAATTCCTATTTTGTCTTGATTGGGAAACAAGCAAAAAACAACAAAAATAATAAAACAAATGACCTAACAGGACAAGTGAAGTTACTTTGGAAGCCAAATAAAGCAATCCATAAACTATATACCTGCATTCCAAAATTAAAACATATGTTTACAATATAAAAAAAAAAAAAAAAGAAAACAAAACAACGACAAAAAAAAAAAAAAAAAAAAAGAGGCAAAGTCTTTTTTTGGCTTTCAAACTACATGAAAATGAAAAGCTATTGCTAATCAATGCATGTGATTTATATATTATTATTTCTGTTTCAAATATGACCTTTTTCCTTTGTGAAATTGAAACATAATAAATCAGAAACTAATAAATGATTTTAGAGATTTCATTAGTGCAGTCTGAGATAAGATTATTTGTAGGGATTCTTTACTTGGATGAGGGAATGGAGTGCACTGTCAGCAAGTTTGCTGATGACACTAAACTGGGAGGAGTGGCTGACATGCCAGAAAGCTGTGCTACCATCCAGCACAACCTCAGCTGGCTGGAGAATTGGTCAGGGAGAAATTTAATGAAATATAACAAGGGCAAGTGTAGAGTCTTGCATCTGGGCAAGAACAACTCCAGACAGCAGTATAAGTTGGGGACTGCCCTGCTGGAGAGCAGTGAAGGGGAGAGGGACCTGGGGGTCCTGGTGGGCAACAGGGTGACCATGAGCCAGCACTGTGCCCTTCTGCCCACAAAGGCCAATGACATCACGGGTGTATCAGAAGGGGTGCAGTTAGTAGGTTGAGAGAGGTTCTCCTCCCCTTTACTCTTCCCTGGAGAGACCACATCTGGAATATTGCATCCAGTTCTGGGCCCCTCAGTTCAAGAAGGACAGGGAACTTCTTGAGAGAGTCCAGTGCAGAGCCATGAGGATGATTAAGGGAGTGGAGCATCTCGCTTTTGAGGAAAGTCTGAGGGAGCTGAGTCTCTTTAGCTTGGAGAAGACTGAGGGGTGACCTTATTAATGTTTATAAATATGTAATACAAAGGGTGAGTGTCAGGAGGACAGAGCCAGGCTCTTAGTGACATCTAATGATAGGACAAGAGGCAATGGTTACAAGCTGGAACATAGGAGTTTCTGCTTAAATATTAGATGAAACTTTTTCACAGAGAGGGTGACAGAATACTGGAACAAGCTGCCCAGGGAGGTTGTGGAATCTCCTTCTCTGGAGACATTCAAAACCCACCTGGACACATTTCCGTGTGTAATGGTTTTACTCGGGTGGGCGGCCGAGTTCCACCATAACCGCTCTTTCATTCCCCCTCCTCAAAGAAGAGCGAGGAGAAAATATGATGAAAGGGGCTCAAGGGTTGAGATAAGGACGAAGAGATCGAGCAATAATTATCGTGATGGGCAAAACAGACTCAGCAAAGAGAGATAGTAAGATTTATTGCCTATTACTAACAAGCTAGAGAAGTGAGAAACAAAGGGAAGAAACTGAAAGCACCTTCCCCCCCCCCGTCCACCCTATTCCATCTCCTCCCCCCGAGCGGCGCAGGGGAACAGGGGAAAGAGGGTTATGGTCAATCTACAGCACTTCTTCTCTGCTTCTCCTTCTCGGTCACTCTTGTCCCCTGTGCTGTGGGGTGCCACCCACGGGATACAGTCTTTGCCAAACTGATCCAGCGTGGGCTGTCCACAGGCAGCAGCTCTTCAAGAACTGCTCCAGATATGGGTCCGTACCACGGGGTCCATCCCTCAGGAGCAAACTGCTCCAACCTGGGTCCCCCACGGGCAGCAGCTCCTGTCGGGTCACCTGCTCCTGCGTGATCTCCTCTCCACGGGCTACAGGTCCGGCCTGGAATCTGCTCCGGCAGGGGTCTTCCACAGGCTGCAGTCTCCATCGGCGCAGGTCCACCTGCTCCACCATGGTCTCCTCCACAGGCTGCAGCATGGAACCCTCCTCCAACATGGTATTTCATGGGCTGCAGGGGGACATCCTGCTTCACCATGGTTCTCACCACAGGCCGAAGGGGACTTCTGCTCCAGCGCCTGGAGCACCTCTCCCCCTCCTTCTTCACTGACCTTGGCACCTGCAAGGCTGTTTCTCACTCCTCTCACCCTCCCAGCTGCTGAGTGGTGCAGCGTTTTTTTCCCAGTCTTAAATATGCTCTCACAGAGGTACAAAACAACATCACTTATTGGCTCAGCTCTGGTCAGCAGTGGGGCCCTTACCAAACATGGGGCAGCTTCTAGATCCTTCTCACAGAAGCCACCCCTATGGCTCCCTGCTACCAAAACCTTGCCACGTAAACCCACTACACCGTGTGACATGATTTAGGTATTCCTGCTCTGGCAGGGGGATTGGACTAGATGATCTTTCAAGGTCCTATCCAATCCTTAACATTTTGTGATTCTGTGATTCTTTGTGAATCTCTGCATCCCACATTGGCATTAGATAGAGGAATTCTGTTCTCACAACCATAAATGAGGATAGCATTTGGCCTCCCACCTCATCTGTCACACTGACATGTAAATAGTAGCACTTTATGCCAAACAGACCTGGAATGAATTTTCCTGCAGCAGAGTGTATAAAATAAGCAGCAAAGACAGATCTGTACGAAGAACCAAGGAACTTCATGATCAGAAAATGTGAACTACAGTCAATTGAGCAACCATGATTTTAGAGACAATAAATGTCAGTGTTATTTGACGTCAGCAATAGAAGAAGACGAGAAGAAGGGGAGGGAAGGCAAGGAGAGGAAAGGATGAGGCAAGGTGAGGCAAGGCAAGAAAAACAGAACTGAAGAAGACAATTAAAATAATTTTAAATATATGAATACCAGGATATAAATATTCCATTGTATGCATATATAATTATAAGGCTATAAAGTGGGGTTTCTCATCTGTCTTTATATGCAGGTCTATTTTTTTTTCAAATTCTCCCTTTTGTAGTTTATTAAAATTCTGTCTGAAAGTTTATTCAAGAAAGAAACCAGTTACTCTTGCCTTTCAACTGGGTTTATTTATTTTCCTTCTGAAGTGAAAGAAAAATAATGTGAAAAGTTATTACAAAACAAAATTATTCAGTCTGCCATTTCAATTGTCTTCTGATAAATGTCACCATTAGATAAAAGATAAAACAAGCTACTTGGTTCTTTTATAAATATTATTTCCAAGCTTGTCTTCATCACAACTATACTCCGTTTTTTTTTTGTTTGTTTGTTTGTTTGTTTGTTTTATTTCTACTGATCTTTTGTGGGTCACACATTTTTGCTTGGCTCATCTTGTACAACTGGGAATAATTTGCTGCAAATCCATGTCCTGTGAAGCACTAGTGCTCTTAATTCCCTGCAGCTTTCAAGGTCAGCAACAGATGTGGCCCAAAGCTCTGCTCTTTGATTCTTGACCTTCACTGAGTGATTCTCTTACAACTTGGGAGGGACATCATAATTAGATAAAATTCTTGCCTATCTTTATTATAGGGCACCAGATTAAACTCTCTGCATGTTTGATGAGAAGTGAAGTGATTGTTTTCCCCACTTCAAATGCTTCTGAATGTTTTTTCATTTATGTTGCATTCTGATGGTTCTGAAAGGCTGTAAGAAAAAGGAAAAAAAAAAAAAAAAGTTTCTTACAAAACCTTGGCTTCTTTTGATGAGAATTCTTTCAAATATATTCTTATTTTGCTTTTGTATATTTTGTGCACCCATCTGAAAAAGGTGGCAGTTTACTTGAGGAAAGTAAATAAAAACAAGCTGAAAACATTTTAGATAAACTCCAGTCACAAATCATTTCAAGGTCTCAATAAAATACACAATATAAAATTGTAATTAAAGATAAAGTCAAATGGATTTATTATTATTATTATAATTTTTAAATTATTTTGGAAGTGGATGATCTTTTTAAGAGGAGAAGATAAAGTATTTATTCTGTTGCATCTGAAATGACAAACATCCTAATGATAATTTTATTTTAGTAAAAAGATTTACAAAAGCAATTTAGTTCCAGAACACATTGCTGCAGGCACTCACCAGGCAGATGTGACAACACAGCATATTATCAGTAGAGTAAGAGGTGAGATGTTTAAGAAGAAGAAAAAAAAAAATGGTGGCCTTATGAAATTAGAGAAAAGAGCAGAATTGGTTTAGAATAGAAATTTGGTGGAAATTCCTAACAGTGGCAGACACTTGATAGCAAAAATCAGTCTCTATTAATCACTTTCAATTTATGTGCTTCCACTTTTGTACTCCCTGTATTATTTTCAACTTGTTTTTCAGTGTCTGATTAACACATCTCTGGGGGTAAATATGGCAAGATTCCTTTTGGAATCTGTTCACAATCAATCTCACATCATATACAGATTAGTGTGTTATTTTTTCCTCTGCTTCTTGGAAGTTCTTGGATGTGTTGCAAATTCCCAGACCCTTAGACGCAGATATATTTCTGATTTATCCTTCTGGTAACTGTGTTATTAAAAACAAGAATAAGCTTAAAATTAATAGAAGTTGGCTTCAAGATGGCTATCTCTAAAATACAAAATGTAAAACAAACAAACAAACAAAAAACACTCCAACACTTACATTATTTCATTGTTTTTACGATTATTATTTTTCTGTGAACTCCTATTGTAGGAGACCAAATTCCAAGAGACTGCCTCGAGACTGCAGTTTTACTGTTCTGTCCTGCAGATAACCTGGATTATAGTCTGTCATAGTTTCTTGGTCTCGTGTCCTAACTACTGATTGAGCACATAATTATAAAAAAATAAACAAAATAAATAAATAAATAAGTCAATTGCCCAAAGTGCAAAAGCTGTTTCCAGGTCCCCAGGGGACCATGCTTGAGTGTTAGGTTGTGCTGGTTTTACATTGCTGGACAGCTGAACACCACCACAATCGCTCTCTCACTCCTGCTCCTCAGAAGAAGAGGGGAAGAAGAAAAGGAAAGAAACATCTCACGGGTTGAGATAAGGATAATTTAATTAAAGGAAAAAATAATTATTAAGGAAAAATATTACTAATTAAAGAAAAAAAAAAGGAAAGAGGAAAGGGGGAAAACTAAGAAACACAGAACAAAACAAAACAAAACAAAACAAACAAACAAACAAACAAACAGAAAAAGCTGTGTGGAAGTACAGAGGAAAGAAATTACTCTCTAATTCTTACTAATAAACAATGCTTGACCACATCCTTGAAACAGGGCCTCAACACATGTAGCCATTGTTTGGGAGGACAGACATTTTAACAAGAACCCATCCCTCCCCTCTTCTTCCTTTTTCCACCTTTTATTGCTGAGTGTGACATTATATGGTATGGAATATCCCCTTGATTTGTTTAGGTCAGCTGCTCTGGTGATGCTCCTTCCTCACTTTTTGCCTACCCCCAGCCTGCTGGCTCCGGGGGTCTTGGAGGAAGTCCTGATGCTGTGCTGGTATTGCTGAGCAGTACACACTACACTGGTGTGATACCAGTGCTGTTCTAGCTACAGGTGCAGAGCACAGCACTGTATGGGCTGCTGCATGGAAAGTTAACATCCCAGCCAGCCCCAGTACATATGTGTATTCTGTTTCTTGTATTTTTTGTTTATAGCTGCAATTGGCAAGTTTTAAGGGCTTGAATTTCTTTTGTCTCGCGCCAGGTTTTATCGCGGTTTGAACTAGTACTTCTCATTATATTCTGTCTTCTAGTCTTCACAGTTATTTTAATTCATTCACTCCACTACAGTGTATTGACATTAATAAAGATGATGTATTTTCCTACCAGTTAGTTCTTTCTATTACTTCCGGCAACATCTGATTTTCTTACTTAAGTCCTTGTCTAAGTATACCTCTCCCAGTTAACCTCAGTCTACATGTTCATTCATCATATTTCTGACTGTCTCATTAGCCACAGTACTTTCTTTTGCCTTCAATATCAGACTACATAATTTAGGAATATAAGTCCTGAGAATGTCCAAATTCATGTTTTGGAACTTTCAACAAGGCCTTTCTTTTGCCTTCAATATCAGACTACATCATTTAGGAATATGACTCCTGAGAATGTCCAAATTCATGTTTGGACCTTTCAGCAAGGCCAAATGCTGGGTCCTGCACCTGGGACACAACAACCCCAAACAGAGCTACAGGCTGGGAGATGTGTGGATAGAAAGCTGCCTGGCAGAAAAGGACCTGGGAGTTTTGGTTGACAGTTGGCTGAATATGAGCCAGCAGTGTGCTCAGGTGGCCAAGAAGGCCAACAGCATCCTGGCTTGCATAAGAAACAGCATGGCCAGCAGGTCCAGGGATGTGATTGTCCCCCTGTACTCGGCTCTGGTGAGGATGCACCTCGAGCACTGTGTTCAGTTTTGGGCCCCTCACTACAAGAAGGACATGGAGGTGCTTGAGCGAGTCCAGAGAAGGGCTATGAAGCTGGTGAAGGGTCTGGAGAACAAGTCTTACGAGGAGTGGCTGAGGGAGCTGGGGTTGTTCAGCCTGGAGAAGAGGAGGCTCAGGGGCGACCTTATCGCACTCTACAGGTACCTGGAAGGAGGCTGTAGCGAGGTGGCGGTTGGTCTATTCTCCCATGTGCTTGGTGACAGGGGGAATGGACTAAAGTTGCGCCAGGGAAGGTTTAGGTTGGATATTAGGAAAAACTTCTTGACTGAAAGGGTTGTTAAGCATTGCAATGGGCTGCCCATGGAAGTGGTTGAGTCACCATCCCTGGAGGTCTTTAAAGGACGTTTAGATGTAGAGCTTAGGGATATGGCTTAGTGGAGGACTTGTTAGTGTTAGGTCAGAGGTTGGACTCGATGATCTCTTCCAACCTAGACTATTCTGTGATTCTTTGGTTCTGTGAAGGCGTTCTTTATATTAAGACCCATAAGGGCTTGAACAAATTTGTTCAAGCTCAAATTTGTATTGATTTGCTGCGTGTATTATATTAAAATTACTGATCAATAAGAAACCAGCAAAAGTTTGTGAAGCATAATGCCTTTACTCTGCGATATTGAACCAAGGATGCCTGGAGAAAAATAATGAATGGTTTCTACACCAAGATTAAATAAAGAAATGAGGAACTCCTTCAGGTTTTCCATAGCTGCAGCTTTATCACTTTCACAATCACAATACACAATCACAATCACAATAAACACATGCTCTGAATCTCTGATCTTTAATGGCTAAAATAAGAATGAGTACCACAAATGTACAGTAAATGTTCTTGACCTAGGATTTCATCTAATTTGGAAAATATTGCATACTAAGGGCAGCTTTGTGTCATAGAATAGGATGCAGGTATTTCGTAGTTGGCAATTTGAAAAGAATTACTTTAGCAATTCTACAATAATTCTAAAATCCCTGTTTTCCAATAACATCAATGTAAATTTGCTACAACACATTCTCTTTTACACTCTATTAATGCTGTAAGCTTAAATTTTAATCTTGTGGTCAGATCTTACTTTATGATGCTGATTAATCTTCTAAAATTACAATAGCCTCTATTTTTTATCATTTACTACTTGAACTTTGCCATTTTCCACTGGCAAAACTGAATTACTGAGAAGATATTTTCATACATGCACCTGTAAACAGTGCCAAAGAACCCCAACAAACGACATCAATAAGCTGTTTAGTTAAATAATATCTGTATTATCTTTTCAAAAAAAAAAAAAAAAAAATCCCCAACAACTTAAAAATGCATAGTTTTATTAATTATAATAATAATAACAATCTTTTTTACTGGTAGTCCAAGTTGAATATTGTAGTAGTAAGCAAATGTAACTTTCTAAACTTAATCTTTATTAATAAGTATCATCACTTTCTCTGTGTTTTCAGAATCTGGATTTTTCTTTTTTATTTTTATTTTTATTAATACTATTTAAATTGTTGTATAGATATGTTCTTTGTTGTTGTTGTTGCTCTTACTTGTTTAAAAAAAAATAGTATCTAGGTCCAAAACTCAATGTTATTATCACAAAGCCAAACATATTATAATGTTTCTAGGTTAGTTGAATATAAAATTTTCAAGTAGATGAGAAATACATCTTAGTTAGGATTTCTCTGCTAAGATTCATAGATTTTTTATTATTATTATTTTACCCTCCAAAACGATAAAAAAATTTCCCTGCTTAGACTAAAGTTAATTAAGTAATAACATTACAGTTATTATTGTTTTAAATAAGTGGCATATATCCTAATCTATAATTTATATTACATTTTGAAACTAAATAATGAAAAAGTCTTTGGGGAATAGCTTTAATATAACAGCTATCCTTCACTGTAAATTAATATTTTTCTCTATGAAATATCTGTAATCTTGTAATCTTGCATTATGTCTCAAAATATTTGCAATACACCTCTTTTATAAGTTCTTATAAAAGAAACAACAAAAACTGCCAGAAGAAAGGCATAAAACACTGAAATACCTTTTATTTTTCATCCTCTCTGGCTATTAAAAACAAGAACAACAAAACAAACAAACACATACAAAACCACTATTCAAATAATATAGTCTTAAGGATCATGAATTTTCATTGCACTGATTTGTAACACTGTTGAACAACCACTAAAGGCAAAAATCTTGACAGATTTTAGGTTTCAGATTTTGTAGAGCAGAATAAATTACTCAGTTGAATTGTTATATATGAGAGTAGTGGGTTAAAAATGATCTTATATAACATCTGTGTTTAGTGAAACAACCTAGCTAGACCCATGATAGTATCTTTATCCATACAAGGTTCAAAACACAGAAAATCTTCAAGGAAAAGAGCTGAACAATCAATAACAATAAAATAAAATCTCAAGAAATTTTACGAAGTTTCTGAAGTTACTTAGGTAAATTAGGTAGTTATACTGTAAATGTCTATAAGTTCATAAACACAAGCATTAATATTAACTTGCTTAAGCATCTCAGAAATAACACACTAAACAGCTTTTCAATGTTGTTCTCCTTCTTTTATACTGTATAGCCTCTTTTTGTTGTCCTATCAATGACAAGGAAGTTGACAATCACTATGGAAAATAGAGATGATGTCCCACATCCAAGTATGTAATGAATTATGTTGAGAGAGTAAATTTCAAACCCAGCAAACTTTTAGACAAAGACAGTACACATAAATAAGTTTTATTTATTTATTTATTTAAAGCATTTTGGGGACTCTTAACTACCAGTAAGACAATAATATTTTTTTGCATTAGTATAAGCAGCCCTTTGTTCATTCATTTTGATTGTCCTTTAGTTGTGATCCTTTTAAGTCTGTTTTTTATGTATTTTTTTTTAGGACACAGTCACATTTGTTCACAGTTTTATATAGGAAATATGAATATAAATTAAATAATGATATAAAAGAACCCTAGAAATACGAAACTGCACAATGCTGAAATTGAGCAATAGCATTTTGCAGAGTTTATGAACTATTCACTTATGCCACAAAACTACTGAAAAGTTTCCCAGTGTTTTTCTGCTTTGGTTCAGGATTTTACATGATTCTAATCCAAGGAAGTCTAACAGGCAGCAGACAATTTTCTCTCTCTTCTTAGACAACGTGAAATGTACAACTAAATGACTGACACACAGCCCAGCACTGCCCAGACTAGTTCTGCACCAGGCACCAGACTTTCCAGACAGCTGACAGTGAGACCCAGCAAATAGCATATGGCTCTCTATGGTGTTCTTAATCCTGATGAGTAAGAATTTTAATTATTATGAAAGGGGAAAAAAAAATAATAAAAAAAAATAAATAATAATAAAAAAATCACTGCCTGGTGTTTAGTGCTTCTTCCAAATTTAGGTAGAATGTAAGTGATCTAGAGAGGACCTTGCTCTGTGTTCCTTGGAAATTAACGCTCTAACAAGATGATCCACTGGCACAAATACTACCTCCGATTTGCTTTTTAGTCTACACATCCTCAGGAATCTTTTTTAGCATCTCAAAGCTCCTCTGAAGAGAATCATCCATTTTTCAGAATCATTTTGATTCTCTTACAGCTGTACCTTGACACAGGATGTGAAGTATGGTAAGTACTGCTCAGCAAATGTATGTTTCCATTCACAATGTGGTTTAGAATTCCACACAGGTTTACAAAAGGCAAGTTTTAATGTTCTTTACATGGAAATGTTCTGAATTATTCCAGTAAAATAGCCAGGAAGGAACATAGAAAACAATTTACACTAACAGTTGTATTGTTATTAGTATGTGGGTTTTGCTGCTTTTGTTCTTATTAATTTATTATTTTGTTAGCATTAGTAGAGTAGCAGAAGTGATACACCTGATTTATAACTGAGTAGTTAACTTAAACACAGTAAAATGTGTTTAAATATACACATTAATAAATATATTGATCAATAGGATATGGCAAAATTTCACATATAAAATGTTGTAGATGTAGCCTGCCAAAGCATTATGTGTATAATTGATTTATCAGCTTTATTTTATTATTTATTTTTTTTCCCCTCTCTCAAGGAAAGCTAAGCCTGCAGACAAGCAAAAGACAGATGTTTGAGCTGACTTTCACCCTATGCAATCTAACGGTGCAGGTTAATAACTTGGTCTATTTTTGTGAAAGAAAATTGAAGCCATTCTTTCACTTGTTTTCAATACAAACTGCAAAAGGGAAGGTATTATAAACAATGAACAATCCAGTCCCCCAGTGCACTGCAATTCCAACTTGGAATTTCAGCGTGACCTTAAATAAAGCCCACTATTCACTAGTTTTAGAAAACTGTAATGATGCTGGTAAAACATCAAAGACAGTTAAGCCTGCTTTGGTAATAATGAAAGAGAAGTATTGATACAACTTTTCAAAAGCCGCATTCTTCAACAGACCTGGCTAAAAACTGACAGCAGCTGCAATTTAATCTGTTTCTCCTTTAGTGAAACAATGTGTACAGGATGGAAAGTGTCAAGTGGAAGGGGAGAGCTCTTGTTTTCTGAGAACTGCAAAGGTGGCTTAGGAATACTTGCAATGCCTACATAGCACCAATCACTTTGTCTTATTGGGGTGACACTGTTTTCCAGACACTAGAAAAGTGAAATTTTCTGTTTCCTAAAAAATATCTATCTTTACAGTTTGCCATTTTTTCTAAATGACTTCTCACTAAGTGAACCTATCTAGTTGAATATAGAGGCCAAAATATATTTTAAGTAAAGTACATGTGTGTGTGTTTGCACATATAAAGGTCCTGCAAACCTAGCAAGCAAACAGTCAAAACACCACAATTAACAAACCTCTATAAAGCACATTATATATGAGGTGCTGTAACTCTGACTTAAAATGATAAAATTTGCTTATGGTCAGGGTATTTTCTCTTTGAAATGGCAAGCTGAGCTTAAACTTACACAGCATGTTTTAACACCATTTTTCAATTTAATCTAAATCAAACTGTTACCGTGGAAAACATTTTCCTCCTTTATTGAATATAGATGTAACTCCCTTGGTGTTTGACATGAATGTTTATTCCTCACTGGTCTAAAATATGTTGAGAAAACTAGCACACAGATATTTATGTTTCTGTTACTCTTAATGAGAACACTTTGTGTAAATTTCCATACATCCACATGAAATATTCTCTGGAGGCCTTCTACAGAAAAAGAAAGAACCCCTAAATGCATAACAGAATTTTAGCTTACCTAGAGAGATTTGGAGTCTCTACAAAAGCCTTTTCTGAATTGGCGGGGAGGGGGGGGGGGGGGTGGAGGGAAGAACATCCATGGATGATCCACAATGAGGCAAGGTCACCCCTGAGGTCAAGGCACTCCATGTGTCACCCATGCCAGACTGGGGACTGAAGCTGAGCCTGGGGTACAGGAAGGGAAATTGCTTCCCTAATTTTTTTGTTTGACTACTTTTCTTCTTTTCCCAATGCATGAATACCTAAATAAATATTTATGTAAGATGAAAGTAAATTAAATTAAGTAAAATTACATGAGTTGTGACTGTTTGGCCTGAAAAAACCTAAACATTATGAACAACACAGCAAAAATGTTGTGGTTATTATGGCTCTATCAGATAGAACAGAGCAGCAAAAGTATCATGAAAAGGATCTGCTTTACTCTCAATTCTTCACCTGTAGACCTACTTTTCCATTACTGAAAATAAGACAGGAAAATGCTTTCCAGAATGGCTTTGCAACGGTTGCTGTTTCTTGGGAGTGTTTCAGCCTCACTTGCCAAGGAGGCAGCCTGCGTATGCAAAGCTGTGCTCATTCCAACATTGCAGTCCTAACTTTTGACAACAACCCCTGATGTATTTTTGCTGAATATATAATTGTAAAATATGTAAAATAATGTGTCTAGAAAAGTCTTCTTTTTTGTTTACTATTGTTCTTTCTTTGTTGGTTTTCTGTTCATTTAATAAATGAAGGGAAGGAAATCTTTTTTTTTTAGGCAATATTTTTCAACTCTGGAGAATTCCCCTACCTCCTGCTCTATTAACAGTTCCTTATACAACTTTTAAACTAGTTAATTGTAACCATTTAAGAACCTTCATAAGCATAAGACATTATAAAGAATTAAAAATTATTTCTAATTATATATTTTATTTATTCTCACGTAATATTTAATTTAAAAATGCACTTCACAGTGCCTATAGTTCCACAAGGTCTACCCTCCGGCCCTTCTTGTAGATGGGTGTCACATTTGCAATCCGCCAGTTAAGTGGGACCTCCCCCGATAGCCAGGACTGCTGATAAATGATGGAAAGTGGCTTGGCCAGCTCTTCCGCCAGTTCTCGCAGTACCCTCGGGTGGATCCCATCCGGCCCCATTGACTTGCGTACATCCAAATGCTGTAGCAGGTCACCAAACATCTCCTTGTGGATTGTGGGGGCCACATTCTGCTCCTCATCCCCTTCCACCAGCTCAGGGTACTGGGCGTCCAGAGAACAACTGGTTTTGCTGCTAAAGACTGAGTCAAAGAAGGCGTTAAGCACCTCGGCTTTATCCTCATCTCTGGTAAGTAAGTTTCCCCCCGCATCCAGTAAAGGGTGGAGATTCTCCTTAGTCCTCCTTTTGGTATTGATGTATTTATAAAAACATTTTTTGTTGTCTTTAACAGCAGTAGCCAGATTGAGCTCCAGATGAGCTTTGGCCTTTCTAATTTTGTCCCTGCACCGCCTCGCAACATCCTTGTAGTCCCCTTGAGTGGCCCGCCCTCTTTTCCAAAGATTATAAACCCTCTTTTTTCTCCTAAGCTCTAGCCACAACTCTTTGTTCAGCAAGGCCGGTCTTCTTCCTCGCCAGCTCGTCTTTGGGCATGTGGGGACCGACCGCTCCTGAGCCATTAAGATTTCTTTCTTGAAGAGCACCCAGCCTTCCTGGGCTCCTCTGTCCTTCAGAACCACTTCCCAAGGGACTCTGCCAACCAGTGCCCTGAACAGCTCAAAGTCAGCCCTCCGGAAGTCTAAGACAGAGGTTTTACTGGTCTATTACTTAAAATATCCAAGCTTTGAATGTGTTGATTAACTTATGCTCTCTAAATCTCTCTCTCTCTAAATCTGTATAAATATTTAAGTGGATCTTCAGACCCTTACATCAGACCTTTGTTCAATGTTTGAGTATTCAAAGTATATTCAGAGTATTCTAAGTATTTAATTTATTATTATAATTACTGTTATATTTTTTTAAAAAAATGAATATATCTCTAAAAAAAAATCATTCAGCATAATTTATCATACTTCATAATATTGATATTTCAACATTCATAGTTTTGAATTCATAACATTCATTATGAATATAAATCAATATTCATAATATTGAATTGTATATCATTCAATATACATATATTATGAAGAAAGAACATTGCAAGTCAAGGTTTCATTGAATATGAGAAATCATCAAATGGTAGAAAAATCACACAAGCATTGTCAGTGCTGAGCTTTCAGTCTTCCACTGTTAACTAAGCAAATATCTGTTATCTGAAAATTACAAATTTACCAGAGCATAGTAAATGCAAGCAGAATACAAAATTTATTATGTTGATACCTATAATGATAATCCTAACGAGGGCTACAAGCTTTACAGAAGTGATAGGCAGCAAAATAGGGGAAAAGGTATTGGCCGTTTCATTAAGAAATTAATAGATTAAAAAGAGTTGCCTCTGAGAAACAGCCACAGATAGGCTGAGAGCTTGTGGGTAAAATTTAAGGACCAAAACAATAAAGGACACCAGGCTGAGGTCTACTACAGGCTGCCTGATGAAAAGGAGCCTGTTGACAAGGGCTTCCTGCTACAAGAAGCTAAAAGAAACATCACACTTGCAGGCTCTCATCCTGATGGAGGATTTCAAAAACGTGGATATCTGCTGAGAGAAGTACACAGTGGCCTTTAAGCAGTCTGTGGGGTGTGTTGAGGAAATCTTCCTGATCTAGGTCTTAAACAAAAAAGAGGAAACTTATTACTGGACCTGGTGCTTGCCAGGTGCTTACCAATGCAGATGAATTCATTAAAGAGGTCAAGATCTGGGGCAGTCTGGACTTCTGCAACTGTGCCCTGAGTTGAGTTCATAATCTTGAGGAATACAGGCCTGTCAAAGAGCAAAGGCTGACCTTTCAAAGGATGAACTTAAGATATATTTCTACATATTTACGTTTTCTGCATAAAGTTATTAGTAAAATGTATAGAGGTAAAGAAGTCTTTCAGAACTTATATAAAGCAGGTCATCACACTTAACCAAAACTTTCACCCAATATTATTATATTACTAAGTTCCAATTCTCTTTCTTTCTTTCTTTCTTTCTTTCTTTCTTTCTTTCTTTCTTTCT
>CM021765.1:147363136-147375306 GCA_011076525.1 Nettapus auritus
AGAAGGAGAAGGAGAAGGAGAAGGAGAAGGAGAAGGAGAAGGAGAAGAATAGAATCATAGAATATCCCGAGTTGGAAGGGACCCATAAGGATCATCAATCCAACTCCTGGCACTACTTTTGGTCTACCCAAAAGTTTAGACCATGTGACTAAGTGCACAGTCCAATCTCTTCTTAAATTCAGATAGGCTCAGTTAAGTGACTACTTCACTGGGGAGCCTGTTCCAATGTGCAACCACCCTCTCGGTGAAGAACCTCCTCCTGATGTCCAGAATAAGAACAAGAACAAAGGCCAGAGGACAATCAAACAAAACTAAGTGACAGTGTCTGCAAATTTACTGCAGAAAAGGTGGCAGAATAGAATCAAGAGGATGGTCATCCCAGAATGACATTGTAATAATTTGGATGTGAGGTCACCAAACTACAAATGACTGACTGGAAAAAATTTCTTCTTGGTAAAATCATGTGGAGCGGAAGAAAGAAAGAAAATCTATTTCTGTTGCATCATAGATATCCAGTAAAATAAAATAAAATAAAATAACTAAAAAATAAAAAAGAAAAAGAAAAACAAATAATAATAATAATAAAAAAAAAAAAAAAAAAACAGTGAACTCAAAAAGCACATTTATTACAGAATAAAAACATAATAAAAATAAGTGCCAGGCAAATCTGCAAAAACAGAAAGGATATTTTTGAGTTATAATTGTGATTATTTACAGTTTGTTATTACTCACAGTGTTTCTTCAGTTTGTTTTTTTTTTTCTTTTCCACCCTTTTTACTCCCTGAAGCAAGAATCCTGACATATATTTTAACAGACGTCTTCAGTGGCCTTAGGTGTCATAGGCTCACCAAGTTATAAGTAATTTTCCTTATGTTGCCAGTCTGACATTTGTTCAAACAAATATATATGTGTTTAATTTTTTGTTTGTTTTCCATAGTTACTATTCAGTATTTTTCTAGATTTCAGAACTATTTATGTAAATAAAGCTTTCTTTTCATGCTTGATACATCAGGGAAATAAATTCCATGATAACAGACACTGATGTTTTAAACATGTGATTGATCATATGGAATATAGTGTGCTGGGAGAAACCAAAGCTACTTATTCAGACATCTCACTTAAGGAGATTTAGTAACAATATTGGTCAATAGAAGTATTTCATTTGCTTTTGAATTTTCTGCAAAACTCAATCAATTATTGATCCCTTTAAAGCCCAGTGCAATTCAGTATTTAAAACATTTTACAAAATTCCCATCCATTTTAAAATGAAATATGGTTATAGCAAGATTTCAAGGATACCCAATGATTTGCTCTTTTCCAAAGTAACAGTTAACTTTGGGAGTAGATAGCAGAGATTTAGAAACCAATGAATCTGAACCATGTGTTTACAGTAGACTTGACTGGTTTAGTTGTCTCAGCTTTAGGTGAACAACATCTGACAATCAATAGAAATTCCAACTCCATCTAACTCTTAAGTCTTATTTCCCCCTCCGTAGACCTCATCAAAACACCACAGCTCAGAAGACCTGAACATGAATAATTACTATTCATTGCTTTTATAATGACATTGTGTTTTGACAATGTTGTGATTTTGAGTGACAGCTCAAAAACAATGCAAACAATGCAAATAAGTAAATAAATAAATAAATCTGACCATATCCCTGAGAGGATTGTCCAAATATTTTCTTAACTCTGGCAGTTCCCTGGGGAGAACACTTCCTTGGGGTGCCTGTTCCAGTGTCTGACCACCCTCTCAGTGAATAATCTTTTACTAACATCAAAACTGAACCTGTTCTTTTGCAACTTTATGCTGTCTCCTGGGGTCCTATTACTGGTCACCAGAGAGAAGAGATCAGTGCCTACCCCTCCACTGCCCTTTATGAGTAAACTGTAGGCCATGATGAGGTGTCTCTTCAGCCTACTCTTCTCCAGGCTGAACAATCCAAATGACTTCAACCACTCCTCATATGTCTTCCCCTCTAGACCCTTTATCATTTTTGTTGCCCTCTTGTGGATGCTAACAGTTTATGTCCTTAACATTGTGGCACCCAAAACTGCACCCAGCACTCAAGGTGAGGCTGCACCAGAGCAGGGCAGGACAATCACTTCCCTCAACGTAGTAACAGTGCTGTGCCTGCTACCCTACCAGCACCCTACCAGCTACTAGGAGGAAAATTAACTCTGTCCTAACTGAAACCAGGGCAGCATCCCAGGACATGGTTGGCCTTTTTGGCCAGGCCACACTGTTGACTTATATTTAACATGTCCTTGACCAAAGCCTCCAGGTTCCTTTCTGTAGAGCTGTTCTCCAGACTCTCAACTCCCCGTCTGTACACAGAGCCAGGGTTGCCCCTTCCCAAGTGCAGAATCTGGCACTTGCTCTTGTTAAACTGAATGCAGTTGTTGATTGCTCAACTCTCTTGTCTGTCAAGATCTTTCTGCAAGGTGTCTCTGCCCTCGAGGGAATCTACAGCTCCTCCTAATTCAGTATCATTTACAAATCTGGTTATTATTCGAGTCCTGCATTCAAGTCGTTTATGAAAACATTAAAGAGAACTGAACATAAAATGGAGCCCTGGGGAACCCCACTTAGTAAGTGGTTCTCTGCATTCAGACTGCTTATTTGAACTGTAGATTTTTTATTGAAAGTGTTCTAAATATAAGCCAATAGCTTTCACAAAGTTGAGACTATTGGAAAAAAAAATAAACTTAAACAAAGACATTTATATAAGTGGGGAGAAAATCATGGTTGTATTTATACTAAAAATCTGATTTGGAAGTATACTTCAGAAAAGTGATATATATACTACATGACAGGTTAAACAGCTTAAATGTTGCATTTTATATTTAACTAACAAAATATCAGATCAGAATGTCCACCAGCTATTTATATACAGGTGATTACAGTCTTATGGAATTAAATAAAAAATATAGCAAGTTATTCTAATTTTATTTTCTCACCTATAGTAATTACTGATATATATTTTTGTTAAAAAAAAAAAAAAAACCTCTGAGATATGCTGATGTAAAGCATGATGTAAGTGTGTGCTACTGTTCAACTAATGAATTTTATAGATGTTTTAGACATGCAATCATAACAATAAAAAAGTCATCTTACAGAAAAAAAAAATAATATCTCAGGCCTACAGGTAAATATGAAATATGTTCTGGTGACTCAGTCCTCTGATAAAAATAAAAAATAAAGTAAGCCTTTTATGGTCCACTTTTTTTTTTTTTTTTTTTTTTTTTTTTTGACATTTTAGTTCTTACATGAAGACTTCTGAGCACATTAGAAACTATTATTAAAAATTTATATAAATGCAAATAAAAGCCTAAACAATATGAGATCAGAACTTATAAACCTTTCATTTTTAACTTAGTATTTGTCACCCCATGGCTGTGTTTCTGTATTACTCACAGGGTAAGATCAAAAAATAATAATAATAATAATAAAAAATAATAATAACAATAAAAAAAATAATAATAATAATAATTAAAAAAAAAAAAAAAAAACAAAAAACAAGACCAGGATGTACATTGATTATTTAACCTTATTACAAAATAGTAATTTAAGCAGTAGGCAGTAGTAGTATGTCTTCACTTTGAATCTTAACACAAAAGATACAGCTTAGTAACTGAATTCTAATTTTGCGGATTTATTTTGTTCTTCACTTGGAAGAGCTCAATGATAATTTCTATATTTAATATTTAATATTTTTGAATAACTTGAATTGCTTAAGTATGGCTATCAGGAAAGAAAAAAAAAAAAAGGTGAAGGTGAAGTATGAAAAATTGCCATCTTTCACAGCTTTAAAATGTTGGCTTTGTTGTCTGGCATAATTAAGTCAACAGTCTGCTGGTCTGCTTCCAGGCACCTTGACAACTGTTCTCTCGCTGCCACCAGTAAATTAATAAAACTGTTTTTTTTCCCAAGGGGCACTGTAATTTTCTGGTCCCTTGGCCTGCTATTCGTGAAGTGGTGATGGGCAGTAATGCTCAGTAGGTAGGAACTGTAAGGTCATTTGTTCTCTCTCTTATAGTTGGACCACTCACATTATTACACTTAGATACAATAAGAATTATACTGCTTATATTGAGGATTTTATTGTAGCCCAACTGTTAATATTGTCTCTAAGAGACATCAGCTGTGGATTGATTTTATTTTTTTTCCACTAAATGGGAGGAGAGTCTTTTTAGGCATTTGTAAATTGCTTGGAGTGCTGCTTGATATTTAGCAGGGTTTAATACAATGCCAGAACATCTAATAAAATTATTTAGTTTAGTTTTTTGGCTCATGCACCTTTTCATCCCTGTTTTTGTTGTTGTTGTTGTTGCTTGTTGTTTTTGTTTTTGTTGTTGTTGTTGTTGTTGTTGTTTGTTGTTGTTTTTTTTTTTGGTCAGTTTTGTGTTTAAATGAAACCAAGTACAACTTACTGTGTTGGGTCTGTCTGGGATGGAGTCACCTTTCCCTGCAGCAGTCCACACAGTGCTGTGATCTGCACTCATAGCTGGAACAGCACTGGTATCACTCCAGTGTTGTGTCTATTGCTGCATAGTGCTGGCACAGAATCAGGACTCTCTCCAAGCCCCAGGAGCCAGCAGGCTGGGGGTGGGCAATTGATGGGGAGGGGACATCACCAGGGCAGCTGACCTAAACCGACCAAAGGGATATTCCATAACACCTGATGTCACACTCAGCAATAAAAGGGGGCTCTTGTGGGGGAGGGCAGTCCTCCTGAACAACCGGTACGCGTTTTGAGGCCCTGTTTCCCAGGATGTGGCTGAACATCGCTTGTTGATGGGAAGTAGAGAATAATTTTTTTTCCTTTCTCTCTGTGCTTCCGCGCGGCCTTGTTGTTTCTTTTGTTACTTTTTCTCCCCATTCCGTTTCCCTTTAATTAAATCATTCTCATCTCAAACCTCGAGCTCTTTGTGTTGACTTTTCTCTCCCTTCCTCTTTGAGGAGGTGGGGAGTGAGAGAGCGGTTGTGGTGGAGCTCGGCTGCCCATCCGAGTAAAACCACCACAAACTTTGTGGTCATTTGTAGGAGGTGGTCATTTGTGGTCATACAAACTCTGAATCATTTGTCATCAATTCACTGGAAAAATGTTTAAATTTAATTTTCTTAGAAATGTAACTAGGTTCAGGATTATTACTTTTGTTGTACAAACTTTACTCGCACTAAAGTAAACAAATCATTAAAAGGGATGGAGAAATGAGAAGATGAAAACTAGAATGAAATTTGGCAGACAAATTGTAGGTAGGCCATATTTTAATGGAAGTAGAGTATTATTCTGAATAGAAGCCTTCATCTTCCTCCTTGTGGCAGAACACAAGACACTGAAAAACTTTTTATTTGGAGAATGACAATGCTGAAAACTGATTTCTTAAGTTCCTTAATACATGCATGAATGTCATTCTCACATAAGAAGAAACCTATTTATCAGGTTAAATCACTGACTATTTTTGTCACAAATTTACATTTTAAAAGTAAAAAATGTGTATTTAAACAAATAGCGTAGACTAATAGCAGGTAAATTATTTTTTATGCACAGACAATCAGGCCAGTGTTAGGGTTATGAAACAGCAAAAAGCAAGACAAGGCAAGGAAATTAAACAAAAGGAAAAGATATTGGAAAATGCATTATGAATGTATTTCTTAACTGAAATTATTAGTTAACAATGAATGTTAGTAAACAGATGTTCATTATTGTTTGTACAGGACTCCAGTCATCACCTAGAGCATCACTAATGAAAGCCAGAACTGCTGGTAAAAGGTAGATATTATGAAGAAAATGTATCCATAGGAGAAAATCAGAAGGACAATATATATATATATATATATATATATATATATATGTCACTTAAAATTTTTAAAGAGATTTAAACAATTTTCTTAATTGAAGCAAAATTCACATTATTTACTTATTTGTTTGTTATTTTTATTATCCAATAATTACCCAAAATAATATCTGATTAAGGAAGCAAAATATGATATTTTGCCAAAGCATAATTTGACACACATATACTTCTATACAACGACAAAAGTATCAGCACTTAGAAAAAAAAGGTTAAATCCTCACATAAATTTGGACTTCTGTTTAATTATTTTCTGTCATATGATGTTCTGTCATATAAGTCAATGCAATCAAATATTTAATTTTTCCATTCAAATTTATTAAACTTTGAGCTCTATTTGTCAGAATTACTAGTTAAGAAACTTACAAAAAATACTGTTGTTGGCATTTTTTTTTTTTTATGCTGAATGAAAACGAACAATAAATAAATAAATGATTTATATTGGTTTTCCTAAACTTTGCATTAACTTCCACATTTGTAATTCTTGGCATTTACTAAATTGTAACAGAATTTTGAATCTATCAAAAGTAAGCTTTGCCTGCCTATATAAAATAGAGAGTAAAATAAAAGAATTAACGTGGTTAGTTAACCTTCAAGAACACTGCTAAATATCTGTGGCAGCATATTAGCTGTTATCCTCAATTTCTCTAGACATAGAATCATAGAATTAGAGAATCATAGAATATCCCGAGTTGGAAGGGACCCATAAGGATCATCAAGTGCAACTTCTGGCACCGCACAGGTCTAACCAAAAGTTTAGACCATGTGACTAAGTGCACAGTCCAATTGCTTCTTAAATTCAGACAGGCTTGGTGCAGTGACTACTTCACTGGGGAGCCTGTTCCAGTGCGCAACCACCCGATCAGTGAAGAACCTCTTCCCGACATCCAGCCTAAACTTCCCCTGCCTCAGCTTAACAACATTCCCGCGGGTCCTATCACTGGTGTTTATGGAAAATAGGTCACCCGCCTCTCCACACCCCCTTGCAAGGAAGTTGTAGACTGCAATGAGGTCTCCCCTCAGTCTCCTCTTCTCTAGGCTGAACAGGCCCAGTGACCTCAGCCGCTCCTCGTAGGTCATCCCCTCCAGGCCCTTCACCATCTTTGTCGTCCTCCTCTGGACACTCTCCAACAGTTGAATGTCCTTTTTGTACTGTGGTGCCCAGAACTGCCCAGAACTGCACACAGTACTCGAGGTAATGCCGCACCAGCTCAGAGTAGAGTGGGACAATCATTTCCCTTGACCAACTAGCAATACCATGCTTGATACACCCCACAATACAGTTGGCAATCCTGGGTGCCAGGGCACACTGCTGGCTCATATTCAACTTGCTGTCGAAGACGACCCCCAGATCCCTCTCTGCAGGGCTGCTCTCCAGTGTCTCGTCACCCAGTCTGTACGTATAGCCAGGGTTGCCCCATCCCAGGTGCAGGACCCAGCACTTGCGTTTGTTAAACTTCATGTGGCTGGTGATTGCCCAGCTCTCCAATCTGTCCAGATCTCTCTGCAAGACCTTTCTATCCTTGTCTCTGTCCACAACTCCTCCAAGTTTGGTGTCGTTGGCAAAGTTTTTCTATTAACTCTGCTCCACCTTAAAACGTTGTTTTAAATCCAGTAAATTTTTTCACAACAGTAAATAATCTGGGAAATATTCACTGTTCCAGATGAGAATTCAGCACTTCATCTTTTCTGCTGAGTAAAAGCATGCTGAGAAGTCACTCTTCTATTCATGCCTCTGAAGTGAATTTGACCAAAGCAATTGTTTCAAATGTGCTGTACGTTGGCAAATTTTTTTTTTTTTTTTTTTTTCTTCCCTTAACAATATTCTGCAAAACCAAAGCCAAATAGTAATGACAGTGTTCCTTAAAATGAGTGTTCCTTATGAAACGGCAAGTTCGGAGTGAATCAATTCAATGTGGCTTGGATTTAGTTTATGAAAAAATAGACTAAGACCAATGAGGTTCAAAAAGCCTAAGGTTCACATTTACTAAACTCCAAGTAGATTCACTTTGATCACTTTAAGGATTTTTCTTCCAGTTTTGTTCACATAAAGCCAGGAAAAGAGAGGTAATTCTGCTTCCTTGAATATTCTCAGAAAACTCAGCTGACCCCTGCTAGTCCACTGGGTTACCAGATTTGAAAAATCCCCTTTTTCCTATCCACTCATAAATAAGACTGTTGACATACTAGAAAAGTTTTGATGCAGATACAGGGAAAAAAAAAAAAACTGCTTCTGCTGTAAACAGCTATAACTTTGGACCAAGAATAAAACAGGCTAAAAGACCCCTATAGACCAATATAGGCATCTACAAGTTTTTGCTGCAGCAGAAAAGACTGAAAGTGCATAAGGATGTACTGGGAAGGAGCTGTTAGTTATAAAGAATAAATTGACTTGATTGGCAATCAACTCTTTCTGAATCAGTTGGGCACTCTCCCATGACAGCTCAGATATCCCATGCCCTATGATGGGCATGGGAAGGTCATGAAATTGTCCTTTTGGGTATGATAATACAGTCTCCTTCTGTGGACAACTAAATAAATAGAGATATGAAAAACTGTTGTTTCCTGATGATCCTACTCAGGATGGGATTTCCAAGGTAATGGCTGTCTGCAACCTCCTTTGTGTTTCCAGGAGAAGCAGCCATCTACCACTTCTCTGACTCAGCCTGGAATTAAGAGAAATGTTAATCTCTGTCACTGCTGTCCCAAACAGATCTTTTAAACTAAGAGTCCCCTTTTATTAACGTATATATATTTAAAAAGCCTCCGTAACAATGAATGTAAGTTTTCCATGTAACTAAGAAGTCTCCACATAGCAAAAGAGAAAAAAAAAAAAAAAAAAAAAAAAAAAAAAGGTAGAAGAAAATAAGGAAGGAAGAAAAGCACGCTAGCTCAAACCCAACACCAGGGACCCTTGCTCCATTCACCACAAAACTTAAGGAAAGTTCTTCTCATTTCAGTCATGTAAGAAAGTGAAACCCTCTCTCTCACACACACATTCTCCTTCTGTTTTCCCAGTACTCTCAGAAAGTTCTATTTTTAGTCACTCATCCTTTCTGTGAGCCTCTATAAACTCTTTCCCATGTTTTAGGGATCCCTTTTGTCAGAATAACACTTAGGAATATAGCCTGTATACTATTAAAATAAGTATGTTTATATATTCATGTTCTTGTATTTTATTTTTATAAAAAATAGTTGGAGAGAAGTATGTTTCCAGATGCATTTGTCTATTTTCATCTCTGACAAAGATGAAATACTTTTGGACATCACATGATAATGGTGACGATTTTTTTTTTTTTTTTTTTTATATGTTTTTACTTCTTAGTTACATAGAAAATTTTTTTTTTTTTTTTTTTTTTTTTTCTGTAATAGCAATATTTTCTTTATATTTTATTCCTTTCTTTCAGGTAACCAGAAATGTAATAACAATGATTATTTTACTAGATCGTTAAGATTTTGGTTAAAATTAATAATTATTAACTTTATATATAATATGTCTTTTTCTTTTTCCCTAAAATGAGATTTTATACATAATATTTCTTCTTGCAGCTAGCAGAGGAATGGTTTATCCTTCTAAATACTCTAATATTTAACATACTTGTGGGAGAATTTAACCATATAAAAGACCCACAGTTAATTTAAACTCAGAGATCATAATGTCCTGTTAATTACCTTAAACAAGATCTGAAGTCATGTGAGAACTGGGAGAGAAGGTGGGAATGAACTCCTTTTCTTCCTTGAAATTCTCCCATAGATCCTATTTCCCAACACTATTCTGGGAGAACATGGCTCTACATTTCTAAAAAGTGTGTATATCAGTTTCTTGAGTACACCTACTTACATTCAGTCCCAGCCTTCCTCAGTCTCCGTGCAAAACATATACGTAATACTTCACATAGTTGAAAGATGGAGCGTCAAGATAGTAATTCCTTCACAATCTCATAAAACATTTCCAGATCAGAATAACCTTTTGAGGTAGCCTTACTTACTCTACAGAAAGTTCTTAAAGACTTTTTTTTTTTTTTTTTTTTTTTTTTCCATAACTTTAGGCAGCTTATTATGATCCAGTTGCTGTGATTTCATAGGAGCCTTCATGATTTTTTTCTTCTGGAAAAACAAATAAATAAATAAATAAATGTGTTTTGGCCCTTTTGATAGAGACATACAGAAAATTTTGGTCCAATCCTGTGAAACACCTTCATTAATGATCTGGATGATGGGGTGGAGTGCATTCTCAGAAAATTCACTGATGGCATGAAACTGGCAGAGGGGGGTTGGGGGGAGGAGGGTGCGGAGAGGGGCTGGCATGTGGTGAAATGGCTGACTCATTAGAGGGCTGCACAACCATCCAGAGTGATCTTGACATGCTAGAGAGGTGGACCAAGAAAAATCTCATGAGTCTTGCACCAGGGGAGAAAAAACTCCAGGCACAGAGTACATGCTGGAAAGCAGCTCTACAGAAAAATACTTAGGAATCCCAGTAGACCCATGCTGACTATGAATCAAAAATATGCCCTTACTGCTAACAGTATTCTTGGTTGCATTAGGCCAAGTATCACCAGGATGTCAAGAAAGGGGATACTTCCTCTCTGCTCAGCATTGGTGAGGCCACACCTGGAGCACTGTGTCCATTGCTGAAGTCCCCAGAACAAGAGACATGAACATACTGGAAAGAGTCGAACATCGCGTCACGAAGATGATGAAGGGATTGGAACACCTATGAAGAGAGGCTGAGAGAGCTGAGACTGTTCAGACTGGAGAATAAAACACTTACGGAACATCTCATGAATAAATACCTGAAGGGAGGGTGTAAAGAGGAGTGAGTCAGCTCTTTTCAGTGGAACCCAATGACAGGTCAAGTGGTGGTAGGCACAAAGTAGAACTCAGGAAGCTACCTCTGAGCATCAGGAAACACTTCTTCATGTTGTGTGTGATAGCACTGGCACAGTTTGACCATAAAGGTTGCGGTGTCTTCCTTCTTGGAGATCCTCCAAAGTCATCAGAACACAGTCCTGAGCAGCCTGCTCTAGGTGTCCCTGCTTGAGTAGAGGGGTTGGCCAAGATGACCTCCAAAGGTACCTTATAACCTTAAACATTTCTGTGAAAAATGGAAGTTCTCAAGCCGTGTAATCACCAACTGTCTAATATGTGGAATTGAATTTAACTAGTACATCTTGGGTTTTGAATATCAGCTAATTGTAATGAGTTACTTAAAAGTGATTTATAGACTAGAAATTATTTCCTGGTATTACTTAGTAGATAATACGGAAACAATCTCACATATTCTAAGCCACTCATAAACAATTTCTGAAGCAATAAGAAGTTAACGTTTCTTAACTATTTTCTTTTCTCTGTTTTTTCTAGCTGTAAAAGATTTGTGTTTGTATATGAAATCTGAAACAACAATGCATTTTTTTTTCTTTCAATATTCTTGATATATAGAATTAATAGGAATTTGAAGAGTGGACTACTGGAAACCCATATTTATGGTGGTTTTATTTTTATTTTGTTTGTTTTTCCCTCACTAGCACTGTATATTTTTGCCATTTCAAACCCCTTTAGCAGGGGCTTGAATAATACAGCTACAATTTTAAGTTATAGACATTTTTAATTACAGATAAACATGGTTCTGACTACCTGTTCCCTACACATGAACATCACATTAAAAATAATGAGAAAGCTTATGACTTCATGTAATGGTTCATTTTTAACCATTTATTTTTCTAAAAACAACAACAACAACAACAACAACAAAACTTTGCCTCTGTTTTTCATTATCAATGTTAGTAATAAGTAATAAAGTAGTTTAATCTCTTTCTCAACCCTTGAGCCCTTTTCATCATGCTTTTTCCCCCTTTCCCTTTGAGGAGGGTTGCGGTGGAGCTCAGCTGCTCAGTTGGGTGAAACCATCACAAGGCCCCTGATCATCTTCATGGCCCTCCTCTGGACCCGTTCTAACAGATCAACATCCTTCTTGTTCTGGGGGCTCCAGATAGGAATGCAGTACTCCAAATAGGGCCTCACCAGTGATGAGTAGGCAGGGACAATCACTTCCCTCGACCTGCTGGCCGCTCACTCCTCTTTGAGGCAGCCCAGGATACAGTTGGGCTCCTGAGCTGCAAGCACTCACTACTGGCTCATGTCAAGTTTTTCATCCATCAGAACCCCCAAGTCTTCTGCAGGGCTGCTCTCAATACGTTCCTTTCCCAGTCAGTAATCATGTCTGGGATTGCCCCAACCCAGGTGCAGCACCTTGCACTTGTACTTGTGTGGTGGTTTTACTCAGATGGGCAGCCGAGCTCCACCACAAC
>CM021765.1:147388396-147414614 GCA_011076525.1 Nettapus auritus
TGCAGAGCAGTGCTTACACCAAGCCAAGGACTTTTCAGCTCCTCACTCTGTCCTGCCAGCGGGCAGGCTGGGGGTGCAGCAAGAGCTGGGAGGGGACAGAGCCAGGACAGCTGACCCAAACTGGCCAGAGGAGTATTCCATGCTATCTGATGTCATGCTAAACAATATATAGGGGTGGCTAGCCCGGGGGGGGGGGGGGAGGGCCCCCCACATCTGCTTGGGGATATGCTGGGCATCAGTCAGCGGGTGGTGAGCAATTCCATTGTGCATCGCTTGTTTCGTACACGCTACGATTATTATTATTATTATTATTGTTTCATATCTGAAGCTGTCTTTATGTCAATTCTCAGGCTTCACTTTCCCGTTTCTCTCCCCCATCCCAGAGAGGGAGGCGGGAGAGTGAGCGAACGGCTGTGTGGTGTTTAGCTGCTGCCCAGGTTAAACCACAACAGTCCTTTTGGCGCCCAGCGTGGGGCTCGAAGGGTTGAGATAATGACAGATCTGATCAGAGTGTGTTAAACTAAAATTTGTTTAAGTATTAGAACTGCTTAATAGCTGCTAGTCACAATGTTGATTGCTTTAATCTCAAGTCTGCTGTGCCTGTATTCCAAATTGAGTTTTATAGTACGTTACTTCCTGTATGTGATCCATGTCATGCTGTTTATCCTTTCTGGGCCCTGGTTTAAGATTAATTTGAACAAATTAAGCAGGAAATAGTTCATGCAGTAACACTTGGGCCAGTCCGAACAGGACCAGAAGTAAAGAATGTGCTCTACACTGCAGCCGGGGAGAATGGCCCCACCTGGAGCCTCTGGCAGAAAGAACCTGGGAAACTTGAGGTCGACCCCTAGGGTTTTGGACTCAGGGATACAGAGGATCTGAGGCCCACTACACTCCAACTGAAAAGGAGATATTGGCAGCATATGAAGGAGTTCGATCTGCTTTGGATGTGGTTGGTACTGCAGCACAGCTCCTCCTGGCACCCCGACTGCCAGTACTGGGTTGGATGTTCAAAGGAAGGGTTCCCTCTACACATCATGCAACTGATGCTACATGGAGCAAGTGGGTTGCACTGATTACTCAGCGGGCTCGAATAGGAAACCCCAGTCATCCAGGAATCTTGGAAGTGATTATGGACTGTCCAGAAGGCAAATACTTTGGGATACCACCAGAGGAGGAGGTGGTCTGTGCTGAAGAACCCCACTGTACAACAAGCTACCAGAAAATGAGAAGAAATTTGCCCTGTTCTCTGATGGGTCCTGTTGTATTGTGGGAAAGCATCAGAGATGGAAGGCTGCTGTATGGAGTCCTACACGACAAGTTGCAGAAGCTGCTGAGGGAGAAGGTGAATCGAGTCAATTTGCAGAAGTGAAAGCCATCCAGCTGGCTTTAGGTATTGCTGAACGAGAAAAGTGGCCAGTTCTCTATCTCTATTCTGATTCATGGATGGTAACAAATGCCCTGTGGGGGTGGTTACAGCAATGGAAACAGAACAACTGGCAGTGCAGGGGCAAATCCATCTGGGCTGTGGCATTGTGGCAAGATATTGCTGCCCACGTAGAGAACGTAGTTGTAAAGGTATGCCATGTAGATGCTCATGTGCCCAAGAATTGGGCTACTGAAGAACATCAGAAGAACCAGCAGGTGGATCAGGCTGCTAAGATTGAAGTGGCTCAGGTGGACCTGGACTGGCAACATAAGGGTGAATTATTCATAGCCTGATGGGCCCATGACACCTCAGACCATCAAGGCAGAGATGCAACATACAGATGGGCTCGTGATCGAGGGGTGGACCTGACCATGGACGCTATAGCACAGGTTATTCATGATTGTTGTTTCATTATTCATTATTGCTGTTTCCTATCTTAATAAACTGTCTTTATCTCAACTCTCGGGCTTCACTTTCCCGTTTCTCTCCCCCATCCCAAAGAGGGAGGGGGGAGGGTGAGTGAACAGCTGTGTGGTGTTTAGCTGCCGGCCGGGTTAAACCACAACAGACAGAAAAGAAGAAATGAACTGGATGAAATCCCATGCTTGTATAATATGCTCAAGATTCAGTGATTTTAATTGAACTACAATGATTTGTACAAATGGAAGACATGACCCTTTCTGATTTATTTTAGCTAGGAAGTATCTTTTTTTTTTTTTTTTTTTTTTTTTTTTTTGGAACCAACACTGCTCTTCAGTCACCAATTACTAAATCTCTAAAATCTCTAATAGTATTGAAAAGGTACTCTGAACATACATTTGAAGCTGACAACCCAAATAATTCCGAACCAACGTCATTAGAAATTTCCAACTTTCTAGCATTCTTATAACTAAGAGGTTATCAGTGACATTTAGAAACAGATCTATAATGATACAGATTATTAGTCAATTATTTCTTATTATTTATTTTAAAATGTGGTCCAGAAAGATTAGTACATGTTGCAAGAAGCTAAAATCAATGCAGTCCAATACAAATGTTATTTTTTGTTTGTTGTTTGTTGTTTGTTGTTTTGTTTTGTTTTGTTTTGTTTATTTTTAACATTTTTACTGGAAAAACAAAAGGAAGTGTAGGAAACTCTCACTTCATTTTTCAGAGGCTGTAGATTAAAAATGCTACTATATGTATTTGGATCGAGGAGAAATGATAGAGACTTTCACAGTGATTTTGGGGCAGCTGGATTTGAAGTCCCCCATAATTGGTATTCCCCCTATGCATATCTCAAAACTGCTGAGGGCCCATAACAGGGATACCTCAGGCCACCCCTTATAGATTTTTACATAGCTTGAGTAGGAGATGGGTCACAGCTAGCAAGTATTCTGGAAGTCTTCCCAATATATCCCTTATGATTAGTTGCCTCTACTCACTTCCTCCCTGAGTCTGCTTTCAAAGAACAAAAAGAGGAAAAACTTCCCATTAGAGTCTAGTTTTAGCTGGAGCGAGGTGCTCTTGCTTGCTGCCTCTTACAGGAAATCTGCACTGAATTATAAATGTAACAGAAGTTTAGAAGGTCAGAAGTTCTTAAGGACATCATATACCAAATATACATGAGCAAAAGACTTTCTGGAAACGGAGCCATTTTTGTAAAAAGATTGTCAGAAAATATTTATATACATGAAAAATCTGTTTTCCCAGTAAATTAGTTTGAAGCCATTTTACACAAATTTAATAAATAAATAAACAAATAACCTACAAGTTTCTTAAGCTGTGTCTATATAAGTAAAGAGAAACAAAGGTGAACATTGACCACAATGATTGCTGGCACAGTTTTGGCCTAGGCCAGTTGCAGTATGCTAGACAGCATCTGTGTATAGACTGGGAAAGATATTACATGTCAGGGATTACTCTGCATGTCAATTTCTGGTGTATCCAAGGAAATAAACAGAGACTCTGAGGAGCTGTATTTGAATTTACCACTCAAAGTGCACTTCAGTATGCAAAGTGAACTTGTCTGGTGCCCTTATTGCAGCTAACCACTGCAAACACAAAATTTGCAATCACTGACTATAATAAAAGAAAAATTTGCCCTCTCACTCTGCTGGTTCATTTTGTACGTCATTTTCAGCTTTCAAATTTCCATTCATTGTGTAAGGGTATAAGACCCGTAAACATTGTCACAGAAAAACACAGAACATCACAGAACATCAACTATCACTCACTAGTACAATCAGCTCTGGATAGGTGCATTCTGCAGTGGAGTGAATGAGGCATACAGGGCGTCTTCCTGAGCCAGGGCAGCCTCAAGGGAGCACAGGATCCAGCAGCTCACTCGAGAGCAGCTGAAGTGGTGTGGGAGGGGCCAGCAGCAACAGCAGCCATGCCCAACTCCTTCGTAGTTGCTAACACTATCCATCATATAACTCGTGGCAATCCAGTTGAGTTTCCACTGCCAGAAAAAGAGAAACATAAACCCCATTTTGAAAGAGGAAAAAAAAAAAAAAAAAAAAAAAAAAAAAAAAAAAAAAAGAAGGAAGACCCAAGGAACTAGAGGCCAGTAAGTTGCACCTCTGTGCCTGGCAAGATCATGGAGCAAATCCTCCTGGAAATTATGCTAAGGCACTTTGAAAATAAGGAGGTGACTGGTAACAGCCAACATGGCTTCATTAAGGGCAGATCATGCCTGACAAATTTGGTGGCCTTCTGAAATGGGGTTACAGCATTGGCTGATAGGGGAAGAGCAACTGACATCGTCTACCTGGAATAGTACAAAACGTTTGACACTTTCCCCCATGATATCCTCGTCTCTAAATTGGATCGACATGGATTTGACAGATGGACCACTCAACAGGTGAAGAACTGGTTGGATGGTCACACTCAAAGAGTTGTAGTCAATGGCTCACTGTCCGAGTGGAGATCAGTATCAAGTGGTCCCCATATAGGGACCAGTGCTGTTCAGCATCTTTGTTAGGGACATGGACAGTGGGATGGAGTGCACCCTCAGAGAGTTTGCTGATGACACCAAGCTAAGTGGTGTGGTTGACATGCAGGAGGGAAGGGATGCCATCCAGTGGGAGTGGGACAGGCTTGAGAG
Organism: Nettapus auritus; assembly: GCA_011076525.1. NCBI lineage: Eukaryota > Metazoa > Chordata > Aves > Anseriformes > Anatidae > Nettapus > Nettapus auritus. The sequence continues at coordinate 147,392,914 of CM021765.1, forward strand.
GTGGGTCTGTGTGAATCTCATGAGGCTCAATGAAGCCAAGTGCGCGGTCTTGCATCTGGGTTGGGGTAATCCCAAGCACAAATACAGGCTGGGTGGACAGTAGATGGAAAGCAGCCCTGAGGAGAAGGACTTAGGGATGTTTGTTGGTGAGCATCTTGACATTAGCCTGAAACATGTGCCAGCAGCCCCAAAAGCCAACCACATCCTGGGCTATATCAAAAGAATTGTGGCCAACAGATCATGGGAGGTGATTCTCCCCCTCTACTCTGCTCTCATGAGACCCCACCTGAAGTACTGCCTTCAGCTCTTGGGCCCTCAGCACAAGAAGGACATGGAAGTATTAGTATGAGTCCAGAGAAGGGTCACAAAGATGATCAGGGGCTGGAGCACCTCTCCTGCAAAGACAAATTGAGAGAGCTGGTCTTGTTCATCCTGGAGAACAGAAGGCTCCATTGAGACTTTATAGCAGCTTTCCAGTACCTAAAGGGGGCCTACAGGAAAGCTGGGGAGGGATTAGTTCTGAGGGAGTGCAGTGACAGGACAAGGAGTAGAGGCTTTAAACTAGAAGAGGGTAGATTCAGGTTAGATATAAGGTGGGAATTCTTTACTCAGAGTGTGGAGAGGCACTGAAATAAATTGTCCTCAGAAGTTGTGGATGCCCCATCCCTGGAAGTGTTAAAGGCCAGGGTGCATGAGGCTTTGAGGAACCCAGTCTAGTGGGAGGTGTCCCTGCTTATGGCAGGGACAAATAAATACAAATAGAAATAAAACAAACAAACAAACAAAACCCCCACACATTTGTGATCAGTTTGTATGTTGCTTTTTGTTTGTTTGTTTGTTTGTTTGTTTGTTTTAGTGATTTTTTTATCTTTAATTTAAATATATATCTAAATGTAGTAGAATATGAGACAGGGATGGAAGGAAGGACGTTTCTAAATGGGTACCTGTTACACGGAAAATGAAAAGAAAAAAAAAGAATTTGTTTTATTGATTATAGGTAAGAATAACTGATTAACTAACATATTCTACTGTTTACTGGCAGTTCTCTTTACTTAAAAATATCCAATGTTTGAGCAGGCATATCTGTTCTGTAGACAGAGAATATACAATACATACAAGTTTTTAATGACAGAGAAACTTTCTGAAATCTTCCAAAGGGAGACTCTTTTTTTAGTCATAAAATAGCTCTGTTTTATTTCTAGGTTTTTGATTTTATTGAAATCTAGATTTATTCTAAACCATCTAAATCATCTTAGTGAAAAACTTCTATTTCTCTTCAATATCTTCAGTATACTACAACTACAGAAAAAAATACTAAAAAAATAGTGAAATTCCATTCATCATTTAAACCATCACCAATTAATAAAATTCACAAAAAAAAAAAAAAAAGAACATAAATTAAAAATATTAGTTTTTTTTTTTTTTTTTTTTTTTTTTTATGTTAATGTCAGGTGTTTGCTCTGCTTTAGTTCTTCAGAGTGTAAACTATTTATCTTTCATGTTTGCTTTTGATTAACAGCTCTCAGGTGTGTAAGCACTTGTGTGGTGATTTTGCAATTGACTTTCTGAGATAGATTGGTACTAGCTTTGGATAGCCAGTGTTTATTCTCTAGACATATGATACCCATGTGTGAGATGGCATTTGTTTTTGAGCTAAACAGTATTGATCTCTTAATTTCAACTTGGGTTGTTTTATGTGTTTCTAATATATTTTTTTAAGATCTATTTTAATGGTCTGAACAGTTGCTTCTGTTATCTAATAGAACACAAGTGATTTCATGGGTCAAAGTGAACACAAACAATGAAAGGAGTTAGAACCAAGATTTAAAATTAGCTTTCATATTGTCTTTGTTCATAAAATACAACAAAGATTTTTTTTTTTTCTTTAAAAAGAGCAAAGCTTAGATAATTTTTGAAAAAAATCTAAATAATTTTTGTCATTGACTTTTGGGGCAGCAATATTTTGACTGTATTTCTATTTATTGTTTATAATTACTTCTATGGTTTCTATTACGATGAGTTTGGGATATCAGTCACAAAGGGATGTTAGATATAAAGATGAATTATGATTTTGGTGTTTGGTCTAAACCAAGAACTACTGGGTGCTCTTTATTATCTGAATTATTTGCAGATATAAAACATAATATGCAATATGTAGGGACAATTAACATAAAATTACACATTTTAATTTATTGAGTCAAGGAGTCTTTAACAGATGTACAATGTACAGTATATGCACCTATTCTTCCAAAGCACATCTTCAGTGAGATTAGATATGTTGAGAGAGTATCAAGACTAAATCTTCAAATGGTGTAATTTTAGTTAGTTTCAATAGAAAGACACAAAAAAATGGAGAGAAAAGTATAAGAATAGCCTGAGACAGAGAACTATCTGAGAAATAAAATATTTGACTATGTCTACAAAGAGAAATAAAAGAGTGAAAGGAGTGTGGGTGAGTTCACAATGTAGAGGACCAATTTTGTATACAATTTCCTAGCAAATATCCAATGGATGCAATATCTAAACCATCAGTTAAACACTATGGATAATACACATAAAGTGGTAAAACTCACACTCTGACATACCTTGATATTAATACCATGTACATCTTTTGATAAATTCAACCTGAAATGTAGAGTGAGACAGAGGAAGAGTCCTTTACTACATAGACCAAGGCAGCTGAACACCAGCAGAGGAATATACTTTTTAGAAAAGACCTCCAATATATAACTAGATTAGACAAGGTTTTATTTCATTTACTCAGATGTCTATATATGTCCTTCATAAATATATGAAGTTTCTTTGTGTATTTGGATATTTATAATATTTATCTGCATTTTACCTTTTCATATCTGAGTAAGGTAATATCAAGGAAATCAAGTGTTTATTGTTATTTATGTGTTTTACTCAATTGATATTGAGTACACTGTGACTGCTTAAAAAGTAAGCTATTCTCTAGAACAATGTGCTAAGATAAAAACAGGTTTGAAACTTGATTTTGTAGGCAGGAAGGCCTACAGAGATCCAGAGATCTTCCCTGGATTTTGCAGTACAGTGGAGGTAGGGGGTAGGGGTGTATCTGCATCTCAGAAGTCTAGAATTAGTAAGAAATTTGTTGTTTCTATGAGGGCATATATTCAGAATGGTGTTGCAATTCAAAATCCAGACAGGGTGTTGCCTTACCCAAGGTTATTTCAAGTTAGCTTCCCTAGAGGTGATGAAATGAGGTGGAAACAAGAAAGTTGTTGTAGGAGAAAAAAAAATGGCAATAACATCAGTAAGATTATGCCACATGATGAACTAAGGAAGAGGGTGTTTTTATGGCTAAATGTGGGTGACTTACATGTTTTGTAACTCTTAATTACTCAATAAATTACCATATACTCTGTTTATTCAGGGAGGAAGCAGAAGAAAAAATAGTTGGAGGTCCAAAAAAGGAGGGGGGGGGGGTTTGTCATTCATGATTTTCACTATAGTCTGGCCAGAAAATGTCAAAATGTCGGGACATGGAAATATTTGAAAATAATGATATAGCTAAAAATTAAAACACCTGATTTTTTGAAGCAGTTCTAAATTAAGTGAGAGTGCAATAAAGAATATATGTATTCTTGTGGGCTAGCAAGTTCCAGGCACACATTTTTAACTTGGATTTGACCTCACTGAAATTATGCAGTGAAATTATTATCTTTTTCAAGTAATTATACTGACACTGGGTAGTGTTGAAATTAAAGGCTTGTCAACCTTTCCATTAAAAGTGCTGATATTTAGGAGTTTATAACTCAGCTGTAAAAACTTCCCTCAGTCTCAAAGCTGGCAGTGAAGGCTATAAACCAGAACTGATTTTTCTTCTCAACACTCCCCCCCCCCATAAATAAATAAATAAATAAATAAAATTAAACTAAATAATATGTTTGAACTAAATCTGAGTATATTGGAGTGAACAAAATAGACATTAAATGTTTTTGATCTTTTTTATGTCTTGCATAAAACTTAAGAATGCCGTTAATGTATCAGTATGTTTTATTTACTGGTTTTGTTTGTTTGTTTGTTCATTTTGTTTTTTGTTTTTTGTTTTTTTAAATTATTTTATTTCCATTTAGTTGAGTTTAATATAATTCCAAAATATGCCAGGCTGATATACCTGAACGGTTAAATCTTCTATTTACTAAGAGAACAATTCACAGAATCACAGAATCACAGAATTTCTAGGTTGGAAGAGACCTCAAGATCATCGAGTCCAACCTCTGACCTAACACTAACAGTCCCCACTAAACCATATCCCTAAGCTCTACATCTAAACGTCTTTTAAAGACCTCCAGGGATGGTGACTCTACCACTTCCCTGGGCAGCGCGTTCCAATGTCTAACAACCCTTTCGGTAAAGAAGTTCTTCCTAAGATCCAACCTAAAATTCCCCTGGCGCAACTTAAGCCCATTCCCCCTCGTCCTGTCACCAGGCATGTGGGAGAACAGACCAACCTCCACCTCGCTACAGCCTCCTTCCAGGTACCTGTAGAGAGCGATAAGGTCACCCCTGAGCCTCCTTTTCTCCAGGCTGAACAATCCCAGCTCCCTCAGCCGCTCCTCGTAGGACTTGTTCTCCAGGCACCTCACCAGCTTCGTCGCTCTTCTCTGAACTCGCTCAAGCACCTCAATGTCCTTCTTGTAGCGAGGGGCCCAAAACTGAACACAGTATTCGAGGTGCGGCCTCACCAGAGCCGAGTACAGGGGGATGATCACCTCCCTAGCCCTGCTGGTCACACTGTTTCTTATACAGGCCAGGATGCTGTTGGCCTTCATGGCCACCTGAGCACACTGCTGGCTCATATTCAGCCGACTGTCAACCATCACTCCCAGGTCCTTCTCTGACAGGCAGCTCTCCAACCACTCATCCCCCAGCCAATTCTTTTATTGCAATTTAAATATTTCTACAGGTGTGTTTTCAACTTTCAGTAGGTCCATGGATAGAAATAGATTAATAGCTTTTTTTTTTTTTTTTTTTTTTTTTTCAGCACTGATACAAATACTATTTGTGGAGACTATATCAAAATTATATAGAAAAATAGTTCTCAGTTTGAAATATTTAGTTGACTGTAATACACGTCTAGAATGTTTTAACTTCTTTCTTATTTTAGGCGATATATCATAGTATCCCATTCACAAACATAGTGATTTTTCATCTTAAAAGTTGCTTGTTTGTCTGCTCTTTTGGGATGATTCTTTCAAAAAGATGTCATAGCAAGATTTTTTTTTTCTTTAATTTATTTATTTCCTGCTATTCATGTTCATAATTCGTTGTATCTTCTTTCTTTCTTTCTTTCTTCCAAGTATAAAAAAATCTCTCTGTCATTTAAATTCCTATTACATTTATATAGAGGTTGAACATATTGTCTCTCAGACTGAAATGTGGGTATGTTAATCATGCCAGTATCTGTACTCTGCCCTGGTTTCTTAGTTTATTTTCATCACTGCAAAAGACAGTAAATAAAAAGGACTTAAGACAGATAATAGAAAAAGGTAGAAATGAAGGAGGAAATAATGTGATTCTTTAATATCATTGGTCTTTACCAAGGTCAACACATTCCATCAGTTCAACAACAAGGGGAAAACAAATTCAACAACATTTATTCACAACAAATTAAAGAAATTCTTGTAATAGAACACATGGAATTTAATGTTACAGGAGAACATAGACAGTGAAAATGTACATGAAATGAAAAAGTAACACAAAAAATCTTGAAAAGAAGTAATCCAAAGATGTCTTTATATGATCTTGAACCAGGAAAGTCCCAATATGAAAACTGTGATACTTTTGCAGAAAATTAAGTATTACTAGATAATTGTCCATTTTGTCTATGCTATCCTAGGATACCTAAAAAAAATAGAAATGTGTGTGAAAAAGATGAGGGACATTGAGGCTTTAAGTAGTGTGTGGAGGTGCATACAGTGTTCGCCAAAGATCCTGTCATTTGAAGTTTTTTTTTTTTTTTTTTTTTTTTTTTCTGTTATTACAGTATCTCAAAAACTGCACTTTATATTATGCAGCAGTCTGTGCTGCAGTTAAATTATTATCAGGGCATTTAATTGGTTCATATATATTTACAAAAAAATCATAATTCCCTTTTATTTACAGCAACAGTATAATATAATAATATTTTAATGCTTTCACACATACAGTTAGTAGTGCATGGGACATTTAAAAAGCTTAAAACATATTATTGGCTATCCAGAGAAACAGCAAATGTTAATTTTATGGTGCTATCATACCTATTTTGTTTAAATATTTAATAAAATAAAGACAAATATTTAAATGATACATAATATTCTGCACTTAAATTATACCACAAAAGTAAGAAAACCAAATATTAACACTAGAAATTGAAACATATTTTACCTCTTAATGGTAAAGGTTTCATCTCTTCCACACACAAGATAAAATGGGAGAAGTTTAAAATAATACTGTAATACTGTAGATTACTTACGAGTCTCTTCTTTTTTTTAAATCCTTTTTTTTTTTTTTTTTTTTTTTTTTTTCCAAATATATTTTGTGAAACTTACTTCTTACTTCTATTATGAACCAGTCTGTATGCAATTCTAAACAGGGGAGAGCAATGAAAGAAAGGTATTTTCAAAATCATTACAATAAGAATAATTTTATGTAATTAATAGGAAGAAATTAGAAAAATGACAGTATTTATAAAAACACATTCTTTCAATTAAAGTTCAATTATTTAAAATACATAATATGAAGTAACAAATTGGATATAATTTACTGGAATATTATTATTTTTTAAAACAATAATTTTAAAATATATACATATATTCTAAATGGAGTAAAACACCATCTGATTTATCTTATTCAAGACCAGTATTTGAGACAAAAGAGTTGTTTTTTAATAGTTGGTAAGGATGGTAAGGATATATATATATATATATATTTAGTGTGGTAAATTAACAACAGAAAAAATATTGCAACAAATCTTGAGATTCTATTTGAAATAGAATTTAGTCCTGGGTTTCCCTTAATTTCTAAGAACAGTAATGCTCTGTAGTTACCTGTAAGGTGGGGGTCATTCATTGTTTCACCTTAAAACATCCAGACAAATGTGGATGCAAACATTCAGAACAGATCTTGCTAGCTGAGGGACAAACATTTTCTTCAAATTCAGAATGAAAAGGCATAGCAGCTTCCTAACTTGTGTATTTCAGTGTTTTACCCTGGATGTTACAGAAATGTGCTTTGTAAATAACATTCAACCATATCTTGACCTGAATTCAAACCTATATTACTTCAAATGTGTACTTTTTTTTAGCCTTCCAACACAACTGGGTAATGTAGAGCTATTTAGTATCTCCAGGATGTCTTCAGTGCAGCTATAAATGTCTGAGGAAGTGCTACTGTTGTAAACATATTTTCATTAAATTATAAATATTATTTTCTAGAACTTTCAAATGCATCTGGCTACTTTAGGACTAGTGGCAACTAGTGTTCATCTCTGACAGGCTTCTAGCTTAGCTCAAAATGTGTTTTGAAACTCAATCTCCCAGTCATCTCTGTGATTCACAGCAATCTTTGATTTGCATGACAAAGATATCTTGGAGTGCATGAACTAAATTTTTTATGAAGAGAACAAAACCCAAAGATGCATTCCAGGAGTTTATTTATGCACCCAGACCTTATTAGGTATTCAACCCAAATGGCCAGACTGGAAGTAATACAAAGTAGTTGCATTTAAAATCATTGTAATATGGTATAGGATCCTCATTAGCAACAGCTTCACTTCACTTTTTTTTTTTTTTTTTTTTTTTTTTTTTTTAACTAAATAAGGATAAAATCAAATAAGGATACAAAGCCAGAGACAGTTAGAAAATCTGTTAAACACCAGGTAAGGTTGGATTTTGTGGTGCATTACCTGTCTTCTATTTGCTTGAAAGCTACTATTCAGCCACAGAGGTTAGGTTCGGTCAGAATCAAGAATCACCATTTTATGATTCTAAATATGGAAAAGTACCGAGAAGTTTGAACCTCTTAACATTCAGTCTTAGATTTCTAGGGCTGATATTTTTCTTTGGTGAAGCAGCAGTTTTACGATCCTGAGAACAATGGAGCAAAGACTTTCAAAGTACCAAGGTATCCAGTGTAACACATGAAGGCTTGGTTTCTGTTATTTTCTGGATGTCATCACCTTCAGAATAGTCAGGCAAGCTGGACTAACTGCATGTTTCCAAAGTTTCTGCTGGAAGGTTTAATAAACAATATCTGGTAAAACTCTGGAATATCCTCCAGTTTTAACCATTTATCATATCTACTGAAAAAAATGTTAGATGTATACCTTGCTAAGCATCTTTGTTACACTGGAGCTGCAACTGGAGCTGACAGAAAATCAACAACTTCCTTGGTTTTGACATTTGTTTTTGCTCTTTGGAATGAAGACAAAATATTTTACATTTTTTTTGTAGGGCAAAATTATGTAAAAAGATATTTTTTTTTCCACTTGTAACAGAAAACAATTTATCTCTCTCAATTTCCCAATCTGAATTTCTTTTTCTTCACTTACTTGCTCAGCTCTGATCAGCTGTGGGGCCCTTACCAAACATGGAGCAGCTTCCAGATCCTTCTCACAGAAGCCACCCCTATGGCCCCCTGCTACCAAAACCTTGCCACATAAACCCACTTGTGTGTTTTAACCAGCCGGCTACTAAACACCACACAGCTGTTCGCTCACCCTCCCACCTCCCTCTCTGGGATGGGGGAGAGAAACAGGAAAGTGAAGCCCGAGAGTTAAGATAAAGACAGTTTATTAAGACAGGAAAATAATAATAATAATAATAATAATAATAATAATAATAAGGTGTACGAAACAAGTGATGCACAATGGAATTGCTCACCACCTGCTGACCAATGGCCAGCGTATCCCCGAGCAGCCTGCCCCACCACCCTGACTAGCCACCCCTATGTATTGTTTAGCATGATGTCAGATGGTATGGAATACTCCTTTGGCCAGTTTGGGTCAGCTGTCCTGGCTCTGTCCCCTCCCAGCTCTTGCTGCACCCCCAGCCTGCCCGCTGGCAGGACAGAGCGAGGAGCTGAAAAGCCCTTGGCTTGGTGTAAGCACTGCTCTGCACCAATTAAAACATCAGCATGTTATCAGCACTCTTCTCATCCTAAACCAAAACATAGCACCCTACCAGCTACTAGGAGGAAAATTAACTCTGTCCTAACTGAAACCAGGACACCACTACAGTTATATAATTTCACAGTATTCATATTGTTTCAATTCAGTAATAACAATGCATATCACTGAAAACTAAAACGAGATTTTGAAAGCTGAATACCAAAAAATATATTCAATTGCCCCATTATACATTTTAATTTGGAAAAGCCATCAGGTTTTCAAAGCATATGTAGTCATCCTTTAATGATTTATAGCATAATAAATAAAATTTGATAAGGTATATGTTTGTTTATTTGTTTGCTTGTTTTCACAACTATTCAATTATGCTAGCTTATCTAAATTCAGACTACATACCAGTTTTGGAACTGCTTGCTGAGATGATTCTAGATATCAGAAAAAAAAAAAAAAAAAAATCAAAAAAAAAAAAAATCCTTTGTCTTTTATTTATTTATTTATTTAAAGTTTATTCAGAAATTAATCCTTAATGCAAAATTTACAGAAATATCCTTTCATTCTAATACATCATTTTGTTTCTTCTCAATAAATATTCTAGTCACAGTTCTGCTCCTTTAGCTAACGGTCCTTCTCCCAGCATTTAACTTGAGGGATATGCTCAGGCAGAAGAATTACATCTCAGCACAAAGGGCAGAGCTAAAATATATATATATATATATATATATATAAAAACAACAACAACAACAACAACAAAAAACTCAGCCTTGAGCTCCACCCTCTTCTCATCTTCCTTCCTAGGTACTCTTACCTCTCTTATCTTTCCCACAATTCTTTCAATAATTGACTGTAACAACGTCAGACGCTACCTGTGTCATGAGCCTGGAAATCTGCTTACTTTTCCTAAATAAACGAGATAACTATATAGCCACAGATGTTTCTCTGAGACCTTTCTTTTCTACTTAAGGTAGAAAATTTGCTGTCCACCTGTATTGGATTTACATGACAAAGTTTTGATAGTGGGAGGATGCAGAAGTGAGGTGACCTCTGTGAGAAGAATTCAGAAGCTGTCCCATGTTAGATAAGGGCCAGTTTCAACCAGCTCCAAAGGGACCTGCTGCTGGCTAGAGTCAAGCCAGTAAGCGATGTTGTTTGCACCACTGTGAGATCATATTTAAGGGAAAAAAATAAAAATAAAAAATGCTGCACAACAGCGGCTGGGAGAGAGAAGTGAGAAACAGCCTTGCAGATACCAAGGCCAGTGAAGAAGGAGGGCCAGGAAAGGCTCCAGGTACAAGAGCAGAAGTTCCCATGCAGCCTGTGGAAAGGCCCATGGTGGAGCAGGCTGTCCCCCTGCAGCCCATGTACCATGGCAGAACAGATTTCCAATCTGAAGCCCATGGAGGAGCCCATGGTGGAGCAGGTGGGTGTGGCCTGAATGAGTCTGCTGCTTGTGGGGCCTGAGTTCTTGCAGGGGCAGGCACTAGGCTGAAGTTGCAGCCCGTGGAGAGGAACCCACGCAGGAGCAGGGGATCTGGGGGAAGCTCCCATGGAGCACCTGTGCTGGAACAGTTTGTTCCTGATAAGTGGACCCCATGGTACAGACTCATATTGTGGCAGTTCTTGAAGAGCTGCTGCCTGTGGGAAGCGCACACAGGAACGGAGAGTGACAGTGAAAGAGCCGTGGAGATAAAGCGTTATGGACTGACCATGGCCCCCATTCCCTGTTTGCCAATGCCATTTGAGGAGAGGATGTAGAAGAAGGCAGAGGGGTGGAAGGTGTTTTTAAATGTTTTTGTTTGTTTATATGTTTGTTTCTCATTGCTTTAGCTTGTTAGTAATAGGCAATACATTTTATTAATCTCCCTATGCTGATTCTGTTTTGCCCATGATGATAATTGTTGAGTGATCTCCCTGTCCTCATCTCAGTCCTTCAGTCCTTTTCATTGTATTTCTCCCCCTTTCCCTTTAAGGAGGGGGAGTGAGAGAATAATTGTGATGAAGCTCAGCTGCACAGCTGAGTAAAACCACCATACCCCCATGATATTACTGCATTGGGCTGCTCCTTTTATTTTCTACTTTTTTTTTTTTTTTTTTTTCTCTTCCTCCTCTGCTGCTAAAATGCTAAAGCTAACCTGACTTTAAAATGCCATGTAATTGCTCTTTTATTTATGTTTTATAAATCTATCAGAATTACTGCTTCTGGGAAATAAATAAGTAATAATAATAATTTAAACAAAACAAAGCAAAAAACACTGACTACAACAATACTGGAGCAATATTTAAGTTAGTGGAAAAGAAAATTCTTATCTGATATAACTGTTAAGGTACAGGTAAACAAAACAAATAAAATGCAGCAAATCTGCCTTATGCTCTAAAAAATTCCCAGAACTCGGAAACCCAGATTAAATTATTTTTATAATAGAAGTGGATTACATTTTTTATTTTCATAAAAAAGTATCAAGTATGCAACATCTGTAAATTAATTTCAGTTATTATAACATCTTTTGTAGCGATTCTTTTATTGCTGGGATACTTTACTGTTTTGTTACTTTTAAATCTTATTCCTAATTATATAAGCAGAAATCCTCCTGTAGTCATAATATAAGAAAGTTTTGTATCAGAAGACTTAGCTGAACAGGACACAGTTTTAAAGAAATGTTAAGTAGACTTAATGGTTTGTCTTGAAGTGTTGTTATTGTATATTGTGTATTTATCAACTTTTGGAATTGTTCCTTTTCAGCATCTGGTTGCCACTTCTACCTACTTGGTAGCTCTCCATGTGATGTGAGTGTGTCGTCATTTCTTTCCTAGTTTTATTTATTTTTAATTCCCACAGTTACATTACTTATTTGACAACAATCATCTCTGTACAGATTGTTTGTCCAGAGCTTGATCTCTGTATCTGCAACCCAGTGAACCCATACATAGAACTGCTGTTCTTTTGTCCAAACCAGGCCACATCCCACAACAATTCTCAGACAGCAGTAGCAGGCTTATAGAGTTATAGAATTGTAGAATGGTTTAGACTGGAAGGGACCTTAATGATCATCCAGTTCCAACCCCTCTGCCATAGGCAGGGACACCTCACACTAGACCAGGTTGCTCAAAGCGCCATCCAACCTGGCCTTGAACGCTTCCAGGGATGGAACACCTATAATTTCTCTGGACAACTTGTTCCAATGTCTCACCACAATCTGAGTGAAGAAATTCCACCTTATGTCTAACCTGAATCTACCTTTTTTTAGTTTGAAACCATTCCCCCTTGTCTTATCACAAAGAGTCCCTCTCCAGCTTTCCTGTAGGCCCCCTTTAGGTGCTAAAAATCTGCTATAAAGTCTTGATGGAGCCTTCTCGTCTTCAGGTTGAACACTCCCAACTCCAGCCTGTTTTAGGTGCTCCACAGGAGAGGTGCAGCAGCCCTCTGATCATCTTTGTGGCCCTGTTCTGGGCTCAGTCTAACACTTCAATGACCTTCTTGTGCTGGGGGCTCCAGAGCTGAACACTGTTCAGTCTAGTTGGGTTCTTATGAGAGCACAGAGAGGAAGAATCACCTCCCTCGACCTGCTGGCCATGCTTCTTTTGATTCACCCCAGGATAAGGTTGACTTTCTGGGCTGCAAGGGTACATTGCCAGCTCATGTTGAATGTCTTATCAATGAACACTCCCAGGTCCTCCTCCTCAGGGTTGCTCTCAATCCATTCTCAGCACAGCCTGTATTTTTGCTTAGCATTTGTGCTTACGATACCCAGACTACAGAAAATTAACGCCACGTTAATAAATATAAATGCTTAATGGACTCTGTGAACTTGTGTGGCAGATGGGGAGAAGGGAGAGGGGACAGATGGGACGAACATGGCTGACATCATCTATTTCTCAGTGCAATTTTTAAAGTGGTAAATTCTTAAGTAGGGCTTATAAAGGAATTTTTATTTATTTATTTTATTTTATTTATTTTATTTTATTTATTTATTATTATTATTTTTCCTTCACAGTCGGAATAAGAGAAACACCTTCTGTCATAAAGACATCCTGGAATACAGATGGAAAAAGGAAAGTACTAAATGTATACATAAGTGACATTGAAAATATGCTTTCTAAAATCTTTAAATAAAATATCATCTTCCCTTTATTTTTATCCCTTATATCAGTGCTGGTTTGTTAATGTATTTTTAAAAATGAAGCGTCTGGTTTTTATTTTATAGAAGTATCATATTTGATTCTAAGAAAAAAATATATATATATATGTTATCAGAAAAACTTAGGTAAGTAAAAATATATATATATATTTTATTAAGTAGAAATTTCAAAATGTAAGCTTACTGATTACACAAAATGAGTGTGTAAGTATTGTAAAATAGAATATATATATTTTTTTCCTGCATACTTATTTCCATTTAGATGTTCAGTTAAGACTGAATTTATGTTTATCAAAAGCTTTTTAACGCAAAATACTGATTCCAATCAGACAATAGCTAAACTGCTACTTCCATATTAAAACATGTAGCATAATAAAAATGTCAGGTGAATTCTTTTTAACAGCAGAACAAATCTACTTGCTCAGTAAAAAGACATATTAATGTTAATATTAAAACAAATTAATTGAATTAACGTATCACTCTAGAGATTTTATTGATTCACTTCGGGTATAGACTACTACTACAGCTCCTCAAACTTGAAGCTCAAACTTAGACAATGTAAATATTTCCTAAAAATGGAAAAGGGACTACTGAAAATAGTAAGATAGTTATTTCATACAGTTAGTTGTATATGAAAGTATTGGTAAATGGTATACATTTGTTACTAAACCTGTCACATCAGTAGTTCTAGTAATGTTATTGTAGCAGACCAAGGCTACAGCAAAATCTGGTTCTTGTTTAATTATGCACTCAAAAAAAAAAAAAAAAAAAAAAAAAAAGTTGTTGTTTTATTGTTTTATTGAATTCTATAAAATGAGCAAAATAGCCACGTCAAATCTATTTTACCACATAAAATAGAAAGGTGACTATTTAGATTTTTTGGTAGTTTTATGGGAAACTGTGTAGTAGGTTCATTTGAAAAGAGAGTTGAGCACTGACGTATATAATGTTCAGATGTCCAGTGATTCATGAAATACAGATTTCTAACTAGAAATGCTAAGCTTATTTATCTGAGGTAATGGAACCAAGATATCTGTACCATCTGCAAAACAAAAAATATATGTGGAAAGTCAAACACTTACAGCAGCCAGTAAGCTAGTTGGACTATAATGGACTATAATGTAATAAATAAATAAATAAATAAATAAAAATAAAAATTCTTTTACTCTACAGCCCAAACTATGTCAGTTTTTAGATTAGGAAATATATATATATATATGTTTGGTTGGTTGGTAGGTTTTAATTATTATTTATTTATTTTGGGGCCATCTGACTAAGAGTGAGAGATCTCTATGATCTCTATTTGAGCCCTGAGCTCAAATCCTTTCTTCAGACTAAGCAGAGGAAAACAAGCACACAAGCAAAACACATCCCTAGGAACCCAACCATGTCACTGAAGCAAAATGGTCCATAAAGGTATACAATCAGGAAAAAAAAAAAAAAAAAAATAAAAATAAAACAAAATAAAAAATAAAATCTGTTACTCTACATTTAGTTATACATGACACCTGTCAATATTACAACTGGTGAATACTGTAATGAACCTGATAAATAAAATAAAAACCTTAGAAATGCATGTTTTTTATATACAATGAAATGCCATAGTGAGTAAACTGAGACAGTTAAGGTACCAACATCAGATAATATGCTATCTAAGAAACAGAATGAGTGAGAACGCACAACATATATGGACTCAGACCTAAGATTGTTTTCATTTTGGTGTACCCTGTTGTGTGTCTTTAATTCTGTAAACTGACACCAAGATTAAGCACTGGGCAAGGCTACTATCACTTATATCCTAAATGATATTTAAGAACCCATGATGTCCCATTGAAAGATATGAAAAGCAAACAAATGAGATTGAACTCTTGGATGTGTCAGCATAAATGAGACCTTTAATTTCTTTAATTGTAATATTATCACGTGTTTATAAGTATATTTAAAACGTGCAGTTCTTCCTGATGATTATAGAATATATTTACAGGAGTGTGCATGTATACAAAACACACCACTAGCAATGGTGATGCATTCATTTCTTCCAAATGACATCTACAGAAATGCCATAGTCTTGAAGAAACTTATAATTGTCACCTTCACTAAAACCTACATTTGGACATTACTTTAGGTGACCATTATTATACCACCTCCTGTTTTTCACTCCGAGAAAATACCACATGACTGTACTTGGGGTACAGGGTGCTAGAGGGCATAGAAGCTGTTCTAACAAAGGGATATTTTATGTTTGATCAAATGTCGTAACCTGCATAATGAAATGTGACTTCCATTAGACACAGAATGTCGTTTCATGTTAAGTGACAAGATAGATTATCAAGTATTTAAGTCTGGCCTTCACCTGTTACTGGCTTGACTTACCAAAAATCTCAGGATCTTCCCTTGAATAGTTTCTAATAACTAAGCATTTATTGCTTAGGGCAATGACGCTGAACCGTAACCAAGCCCTCAGAAGAATAAAAACATCTACTGAAAGAAGAAGCTAAATAAAACAGCAACAACAAAAACCGCAACAAAGTAGTCAGCATAACATATACTCACTGACACAATTAAAATAAATAAATAAAAAAAAATAAAATAAAAAAAGTGGGTGATTATATTCTTTCTACATGTTTTAAAATGAAAATATTATTTCATTCTGGAAACCTTCCCTGTAAAGAAGCAATATATATACATATTTTTCACGTGATCAGTAAAGTGCGATTAGTAAACTATATTAATAAAAATAAAAAATCTAAGTTGTTGATATGTCTTACTTTCATTAACTTATATTATATAAAAATATAATAATTTTAACAGTCATAAGGAGATGACACAGTGGTTGTGTTTGTGTTTTTTTGTTTGTTTATTTTGGGGGTGAATAAGTTAAGTACCTAAAATAATTTGCTTGACTAGATAATGTCTAAATATAAAAAATATGATTGACTAAATAGTCTGATGTTTTTGACCTAGCTGTAAGACTATTTTGAGTATAAGAATCTGGATTCTTTAAGGTTCTGGTCTTATTTAAACATGCAGAATATCCTATTTATTTGAATAAACATATGATCAATTGAGAATAGGGCATCAGCAGAAAATCCTATGTGGATTTAGAACTGTAAGCCACAAAACTGAAGACGATCAGAACATGTGTTGTAACCTCAGCAAAAACTACTTTAGTTTTGTTTTGTTTTGCTTTGTTTCTTTTTTTTTTCTTTTAACCTATGATTTTGTTTCATGTTTCTTTTTCCATATTTTGTAAGTATCTGTCATATGTTCAGAATTTCTTTGAAAAACCTTATAATGAAATTAACTTAAGAATGTAACATAAAGAGTTCACAAGTACTATAAGCATAAAAGCTTATAATTATAAAATATATGTATACATTCATGTTTCTTTGGGAGATTTCACACCTCTTTTAAATGCATTTCAGTTATGGAATTGTTCTTTCTTCCTTAAGAGCTTTTGTACCACATTTATAATAGCAAACAATGATAATATATCCAGAGAAATGATAGGAAGTCATAGGACTTCAAAAATTTTGCTTAGAAACATTAAAAAGATTTATGTTAATTCTTGAAGCTTGAATTCAGAATCTGCAAAGATAAATATTTACTGTCTATCATAACTGTGGTATGATGTGAAACACTTTCTGTTCTTACTATTCTTACTACTCTCACACATACTTGTATTCTCTGAACTCTGTGAGAGGGCTGATACCTTGTTTTAAGTCAGACTATCTTTAATCAATAATCAGTATTCCTACTGTTGTAGAAATTATTTGTTATTATCCATAGACCTGTTCCACAGACCTAGTGGGTTTCATTTTGCCTCTGGATGGTAAACGGAATCATATATATCATAATTATTACCCATGATCTTACTCCAGATATCTAAAATAGTATCAGTTACTTTTTATTCACATTGAAGAGGTCACCTGGAATGTGGACATTTATGTTTTAGGTACTACATGTAGTCCCATAACTAACAAAAGCCTACAAACAAAACACATTTCCAATAATGATAAGAAAATTAATAGAAGATTCAGTTCCTCCCTCTTTTTGATCACTTCTTCAAGACCCTGAAAATGATTATTTTAAATGCCATACAATTCAAAAAATATGATGTTTTTAATATACAAAACATAGCTTCCAGTTCTAAAAACTTCAAATCATTTCATCCATTAGATCTGGATTAAAATACAAGGAACCACACCACTGGTAACGCTTTAACTGCTTCTGGGAAAGTTCTGGGAAAAAAAACACATTAAATTAACAAGGACTATTTTAGGACCAATCAAAAAAAAATGTGTCATAAAGATAGCACAAGGAATGGTCCAATCCATATAATGGAGTCATCTAAATTTTAAGTACACAGTGTCACCAAGTCAATGTAGAGTACAAGTCTTTAAAGATCTCTAAAGGATGATCCAGTTCTCTACGTTGTGCAGAAAACTGGATGAATACAAAGAGTACTCTCACTGCAAGAATATATTAAGTCTAGAAATGATTCAGAATAAATAAATAATAATTTTTTTAAAAGGCTGAAAAAGAAGATTGAATTTGGCTAAGAAAAAAAAAAAAGTTTGTGTTTTGCTGATTGTCTTAAAAACAAAACAAAACAAAACAAACAAACAAACAAAAAAACTAAAGTACACATGATATATTCCATTAAATATTTTTCTATCAGGCTTTTTCTTATCGGGCTTTTCAGTTAAGGATGCCTAGATTGTCTATTCAAGAAGCTTTGCACAAGGATTTGAAAAGCCTTTTCTGTTTTCCCAAATGACATTGCACATCACTTCAAAATCAGCTATGTTACCTTTAGAAATTTTCATGTATTGGATTTTTAGACTTCTATATTCATGAGATAAAAAATTAGCACTGAGCATGGAATTCTAAAGCCCATTTTCTTTCATATCATATAAAGTTTTAAAAAAAAAAAAAAAAATCACTATTTTCTGTGGAAGCAAGAATGCTTCACATCTTAAAGGTTAAAGAAAGACAATTTTTTTGTCAACTTTTTATTGTTTTAGTACATGGAGTCTTATATTTTCACAGTATGGTTTGGAATTCAATTAAGACATATAGCTATTATTTACCCTTTATTTTTCATTTAAAGCTGGTACTGATATTTCTTGTAATATTTTTGTTTGTGTTATTAAGACCATATTTCCTCTATCACTGGATTTCTTTGTATGTGGCTCGACAGATGGAGGAAAGAAAGAAGGAGTCATATCAAGCCTTGAATTAATCTCTCTTGTGGTTAATGGATGCGGAGATAAGAAATTACCTGCCTTTACTTTCCTCTATAATCTTTCACTCTCCTACAATCAGGGTAAGAAAAACTTCCAGAATACATTTCAGTCTTCAGTCATCTGATCTACGTTCTATATAATCTTCATTGTCAGGGTTCAACTTTCTATGACCCTCCTCTATGCACTTTGGTTCAACCCAGCTGTGTAACCTCGGCTTAGTGATAACACTAGTTAATGAGAAAAAAAAATAAAATAAAATGTTGAACTGTAAGAAATCATGAAGGCCAAGGCTTGCCGGCCAAACAAACAAACAAAATAATAATAATAATATAAAATAAAATAAAATAAAATAATAAATAAAACCACAAGCAAAACTGGAAATATTGAGACTAATAGCAACTCAAGACTTATAAGAAAAATGTGGACATGAAAGAGTGTAAAACCCCATGAAAAAAATGACAGATGATAATTCAGCAGAAACAAGAATCTGACCAGAAATTTTCAAGAAGTTCTGGAGTAAAATATTGTTCAATTGAAAGTTAACTGTCTGGACAGCAAAAGCTCACAAGGAGTCTCTACTGACACTGTGAATTTGATTATCCTGTGAGCAACATGAGTCTAGTACTCTTCTCTGCTGTGTTTGTTACCCAATACAAAGTTCCTGTATAGTCTTTTGTATATTTTTACAGTCTCTTTTCACCTGTTAAAAGATGCCTAAAAAGTAGTGAGGTTTATCTGGAGTTTCCAGTCTCCCTTCACTTACCACACAGAGAAGTTAGAAAATTACTTGGTATCAAAACTCTGATTAAAATAATAATAATAATCACAGAATCACAGAATCACAGAATTTCTAGGTTGGAAGAGACCTCAAGATCATCGAGTCCAACCTCTGACCTAACACTAACAGTCCCCACTAAACCATATCCCTAAGCTCTAAATACATATATAATAATAATATATAATATATTATAATAATATGTAATATATAATAATAATAATAATAATAATAATAATGAAAAGAAAACAACAACAGCAACAACAACATATATGTAATGGAGTTACACAGGATTTTATGATGTGTTACCAGTGTGACCATATAAATTTGCACTGATAATTACAAATTCATAGATCATGATTTAGGATCTGCTGTCCCTGAGATTTCTTTGTTGCATAATAAAAGACAAAATGATTTTATATGATAAAAAATGAAGCCATATAGCAAATATTCTAAATTGACAATTTCCCACATTTTCTTGAGGCTTGAACCTGAATATATACATATATTGAACCTAAATATATGAATATATATATATAATATATATATATATATTCTTTTACAGAATCACAGAACAACAGAATCACAGAATTGTAGGGGTTGGAAGGGACCTCGAGAGATCATCAGGTCCAAACCACCTGCCTAAGCAGGTTCCTCAGAGCAGGCTGCCCAGGTAGGCATCCAGACTGGACTTCAGTATCTCCAGAGAAGTAGACTCCACAACCTCCCTAGGCAGCCTGTTCCAGTGCTCCCTCACCATGAAGAAGCTCTTTCCCATGTTGGTGCGGATCTTCCTGAACTCCATCTAGTGGGTATTATCCCTTGTCCTGTCCCCAGAAACGACTGAAAAGAGGTTGGCCAAATCCCTCTGTCTCCCACACCTTAGGTATTTATAAACATTGATAAGATCCCCTCTCAGTCTTATTTTCTCCAGGCTGAACAGACCCAAGTCTCTCAGCCTTTCCTCATAGGAACGATGCTTCAGGCCCTGTATCATCTTACTGGCCCTCTGCTGGAGGGAATTTATTTATTTATTTATTTATTTATTTATTTTAAGAGTAAGGAAACATTTATTTGTTCTACTTTTTAACTAACTCACAGAATCAGAATAATGTAATATCCTCAGATGAAAGAGACCAAAAAGGACCAGAGAATCCAATGCCTGGCTCCAAACAGGACCACAAAAAAAAAAAACCAAACCATTTGTCTGAGAGCATTGCCTAAATACTTCCTGAACTCCAACATGTTTGGTGCTGTGACCACATTCCTGGGGAGCCTATTCTGGTGCCCCACAACCCTCTCAATGAAAAATATTTTCCTCACATGCAACCTGGCCCATCACAGCTCTATACAGTTTTCTCGGGTTCTATTGCTGGTCACCAGAGAGAAGAGATCAGTGTCCACCCCTCCACTCCCACCATGAGGAATCTATAGGCTGTGATGAGGTCTGACCTCTGTCTCCTTCAGGCTGAAAAATCCAAGTGAACTCAGCCACTCCTCATATATCTTCCCCTCTAGATGTTTCATCATCTTTGTTGCTCTCCCTTGGATACTGTCTAATAATTTTCACAGAATCACAGAATCACAGAATATCTAGGTTGGAAGAGACCTACAAGATCGCCGAGTCCAACCTCTGACTAACAAATCATCCCCTAAACCATATCCCTAAGCTCTACATCTAAACGTCTTTTAAAGACCTCCAGGGATGGTGACTCAACCACTTCCCTGGGCAGCCTATTCCAGTGCCTAACAATCCTTTCCGTAAAGACGTTCTTCCTAAGATCCAACCTAAAACTCCCCTGGCGCAACTTTAGCCTATTCCCCCTCGTCCTGGCACCAGGCACATGGGAGAATAGATCAACGCCACCTCGCTACAGCCTCCTTTCAGGTACCTGTAGAGTGTGATAAGGTTACCCCTGAACCTCCTCTTCTCCAGGCTAAATAGTCCCAGCTCCCTCAGCCGCTCCTCCTAAGACTTGTTCTCCAGACCCTTCACCAGGTTCATTGCCCTTCTCTGGACTTGCTCAAGCACCTCCATGTCCTTCTTGTAGTGAGGGGCCCAAAACTGAACACAGTACTCGAGGTGCAGCCTCACCAGAGCTGAGTACAGGGGGACAATCACATCCCTTGGCCTCCTGAGCACACTGCTGGCTCATATTATGCCGACTGTCAACCAAAACACCCAGGTCCTTCTCTGACAGGCAGCTTTCCAACCACTCTTCTCCAAGCCTGTAGCTCTGTTTGGGGTTGTTGTGCCCCAGGTGCAGAACCCGGCACTTGGCCTTGTTGAACTTCATACCGCTGGCCTCGATGAAGAAGTTAATGAGGACTGGTCCCAGTACTGAGCCCTGGGGGACTCCACTGGTGACCGGCCTCCAACTGGATTTGACTCCATTCGCTAAGACTCTCTG
>CM021765.1:147419614-147432050 GCA_011076525.1 Nettapus auritus
GGCCATCAGGCCGGGTGCTGAGTAAAGTGCCCCGTGGTCAAAGAACCCAAAACCTCAAATCTGCACACAGTACTCATGGTGAGGACACAAAAAGTGCGGAGGGACAATATCTTCCCTCACCCATCTATCAATGCCATAACTGATGCATCCCAGGATACAGATGGCCCTTTTTGGCTACGAGGACACAATGTTGACTTATATTCAACTTGTCCTTGACTAAAACCTCCAGATTCCTTTCCATGGTACTGCTCTCCAGCCTCTTCTCCTTTAGTCTGTATATATATCCACTATTGCTATGACCCAGATGCAAAATCTGGTACTTTCTCTTGCTAAACTTCATGTGGATAGTGATTGCCCAACCCTTTAGTCCGTCAAAATTTCTCTCCAAGGCCTATCTACCCTTGAGGGAGTCAATAGCCTCTCCTAACTCAGAATCACCTGAACTTCCTAAATATGCATTCAAATACTACATACAGATTTCTAAAAAAAAAAAAAATACTAATAATAAAAATGAAGGGAACTAGCCCTGAAATGAAGACCTTGGGAACCCCATTAGTGACTGATTGCCAGCCTGATGTAACCCCATTTCCTATGATCCTTTGAGCCTGAATCATCATTATTTGTTCACCCCTTGTATTATGTACTTTCCGCAAAAGATTGAAATCCACAAAGATTGAATCTGCTGGCTTCGCTTGGTCAACTAGATCGGTAACTTTGTCATAAAAGAAAATTAAGTTAAATAAGCCTCTTTTCTAGTGAACCTGTGTTATGACCAAAGAATGTGTTGTCTCTCAAGTGTTTTTCAATAATTCCCATAATAACCTTATCCACAAACTTTTGAACCTTCAAACATAAATAAATATATAAATAAATAATATCCGTATTTTCTGCTCAGCAGGCCTGCTAGAACAGGTCTCAGCTACATATGTTTGTAGCATTGCTTGATGAAGAAAGTGGGTATAGAGTGTGTCTTGTTTTGGTTTGCTTTGCTTTTTTTTAAAACATTATTTTCCCCTTCCTTATATACAGCCTACTGGTAATTTTAAGACTCTATTTCTTCTTCACTATTTTGTGTTCTGAAAAGTGATAGTTCCATTCCTTTGTTTGCTTCCTCTGTCTCCAATGTGTTTAGATTTTTGTTGTTGTTGTTGCTCTTCTTCTTCTAGTTTATATTTCACTTTTATTCTCATTCTAAAAACATAATCTGAAAAGAAAAAGGAAGAAAACAATTATCGAGAATACCAAGATCAAAATAATAACAAAATTATGTTTAAAAAAAACAGTAAACATAGCAGAAATGGACGCATCAATACTAATGTGGTCTGTAAAAAAAAATAAAATCAGAAAAAAATATATACCTTTCTTTCTTTCTTTCTTTCTTTCTTTCTTTCTTTCTTTCTTTCTTTCTTTCTTTCTTTCTCTCTCTCTCTTTCTCTCTCTTTCATATATCTGGTTTTATTTTTTTTTTTACAGCATGTTCTTCTTGAGTTTTCAGAAATTGTAAGGATAATGATTCCTATCTTCAGTACAAATTTAAACATTCCTCATAATCTCCCATTAGAAATTAAACAAGCAAATGAACAAACAAACAAACAAACAAACAAAAAAACAACAACACTGTAGTAAAATGTAAAGCTGATCTGAAATTTTAAAGTCTTATCCAAATATCATATTGGTATATTCTGAACATTTTTTTGCTGAAATTTGTCCCATTTTCTTACTGAAAATGTTGCAAGACATTTTGTTATTGAAATTATATCTGTCTGAAATAATGTGGCCTGTCAAGATGTCAAGATACGTACTTTAAATTATATCTGGGAACAACAACAACAACAACAACAAAAGAAATCCAAAATGCTCTGCCATGAAACCAAATTCTTTAGATGGAAATTGATGCTCATCCTCAGCTGGAGTTAATTCCAGATAATACATCAAGCTAAACAACATTAAGAACAATCAGTGTAGTTTGCTTGTGTCTTACAAAAAACATTCGAGTTCTTGATCAAGATGAGAAAATATGTTTGTTGTTGTTAGGTAAAACATTTAAGATTGTTTAGCACTTCAACATTCTAAAATGATTAAAACAAGGGTGAAATAATTGTTCCTGTAAAATAGATTATTTACTTTTTTTTTTTTTTTTTTTTTTTTTAAATCTGCCAAGTTCCCTCATATTGGCCTAAACTTTGAGGTAGGGCTATATAACTTTTTATATTAGGTGAGCATACAAAAAGATACCAAAGACACTTTATCTCTGAAGACAGGATCAATTAGAACTCAAAATAATGACGTAGAGCAGATAGTGGGGTTCTTTGAAATGCTGAGATATCAGCTGTGTAAAGCCGTGCCTGATGTGTCTGCAAGACAGATTTGTGTTTCAAATAAATGTGTATTAACCTTAGGTGAGAGGTCCCCTGGTCAGTCAAAGCAGGCTAGACCTTGTAAGCACCTACTAGTAATATCATCACAGCCTTGTTTAGCCAAATGTTCTGTATTGATTTTCAGAAATACCACAGGAGTTTGTTGTTGTTTACTTACACTGTAAGATAGACATAAAGCATAGAGGTATAATAAATGCAAGGTGCTGAAGGCAAATGAACCACAGGTGAACATCAGAACAGCACAGGGAAATATGGAGTATAGGGTGACTGCACAGTAACTGTCAGAGAGGATCATTGATCCTCCTTGAATCAGAGATGGGTCTACTGTTCCTGTTTTCTGTTGTGTTGTCTTATGTTTCCCTTCTGTTACACATATATATGAATTCACACAAACATGTTCAACTCTAATACAGGATTTTATTTATTTATTTATTTATTTATTTATTTATTTATTTATTTATTTATTTTTGTCAAGACACTAAACACCAATAGAGCTGTCATTAAAACCAGAAAAAGGAATACTACTTCATAATTAAAATTTTGGTACCAGGATTCTAATATTAGCTTGGGAAGCAGATAACTCTAGCCCTTTCAGCTTGGCTTGTCTTCATTATGGCAATCACTAGATTTATCTACCAGACACACAGACAGTTGGAATCAACTATCATTGCTGTGATTATAAAGAGTGTGCAAGGAGAAAATCCATAATACCACATCTCCTGCACACCTTGGCACGAATGCAAGTAAATATACCATACAAGTACATGACTGAGGCCTTCAGAACAGGACCAAGTATAAACAAGTGTTACTTTGTGTTAATGATGCAGTGATGACAGAATGTTACAGAGTAGTAAATGCAGTGCACTTGGTATATTTTACTTGGAATGGGGTAATGCTTCACATGACTTTCCCCAAACTTCTGGCTTAGTCCTGGCACACAGGCAAATACATGAGCCAGATGAGAATCTGACCTCACCTTTTCACAGCCACTATTGCCGTCATAATTACCTTGTATGATTGTGACAAGAGAAAATAAAATTGTAACCATACACCCAGCCAGTAAATCTTGCAGTAGCTTGTTTTCTGTAGCAATAGCACCTCACCCAAGACATGAGTCGCTCAGGAAGAAAAATGCTTAAAAATGTTCCAAAAGTCACTAATCTTCTACCAGCGTTAAATTGCTCTTTTTCTCTCTTGGAGTTTAAGATCCTCTTTTACTTTGAAGGTTTCTACTTATAAATATGTTTATCCAATCAAGGAATGGGAAATACATCATAACTTTGACCAAATTATACAATAAAACTTACCAAAATTATGCTTTATTTTCAAACCATGAGTATCAAGTCCTCTGTGATCAATATTTTCCAGGAAAAAACAAACAAACAAACAAACAAACAAACAAAAAAAAACTTGAGAAAGCAAGCTAGATAGTGACAAAATTCAGATAAACTATGGCATGGCTGAAGACTTTCATTCGTCATAAATATATAGGTGTGTATGTGTTAGTGTATATAATCAGTAGTGTGACTGGGTGAACAGACATTATAGATCGTCTTATGTAGAAGAGGAACTTTTATGTGAAGGCAAATTGAAAAGAAACAGAAACTAGAAACATTTAAATTCGGAGTCGTTCTGTTGGAGAAGAACAGTGTGAGAGTTATCTAAAATAATTAATAGCTTCATAGTTGATGTTATTCTTTGTTTGTAACCAAAAATCAAAATTTGATCCCTCTTAAAATTCAGAAGTAGAGTTAACCTGCACCATAATCACTATCAATATTTTCCAAGCCTGTATGAAAACAAATTATAGAATCATAATCATAGAATTATAGAATCACAGAATGGCCTGGGTTAGAAGGGAACTCAAAGACCATCCAATTCAACCTCCCCTGCCATAGGCAGGGATGTCACACACTCAATCAGGTTGCTCAGGACCTCATCTAACCTGATCTTGAACACCCCCAGGGCCTCTATCCACACATGAACGCTATCCAGAGTCTCTCTGGGCAACCTATTCCTCACCACCCTCTGAGTGAAAAGTTTTCTCCTAAACTCTAATCTAAATCTCCCCTCTTTTAGTTTAAAATCAATCACCCTCATCCTCAACCTGTCCATGGCTGTTTCTTAAAGGCAACTTTTCAAAGTCAGCCCCTTCCCTAATGTAGAGGGCAACACTCCTTTCCTTCCCTCTCTATCCCTTCCGTATAGTTTGTAGCCCTCTATTCCAATATTCCAGTTATGTGATTAATCCCATCATTTTCAAAGATTGTAATCAGATCATATCTGTATAATTGCACCATGGTTTCCAGTTCCTCCTGCTTGTTTCCTATGCTGTGTGCATTGGTGTAGAGGCATTTCAGCTGGGCAATTGATCGTATCGTGTTTCTAGAACGCTTCCTGATTACTCTAGGACAGTTCACAAGTATTTCCCTACCATCATTTAGAGTGATACTGTTCTCAGGTATGGTTTCTTCACTCAGAGGTGCATCTCCTTCCCCCACCTCACTTAGTTCAAAGCCCTCCTGATAAGCCCAGCCAGTCTACTGCCCAGAATATGTATATCTCCATCAGGCTCCTTTTCATTAACATAGTATGAAAGTCTTGCTCACTTTTGAAAAGTCTGAAATTACAGCAATTAATTATATTATAAGGCTGGAATGATCTTGCCATCACTGTTAATTTTGAAGGGGAATATTAAAAAATGTGTAAGCTTCATGAACACAGCATTTTTAATTCTCACTTCAATCACCTACTGTGTCTCAAGGCTTCATGTAGTCCATTTAACAATGTTTCTGACTGCTTTTTCCACACATAGTAAAATAATTGATATGCATGTTTTGTAATGTGATGTGGGGGATTGTGGGGGGTGAGTTAGAACAAGTATCACCTTTTTTTGCTCAGTAATTCCATTAAATAAATAAATAAATAAACTTGCATAGGATTAATGAAAACTTTATCTAGTTTCAGAGATTATTAACTTCTGATTAAAAAAAAAAAAAAAAAAAGGCACTAGAGGTTTCTTCTTTCACATTCTTTTTATAACGGTGACAATATTGTCTTCATTTTATGTTTGCTAGTGTTGCTCTGCATAAAAAAGAGTGGATGTTTTTTGTGTTTTCACGGAATATCCTTGTATTTTTATTTTGTGTTCGTGTGTCAGGTACTGCCTTCTAAATCCTGAAGTCAAAAGTGAAGGTTCAGTTAATTACAAGTGTTAAATCATTAACAAAGAACCTTCTACAGTCAATTCAATTTTCTTAAATCAAAGAAGACCTGATCTGATATATTTCTGTGATATCAGCAGTAGAATTACAGAGAAGACAGACAAGGAAATGATTTTCACATGTCACAAGCAAAGGTAAGATTCTAAGATCAAATACAGTGCTTTTTGTTTTTAAAAATTAATTTACATTTTATCAAAAACTTCACTGACATTTATTTGCATTATGTCATCATCTGTAAGTTATGGTCAAAGTATTGATACATTACACTCCACTGTATTGTGTGCTCTACAAATGAGTGCAAAATTTAGTCCAGTCTTCTCAGAGACAGTTCCATGATCTCAAAAAAGAGTAAATATATAATGCCTTTAAAGAATTACTTTTTTTTTTTTTTTTTTTAATTGAGACGTTCATCTGAGGATGATAGTGTCCTACCACTAGTGACAAGAAACACCAGTTTTCAGAGTTTGACCTTTACATCTAAAGAAGATAGGACAGCAAATGTGTGATTCAATTCATGAGTAAGTTACTTTCCCAATTCTACTTTTATTTTTGAGATTTTTTCTCCTGCTAGGGACTTCGAAAGGACTCATTCTTCTATTTTTCATCATTAAAAATAAATAACATATAAAATAAATAAAATAAATAAAATATAAAATAAATAAAATAAAATAAATTAATAAAATAAAATAAAGCAAAATAAAATAAACAACAAATATTATTCTTATAACTTATAATCTTCAGCAAAAGCTATCAATGAATAATTATATTTACTGTGGTGAGTGGTTTTGATTATCTTTAGTTTTCATTTAGAAACAGTTATCACTTTATATTTAGAATAGACAATGGCACTGCATCATTTTACATTTCTACAAAGTAGCATATACTGCAGCTTCTCATTTCTATCTATGACAATATTACAACAGTTCAAAAATGAATATCAATACTCTGAATTATATTAAACTATTAAGAACTGATGTGCATTTAGCAAAATTGTTCTCAGTTCATGCTTTCTCAGCTAAGAAATGCATGTCAGCAGCATTAAATCTATTTTTTTTAAATATATCTGAAATATATGCAGGTTTCTATTCCTAAACCTATCCTTTTTTAAGACGCAGACTTGCACACACACACACAAACACACACACACATTTTTTTTATTTTTATTTTTTAATCCACTTTTGTATCTATGTCAGAGAATATCTAGAGTGTAGCTATCCTGAAGCATGGAAGAAATACTATTTATAACATAGAAGTTTTAATCTACAGATACATGTGTCTCTATTAGTCATCTTATTTTGTGTCACCATTCATCATTACTTTTTCTATACTTCTGTATTAATACATAGCTTCTCCATTCAATAGGTGTAGGTACTTTAGTTAAATCCTCTGCTAGAGAGGGAGTGACATAGAGCATACATGAAAAACCGAAGACTAGGAAAAGAGCTGTAACATTAGCAATAACTATATGAGATGGGAGAAGGTGATCATGCTGGGCAATCACAGTTTTTAAAATGTTCTATGTTTTGTAGATACAATGTAGCTTTTGCTTTATATTGTTTTCTGACCTCTGTTTGAAGAGAGCATTGATAAAAAAGCTGAATGTACTGGAATTATTTTGTTCACCATCTTCAGTGATTTTTGTAGAAAACCCTAGAATTTGTAACATATTGAATCTACTGACCAGTGTTACTTGAGCAGCACTGACCCAGTTCTTTGTTCCTGAGACACTATTTCCTTCAGTGTTTCTTTCTTCCATTCAAAACTCTAAAAATGAGAAGTGGCTATGCACTGCTTACTAAAATAGTTTTGTTTGTTTGTTTGTTTGTTTTCCTATGTAAAGCTACACGTATATTCAATTCCATCCATCTGCTGATAGCACACTTCTAGTATCCATAAGAACTACCACCTAGAAAGCTTAGCCATCCATTTGAATAACATGCAGGACACATGATATGGGACATATCCCTGAAGGATGTATAATGATTTATCAAGAAAAGAGAATAATACATGTCGTGTAAAATCAAGGTAAGTCATATACACTGTCTCCATTCTCTTTGTTTTTTAAAAGATGTATTCACAATAAACTCTACCTTTGCTCTCTTCAGTTACATGATTTATTCTTTGATATGTCAAAGATATATTATTTGATTTGTTCTTTCATATAATTTTGCATCAGCTGGAGTCATACTGAGGCATTGATATAGGTAAAGCACACCCCTTTTTTAATTTTTTTATTTTTTTATGTCACGACTGTTAAAATAAAACTAAAACATACATTTCAGACTCAGATAAATATGAGAAAAATGACATAAAATAAAAGCTGCTTGAAAAACTGGATATAAGGCACATTAGCAAAGGGAGTGCAGAAGGGAGTATTATTATTATTGTTGTTGTTGTTGCTATTTTATTGTTATTATTATTTTAAAATATTGTTATTATTTTTAAATGCTATTATTATATTAAAATGTTATGATAAAACAAAATAATTTGATATATTGTTTCTTCTCCAATATCAATTTCAACTTTTTTTTTTTTTTTTTTTCAGAAAAAAAGGAGGCTGCATAGTGGATTACTTGAGTTTGAGAGTATGGCTTGGATTTTTTTAGTTCTATGTATATCTAGAGGAATTTATGACAAACATAAGAGGAGAATAAAAGGGGCCTTTGAGAGCCAGAGGATATAAACATCTGCTGAATCCTACAAGTAGTAAACAACATGGATATAGTCTGTAAATTTCTACTTTTTTCAGTTAAATATATTCCTGTTGAATAGCCAGGACAAGCCCAACAGCATCAGCCTTCAAGATGTGGATAGCGTTTGGTTCAATTCCAGCAGTTGTTTCAAAAAGAATATTCCTGAGTAAGACATCTCAGCAACTAGAAATTGCAGCCATCTACTGGTAAATGCCAAAACATCAGCCAACCAGAGATTTTAGGGCTTGGTATCTATTTATATTATCTCCCCAGACAGATTAAGTCTTGTACAAGTAGCTGCAGAACACCACTTGAAGAATGTGATACCTATAGTATGACATCTGGCTCCTTTGGACCTCTGTTACTTCATGACTGTATTTTTACTTTGTTTTTACATATTCACACTAATATTATTTAAATATCTAAGATATTGAACATGGTTTATAAAAATAAAAAAGGTATTTAATAGCATAGCTTTTTATATGTTTTCCTTGCAATTTTTCTTTTTGTTTGTTTGTTCGATTTGTTTTGGTTTGGTTTTGGTTGGTTTTTGGTTTGGTTTGGTTTGGTTTGGTTTTCCACTAGTAGGAAGAAGTAGAAATATTAACTTGATGTTTTAACTTGATATGAACTTGATATTTCAAAGAGGAGCTGAGTGGCAGTGGTCTGACTGTTTGAAACTGTACAGATTAGACAAAATAAAGCAATATCTAATTTACTTATATGCCCAAAACATTGAATTCTGCTGTGCTATACAAGTTTTTGTTTGTTTTCTTCCAATGTGTAAAATAGTCAGGGTCTGAAGGTAGGTGAATTCTCATTCTATGATATCCAGTACTATTTCTCTCGTTGGTTGCTGGGTTACATTGCTTATTAACCATGCTAGGAATGTAGAAGGAGTCTTTCTGTTGCTTTGAGAATACTATTTTTTTTTTAACATGGGGTAGACTGCTTTGGAGTGGTCCTAGACAAGGGAAATCTCAAGGGGAACATGAGATACAGAGAAAATATTTGGACTGGGTACAGGATATGAAGGAGTTTTCCTTCTTTAAATCTTTTCATTGAATGACTGTTTTATCTCAGCATTAGTCATGGCTGTCTGGATTATTTCACTTCTTTGCAAGCAAGATCCATACCTTCTTTTCTTTTTCACCAGTCCCTGTATGGCAATTTCTTCTGAAGTCATATGTATATGCAGTTTAGATTTTAATACCCCAGAACTTCTGGTGTCTTGAATGATTGATTTCATTCAATATTGATTTGATTTTTTTTTTTTTTTTTTTTTTTTTTTACCATAGTCTTTGGTAAGAAAGAAAAAGTATCTGTTTTAACAGAGAGCCTACAAATAGAGGAAAGATGATGGGAAGAAAAAAAAAAAAAAAAACGGAAAAAAGAAAAAATAATAATAAATAATAATAATAATAAAAAAAAAAAAAATAAAAAAAATAAAGGTTGTCAATGGCAGTTGTATTGGCTCAGTGCTAAATAAATGAGTGTTTTTTTGCCTCACCATAAACTTCTGACTTTTGTCACAGGGTATACTAGCAGCTTAGTAGATTTGACTTTAGGGAAAAGTTCTGTGTGGTTTAACTAACAAACTGATTCTGTCAAATGACTGATGCTTGCCGAGGTTCAAGACATGGACATGTGCCAATTTAAAGTTTTCTTTGGCCAAAGGAGGGCCAACCGTGTCCTGGGATGCATCAAGCACGGCATTGCTAGTTGGTTGAGGGAAAGGATTGTCCTGCTCTACTCTGTGCTAGTGTGGCCTCACCTCAAGTATTGTGTGCAGTTCTGGGCACCACAGTACAAAAAGGACATTCAACTGTTGGAGAGTGTCTAGAGGAGGGTGACAAAGACGGTGAAGGGCCTAGAGAGGAAGACATATGAGAAGTGGCTGAGGTCACTGGGCCTGTTCAGCCTGGAGAAGAGGAGGCTGAGGGGGGACCTCATTGCAGTCTACAACTTCCTCGTGAGGGGGAGTGATGAGGCAGGTGACCTATTTTCCGTAAACACTAGTGACAGGACCCGCGAGAATGTTGTTAAGCTGAGGCAGGGGAAGTTTAGGCTGGACATGAGGAAGAGGTTCTTCACTGAGAGGGTGGCTGAGCACTGGAACAGGCTCCCCAGTGAAGTAGTCACTGCACCAAGCCTGTCTGAATTTAAGAAGCGATTGGACTGTGCACTTAGTCATATGGTCTAAACTTTTGGTTAGACTTGTGCGGTGCCAGGAGTTGGACTTGATGATCCTTATGGGTCCCTTCCAACTCAGGATATTCTGTGATTCTATGATTCTATAAGTAGGTGTGGAGAGATTTTTTTGCGTCTGGCAAATCAGTGGAGTTGCATAACATAATTAAAAGCAGGACATTCTGACAGGTAAAGTGTCTGCTGTAGCATGCAATGGCAGAAAAGATGCTGCTAATTCTGCATTAAGAACAAGATGAATCCATTCCTCCAGAGTATCACTGACACATTTTTGTAACCAAATTCCCCAGTAGAAAACAGTTTAGTTTTTTATGAAAAACATTTAAATTAGTTTCACTGACACAACATCTATGTCTTCATGTAAATGAAGAAAGAAAATACACTTTCGAGCTTAAGATAATTCAAAGTTATCTTGTAAATTATATATATATATATTTTTTTCCTGATATGGCTGAAATTACCTAAATATATTGTTTAAAAGGTAAGATGAAGTCAAGATGGAATAAGACTAAGATGTAAACATCTAGCTTGTATTTTTTCACCTCTCTTTAATGATCATTGTACTTGTACAATGCAATTATATGCATTTATTGTAACATTATCTTGCCGAGGCAATCGGCTCCAGGCCAGACGTGCTCTGCAACAGAGCAGGGGATCGGGACAGGCAGGGCTCTTTTCCCAGCATCGAGGCCACTCGAGGCAGCCGAGGGAGCTGCCACGACCTGGCAGCCCTCGTGAGGGACACTGATGAGGCGTAGGCGGAGCCAGCAGCGCCCCCTCCCGGCCGCTCAAAAACAGTCCCTGGGGAGCGCGAACGACCAGGAGACCAGGAGCGCGGCGAACAGGACGGGCAAACAGGGAGGGGCGCGGCAAAAAGGAGGGGCGTGGCAGTTCGCGCACGGAGGGCAGGGCTATCCTGCCTGTCCACAAGAACACCTCACCTAACAGCTGTCTAGCACTAGCTGGGCCACTATGGTCCCCGCTAGGCAGCGAGCTCGCGCCAGAAAGTCATAGGCACTCAGACAGACTGCCCGCTCCAAAATGCGGCAGTTCAGGTCTCTGGGTGCAGGGAGTGCCAGAGCCTGCTGCTGCCATCTGAAGGAGGAAGAGACACTGTGTGCGTGAGGTGCGAGCAGGTGGAAAACCTGGTCCGCCTGGTGGCAGAGCTCAAGGAGGAGGTGGAGAGGTTGAGGGCTGTCAGGGAGTGTGAGAGGGAGATAGACTGGTGGAGCAACTCCCTGCAAGGCCCGAAGGAGAGGCTCCGGAGTGAGACTCCCCAAATGGGGGTGGACCCCCTACCGGTCGCTGTCAGGCAGAGGGAGGGGACCTAGGAGTTCAAGAGGAATGGAAACAGGTCCCTGCTTGACGATGCAGGAAACCCCCCCCCCCCCCCCCCCCCCCGCCCCACCTGCCCAGGTGCCCTTACGCAACAGGTTTGAGGCCCTGGAGCTCGGGGGAGTGGTGGATGAGGGTGTGGAAGAAAGTTAAACCAGGAAGCCTAGGGCGACGAAGTCTGCTCCACGCCTCAAGACTGCTTCCACCAAAATGGAAAGGAGGGTGATCGTTGTGGGTGACTCCCTTCTCAGGGGAACGGAGGGCCCTATCTGTCGGCCTGACCCTACCTGTAGGGAGGTCTGCTGCCTCCCTGGGGCCAGGGTCAGGGACTTTGCCAGAAAGCTTCCCAGCCTGGTTCGCCCCTCCAATTACTACCCACTACTGATAGTCCAGGCTGGCAGTGATAACATTGACAAGAGAAGCCTGAAGGCTATCAAACGGGAGTTCAGGGGGCTTCATTCCTACAGCAGCAGGGAGGGATTCAGAGAGGACGCGCAAAGCCCACATGATAAACACATGGCTTAGAGGCTGGTGCCAACACAGAAGTTTCAGGTTCTTTGACCACGGGGCACTTTACTCAGCACCCGGCCTGATGGCC
>CM021765.1:147438478-147448478 GCA_011076525.1 Nettapus auritus
GAGGAGCAGGGGGATGGGACATCAATTTTCAGTTCAGTATCTGATAAATGAAACATGTTTCTAGCACTAACCATGTTCAAGAACCTGTCTATGACACACAATAATGTGCAGTGCACGGCTGAAAGAAGTTTTCTAAAATCTAGATAGTCTTTTCCCTTTGCATAATTTTTCCCTGGATTTTCTGGTGATGAATGTAGGGACTGCCTATTAGAAATGGTGCTTTTCAAAAATCCTATGGATATATTTCCTTAAGTGTTGATGGCTTTTCTGAATGAGTACTTGAGAAAAATATTATTGCAATCAAGATATTTAATCTTAATTTGAATATAATGTAAACAAGTGACAAATAAAAGTAATGTCAATGGGTTATTACAAATCAAATCTAGCCAGGTTTATGACTCCTCAGTCTTTTGATTCCTCAGCTAGATTCCTGTAATTGCTTGCTACATAACTATAGAATTTGTAGGTGTTGGTTCACTACCACTTTTTCTTTATTTATTTCCTCTAGGAGACAGCTGTTTTCCTTGATATATACCTCATCAATCCATTTTCCATAAAGAGCTTTCATTTGTCCATGAACTGTCTTTACAGCAATCACACCAACATAAACGCCTTCTCTTGCCAACCCTGCAATTCAGTTTCCCCACTGAAGTGCCAGGCTTTCTAACTGTCATGATATTTGCCAAAGATGACAACAACAACAACAACAAAGAAATAAGAAATCATGAAGAGGTCAAGTCCGGCACTGGGACCTCAGTTAGCAGAATAGTAACCTGAGTTGCACTGATTTGTGCCATGCAGATAGAGCAGGCCATTTAGAGATGGCTCAGGGCTGTCACACCAAGGCTATCACACTGCAAGGTGTCTGGAACCACTGAATTTATCAGCCCAACTCTTCTCCTGGATTGTATCACCTCTCTTTTATAATAAGGAAGTTGTGTAATTTGTGAAACTGTGTTATCTGTGATGAAAGTGTTCTGGTATCTGAGTCCATTAGTCTTAACATAGTTATTTAACCTTAAATTGTTAAAACAGTTAATACTTACTAAAAGTCAAAGAAAAGAACCAGTAGGGGTACATCTAAAAGCATGAAAGATGACACAACACATGCTACAAATCTATATACATGATATAGAAATTAAACAGAAAACAAAAGAAAAAAAAAAAAAGAAAAAAAAATAATCTGTGCATGTGAACTGTGATTGAAAACTTGTGCTGTGAATAGAAAAGCTTGCTGTGAACCCCACTGTTATTAAACCATATCTACATATGGTTTTACTGGTGAAAAGTGTAAGTTTCATATAAGTCTTTGTAAACTTAGGCAGTCAACATCAGAAAACATTTCACTGTGAAATGTGAACTGTTTGCAAAGAACCAAAGAAACTATATGATTATATAGGACCATAGAACACCTTACTGATCAAAGCCTAGCAGAGGCAAACAGCATGAATATATATTATTTGCTTAGACATTTTTCTTCAACAAGGATATATTTTCATTTAAGAACACAGAAATAAAATGATGAATTCATACAAACGTTATTGTCAATTGAGACAACTTTCAGAAATAGCTTGTATTTTCTTTACATATCTGTATTTCTCTCCTTATATTTACCTTTTACTCTTCCCAGACATCATTCTTCTTCTTTAGGCTGTTTTCTGCTACGTTTTGTGGTCTATATCAGTTCTACCATTCTAGTGCTGTACCTAATCCAGGACCTATTTTTGCAATGATGAATAATTAATATCCCTTAAATAACTTGTCAGTCGTCCAATGGTGTTTACTGTACTTTTTATTTAATAAATCAACTAGCAAGTCTTTGTTTAAATGAATGTATGTGCATATACTGTAATCCCAATAAGTTTCACATATTTAACAAAATATGTGCCTATTTCTCATGCAGCATATTTATAAAATCAGTGCAATAAAAAAAGGGGGGGGGGGACATTTTAATTGTTGTTATTATTATTTACGACTTTATTTTACTTTAACCTGTTACGCAGTTTTACTTTAATTATATTTTTCACACCATATACCAAAGAACTGTACTCGGAAGTGACTTTGAAAAGTCTTTAACAAAGATACGTAACAATATAAACCTTAAAACTGATTTTTTTTTTTTTTTTTTTTAATAATACAACAATTTTCCAAGTATATCTTACTGTACCAATATGTTCAAGAGAATGAAAGTCTGAGAGGCTTAGTGTCATTACATTCCTTAAATGTGTATTTGAATGGCTTTAGGTTTTATTTCTTTTATTTTCATTCTGGGGAGATAAAATGACAATGAACATTATTATTTTTACATTTGATTAATTCTTACTGAAGTGCTTTGTAAGAAGTAATGATTTGGAGCTGCCCATTGCCATGCTGTAAAATATATCAGAGTAAAGAAAAGTTTAAACTAAGTTTTTTGTGTGTTCATTTTCTTCAGTTTTCTCAGAAATGTAACAAGCAGAACTACATTTCTGCTACATACAAAAGATAAATGAAAAATAATACTCCACTCCAGCTAAAAGCTGACTATAATGGTTTGCTGAAGCAGTCTTATCTTGTCCACCTACGTGTAGAAAGTCTAAGGCCACTTACATCTCTCACACCTATGACAGAAAGAAGTCTTCTACGTGTTTCACATTTGGTGATGCAAAGTAGAAGGCTGAATTTATTTTTAAAGATTTTTCCAGGATTGTAGCCTGCATCTGTAATTGCCAGTCTGCATCTGTTCTAAATGTCTTTTCATTAGCAGCCACCTGCTCGATAGCAAGACAGCATCTGAGAATGTGTATGCAAAGTCTGATACAAGATACTAGGATTGAAGGAGTTTGGCATGCATGGAAGAAGTAATTTTGACATACACACAAACTGAAGTAATTCCTTACTCGATATTTCCTTGATGTACACTTACTATTATTTATGATCTCTTCCCTGTGCAAGAGTGCAGTTTTCATGCCAATGTCACTGGATTTATGAGAGCTCTTTAATAACATGGATCATAGTGTTCTGCCAGATCATCAGCAGGGTCCTGGCAGAAGTAAAAGTCCAATGGCTAAAGCAAATATTCTCACAGAGAACAAACCAAACCCAAAACTGACTAGTAGGCATTTTCATGCAGACACTTTGCTAACCAGTATCATCTATAACATTTTATGCACTAGATGCTAAACATTAATTTATGATGGGCTGTGTGATGTCCAATAGGACATCTAATATCAATTTGTTACTCTTAAAGGGAGACAAGGGCAAAATAGTTTTAGCTCAGTTACATAAACTTTCTCCTAAAAACTGCTTATATTTTGGAATATATTACTTCCCAGCATCCAGTAAGAGTGGTTCAGAGATGACAGGAGCTTATAAATCCAAACTATTGAAAATACTTCAGTTTTATGAGTTAGTTTATGTTTGGAAGAAAGTGAGGTTGCCGTATCACACTTTGTAATGCCACCTATAAAAGTTGGAAGATAGTGGACGGATTCCAACTGCCACTTAAATCCCTGAATCTTTAAATGCCACATTCATACTGTAGGTAGTGAAAGTAATGGAGAGAAATGTTTGACCTAGCTGAAGCCAGATCTGTCTTCAGATATGAATGCAAATGCAGCCCACGTAGGTTGTTTTTAAACCATGTTGGGAAAATGCTTCAGGATAAATATTCTGACCGTAACAATACAAATCATAAGGTTTGCAGAAAATCTAGCTGTTTAAAATTGGCACTGTATGTTTATTTGAGTCTGGAACCAAAATAGAAAGCACTGTTAGTTTTTAATATTAAATTTTATCTGATGTCAACTACAGCCTTTAGACTCTAACACTGGTTACATGTTAAATCTGTCATGGGTGGAAAATCTGAAGTGAAAATCTTTGTGTTCAGACAGCAGAGCTGTCTTCAATCACACTATTTAAAAAGTCAGCATGACATCTTACTGTCCTGTTGCTATACTTAGGATACAGGATACCTTTATTTTGATGCTTTATTCAAATAAAGATTTGTATTGATAAAATACCACAGTTTTTGCCTGGAGCTTCAATACTATTGGAACAATTTATTTATGCCTTCTCAGTCTGTGCTCTGATGTATTGAAAATAGTTTTTTAGATTTCTCATGAAATTTTAAACAGATGTATGGTTCCCATACTTTCATACTTTTAGCCAGTATATATTTCAGACACAGAGTTTTGTCTTTCCTCTTTACAGCAGTTTGAAAAATCCTGCCTACAGACATGCTTTTTTAACACTGCTTACAAAAAATGAAACATTAGAAAATGGATTACAAAATCACTTTTTTTTTTTTTTTTTTTTTTTCACATGCAGTCACT
This sequence comes from Nettapus auritus, assembly GCA_011076525.1. Taxonomy (NCBI): domain Eukaryota; kingdom Metazoa; phylum Chordata; class Aves; order Anseriformes; family Anatidae; genus Nettapus; species Nettapus auritus. Next base: position 147,442,792 of record CM021765.1, read on the forward strand.
CCCAATGGCTTATAATAACCCTTGATATTTTTTATTTTAGAACAAAATCATATTAAAAAAAAATGAATGCATTAAATAAATTCAGAAATATTTTACAGTCTGGCAAAAAACTCTGTCTTTTCTTTAGAATCTCTTTGCCAGCAGCAAAACTGCTAAATTGAAAAGTCCTTCAAAAATTGTCAATTTTTCTACAAGGTCATAAAGAATAGAGAATTTTTTTTTGCTGTTATTTAAACAATAAAGTTACTAAAGAGAGTTGCTGCTGTTGCAGTTTAATAGCAGACTTATAAAAATATTATCAGTGTCTCCATCCCCACCATAAATGCTAATATGACAGCCCAGTAAGCATGACTGGGCCATTAAGGCAGTACAGAGCAGAAGGCCTGACAGACTCATATGATGAGTCTTTCAGCTATGGTTGAGTGCAGGTGCCTCCTATTGCAGTAAATTAGACAGCATCCAAAAATTTGCAGGTACTGGTCCTTTATTCTTTGGTGTTATAAAGTTAGAACAATCCTAGAACAGTTTGGGGTGTTCACAGTGAGCATGTTCCCAAGAACTCAGTGCTTAGCTCAAGAATTAGATGAGATCCAGTTTACAAGCAGGGAATCTGTTTAGGAGGGTGTAGTGGTTTAACACCAATGAGAGGCTAAGCACTTCCACTCTCAGAAGGAACTAGGGGAAAAACAGTAAGATGAAAAAAGCTCCTGGGTTGAGATAAGGACAGAGAGATAACTCACCAATTGGCAGATGCCAAGGTTGGTGAAGGAGGGGGAGAGCTGCTCCAGGCATTGAAGCAGAAGTCCCCTGTGAGAAGTCTCCCTCCCTGGTGAGGACCATGGTGAAGCAGATTGTCCCCCTGCAGCTCATGGAGGAGACCATACTGGAGCAAGTGGACTTTCACTGATGGAGGCTGGGGCCTGTGGAGGAATCCCGCTGAGAAGATTCTGGGCTGGAGCTGCAGCCCGTGGAGAGAAGCCCTTGCAGGAATGGGTAACTTGGCAGGAGCTGCTGCCCGTGGGGGACCCAGGTTGGAGAAGTTTGCTCCTGATGGATGGACCACATTGTATGGACCCTTATTTGTAAGAGTTCTTGAAGAGCTGCTGCCTGCGGGAAGCCCACATAGTATCAGTTCGGGAAGGACAGCATCCCATGGGAGGGACCCCACTTTGGAGGAGGTGAAGAAAGTGATTGAGAAGGAGCGGCTGAGATGAAGTGTTATAGACTGACCACAATACCCATTGCCCCCTTCCCCTGCACCACTTGGGGGGAGGAGGTAGAAGAGGGTGGGTGAGGGGAAGGCATTTTTGTTTCTTTCCTTTGTTTCTCACTTCTCTAGCTTTCTAGTAATAGGCAATAAATCTATCTCCCTGCTCCGAGTCTGTTTTGCCCAACACAATAATTGTTGAATGATCTACCCATCCTTATCTCAACACTTGAGCCCTTTGTATCATATTTTGTCCCCCTTCCCCTTTGAGGAGGGAGAGTGAGAGAGTGGCTGTGGTTGAACTCGGCTGCCCAATCAAGTAAAACTGCCACAGTCCTCTGCGTGAACTATGCAGGGGAATGGAATGGCGGTTGCAATCAATCCTGAACACTTTGTCTCTGACGCTCTTTCATGGTCACTCTATTCCCCTGCTCCAGCATGGGGTTCCTCCCATGGGATGCATTCTTTCCTGCATTTATCCTAATTGGGCTTCCCATAGACTGTAGTTCTTCAAGTATTCCAGCATGGGTCTTTTCTATGGTGTGCAGTTCTCAGGAATTGACTGCTTCAGTATGCACCACAGGTGCACCTCCTGCCAGACCTCCCGGTCCTTCATGGGCTCCTCTCTATGGGTTGCATCCAGGAGCCTGCTCCTGCAGGCATTCTCCTTAGGCTGCAGCCCCCCTCAGGCCAGATCCACCTGCTCCACTGTGGTCCTCCCTAGGCTTCAGGGAGACAGCCTGCATGGTCCTTTCCAGGGGCTTAAGGGGAATATCTGCTCTGGCACTTGGAGATCCTCATTACCCTCCTTCTTCAGTGACTTTGGTGTCTACAATGTTGTTTCTTTCACATTTTCTCACTTTTCTCTCCCAGCTGCTGTTATACAGCACTTTTTCCTTTCCTAAATATGCTGTCATGGTCGCACAACCAGCTTCACACATTAGCACAGCTTTGGTCTCCAGTGGGTCAATTCTGGAGCCATCTGGAACGGGCTCTTGTCTTACAACAAAGCTCTTCAGGAAAGAAAAATTGAAAATACATTGATCTTTCTTGCCCAAAGAAGATCTTTATACTGAGTAATCTTATAATTTTAATTAATCAAAAAAAAAAAAAAAAAAAAAAAAAAAAAAAAGTGGTATTGGTGAAATTGCACTGAGGACCAATAGAAATTCAGAGTGCAGTTCTTCAGTGAAGCATAAGACTTGAGTATTGCTTTAAGATTGCTTATGTCTATACAAACTGAGGTCTAGGAACCTATCTATGAAGAATTCAAATAAAATCTGTTTAAGTTATGAGGAGTTGCTTTGCTTTTCAGGACAAGTGAGAAAAATTATACAGGAAAGTTTTAAAGGAAAGATATATGAAAATAAAATCTCCACAATGAGATTATGTCAAGATCCTAATGTTGATACTAATCAAAACTTATAAAAAATACTGAAAAACTGAGAAGTGGTTTCATGTATAGTGAAAAGCCTTCAAAGATTCTTATAAAAGCAGTGAGGACTGCCAATCTCTGTTGAACAGAGGCTTGTGTTTCTCTGTACTTATTAAATAACAATGGCAAATAAAATAAAATGTCTAAATTAATAGAAACATAGTTTATCCTCTGAAATCGATTGATGCACATTTTGTGTGCATCTTACACTAATAAGTCTAGTTAACATGTGTAAGACTATTTAATTGAATCAATTAATAATATTGCAGAGAATAAAATTGTACTGCGCTACTTCAAAACATAATAGGAATACAACTTTTTTGCTTTTATATATCCAGAATGGGTCTATGGACATAATCCAGTTTAAATAGTCTAAATAATATTTAGCAGATGTGGGATGCTCCCCAGAAGTTGGAGGCTAATGAACAGACAGTGTATTTTACATTAATGAATGTCTTTACAGGGAAGAAATGTAGTAGTATGAGATAAAGGTAGTTAATTCTTTTTCAATACATTAATACAGAGTAGAACAGAAATTATCATCTGTTCTTAATCTACAGAAATGTAATTGTAAAATTATTAAAATCCAGTAAATAAGATTATAGAAAACAAAAATAAACTTGTCCTACGATATTACTATGCAAAGGAACAGATTTTTCTTATAAAAATAATAATGTTTTTTTTTTTTTTTTTTTTTTTTTTTTTTATGGATTGAAAGCTATAGTAAAAGAATTATGCTGTCATAGTATTTCAAGAAAATGAATCACAAGTTGTAAGAAACTGAGTCTTGTAGTAGTTGCAATATTCAATTACTGACTTACTGTTTCCAGATCAATGGCCTTTAGGGAATGTAAGGTTAATTAAGCTTTAATTCAATCAAGATAAATTGACATTTTTGTCTCACAGAAGTAATTGTCTAAACAGAAAGCTTACTACTAGTGGTGGGAGTTAATACAAATAAAATAAAATAATAGTCATTATTCCTTGCATCAGTATTTAACAAAAGCTTCCCTGCATCCTACAACTCTTAAAACCTGTAGGTGTAGCAGTGTAGTAACAGTCATAATTGAGCTTGCTTACAATAGTCATCTACAAAATAGTAAGAAACATTTAATGATTAATTCTAAAATTATTCTAAATTGCCTTAAAAACTCATCCATAATTTCCATGTTTTGAAATCATAAGATCTGAAGAATCTCACGTCACATTTGTATCTTCAGCTTAACTGTTCATTGATGAATACAATTTTTGTGGGTTAAACAGACAAAGTTGGATCACCAACTTTGTGATCTTTGTGTAGAAAAAACTATGAAATCAACTTGGAGACCAAAAAAGTGAAAGAAATTTTGGTACAGATCTATTTTTGTGTTTAGACAGAAAATTAGCTACTTTGCATTTTAAAAAACTGAAATCATTCTAAGAAACTTCTGGGTGCTCCATAAGGAAAAAAAAAAAAAAAAAAGAGAGAGAGAGAGAGTTCTTTACACTAATAGTATTCAAATAGTTATGCCAGTGATATTCCTTTTGTTTAGGACAAACAAGCATAAACAAATAACTTTGCCACAGTATATGTAGTGTTATGGATATCATTTAAATTAAATATCTGTTTGTCTGTTCTGCTTACCTTGTCACTGGTATCTGAAATGTGTGAAGAGAAGTTCTAGTAGTCTGGTTTACCTGCAGTTCCACTTTTAATCATGAAAATTTTGGGGCAAAGCAAATCAGCTTTAATTTGCTTTATAACCTGAGAGAAGAAAAGGATGCCTCAATTTCTCTGACAGTTTTCATCTTGCACCAATACACCAGTCCATTTTTTATTATTGATCTTATCCTGACCAGCGATGTCATAAATACTACATAGGTTATTAAAAATGTTACACAGGATATATAAATCTTTAAGGACAGAATTCAATTTAGTGGTCTTAATTGCAGCATCTACTCCCTTACTGTAATGACATCAAAATTAATTACAACACAGCATCATTACAATGTAAAAGAGCATAATAACACCATTGTCATAGAAAACACTTATAGCAATCTAGTTTTCCAACAAAGATGTGAAAGGAAAAATTATTGTTTTTCAAAGAATAACAATTTAATGGGAGTAATCCTTTCTTTTTTTTTTTTTACCTTTTTAGTAAGCTTTTTAACTATAATAGCATTTTTGTCTGCAGAAATAATATATACTTTTTGTTGTTTATTTGTTTTGTTTTGTTCTGTTTTAATTCTAAAGATATTGTTTCCAAATTGTTCTTTAGCAACTGGAAGTATGTGGTGAGCTTTAACTTGCTTTGTATTTAAGATCTTCTTGGCTACTTTAGGATCTACTTAACTAATTTGATATTCAGAATTTATAAAACTATGTGATGTTATTTTTTGTAACAGTCTTTTCAATATTAGTTGAGCTCTGCAAAAATGATTAACTTCTGCACCAAGTCTTTCACATAAGTTACGAGTATGCACTCACATCTTGAATTTGCTAGAACTTTGACTTCCAGTTTTCTGTGATAGTGTAGGCAATAGTGTAAAGCAAGTAAGATGCTGCAGGCAATATCATTCATTGCTTGCCTGTCTTCTTGAACCATAACAGTAGTGACAGTTTTCTGAAGATCCTATCAGAGGATCTTGCAACACTATGTTGCTAGTGAGCCCCATCAGAGCTTTAAAATCAACAGTTAAAAGAACCTGGTTTACTTTTAGTACTTTTCATCCTTTAAAGACTATTCTTTACTTAAAAAAAAGCTGATAAAAATATATGTAAATGGTTTAATTTTTAGCCATTATACATAGATTCAGGTCCTTCTTTCTCACAGCCTGGAGATTTTCGCTGAAATGATTCTGAGATCAAACATACAGTCTTAACAACACAGCCTCTCCTTCAGTGGTTGAACCTTGAGAATATTTGATAACTTCTATGACAAAAAGCCTCACCTTGACAGAATTTGCCACATTCAAAACTATGACGAGTCTGCATTCATTGTCCTTAGACTTCATAGAATGTAACACAAATGTTTTTGTTCTTTTCTTTCTCAATATGCCCTGAAG
>CM021765.1:147459163-147473364 GCA_011076525.1 Nettapus auritus
ATCTGGAGGCCATATGGTCCAACCCCTCATACTCAAACAGGACCACACAGAGCTGCTTGCCCAGGACCATGTCCAGGCAGCTTTTGGGTATCTCCAAGATCTCAAAGGAAATAAAATCCACAGCTTAGAGAAGCTGTGCAATCTGTGCCAGTGCCTCATTACCCTCACAGTAAAAATGTGTTTCCTGATGTTCAGATAAGACCTCTTATGTTTCAGTTTGTGACCATTACTTTTAGTCCTGCCACTGGGAATCACTGAAAACAGTCTGGCTCCAACATTAAAACCTATCTTCAGGTATTTGCATGTATGGATAAGGTCTTCCGAGCCTCCTCTTCTCCAGGCTTAAGCTCTCTTAAGCTTTAGTTATATGTGATGGTCCAGTCCTTCAGTCATCTTAGTGGACCTTTGATCAGTGTTTTCAGCATGTTAATGTCTGTCTTGTACTGACAAGCTCAGAACTAGACAGAGCATTCCAGGTGTGTCTTCACCAGTGCTGCGTAGAGTAGAAAGATCACCTTCTTCAACCTGATGGCAATCCTAACGAAGCTCAGGAAAAAAAATAGCCACCTTTGTGGCAAGGGCACATTGATGACTCATGTTCAGCTTGGTATTCACCAGAACCCCTGTGTCCTTTTATGGAAAGTTTTTTTCCAGCTGGGTGGCCATGTACTGGTGCCTGGAGTTTTTACTCCCTAGGCTCAGGTTCAGAACTCTACTTTTGTCATATTTCATTACTCCAGGTTCCTATCAGAACATTTCTCCAGCCTGTCCAGGTCTTTCTGAATGGCAGAAGACCATGATGTATAAGCCACTCCTCCAAGTTTCATCTGAAAACAGGATACACTCTGCTCCTTCATCAAGATAATTAATGAGGATGTAAAACAGGATCAGATCCAGTACTGGTTGTTCTTTCAGTTTTCAATCCACCTCACTTTCTTCTTGTCTAGCCCATACTTCAACAGTTTCTCTATGAGGATCATAGAGACCTTGTCAAAAGTCATAATGAAGACTACCCACTGCTCTTTCCTCATCTACCAAGGTAGTTGTTTATTCATAGAGGTTTATCAAGACTTCTGTTGATGAATCCATGGTGACTTTTTATGAATTTTTTTGTCCTTCATGAGCTATCAAATATTTTCCAGGATTAGCTATTCTACCACTTTCCCAGGAACTGTGGTGAGACTGACTGGTCGGTTGTTCCCTGGGTTCCCTTCTTGCCCTTCTTGAAGATAGGGGTGACATTTGCTTTCCTTCTGTCATCAGGTACTACTTTCAGTTGCTATGATTGATCAAAGATTATTGAGCGTGGCCTCCCATTTGCCAGCTTCCTCAGCACTCATGTTCATGTATTGATAATGTATGAGTACCAACACCTTTATGACAATTTTTATGAGATAGTCCAAAACATGATGACAAACTCCCACAAACTGGCAAAAAGATAGCAGAATAAGGCGTGACTGTAAGGTGCAAAGGATGTATTACTTTCTGGAGAAAGTAATGACTGACTTCTTTTTGCTATTTTACATAGTATTGTCAAAAGATTTAAACAGGTAGGAGGTAAACTTTGGTTTGGTTTGATTTGTGTTTTGTGTATATGTCAGACATAAGGCTTCAAATATTTTTGTTGGCTTATCACTTGCTGGTAAAAGATAAACCCTCATGATCCTCAGTGGTAATACACTAGAAGTCAAATGCCAATTCTGTTTGTTGCTGTTGCTATTGTTATTGCCATTGTTTTTTGTTGTTGTTGTTGTTTGTTTGTTTTGTTTTCCTCTTTTATTATCTTATTTTGTACTATGTATAGTCCTAACTGAAATATATCCAGGGCTCAATTTACGTATAGAGTGTTTATCAGTTGCATTTGGGTGATTATACATTCTTTTTCCTTTTGATATATTTTCAGAAGGAAAGATATTTAATGGTTTAAAATTATGTAAAATACTCTAAAAATATTTAACATTCATATAAGCAAGAATTAACTGTATTATGTCCTTCACTATAACGTTTTTCATTGTATTGTGACTATGTCTTTCTTATTTTATCTGCCTTTGATATTCTCTACATTTGACAGATTCTACATTGTTGGACAATTTGAAATAGTCTCAGAAAATCAACTTTTTTTTTTCTAAGAATAACATTTATATTAACATAAACATCATAGAAACAAAAGTTTCACACTATTGAAATATTTAATTCATTTTATATCATCACTGAAAAGTGTTTCAAATAGATTTACAATTTTAGCATGTATGTGGTAAGAAACTGCACTGAAAAATGACCTAGAGGATACAGTGCTAAAAGAATGATAATAGACTTCTAATAACATTAAAGGATCATGCAGTTGGGATAACAAGATTTTAATGGCATTCTAACAGTGTGTGGTGGTTTTACTTGGGTAGGCGGCCGAGCTCCACCACAACCGCTCTCTCACTCCCCCTCCTCAAAGAGGTGCGGGGAGAAAATACAATGAAAAGGGCTCAAGGGTTGAAATAACGATGAGGAGATCGCACAATAATTATCGTGATGGGCAAAACAGACTCAGCATAGAGAGAAAGTAAGATTTATTGCCTATTACTAACAAGCTAGAGAAGTGAGAAACAAAGGAAAGAAATCAAAAGCACCTTTCCCCCCACCCCCCACACCCCCATTCACCTTCTTCCACCTCCTCCCCCCCAAGCGGTGCAGGGGAACGGGTGAATGAGGGTTATGGTCAGTCTATAACGCTTCCTTTCCGACGCTCCTTCTTGATCACTCTCATCCCCTGTGCTGTGGGGTCCCTCCCATGAGATACAGTGCTAGCTGAACTGACCTGACATGGGCTGCCCACAGGCAGCAGCTCTTCAAGAACTGCTCCATATATGGGTCCATACCACGAGGTCCTTCCCTCAGGAGCAAACTGCTCCAAACTGGATCCCCCACGGGCAGCAGCTCCTGCCAGGTCACCTGCTCCTGTGTGGTCTCCTCTCCACGGGCTACAGGTACGGCCCGGAATCTGCTCCGGCAGGGGTCTTCCACAGGCCACAGTCTCCATCGGTGCAGGTTCACCTGCTCCATTGTGGTCTCTTCCATGGGCTGCAGTGTGGAACCCTCCTCCACCGTGGTACTCCATGGGCTGCAGGGGGACATCCTGCTTCACCATGGTCCTCACCACAGGCCGCAGGGGACTTCTGCTCCGGTGTCTGAAGCACTTCTCCCCCTCCTTCTTCACTGACCTCTCATTCCTCTCACTCTCCCAGCTGCTGTGTGGTTCGGTGATTTTTTCCCCCGTCTCAAATATGCTCTCACAGAGGCGCAAAACAGCATCACTTATTGGCTCAGCTCTGGTCAGCAGTGGGGCCCTTACCAAACATGGGGCAGCTTTTAGATCCTTCTCACAGGAGCCACCTCTATGGCCCCCTGCTACCAAAACCTTGCCATGTAAACCCACTACACAGTGTCAATTATTTGTTCTGATTGTGTTGCTTATTTGAGACAGGTGAAAATACTTGTTTTAACTTAAAAGGCAGGAGTAGTTGGTACACTTTCAAACCTGTCATTTACCACTTCTACTGCTTGTGATATTTCTGTCATGCCTCACAGTTGGAATAAGATATGAACTCTACTAGCAAATAGCAGGCTTTAAGATAACATGTGTAAGTATGATTCTGTCCACTGTATGAATGTCCTCTGAAAGTAAAAAGCTGTTAGGATAAATTTATCTCCAAAATGAACAGTGGACAGTAACAGTAATATTTCAGTTGAGTGAAATCCTGTTTTTTCTAATTAAGTAAAAAAAAAGTCAACATATAAGGAAAAACACAACCCCCCCCCACCCACCAAAAAAAAAAAAAAAAAAAAAAAAAGGGTTTTATAGCTTTGGCTGTTTCTTCTAGTGATTAATTCACAGTCAATAAGTAACTATAGTTCCATAGAAACCAAGTACTTCTGAAAAGGGCTCACCCATGCTTACACATCATTCTTCTAGATACAGATCTCTTATCTTGCTCAATTTCTTACTAGTGGCAGGATTTGACCATCTTCCTAGGCTATGAAACCAGGGTTCCAATCTGTAAAGCTTAAAGATGTTTTGTTATTTTCTCTTGCACCCTCTTCCCCCCAAACTGGCACATTGTTGATGTTTTTTCTAATTAAACTCCAGGTACTTATGATACCAACTACCATCAGGAGTGGTGTTGGAACACCACGTTAGTTACAGTACAGGTCACAGTGAAAATAGACTTGAAAGTACATCATAGTTGGCTCAAAACTGTAATTTGAATATAAATGTAATTGCTAAATTATCAAAAATCTAAGCTGAAAAGTTAAGGTTTGGACAGTAGCTCAGACCAAAGATGATTAACATATATTTCAAATACTCCTTTTACTTCATTGTTTCTGTTCAGGAACTTTCTGATATGTTCTGATACATTATGAGGGTAATACATCATGGAGACATTTTAAAAACCTATGAATCCTTCCTCTGAAAATGTCAAGTAATTGATGCAGATGCTGCAGTGGCTCTACTGTGTCAATACTAGGTACCCAAACTGTACCATCTTTATTTCTCAGTAAAATAATGGAATCTGCTTTACTGTCTATCTATGCCAGAATTCAGTTAGGTTTTCAGCCTACATCCTCTCCACAACATCAAAAGCATTTGCATAAAAATACATTCACTTTAGTTAAATCCTGACATCTAAATTCTGACTACAACTGATCTTTCAGTGAACAATACTGATCGCAGTACAGATGAGTACATCTCATCTCAGTACATCTCATCTAAGTACATCTCATCTTAGTACATTTATTCCCCATCCATCCTGCCCTCTGCACACACGAGACAACATATATACATAAACACATGCCAAGCTATGTATCTTTAAGGTACTCTAAAGAGAGTATCTTTAGGCAATATTTTTTTTAATGTTTTTATTATTTTTTAAGGAAGATATTGTAAATTATGTGCTTCTTTGAAACTTTATCCATGAAAATGTTTGAATGATTGTTTTTATTTAGTTTTCATGGACACAAACAACTTCATATATCTTCTCTCATGTCCTTCTGTGTTGAGATCCAAGCAATCTATATTCTCACAATCAGAAGGAGATCTTGCTGAGAGTCTGAGTTCAGCCTTGTAGAAAGTAGGTCTATGGAAGTTCTCTCTGTTAATCGTTATGCGAGAGTCTCTGGTTCCACCCTTCCTTTAACTCTAGAGGGAAAATAAACTTTAGGAAGTATAGAGGACTCTGCAGAGAAGAGAATCGCTTCTCTGAGAGCAGAGTGATGTGTGGGTTCCAGCAACCAAGAAATATGATAGGTGAGAATGGCAGTGCCCACAGTGGGGATTTTTTAATGTCTGCTATCAGAGGGGAGCAATGAGTTGTAAACAACTAACGTAACATCATACAAAAGGAAGCCAGGAAGTGTTCTGGGGATTAAATTAAAAGCAAAATTAAAAGCAAATTAAAAAAAAAAAAAAGGGGGCAAAAAAACCCCAACAAACCAAACCAAACCAAACCAAAATGAAACGCTGTGTAAAACATCATTCTGTCATCCAGTAAATGAAGAGATTGAAATTCTATATGTAGAAGTCTATTGGATATTAAACCAAACAGACATTAGTACAGTTTATGTTTTCACAGCTATCTATGAGCCTGCTATCCCAATAGATTAACTATGATTCACTTGGACAGCCAGTGGCAACAGGAAAAGATATATTTGTTATTTCAATGGAATTTTTTATGGTCCTAGCCACTAACTACTTTAGACTACAATACTTACTGTAGAGAAGAAAAGTTTATAACGTTACCACTGGTTGTCCTTTCTGTGACTGAGACAGCTGTTGTGGTTTAACCTGGCTGGCAGCTAAACACCACACAGCCATTCGCTCACCCTCCCCCCTCCCTATCTGGGATGGAAAGAAACGGCAGCTGGCCCCCCCGACCCCGACTAGCCACCCATATATATTGTTTAGCATGACATCAGATGGTATGAAATACCTGTTTGGCCAGTTTGGATCAGCTTTCCTGGCTCTGTCCCCTCCCAGCTCTTGCTGCACCCCTAGCCTGCCCGCTGGCAGCTGGCAGGACAGAGCAAGAAGCTGAAAAGTTCTTGGCTTGGTGTAAGCACTGCTCTGCAACAATTAAAACATCAGCATGTTATCAGCACTCCTCTCATCCTAAAACCAAAACATAGCATTCTACCAAGTACTAGGAGGAAAATTAACTCTGTCCTAGCTGAAACCAGGATATAGCTGATGGCAGTCATAGTCCTTTATAACAGGGCAAATACTAAGTGAGCATTTTTGCCTTTAAAAGTTAACTGCATGAAAGAAAACTTAAGTTCAGCATGCCACTGGAAAAAGTGATTCAGCTACCTCAGGTAAAACTTGCATGTACAAATCTGGGTTTCCTATGATCAGTTGATCATAGCATCAACTAGGTAGTCTTCCAAAAGCATTTCTGTATATATAAAAGTGAGAAGGCCATATATTTACAGTGCCCTCACAAAATAAAACTACAAAGTTTTCCATTGAAAATTAATAGATTTTTACATTTGTTGCGCTATGACTAAAGGATTGTAATAATTAAGAATTCCAAGGTGAATTGCTTTTCATTAGTGCTAAACGATTGCTTTCTAGAATAAACAAAACAAAAAGATGCGCATACAGACTTTCACCTACATATTCATACATATCAAACAACATGTGTAAACTACAAATAATATTTTTTTTTTAAATATGAGGAAAAGAATGAAACTTTGAGAGATGATCCTGCCTGTGACTGTAGGAAAAAAATGTCTAGAATTATATTTATTGTTTGCAAAATGTTGTGTATACCCTTGTAATACATTTTTCTTCTTCAACAACATCAACAACAACAAAATAAAAATAATAAAAAATAATAGAGCAATTGAAGATATACACACTGATAAGATTTCATCAGCCAGACAGAGAAGAAATGTTATTATACCTAATATGTAACCTCAGTGATCCTGACAGTTGCAGTTTAGAAATATGAATATATATTGAGTTTGAACCATCCTGATCAATGTTTTTTGAGAGATTCTCACAGTGGAGAGTACATTGTAATGTTATGCCTCCTACCTTTGCTTCAGAAGCAGTCTGACTTTACTTCTAATAAGTCTTGGCACAGAACCATGAAAAAAAAAAAAAAGGCAGCTGTATCCTTGGTATGAAACACTTATAAAGTCAATAAAGCTACACCAGGAAATATTAGTCTGGAAGGTGAAATCTTATCTTTTGGTGATGTTAAGAAAATCCCAGGAAAGTCCACTGGGTTACCCAGACTTTGCTGAAATAAACTAGTTTTACTTGTTATTAAAAAAAAATAAAGAACAACAACAACAATAACAAAAGAGAAGGTTCATAACATGATACAAAACTCACTTGTCTACTCCTGAATAACAGTTAATTTTGTTTTTCAGAGATCACACATGACCATTTTTCTACTAAAAATGAATTTAACATGCATTATTTCAACATCATCTAATTGTATTTAGCAGTCACTAAACCTTAATTTGTATGTTTGCAGTGAAATAGAATGAGAACCTTTAAAGAGATTAGTATGTATTGCAATAATTTACATAAATCTGTTATCAACATTTTGCAATACAGTATCAAAAGTTCAAATGTGCACCACACTTAAGCACCTATACAAATAATTTTTGAAACAAGTGATATAACACAACTACCTCTAAAGCTTGCAAAATTTTATACTTTAATGGTGAAATCATGTTGTCAGACATTCAGCACAACATGACAGGTGGTAACTGAGAAAGTGGCAAAATGTTTTAGTTCTTAAAATTAGTGGCATTTGTAAATATACTTCTGAATCACATTGTATGTGTAAAAGCATGTATTTCTCAATCCCAGTTGAAGGATTTTAATAAAACAGGAGCATATTCATACACAAATGCATTTCCAAGCTCCTTATGACTCCTCTAACATCACAGTGAAAGATGAGGAAAAATTGGTAGCAAAGACTAAAACAAATAATATAATAATAAGTAACTCCAGAAAACTATTAAGATGTACAATAACTGCATTCACTAGAAAGTCACCTTATAGTGTAATAAAATTACAGGACTGCACAGCTATTTCTATCAGGACAGTCAAATACAACCTGAAGTCTAGATGTATTCCATTCTTGACATAGAACACTGTTTCCAGGGAATTTTCAAATTGTTTTAAAAGGATGGCTATACAGAGTTTCGCTTCTATCATTAAAAATGTTAATATGCTAGAGCAATAGGCAGTCTTCATGCAGTCTTAAATGTGTTTCCAGCATAATCTCACATTAGAGGGTTAATTACTTTCTCGTCCTTAATACAGAACTGCATTCAGTTACTAAGGAAACCAACAATTTCTTCATGACTACAAGTACCTGAATCTCGCTGTTGGTTTTTGTTGTTGGTTGTTTTCCTTGTTCAGTTCTGTATGTATTTTTTTGTTGTTTTTTTTCAACCTACGTTTAACCAAAAATTGAAAAAGATCAACATGGCTTAAAATATGTAGGATAACCTAGTAATGACCATATTTGTCAGATGTGTGTTTTCTGTGGAGAAACCACCTGTAGGCTCAGCCTTTAATTGTTTCCTCTGAGAAAACATTTGGGGGAATAATGCACTGACTTTGAGCCCTGAAGCTGACAGTGACTCACCTCTAGGCATCTCATGCCGTTCTGTTTATTGTTTATATCCAATCACTTTTCCTCTCCATACATGACATCTAGATGTCATGAAGGTATATAGCATGGTGATAGAAACATTCAAGTTGGCTGAAGCTGAAGCAAATCTGGAACCAGGGATCATGAACACAGAAAATGGTTCTGTGACACTATGATGGTTTTACTCGGGTGGGCGGCCGAGTTCCACCACAACCGCTCTCTCACTCCCCCTCCTCAAAGAGGAGCGAGGAGAAAATACGATGAAAGGGGCTCAAGGGTTGAGATAAGGACTAGGAGATCGCGAAATAATTATCGTGACGGGCAAAACAGACTCAGCATAGAGAGAAAGTAAGATTTATTGCCTATTACTAACAAGCTAGAGAAATGAGAAACAAAGGAAAGAAACCAAAAGCACCTCCCCCCCCCAATCCACCCTCTTCCAACTCCCGCCCCCGAGCAGTGCAGGGGAATGGGGGAATGGGGGAATGGGGGTTATGGTCAGTCTATAGCACTTATCGGCCAATCCTTCTCAGTCACTCTTGTCCCCTGTGCTGTGGGCTCTCACAGTCCTTGTGGGGATGCAGTCCTTGCCAAACTTATCTGGCGTGGGCTGTCCACAGGCAGCAGCTCTTCAAGAACTGCTCCATATATGGGTCCATACCATGGGGTCCATCCCTCAGGAGCAAACTGCTCCAACCTGGGTCCCCCATGGGCAGCAGCTCCTGCCAGGTCACCTGCTCCTGCGTGGGCTCCTCTCCACAGGCTACAGGTCCGGCCGGGAATCTGCTCCGGCAGGGGTCTTCCAAAGGCCACAGTCTCCATCGGTGCAGGTTCACCTACTTCACCATGGTCTCCTCCACAGGCTGCAGCATGGAACCCTGCTCCACCGTGGTACTCCATGGGCTGCAGGGGGACATCCTGCTTCACCATGGTCCTCACCACAGGCCGCAGGGGACTTCTGCTCCAGCGCCTGGAGCACCTTTCCCCCTCCTTCTTCACTGACCTTGGCGCCTGTAAGGCTGTTTCTCACTCCTCTCACCCTCCCAGCTGCTGAGTGGCGCAGCATTTTTTTCCCTGTCTTAAATATGCTCTCACAGAGGCGCAAAACAACATCGCTTATTGGCTCAGCTCTGGTCAGCAGTGGGGCCCTTACCAAACATGGAGCAGCTTCTAGATCCTTCTCACAGAAGCCACCTCTATGGCCCCCTGCTACAAAAACCTTGCCACATAAACCCACTACAGACACCCACTCTGGTTATGTGCAAACTACCTGAAACTCAGAAGTATGTCATAACAATGTGCTCCACTGCAAGTAGAAAAAATAAATAAATAAATAAATAAATAAATAAAATAATCTGAAAGAACATACTGCAAGATATGACACCAGAAAGTTCTGATTCAGCTGAGGAGCTGTTATAATATAAAGAGGAGAGGTTAAAAAAAGAATTAGGGAAAGGAAGGAATCTAGAAACTCCCCTTCCTTAAACATTGATCCTGGAAATTGAAATTTAGAATGAATATAATATTTTTAATTATTTTGAACCAAATTTAATTATTTTATTTGTCATGTTCCAGTACTTAAAATATTATTGTACCCACTTTTCTACAAGGCAAGGAATATTATTCAATAGTGAAATGTATAATAAAATGTGATCTTTTTTAGTTTATTATAATTTTACCTGGCAAGCTGGAACTAGTATTTAGTGGTAAAACTGGAGAACAAAGTACTTCAGAATTTGTCCAAAAGTGGTTCTAAAACACACATGCTTAGTTCTATCTCTTACATTGAATGTTGTAAATACGCTTAAACACTGGAACATACATAAGGAGAGAAGACATCATAAGGAAGGATCATCATAAAGTGAGAAGCATAATTTAAAAGCCTAATATTTCTTCTGTACACAGAATTAGATTTAGATAGGTGTGATTTGGCCTTTTAGCTGCATTTAAAGATGATAAACCTATCTAAAAATCAGAAGAGTTTGCCTGTCCTTATAACCCTCTGCCTGTCAGTACAATCCTCTTTGCATCTAAGGGCTAGAAGTGATGACCTTTTTACAGTGTCTACGAGTATGCGATAGATCAAAACCCTTCAAGAGCTCCAGTTAACTATGCTTTTGTCTTTCTTCTGTTTACACCTTTTTCATCAGCAGTGTCAGCCCAAGTCTATCTACAGGGCTTCTTCTAGAAGATATTCAGGGAACAAAAGGTACTCTCTGAAACAATCATTCTATGCATCTTAACTATCACATTAAGAGATAAGTAAACATCCAAGTATAACAAGAATTGATTCAGATCTCTTTGCTGTTTTAAATTAATACTATTTTTACACATTCAGCAACTAGATTTTAGGATGTTCTAGCTGGCATAGGACAATATGAATGGTTCCTACAGAAATAATTTCATTCCGTGAAGTGGTTAGATATTTTCTGGGAAAATTAGAAAGATGGTAAATGTGAAACTGGCACATTAAATAGTTTTACCAATTGAAGCTGAAGTTATTTTTAAGCTTGGAATACATGGAAGTTCCCAAAAACCCAATGACCTTATAGATGGGATTTTTCCACTGGGAAGTGGGTAGCACTTAGGGACTTATCTACTCAATAGATAAGCTTTTCTAAAACCTGTTTTTAATCACATAAGATTAATAATTTTTAGTTTTTGTTGTTGATGGTGGTTTTGTTCTGTTTTGTTTTGTGGTGTGTGTTTTTTTGTTGTTGTTGTTTGATTGTTTTTTTCAGAATTATATTCAGAGCTGTTAATTGCAATCAGAGGCTTGTCTTTTAGGAATATTCTTTACAGAGTCACTGCAGAGCTTGTCTAGATTCTTCTGGGACCATAGTCCCTCTGGTCTGGGTCATATCTACTACTGATGTTTCTAGTAAGAGTAATTCTGTATACTCACAAAGTCTTAAGTATAATATGTACTATAGATGTTATCATTTTTTGTCTGATATTCAAATTTATCTACCTTTCCTTTATATTCCAATAGCTTATTATTTCTATTTATGGATAATTAAATTTCAAATAATGGTCTAATGAATTAAAATGTTCTTTAGATCATACATTACAGATGTCTGGAATGTATTTTCCTAATATTTTTTAAACAAACCTTACAATTGTATGTGATGACTGAATGTTCAAAAGGAAAAGGAAATGGGTAAGGAAGAGGAGAAAAACATAAACATAAAAATAAATCTTAAGCACCTTGTATAAGACGTGTCTGAAAAAGGATGTTATTAGTCATACTACTGTGAAGGATCTCAGGTACTCAGGACAGCAAGCAACATAATATCTAAAACATACTATGGAAATCACAAGTCAAATTTAGAGTTGTACTCTGGCTGTTTTGTGTGGCTCCAGTGACAAAAAGCAGTAATAAACTCAGCTTTGGTAGGTAGAGTATGTTTATAGCTTATTTGCAGAACTCTAAAGATCTTAATTTTAGCTGCAAAAAAATCTTGAGCAACTAATTTTGACATGACAGTTACCATTAAGTAATCAATATGAATCAATAGTTACAATGCAGTGAGATTGCACATGCCTACTTCCCCATAAAAAATGAGTAAATGAATGCAGTAACTCAACTAGCATGGCAAAAATTGAGGTGAATGTAATGATTTTTAGTGATGAACATAAATGCATTTGCTATAGCATTATAGATAATTCTTTTGTTTCTTCTTTTCCTTTTATGTGGCAAATGCAATGAGTTTCATAACTATTTACTTGTCAAGCTGTACCTGTCAGGTATTCTCTGCACTATTTTCGAGGGTGTTTCTTTTTTATTTTAATGCTGAAATAAGAAAATTCAGTGGTCTTTCTGTTTCAAATATCTCAATTCACTGGAAAACAAAACAAAGTAAACAACATAAAAAGTTGAATTAACATTAATTGATTCTACTGTCAAGATTGATGGCAGATGACAAGTTGAGAAAATAGCTAAACAATATACATGTTCCTGCTTTTATGACTTCTGAGACAGAGAAATTGAGTTTTTAATCCTCCACAACAATAAATAAATAAGTAAACAAAGAAATAATAAAGATTGCTGAAACAATGCAATTATGCTAAATGACAAATAAATAAAATACTGAAGTGATAAAAAAGTTTTCTTATTCCAAATTGTCAACATGTGGATGATGACTTAAATCCGACTTATTGTTTTAACTCTACCACTAGTTCATTTTTCTCAATTTGTCCCTTGGATTTAGTGAAGCTTCTACTCCGGATGTGAATGTCATTGGGCTTTTCTGTTCAGGGACAGCAACAATCTTAATTTTATTTATTTTATTTATTTATTTATTTTAATTAACTACAGCCATTTTACAGAAATGTTGAAAGAAAAGAGCTCCTTAATTTGCACCCAATCTATTAATCCAGTCAATAATCCATACTGGCCAATAGGTGAAACAATTGTCTGTCATTGTCATGATTGAACCGGACAAGTAAGATCCTTACTTCAAACAACTGATCTCACTAATTCTTGCAGGTCTTTTACATGTGGAATTAATTTTGAAAATTTAATAAATCATCATCCTTCATGTGCAGCTTGACTTTTCTGAATTACAGACTCAGAGACCTTGGCCTTGAGGAAAGAGTATGCCAGAAAAACAGAGGCAATGTAGACAAAGCACATATACTTTCAAATACGCAGAAGTTGTTTGCAGAAGAATACCACTGCATTCTGAAGCAAATAATCCTTTTGAGCCAACCTAAGCCTGAATACATATCCCTACTTTTCTGTTCACTCCAAAAACAACTCCTGCCCCTGACCTCAATAGAAGAAAATCTACAGCAACATGTAGCATCAAATTTTAAGACTTTCAAATATGGAATGAAAGCCAGACCACTTATATAGGAACCAAAGAGCTTTATTATTATTATTATTATTTTTTTTTTTTTCCAAGGATCTTCTGGGTTGCTTCTTTCAAGTCACACCGTGCTAGGATGTGGGTAGCTGAGGTGGAGTGAGTTGAAGAGGAAGGCATCCAAATCTGTGTGGCTGAATGTGAATATATTAACATACAACTCCTATTGGAACTAATGGAGCAAACGTAATGGGCATGACAGTCAAGTGCTCTGAACTTTTTTTTTTTTTAATATGCTGTAATGGTAATCCTAAAATGGACTATGATCTGCTTCAAAACAGGAAAATTCTGCTTTATTCTGGAGAGTTATGAACAAATATATAAGAAATGTGCACAAACAGTAAACCAGCAAAAAGGCAGGAAGAGAGTGAGACAACTGGACTGTGCTGATGAACTAAAGGACTAGACTTTATTTCTCATAAATTTAGTTATATAAGTAAAGTAGTTATAGCTAGAATATGATCATTCCAGGCTAGATGCACATTCAGTGAGGAGAAGTTGACAACTCAGAAAGATTTTGTCCACTAATGATCTTCTTAAAAGGATAATGTTTCCCCCCAGGCACATCAAAGAGCTAAGGCTGGTAAGTCTTATAATACTGGAATCTCAAGAAAGGAAGAGAAGAGAAGAGAAGAGAAGAGAAGAGAAGAGAAGAGAAGAGAAGAGA
>CM021765.1:147488725-147512118 GCA_011076525.1 Nettapus auritus
AAAATAAAATAAAATAAAATAAAATAAAATAAAATAAAATAAAATAAAATAAATAAAATCCAGTAGTTTGCAGAGGATCAAGGAAATAGTAGTTAAAATAGTAATTGAATCATGGGTATTGCCTGACCAGGATTAGTTTGTTGAGTTCAAAAGCAGAGAGAAGTTTGTTAAGTACTCAGTTTTTCTCTGTCCATTTTCTCTCACAGCCTTTCAGATGTTAACATTCTCAGTCAAGAGTAAGACTAATATTTATTTTTTACTAATATTACCACCATTATTGATTTTGTATTAATTAATAATTTTTATATATTTTTTGTATTTTTATTATAGCAAGACCTACTGAGTTTTATGCTGCTTTTTCTAGAGTATTATAATTTAGCTTGTTAAGTGTACATAGCTAACTAGATAGCTTATACAAGGGGTAATTAAAATTATGTGTACAAACACAAATAGATGTTTGCTTCATTTCCTGATTTTGTGATTTAAAAGAGTTCCTTACAATTCTTTAAGAACAAAACAAAATAAAACAAAACAAAACAGTAGTAACGTGAAAGCAATCAAAATAAAAATCAGACCAATAAACAAAATAAAACAACAAAGTAATAAAACAAAAATAAGACCTCAGTCTTCAAGATCTGATAAAGGAACTTTCTTTATATAAGGCATGATCAAAAGGTTATTTTCATTAATGGGCTTTGGTTCATATTCTTAGTGATATCTTTATTATGCTTCCAAGCCTATATCGATTATCTAAATTGATTCAACGTTAAAATGACTCCCTTGGAATTTTACTATGGAGACCTGAAATTTAGATTCGCTATTTGCTAAATGAAATTGATACTGCCTGAAAAGTATACCATAACTTACAGTGTTTAAAATACATCTGTGCACAGTCTGTTTTGTGTTAAATATCATACCTAAGTGTAAAAACTATATATAATTTATTAATTATGAACTTATCAACTTTGAAAAATAAGGTATCAGTTGTATAATTTGTTGCGTTATGAAAATATGGATTGATTCATTAATGAAACTATAATTATATAACACACTATTTTATTGTATAATGATTATGTATTCATTGTATCACCATCAACTAGTGGGAGATATATTAGAAACAGCTAAAATCCATCAATAATTAGTAGTGGAGGATGATTCATAGTTATTCTATACTTCATTTATTCTTTAGAACTGAAAAAAAAAAAATAATGTGGTATATTGCACAATGAAAGACCATTTTCAGGTATCAAAAACGGCATCTAAGTTTCAGTAGGCAGTCATTATTTTTCACAAAGTTTTGTTTACTTTCAAATTATTCTGATTTTTTACTGTGATTTTTTTTTTAAGTGTAGGAAGAGCAAAAAATCAAATATGTGTTCAACCAGTCACAAAAATGGATTAAAATTATTTTTTGCTATTATTACTCATCTATGAACAGGGTTTATAATTTCTACCAATACGCATCTTAAATCACATTTTATATTTCACATAACTTAGGTAGCTGAAGTCCCACAAAATTCATCAAAAATCTCTTGTAAGACTGTAATTTAGAATATGGTAGACTGACTAGTGTCACTTGGAATGATTTACTTTTGCCTCACATCCTTGCAGTAAAATGGCAGTAAAATCTCTGGCTTCTGGCATAGAGTTTTGGTGAGGATAAAAGCATTAATTGTTGTAAAGTATTCAGTATGATAATAGGGACCGTGGAAAGGAAGTATTCCTATCTCATTTCAAATACAGGCATTCAATTCCATCACTGCTGAACAAGCTAAGTGAATGATTCTCTGCATTTCATTCCTGCACAACCAAACCTAGCAGAAATTCATGGCATAAACAGAAAATTTTAAACAGATAAAGCTATTACCAACCTGAATGAGAGCCTTACACTCTTTTGGATCCAGAATCACCCTGAATTCATATATTTTGAGGCTCATGACAGTCATGTCATAGTTGACATTATAAAGAGTGATTCTTCTGGTATTCTTGAGCCTTCTCTTTCCTATTATCCATCTGTGTTTTAATCTTTCTGAAAATGAAATTCAGTTACAAGTTAAAAGCTGTAAATGGATGTGAGGAAATGAGGGGCAGGGGGGGGGGTTTGGGGGGGGGGGGGAATATGATAAATCTGAGCTCCCTTTCATTCCTTAAGTATGAAGAAAATGTGTAATTTTAATGAGTGTCATGTGGGACATTTTTGGCCTTACTTATAAAGGCAACTTCACAAAGGTGACTCATACCAGCATCTGATAAAGTATTAGCATACATTATTGTCATTTTTTTTTTTTTCATCTCTGTGTGTGTAAAAGCAGAATTTTGTACTGAAAATGTAAGTCATGACAGTAAGCCCTTCTGGAAATGTACACTACATTTCTCTTTAATTTTGTTCACTTACTGAACAAACTTTTCATTAATAATTTCTTCAATCTTTATTGTTTTTTGTAAATGAAACCATCTTTATCCTATATTTACACCTACACACATTAATTCAATAAAATGAAATAAAAATGTCTCCCCTTGAAACAAAAAAAAAAACATATCCTGTCACAGTCACTGATTTTTACATTGCCAAAATCTAGTGACTGCCACCATTATTGAATCAGATTTATTTCTGCTCCAAGTGGTACATGGCAGCTAGAAGAGGATTCCAGTTTAGATTTTTTTCTGTGTGTGAAGTTAAGAAGCCATCTTGTTTTCAAAGGAGAAAAATATTTTATTTTTTTTTGTCTGAGACAAGTTGGCAAAAAAACAAAACAAAAACAAACAAACAAACAAAAAAAAACAACTGCCATACAAGCAGATGAGAGATTATGCAGTGATTTGTAGCATAATTACTTATGAGAGACTTAATGGTTTATTTTGCTGGCTTGATATCAGTCAACAGTTTTACATAGTCTCTTGTCTTTTGCCTGTTTTAAAAAGCATAAACCTTTTCCAGCCTCCATAACTGCAAGTGCTGGTCTACTCACTATGTATTAAATCTTCAGATAAACAGAGCAAATCTTGGTATTCAGAAAGGAAATCAGCAGGAGTTACTGTACTTTTGACTGCAAAGATGAGCAAAGAATGAATATTTAACAAGATGACCATTTAGGATACCATAAACATCATTATTGGCACTTGTCCAGCTAACGAAACAGAAGGGGGAGGAAACTATACACTGCTTATTTTAATTAGGTGAAATTATGTGGTTCAATAAAGCATGACAGCCTGCATAATGAAAGAAGAGACTCATGTTTATGAGAGAATTATTGATGACAAAAATGTTGGCAGCTTCTATGTTTTACAAAGACAGCTGAAAGCCATTTTATTATCTTTTCATTCATAATTTCTTGCAACATGCTTCAAAGTATAAACTGATAAAAAGACCATGTGGTGGGGAAACCTTTTGCTATTTATTTGCAAGACTATCTGACTTCATAAAATCATAGAATCATAGAACCATAAAATATCCCAAGTTGGAAGGCACCCAAAAGGATCATCAAGTACAATTTCTGGGTCCCCAGTGTACCACCCAAAAATCAAACCATGTGTCTGAGAGCATTTTCCAAAAGATTCTTGAACTCTGGAAGGCTCAGTGTAGTGACCACTTCCCTGGGGAGTCTGTTCCAGCACCCAACCACCATCTTGGTGAAGAAATGTTTCCTGATATCCAACTTGAAACACCCCTGTCACAGTTTCAGTCCTTTCTCTTTGTGTCCTATCAGTGGTCACCAAAGAGAAGAGATCAATATCTGCCCCTCTGCTCCTCCCCAAGAGGAAGCTATAGACCATGATGAGGTCTATTCCAGGCTGAACAAACAAATGACTTCATCCGCTCTTTGTACGTCTTCCCTTCCAGACCCTTCACCATCTTTGTAACCCTCCTTTGGACACTCTGGAACAGATTTATACCTTTCTTCTACTGTGGTGCCCAAAACTGCACACTGCACTCAAGGTGAGGACACACCAGCACAGAGTGGGATAATCTCTTCCCTTGACTGTCTAGCAATGCCGTGCTTAATGTAACCCACGATTGGTCCTCCTGGCTGCCAAAGTTCACTGCTGGCTCGTGTTCAGCTTGCTGTTGAGCACAATCCCCAGATCCCTTTTTGGCAGGGTTGATCTCCAGCATCTTGTCCACCAATCTGTATGTATAACTAGGGTTGCCTTTTCCGAGGTGCAGAATCTGACACTTACCATAGAATCATAGAATATCCCAAGTTGGAAGGGACCCATAAGGATCATCAAGTGCAACTCCTGGCACTGCACAGGTCTAACCAAAAGTTTAGACCATGTGACTAAGTGCACAGTCCAATTGCTTCTTAAATTCAGACAGGCTTGGTGCAGTGACTACTTCACTGGGGAGCCTGTTCCAGTGCGCAACCACCCGATCAGTGAAGAACCTCTTCCTGACATCCAGCCTAAACTTCCCCTGCCTCAGCTTAACAACATTTCCAAGGATCCTATCACTGGTGATTACAGAGAATAGGTCACCTGCCTCTCCACTCCCATTCGCAAGGAAGTTGTAGACTGCAGTGAGGTCCCCCCTCACCCAGGCTGAACGGGCCCAGTGACCTCAGCCACTTCTCATACGTCTTCCCCTCCAGGCCCTTCACCATCTTTGTCGCCCTCCTCTGGACACTCTCCAACAGTTGAATGTCCTTTTTGTACTGTGGTGCCCAGAACTGCACACAATACTCACAGTACTTGCTCTTGTTAAACTTCATGTTTTTGGTGATTTTCTAGCTCTCTAATTTGTCTAGATCTCTCTGCAAAGCCTCATCTCCCTCAAAGGAGTCAACAGCTCCACCAAATTTGGTATAATCTGTGAATTTGCTCAAAAAAAACCTTCAAGACCTACACTCAAATCGTTTATGAAAACGTTGAAGAGGACTGGTCCTAACATGGAACCCTGGGGCTTCACTAGTTCCACAAGTCAGAGGTCATCATCCCAAAGTAACTCCATTTACAAGAAACTTTTGGGCCCGACCTGTCAGCTAATTTTTCACCTTTTTTTCACCATAACATTTTCACCATAACAACTCAGGGCAGCTAGGGTCTCAGATGCCATCACCGGTGTTGAATACAGAGGCAAAAAATGCAGTAAACTGCTTTGCTTTGCTTTGCCTTTGTCCTTGTTTGTGAGGTGATCATTCTCATCAAGTATCAGACCAATGCTTGCTCTGGTCCTCCTTTTCCTATTAACATACTTTAAAAAGCCTTTTTTTTTTATTTTTTTTTTTTTTTTTTTTTTTTTTTTTTTTCTGGACAGCTTCAAATCCTATTGATCCTTAGCTGCACAAATTCTCTCCCTACAAAGGTGAGAGGCATCCCTGTGGTCCTCCCATGTCATACAACATTGCTTCCAGCGACCATAAACTTTCTTTATCCATGTAAGATCTTGGGGAAGTTCTCTGCTCAGACAGGCTGGCCTTCTCCTCCTCCTGATTGACTTCTGACATTTTGGAATTTCCTGTTTTGTGCTCTTAGGAAGTGGTACTTAAAAACTGATCAGCACTGTTGGATCTCGATGTCTTTAAAAGCAGTTTCCCAGGGGACCTCGCTAACTAGTTCCTTGAGCAGTCTGAAGTCTTCTCTCCCCAAGTCCAGGGTTGAAGTTTTTGTGGCAGTTTTCCTTGTAATGCCAAAGATTTTAAACTTAACTACTTCATTGTCACTATGGCCAAGGTGTTCACCTAACTCCACCCATAAGATCCTCCCTGTTTACAAACAACAGGTCTAGGAGGGTGCCTTTCCTAGTCGGCTTATTTATGAAGTTCTTCACTTCAGAATTAAATGTTGCTCATCCTTTCATAGAATGATGTAGAACAAAGTAGAAGTAAGCAAAAAGAGTCAAGAGAATACTAATCTTGAAAGGTAATATTGAACTGGGATAGTACCTGTGTTTTGGGGGGGCATAGTTGGGCTGTAAATGTAAGAAATTAAGGCTGCAGTCTGATCAGCATAATAAATTACATTTTTTGTCATAAAAGGAAAATTTCTGTCTGGCAATAACTTAGAACAGAACTAGAATATACATTCTGCTTGCTGTATTTTGCCAAAATGTGAAATTTCACACAAACTACATAGTCATATGTAAAATACATATTATCTTAGCAAAATTAGCATTTAATTTCTTAGAAAAACATTGGTAGAAATTCTATAAGACATAAAGCAGCAGCAGTGCAGGAAGGCGAGTAAAAGCTAACATATGAAATACCTCACAATATGTCAATTTTTAAAGAGGTGTTAGAAGTATTAAAGAGAAGTTTGAAAGAATAAAATGTATTCTAAAAATACTGTTTGGTTAAAAAAAATCTAAAGAAATCCTGAAAAAAATCAGTTCCAAAACATATTTTCATTTAAAAATCTCTTTTGGATAATGTGCCCTTTTGCTTAGGAAATAAATAAATAAATAGATAAATAAATAAATAAATATTTCTAGACAATATTAGTTTTATCTAGTTAAGGTGCAATTATTCTACATAAACTTCTGTTACTGTCAAGAATTGAAATCTTTTTTCCCAGTCCACCTCCAGTGAAATAAATCACATCTGTTTTCTGGACTTGGAATAGATTTTAATGTCAGTGTGGTTGCATATGAAATAAGAGTATTTGAACTCTTTTGTTCCTTCAAGACTGGAGGAAAAAAAATAATTTAAAAAAAGTTTATTCTCTTAAACTGTTTCAGTGATAGCTCACATGTAGACATGCAGACATGGCTCTACACAACATCCTCTTCTTTTAAAAGAATTGCCTAGAGCAACCTTTCATGAAATCTTAACTGAACAAACATAAGGGAAGATAGGCAGAGGAAGCTGGGAATAGGGTGTTTCTGGCATCCACTTTCTGATGAGCTCAGAAAGCCATGGAAATGGCACCCTCCAAGGTCTGCAGGAGTTCAAGGTATCATTTCTTGCTGTGATCTAGGTTTGGAATTACTGGGACATCTTTTTATGGGAAAATAATAATAATAATAGTAAAAGTCTTATCTATATGACAGGCAGCTGCAGTGGATGTAAATAAAGGCAACATCTTTCTTTATATCTTAGACCTCATAATATCCAGCATCTCTGGTCCTTTTGTTCTTGTTTTCTTAATAGCTTAATAATTTTGCTTTACACTGAAAAATGATGCATATATCCAAGGAAATCTTTTTCAATGTTACGACTTGAACCTGAAAATGTGATATGGAGGGTAAGGTTGATTAATGAAATTAACCATTAATTACTAGATTTTGGCACAAAATTGTTTTAAAAAATGACTTAAAATAAACCTTTGGTTATACAAGACAGCAATTGACTTCACCTAAAATGCTTAATGCATAATCAGATAAACAGTTTCTTTAATTTAAAGTGTTGGTTGACCAGATTTTCATGTTGAGCATCAGTGTCTGCCCTCGGCTTCACTGGAGTTTACCCCTTTTTGTATCTGCAAGCATAATAGGGTATTCAGGTCTGATAAATATAACAGGTTATCAGGTTATTAATAAATAAATAAATAAATAATCTGCCTCTGGGCATATTTCTATTAATTTTGTATTTTTAAAACAAAATAACACTATAAACCCTAGCCTAAGTTGAATGGCTAAAATATCTTTTGCTATCTCTAATTTAAATCTTATATTCAACTACCATAAACAGTGAGTTTTTGCCAAAGAGAGGGGCTAGCACAGATAATTGACTCGATATTTAAAATAATCACTTCTTGTGATTAGCTTAATTATTCCCATTTCCTCTGAAAGCCTCAACATTAATTCCCATTGACAGTAATATTAATTACTGGCAGGGGCAGAGATGTTGAAATGATGGCTTGTGCTGCAATATGAAGTTGGTGATAACTTCAGCAGATGGTCCTATGTTTTAAAGAAAATAGAGCTTAACCTATTATTACTGCCCATCCCCCCACTTTTTCTTTTTCTTTTTTTTTTTTTCTTAAGGCAAAATGACAGCATAGTTAAGAATAAGAACACAATGTACTTCTTTTGAAACAAGCAAGAAAAGTGTTAAAAATATGTTTTCAAATACTTAGCAGGTCTTTTGGGGGGTGACAAAATAGGGCATGATTAAAGGAGAATAATTGCAGTCTAGATAATTTCACCTTAAGTTGCTACTCTATTGCATTCCTCATACTCCATCATAGGCATTTGTTTCTCATCCTGACCTCGGCACAGACTGTAGAGACAGAGAAAATCTTACAGATTCAGCAGGGCTGCTATTGTTGAATATCCTGCTGTCTCCCAGAGGGAGAGGTGTTCATTTGAGATTTTAGAGAACAAGAGCCTTTTCATAACCTCAATTACCACAAGGTCAATCTGCAACTGAGTGTTCAAGTGGTACTTAGATTGCCTGGTAAGCAGCTGTGGCCCAAGAGCCATGTTGAAACCAAGTTAAACTGTCATAAATGTCTATCTGTTAATGACAGGATTGAAAGAGAATCTTTCTGATAATTGTCTTTTTGAGGAATAAGATAAAGGATTTGATTCTTGAACAAATAAAACCTTGTCAATTTTAAACTGTCACCTGCAAATTATAAGAAGTGTCTCTGGCTTTTCCTTTATCATTTAACCCCATAAATACGTGTATGTATGCATGTCTGTATTTATGTAAGTGAATGTACCGTCATATGTATATATAACTATTTACATACATTATATACAAAATATATCTTTATAGGCAACAACTTTTATATATTTCCAAATTTTATAAACATTTCGCATGCATTCTACTATCAATAAATATATAATACATTTTTGTAATAAATATATTTATGCCCTGTCATGAGATTCATGCATAAGAATTGAAAATTACTGTGAATTTGATGGCAATCTGTCAATTGATTGAGAATCCTTCAAAGCCTTCAACTGTTATTCTTTCAATAACATCTCAGTGTAGGTCAAAATACAGTAGGACAATGAGAATTGGAGTGTGATGAATAAAGCTATTCAGTTAGATTGGAAACCAACGTTCAGCTTGGCAATATCTAAATTGGAATGTTCTAAAACAAAACTTGAAAACTAAACCAAATGGTCTAACTTAATGCTTATGACATATTATAGTAAGGCACGGCATGTGTTGTAGGCACCACAATTTGAATGTTTGTGATGTACTAGAAACTTACATGTTTTATGCATTATGTCAACTGTCTTTGATCTCTTATAGGGACCATAATTTCTTCCTGACAATTACTTAAAGCTGACAGCTTTCTGGAGAACAAACCATTATTGAACACAAAGGATCTCATACTATTTTTATTACATATATATATATTCTATAAAAGCACTTTCTGGTACTTCTTTCAAAAGTCTACCTAGATGATATAATGATGAAGCCAGTGTTTCTGTAGATGGAGTAAAATAAATAAATAAATAAATAAATAAATAAATAAATAAATTGTAGGCTTAGCAGCTTCTGATGCATGTACTTCGTTTAACATTAACTTTTACTGAAAACAAACTACAAAGATGGTGAAGGGTCTAGAGGGGAAGACATATGAGAAGCAGCTGACATCCCTTGGTCTGTTCAGCCTGGAAAAGAGGAGGCTGAGGGGAGACCTCATTGTGGTCTACAGCTTTCTCATGAGGGGGAGTGGAGGGGCAGGTGCCAATCTATTCTCTTTAGTGACCAGTGATAGGACCAAAGGGAATGGAGTCAAGCTGTGACAGGGGAGGTTCAGGCTGGATATCAGGAAAAGGTTCTTCACCAAGAGGGTGGTCGTGCATTGGAACAGGCTCCCCAGGGATGTAGTCATGACACCAAGCCTGTCAGAGTTTAAGAAGCATTCAGACTATGCTCTCAGTCACATGGTCTGAATTTTTAGGTAGACATGTGCGGTGCCAGGAGTTGCACTTGATGATCCTTATGGGTCCCTTCCAACTCAGGATATTTGATGACTCTATGATTCTGTGAAAAACAAACGAACAAACAAAAAAAAAACATTCAAGTGGGACTTTTCTCACCTAGATTTAGAAATCTATGGAGTAGAAATATACACCTGAGCCAGTTAACTAGAGTTCTTTTACAGTTAGTGGTGAAAAACAGGCACACTGAAATGTGATTCATCTCATCCTAAAGTGGGCATCCAAAAGAGGCCAGATTAGACATGTTCCAGAGGATAAATGAGAGGAATCCCAGCCCTACTGACTTGAACAGTAGTTTCACTGCATAATGTGTCTCATAGCTCACATAGTCATGAGCTCACGGAGGAATGAGCCTACCTCATTTCTGTGAAAGAATAAATTAGAATCTAATATTGTGGAAGCTGAGATTGGCTTTCATTTTAGCCTCATGTAATCGAGTAAATACCACCTACTCAAACATAAACTAGTGTTATTCCATAAAGCAGTAAAAGATTTAGTGAAACCTAATATAGAGATAAGATCTTTGCAACTCAATCTACCCAGAATTTCCTAGCTATCTTTTGTTTCCATGTCTATAAAAGCTTCCCTCATTTAAGAAACTCAGTGACTGTCTCTTTCCTAACTAGACAGTAGACTGAACTCTCTTGCAAAGCCCAGACTGGTCTGAAACATACTGAAAAGGTTTGCCATCTCATAAACTGTGTGGGCAGCAATATTTTTAGAGCATGTGGAGGGGGAGGATCACATTTCCATCTATCCTCAGAAGGCTATTGTCTACTGATATGGGCACTTCAGCTGCAAAAAAAAAAAGTTTTATTTCTATTATCTGTTACTTCAGATAATTTGTACTGTTTTTCTGGCCAGCTGAATCTATTATTTTTTAATCTACAATATAAAGGGAATGGAAGTCACCTTCAGATATATCAGAAATTTGGTTTGATAAAACAGTTTTGTGGGACATTTCTAAGAGTTTCAGGAAAGTAGTCAATCCTTATCTTCCACTTCTGAATCAAACAAACTTCTATGAAGCATAAGTGCATTTTAATTTTTGTCTGGAAAAAAAAAAATAATAATAAATAAATAAAGGCCTCTTTTTTTTTTTTTTTTGGAAAGAAGAGACACAAGGCTCGTTCACAGGAAAAGATTTTGAGTTGTTCATCTGAGCTAAATTAATGTAAATACCAAATTCCAAATTAAATACTCATAGAGAAAAGATTTTAAGGGATTTATGCCTTTTCATTCCACACTGAATCATTCATCCACGCATTCATCTCTTGGAGGAAGTGAACCCTTACAAGTGATATCAGCTATTGTAACCCTTACAAGAGCATCAGCTATTTCCATACCATATAGCCCCTCGACATAGCTTTTCTCTAGGGAATATATGTGTCATTCAAATAATACTAACATCATAACAATTTTTTTTGGTGTGCTTTCATTTTTTATTTTGTTTTTCAATACCTAAATTTGAAATTATTTGAAGGTTGTACTTCAGCTACCCAGAGTGATATTTGTATACCATGAAACACAAAAGAGAACCTCTAGATTAAACGCAAAGCTTTCTGCAATATTCTGGAAATTATCTGATAAAACATATATGCATCTGTAGACATACGCTCCTTAAAGGGCATATAACTGCAGGAGAGTAGATTTCTGCTGTGTACAGGATGGACTGATCTGTGCCCATAACATTAAAAATTTTTCAGACCCTCACTAGAAGGCCTATATTTAAATATATATGTATATATTTAAATATTTATATAAAATATATGTTATATTTTCAATCTTCTTTACAAATTTTATGACAGAGCAAAACTTCTTTAGTGAATTATTGGCCAATGTATGCATTTCAGTCATTTATTATCAAACCTGCTACATTTTTCAGTTTTGTTCTTTTTACAGTGTTAATATTTCTATATTTTCCTCAGACAGGAATACAGGAAAAGAAAGATCCCCTTTGGTTCTTCCATGTGAAAATTCTTTTAAGGTATTTGTAGCTTGAAAAAAGGACAACGGAAATTCAGGAACAATTTTGCTCAGGTTTTCAGTTTCACTCAAATCTGCTTGTCTATACTGATACAGAAGGAAGAAGAGAGGATATTTGGCTAAAGATTTTGTCCCAAGGCAAATTACACAGAAAATGATTATTGCACTGGCACCTTGACTACAAATTTGATGAAGTACTTAGCACAACCCATCTCTGTGCTAAGTATACTAAAAACAAGTGGAACCCCTGGGCATTGGAGAAAACACTGAAGCACACATGATATCATTCATCGTCATTTTTCTTCTTTAGTGTTGAAACTTTATTAAACCTGGAAAAAATAAATAAATAAATAAATAAATAAATAAATAAATAAAAAAAAAAAAAGAAAAGCCAGATAAGAAGTTAACAATTGTAGAGCTCAAAAAAAAAAAAAAAAAAAAAAAAAAAAAAAAAAAAAAGCCATTATTTGTTCTTTTTTTTTTCTTTTTTTTTTTTTTTCTTTTCTTTTTGTTTTTTTATTTTTTAAATTTTTTTTTTTATTTACATGTTGACATTTTAAAGGCTCATTTCTAGGTTTTCAAGTGAGTTCTTTCCCCACTGGAATTAGAGCTTTATCTACCAGAACCGAAGGACAATAATCATAGAGATGGTCAGTTGGATCAGTTTACTCAAGATCTGAGTGTCTGTTTTCCAGCTTTTCCAAAAGTAGGTCATGTAGGTCATTGATTTTTTTTTTTCCTCCTCATGAAAGGACACTGTAACATGAGTCTTGGAATAAGCCAATGAAGCTTTTGACACATGTTAAGATCTGAAAAATGTCAGAATGATCCCCTGGTCTGCAATGAGTTCTTATTCTGTAGCATGACTAACATCTATTTTAATTCCAGTAATCATCCCTGTAAACTGCAGAAGAATGCATTGAAAAGAAAAATTCACATGTATTCACATAGTACCAAGCAGTAGGTTTTGAAAAGAGGTAGCATACACGTCTGTCTACATTTGTAAGATTGCTGGAGTAGGTATAGTTGAAATACCTCTGACACATAGCCATGGCTAAACATTGATTTTAACACTGACCCCTGCATTTGTGGTGTGTGTATGTATATATATATATATACACAGAGGATAAATTTCCCTTTTGACAACAGCTGGTAACTAAAAATAGTGGCCTTGATGTTTTCATAACACCAAAAGAAACTTAGTTCCTTTGCTCATAATTTGTAGTCACTGTCTGTTTACCTCATATATGAACAGAAAAGCAAAGAAAGCTTCCTTTTTGACAGCTTTAGACAGTCATTTACTAGCCTGTAATCAAGAGACTGAGATCTGTTCTTTAATTCTTCAAAATGTTTTCAAAATTAAGGAAATCCTGGAGATCTGGATAGCCCCTCTAGCAAGTATAATAAGCAACAGTATATATAGTAGTAGCCAATTGCTGGCAGACACTTGGTTGCTCTTCCAAAGTGCTGTGAAGAAAACTTGAGTCTGGTGGTTTGTAGACAAAGCACCACAGAATCATACCCACGTTGTCAAGCTAATCTGTGCATGAGACTGTTTGCACCTAGTCCTGTATACATGCTCTAACTTGCTACATCTGTTCTTTTTTATTATTCTTTATAATTTGAATTAGATTTGAAAAGACAAAATATCCCATCTAAATATACCATATGTATTATGCTGAATACTACTATGTACTTCAGTGTTTAGGAGAACCCCATTGAAATTCCGCCAGTGAGAAGAGGAAATTAAACATAAATTCTTGTATCTGAATGAGAGTTTTGCTTTTGTTATCTTCTTAAGAAATAGTGATGACACTACAGCTGGCAGCCATATCTTGCATGTGGGATAGTGAATTCAGCAGGATTGTTCTAGGAACATCTACTAGAGCAAGTCCATGGATGAGACAGGAAGATAAATATTTAGTTTGTAGTTCCTTACAGTCTTGTAGCATAAGGTAATCTATCAAGTTGTTAAGCACTGTCAAAACTTCTGGGCATGTCTAGAAGCATACTTTTTGGATGACAAGACAATTGTAATATTGAGGACTTAAGTCCCTTAAGTATACATTGGATAGCAATTAAGTGCATATTTTGGTCAAGTTTGCAATGTATTTCATAATTAAATATTGGTGATACATGATAAATCTGTATTCTGTATACTCTGAGTATCAGCTCCCTGCCTGTAAGCTAGATGTAAACACTTAATTAGCTATGGAATATTCAATTAACATAGTCATGGAGGTGGGGAACAAACAACCATATAAATAAATTATATATAATACAGAAACAGAGTCATAAGGGGTATTGGACATTGTAAATGATGCATCAAATTAGAGCTGTGGTATTCAAATTTGATCAACACTAGTTTTTCAAAGGCTTTACAAATGTTTTGACCATATTTGTACCAAAACCTTTTTTTTTTTTTTTTTTTTCTGATATAACACATAATATTTTATTATAATTATTATCATAAGTTTACATTTTTATACCAATTAAATCATTGTAGTTATATAGAGAAAACATTTTTTTTTTTTTTTTCTGACATTGTTTATGCCACTAGAGTACTGACATAAGCTATGCAGGCAAATTAAACTCTTGCTGCTTGAGGAATGACAACAAAACTAAGAGAAAGTACTATTACAGTTTAATTGACAAACATTTTATTTGGTGGTATAGCGTTAAGTCTTTTCCACCTTATTAAGGTACATAACAGCCAAAGAGTGTTTTGTGTATAGTTGTGTGGTGGCATAGTACTGATTTGTTCATGACTGCAGCATCCCAGAGCTATCTATGGAGTGTCTATGGGGCCGCTGGTAATTTCTGAAGGTGTTTTTGTTTGCCTCATTTGTTTAATCACAATTTTTCCTCTAGGAGTTGTCACTTTTTCAATGGATAGCTAGCACTAAGGTTTTGCTTTGTCTGTGTTTTAGAAAATGGTGAAAGTTTTATGGTATGCAGACAGATCAAGAATTTGGATGAAGTACATTCACTAGCTGCTTGCTAAATTTTGATTTTTGGAGTGATTTGAATTGTAACCATCTTCGGAGTTTTGCAAACAAGATAAAATTTTATATATATTTATACAAGAGAGAAGTTAAGCTGTTCTTGGAAACTAAATAACAAGGTAATAATAGCAATAACAGTGATGATAACAGTTGTGATTATAGTACACTCTTGAATATCACTATCAAAATATTGATAATTAACGAGTTGTTAGTCACTGGAATAGGCTGCCCAGGGAAGTGGTTGAGTCACCATCCCTGGAGGTCTTTAAAAGACGTTTAGATGTAGAGCTTAGGGATATGGTTTAGGGGATGATTTGTTAGTGTTAGGTCAGAGGTTGGACTCAGTGACCTTGTAGGTCTCTTCCAACCTAGACTTTTCTGTGATTCTGTGATTCTGTGAAAATATTGTGCAGTAATATCAAATAACTCAAAGGCAGATTTCCATCCTTAAACTCTCCCTAACCATATTCTTCAACATAAAATATATATAATATATATAATATATATAATATATATTTCAGTATAAAATAAATAAATAAATTCCTCCATTCTATCTTCCTGACTTTTCAGTTGAGGGGAAAAAGGGAAAGATTAGGAATGCAGTTTACATGCCTAGGGTACGTTTTTGTTTTTGTACATGGGTGAGATTAAGATCTTATCTTCTTATTGATCTCCAAGAAACAGAAAATAAAATACATTAACTTATACCATTCAAAATAACAAAGTAGAAGCTCTTTGTTTATCTTGTTTCTGCAACTTAATTCATGAAAGAAATTTGAATTTTGGGAATTTAAAATTCTCAGAATACTAGTCTTCAGGAATTTACATCCGTTGAATTTTTTCTCTTGTTGTACATTGCTTTTTCTCTATGAGAAAATAAAGTACTATTTTATTGCATATCAAAGTTGTAACGTTAGACCTAAACTTTGTATGTATGTAAGCTCATGGAGCAGATTATCTTGAGTGTCATCATGCATCACTTGCAGTACAACCAGGCGATCAGGCCCAATCATCATGGGTTTATGAAAGGAAGGTCCTGCTTGATGAACCTGATCTCCTTCTATGACAAAGTGAAACCCTTAGTGGATGAGGGAAAGGCTGTGGATGTGGTCTACATTGATTTCAGTAAGGCTTTTGACACCGTTCCCCACAGCATTCTCCTCAGGAAACTGGCTGCTCTTAGCTTGGACTGCCGTACGCTTCATTGGGTTAGAAACTGGCTGGATAGCTGGGCCCAAAGAGTCGTGGTAAATGGAGTCAAATCCAGCTGGAGGCCGGTCACTAGTGGAGTCCCCCAGGGTTCATTACTAGGGCCAGTTCTCTTTAATATCCTTATTGATGATCTGGATGAGGGGATCGAGGGCACCCTCAGTAAGTTTGCAGACGACACCAAGTTAGGTGCGTGTGTCGACCTGCTCGAGGGTAGGAAGGCTCTGCAGGAGGATCTGGACAGGTTGGACCGATGGGCCGAGGCCAATGGTATGAAGTTCAACAAGGCCAAGTGCCGGGTCCTGCACCTGGGGCACAACAACCCCAAACAGCACTACAGGCTTGGAGAAGAGTGGTTGGAAAGCTGCCTGTCACAGAAGGACCTCAGAGTATTGGTTGACAGTCGGCTAAATATGAGCCAGCAGTGTGCTCAGGTGGCCAAGAAGGCCAACGGCATCCTGGCTTGTATCAGAAAGTATGGCCAGCAGGACTAGGCAAATAATTGTCCCCCTGTACTTGGCTCTGGTGAGGCCGCACCTCGAGTACTGTGTTCAGTTTTGGGCCCCTCACTACAAGAAGGACATGGAGGTGCTTGAGCGAGTCCAGAGAAGGGCTGTGAAACTGGCAAAGGGTCTGGAGAACAAGTCTTACAAGGAACAGCTGAGGGAGCAGGGGTTGTTCAGTTTGGAGAAGGGGAGGCTCAGGGGCGACCTTATTGCACTCCACAGGTACCTGAAAGGAGGCTGTAGCGAGGTGGCGGTTGGTCTATTCTCCCACATGCCTGGTGACAGGACAAGAGGGAATGGGCTAAAGTTGCGCCAGGGAAGGTTTAGGTTGGATATTAGGAAGAACGTCTTTACGGAAAGGGTTGTTAGGCATTGGAATGGGCTGCCCAGGGAAGTGGTTGAGTCACCATCCCTGGAGGTCTTTAAAAGACGTTTAGATGTAGAGCTTAGGGATATGGTTTAGTTGAGGACTTGTTAGAGGTTGGACTCGGTGATCTTGGAGGTCTCTTCCAACCTAAATGATTCTGTGATTCTGTGATTCTGTAAGTAGTCATATCATTTTCAAGGTGATGACATAACACCTGTAAGATGGTTCCTCATTACATACATCCTGTGAATTTTTATTTTGATATTTTCACCCAAGGTAGGTTTGGAGTTTGTTTCTTTAATATTGTTTCTTTATTTTGGGATCACGTGGTTGAAATGAGTGTAAAACAGAATAGATTTTTTGACACACTGTTACCCTCCCATGTTGTCATATGTTCTGTAAGGATGGACAATTTCCCCACATGCAGGCTATCAAAGTCCTTCTCTACAGCAGCATCACCGTTGTTTTACTCTGGTGGTTTCAAAGGAGCAAAAGTTAGAGGATTTCTGCAGAACTGGATGATTTGCTGCTATAAAGTCCTGGGGTCAGATTACTCATTGAGGTGAACTGCAGCAACTTGTTGCGTATACAGTAATGACTCTGAAGCACCTATTTTGTTGACTAGAAAAGTGAATATTGAGGCCTCTGGGAGGTACCTCAATCTGGCCTTAGCTCAGCAATAGAGCTGAGAACTGTTTAATTTAGCGTAATTTACATTTCTTCTACATTTGTTATATGAAATTCTTGTAGGAATAATATAGTAAAAAAAAAAAAAAAAAAAAAAAAAAATCAATGGAAGGTGAAAGAAGGAAGATAGCGGTTATATCTTATTTTCTTCATGTTTTTGAAGTGATCCATTTTCTGTAAAAGAAATTGTGATTTGTCTTAGTTCTAACAATAACTATGAAACTTTCAGATCCAGAACTGGAACAAGAGTTTTAAAGGAATCTAGAGTGACAGAGACTTATATCCCATGTGACAATGCTAATTAATACCGTATTCCTTTTTCTAAGATACATGATCGATCCTTAAATACACACAATTTGCAATTTCACTACTAGGTCAGTTCTGATTTGTTTAGTTACCAGTGTAGACAAGGCTGCTTAACTCAGCAGTCCTAGAAATAAGATGCCATAACACAAAAAATCTTCACAATCTTTAAAGTGTTATCTTAAGAACAATAAACATTGCAGGGAGATAAATATTATGAAGGCATAGGTGTAATGTCAAAGAGAAAATTTTACTAATCATGAACAGTGAATGAATTACCTCTGCTATTAATTGGATAGATTCATAGAATCACGGAATAGTTTAGGTTAGAAGGATTGGAAAGGACCAGGATTACCTAATTCCACCCATCCTGCCACAAGCAGGGACATCTTCAACTAGACCAGGTTGCTTAAAGCCCCATTTAACTTGGCCTTCAACACTTACAGGTTGGAAGTGTGGATGGGGAATCCACAACATCTCTGGGCAACCTGTTCCAGTGCCTTATCACCCTCACAGTAAATAATTTATTAATTTTATCTAATCTATTGATGTGTTTCTGGAGTAGTAAATTGATATAAACAGTAAATCAGCAGTTCTGAAGAAGTTCCAAATTATTATGAAATACATTAACTATTTATACAACTATATATATATATATTTCCTATTAAGGTAATAAGAAATTAGAACATGTAGACGTATTTTGGATTAATTTATAGAGGTGTAAATTTCAGATAACACTGTAGTAAATCTATTTAAATCTGTGCTTTTTATTCCACAAAGAACAATGATGTTACTCACAGTTTGTCTTGGTGGAACTGGAATTAGAATATAGTCTATATTGTAATAAGGAACAAAGTATTTGTCAGAAATCGCCTTGCTGAGAGAAAGGCTCTTGATTTTTCCTCTGAAACTTACTTCAGAGACCAAATAAGAGTAAAGCTGCCTGCCTAATCCCAAGATGGACTAAGTAAAGCTATACTGCATTCTTATCACAGAGTTATTCATTTTTAATGGCAAATTCACTTGTGTGTGCTTCTAGGAGGCTGCCTAACTCATAGACCATTTAAAACAGAACCACTGCTGATAGTTGTAATTAGTTACATAGCAACTTTTCCTCCTGCTGCTACTTGAGCAAGACTACTAGTAAAATTTTATAACTGGTATGTACTAATTAGTATGGCCCAAACCAAGTCCAACAATTCTTTAATGAATGCATAATAGATGAGGAACTAAGATCACTTTTCTATTTGATATTAAAGGTATTCCACTTGCAATCTGTTTACAAATGTCAGGTGTAGAAAAATTGTTGCATTTTGTTTTGATCCTTCTGAGTTAGGATTTATAGAATCATAGAATCTTAAAATTATTAAGGTTGTAAAAGACCTCCAATATCATCTAGTCCAACCATCCCCAAAAACACTTCCAGTTTTGTAAAAAAAAAAAAGGTTTTAAGCTACTTTTCTGGCTTCATCTGCAATACTTTTTCACACTACTTTTAAGAAAAGACACTACCCATGCAATTTTACTCCATGAATTACAACAGTGTTTGAAAAGCTTAGAGAACCAGTCTGCATCAATTGAAAATGGAAGACTTACCAATGCCATCTAGATGGGATTCTGCAAGGCTTGTAGCATGGTTCTACATGACATCCTGATCTCTAAATTGGAAAGATATGGAATTGAAAGGTGGATAATGCAGCAGATAAGGAATTGTCTAGAAGGCTGCACCCAGACAGTGGTGGTTCTATATCCAGACAGAGGCTGGTGATGAGTGGTCTCCTTCAGGAGTCAGTCTTGGGACTGGTACTGTTTAATATCTTTATCAGAGACATAGACAGTGAGATCAAGTATACCCTCAGCAAATTTGCAGATGACACCAATCTGTGAGGTGTGGTTGATAAAACAGAAGGAATTGTGATAAATAATCAGGCCATTTTACCATACAATTGATTAAATGTATGAATCATCATTTACATACAATACAAACATTTTTAGTTTACTTTTTCCTTTTCTGGGGCCCCTATCGTTCCAATTTTTAATTATTATTCCTAATGGACTTTCTGGTGGTATGTCTGGTAATTTACTCCCTTTTCTCTGGTCCTGGGTCTTCGACTTTATCTGACCCCAATAGGAATTTTACTGTGGCAATTCCTACAGCCCTTGATTACACAGTAAGAGTGTTTTGTAGGGGGTTTAGGACCTATCCCCCACCCACAAATCCTATAGGAATCGCTTCAGTCCTTCACCGGCCAAGTCCCTCGTGGGAGATTGGAACCGTGGTTAGAAGACCTCCGCACTCACTTCGGGACTAGGTTCCATCTCAATCACACTCTTACACACACAGGCAAGCGAATCCCACCCAACCAAGCGGAACACCCTTTAAATACTCACAACTCTGTTGTCTAAGTTTGGATCTTCGCACGCAGAATTATGGGCAAAATAATGCTGCAGCCCAGCCAGCTAGGGAGCTTATAAAAATCAAATTATTTGCTTGCCTTTATTCATGTTCGAGATGGCGTTGGTCCTGACCCGACTCGAACAGGAGCCACTGAATGGTGGGGCGCCCCCCCTAGTTCAAGCCAGAATACAGGAACCAAGACGATCCCAGATGAGCAGCCAATTGTGATAAATAATCGGGCTTCAAATAGTATTCCAATTAAAATTTACAATTTATTAAATGAATAAAGGCAAACAAAAAGCACTGGGTGTGCCGGGAGTCTCTGCTCCACCAAGAGACACACCTGTTACATCAGTTAACTGGTTTTAAACTAATACATATTCATCACTATTCCTAGAAAAGGCAGTGCTAGTATAATTAATTTCTGGAGTCCAAAATTTCTCCCGGACGCATGCATATTAGTCTCTGGTGGTGTCTCTGGGGGTCTCTCATGCTGAAGGCTCATAGTCTTCCTCCCAGGCTTTCTCCTTCAACTCCCTCCTTTCTCCTTATTTGGTGGTATTCTTGTCAGATATCCGAGGCTTGCACAGCGTCCCATGCAAAAGTCAGCAGTTTTCTAAAAAAAAAAAAAACCTCCTTGGTTCTTATCTCCCAGCCCCGAGTCTCAATGTTCGTCCTTCAAACCCTCTATTTACCTTTCCTCTTCTGATACAAGAACTGTGTACACTAATCACTCTGTTTTTCTTTGGTAGAAGGTTATATGCAGCCCTAGTATTATTCCATACTGACACAAATCAGATTAACACATTTCACAGAAGGGATGACACCCAGTGCATGCTTGAAGCCCAGAAGGCCAACTGCATCCTGGGCTGCATCAAAAGAAGAGTGGCCAGCAGCCCAAAGATGATGTTTATTGCCCTCTACTCTGCCCTTTCTGAAGCCCCCCTGATGTCCAAATCAGGGGTACACATCACAAGAAGAATGTGAATCTGTTAGAGAGGGTCCAAAGGAAAGCCATAAAGGTGATCAGGGGGCTGAAGCACCTCTCCTATGAAGAAAGGCTGAAAGAGCTGGTGATGTTCAACTTGAGGAAGAGAAGACTCTCGGTATGACCTAATTGCAGCTTTTCAGTTCTTAAAGGGGTCTTATAAAAAGGATTGAGA
Organism: Nettapus auritus; assembly: GCA_011076525.1. Taxonomy (NCBI): domain Eukaryota; kingdom Metazoa; phylum Chordata; class Aves; order Anseriformes; family Anatidae; genus Nettapus; species Nettapus auritus. Next base: position 147,510,191 of record CM021765.1, read on the forward strand.
GGGACTCTGTACTAGCATAGATAATGATAGGACAAGGGGGAATAGTCTTAAAAAGAGGATAGATTTAGATTGCATGTTAGGAGGAAGTTCTTCACTCAGAGGGTGGTGAGGCACTGGAACTGATGAGACCCAGAGAGGTTGTAGATGTCCCATCTCTGGAGGTGTTCAAGTCCAGGCCGGATGAGGCCTTGGTCAACCTGAATGAGTGGGTGGCATACCTGTCTATGGCAGGGGGAGTGAACTGGATGATTTTTTTCCCTTACAATCCAAGCCATTTTATGATTCTATGACTCTATGATTCTTAAGTAATTTTCTGCATTTCCTGTTGTCAAAAGGTGTTGCATCTAATCCATGCAATCTGTATGCGATGGGTGCTATGAAGGTTTTTAGAGGTAATCCATGCACACATAAGGTGTCTACTACAGGTATGTAAATCAGATGATTGGGATATCTCCCTTGTCCTTAGGAATTTATGAACATTAAGTATACATTGCCAATCTAGATATAATCTGAAATAATCTCCCCAAAATCTTGTGTAGAATGGACACTTAGTCGTCACAGAAGTTGGTTAGCTTTACATAATCTGCTCAGTAATTGCTACTATTGACATAAGGCAGCTACCTCTCTCACAGATTCCATGTACATCTAAAAAGTGCAAGTCACACTTAGTATACATTCAATTTCTTGGAAAGAATGAATACAAATGATGCAGTATGGAGGTGAAATTTAGTGTGTCTGCAGTCTGGGGCAAGTGAAAGAGTTTAATTTTTGTGTATTTCTTACCATGTTCCAGTTATCAGTTTGGTGGCTATATTACCACATATCAAGTGCTGAGGAGAAGGGTTTTGGTGAAAAGAGACGGTATGCTTGTGGTAAATGTAGGCAAGCTTGTGTCACCCTCATGGGGCTTGCTTGTCATCAGCATGTCAAAAGAATGAAGTTAGCATAATTTCATTCAGTTACGACAGCATATTTTTGATTGTTTTATTGTTTTTATATTTTTTCTGTAATATTTTTTTCTATCTATGATGTACCTTTTGTGACATAAGAGATATAAAACTATATTTGAAAGAATACTGTTGAGCAGAACCATGCATATTGTGTGTGATGTACACCAAAGTACTGCTATTGGAAAACACTGGAAAAGTGTGAATGTAGTTAATGACTGAGCTAGCACATTGCTATGTACTTTTTCTTGGTTAAAAACAAGATAGTGTTCCTAGTGAACATACTGATTACACAAAACAGCTCCCCATTTGTCTACTCCCCACTACCCAAAAGACCCCCATATTTTCATGTACAAAAACTTGGAATCCTAATACTGTCATTACAAAAAGGTGGTATATTTCCTGAATCACAGGCATTTGACATTGGGGTCACTTTCTTTAATCATGGACAGAGTGGGGAGTGGTTCCCACCTGGAGAGAGAAAGGAAATAGCATTCCTGTCATCCCAGATTGTTCAAGCATGTTGCTGATACAGCAATGTTATTGACAAACAGCAGCTGTGGAGGAGTCTCTTGTTATTCCTGTATCGTCTCTTGCAAAGAAATCCACAAAGATAGTTCTGTGATTTTCTGTAAATAAAGTATGACAAAAATGGACTCATCTTACTTAACATATGAAAGGACTGTCCTTTATATAGCAGGAATTTTCATTTAAATATATGGAAATTGTTATGTTTTCTTTCTACAGATGAAAAAGAATAAGAACTTTTCATATAGAAAGAATTGTATTTTGAAATGTCGTAGCTTTCTGAAAGCAGTTTAGGAAAAACAAACAACAACAGCTACCCTTGCATTTGAAAAAAAGCAATGCATGTGCCTGTATTCTGTAGAGAGAAATGTGGCTAGCAAGAGAAGTGCTCTCCTTACAACAGGAAAAAGAAAGAAAGAAAGAAAGAAAGAAAGAAAGAAAGAAAGAAAGAAA
>CM021765.1:147512128-147540088 GCA_011076525.1 Nettapus auritus
GAAAGAAAGAAAGAAAGAAAGAAAGAAAGAAAGAAAGAAAGAAAGAAGGAAAGAAAGAAAGAAGGAAAGAAAGAAAGAAAAGGATGAAAAAGAACAACTACATGGTATGCATAATGAAGCTGTTCAGCCTGTTTTCTGAACTCAGGTGTAGACAAATTCTATTAATCAGTGAAATGATCTCTTTCTGAAATGCTGGTACAAAAGTCTAAGGAGAGGAGACTGAAACTGAAAAAATAAAATAAAATAAAATTAAAATAAAATAAAATAAAATAAAATAAAATAAAATAAATTAAATCTGAAATCTCTGAGAGCAGGATCAAATGTGATAGCAAGCACACAATATTATGGCTTGCTGTCAGGAAAATTGCCTTGTTTTTGGTTTGTTGTGTTTCCTACCTTATTTTAGCTTTCCTTTTTAGGGCAGAAAATGTGTGTGTGGGAGGGGGGTGTTGGGAGATTTTTTAATCCAGGGTAGTTTGGGGGGACTCTTGTTAATGAACTGTATGTTACTGTCCAGTCCTGTTCTATATCTTAACCATTTCTTCATTTCTTAGGAATACTGCTGATGCAGAAAGTACATCTAGTAGTTCTTTCACCAAGCTCTGAAAGTTTGCAAATGTTTTGTTTCCACCATCGGTTCATCAATAAAAGATGAAAAAAAAAATATATGCTCATTGAAGATAGACTCCAAGAAGATTTAGCTACCAAAAAATGTGATTCCATGCTCAATGTATGTAACTTGTCAGTCTCATCCAGTTAGGTGGATTTCCACAAGCCTGTGCCTTCTCATATTCCAAAATTAAGGAACACAGGAAAATATTTTTAAGCACTATTTTTAAATCGATTTTTTTTTTTTTTTCCATCCAACCTGGTCTGATTTTAGTGTTCTTCTTGTATTTTCTAAATGATTTGAAAATCCTAGATTTAATATAGCTTGAAAATACCTCATAATATTTAGACAAACCATGACATTAAGAAACTAAGAAGAGATCAACCAGAATATATTGAGGAGAGCTAAAAGGGAGCAGCAAGTAAAACTATTGTTTTAAATAAAAAATAGACACAAAATCCTTCCCTTCAAAAGAAAAAAAAAAAAAAAAAAAAAAAAAAAAAAAATCTCATTAAACATGTTGTCAGCATGGAAAAGTGGATTTACATGGTTATAGTTTTACAAAGATACATGCAAATAAGAATTATGTTTTAAAAAGAAAGTGTTAGACAAATTTAATAGCAGGTGATGTTACACATTATGTGTAGGATGAAAAATCTGTTAGAAATAAGGAAAAAGTGTTAGTAATATATATATATATTTTCCATTAAGATTAAAATATTTTTTCAGGAAATATATGGTAAGAGCAGCTGATGGTTTATTTATGAGAGAATTATAAATATATGTCTTTTTTATATAATCTTGTTTTTTAGTTTGCTTCCACTGACTCTTACTTTTTTTTAAGTTTGCTCTGTGTGTTATTTTTTTAAAGAAACAAAAACAAACTGGTGAAGAGATAACCTTATTCTAGCAGCAACATCTTGATTGGGGGTGGGAAGTAACCCCAACCTCCTCTGAGCAAAATCAGCATGCATCCATAAGCAAAAATGGTTTTATTTATTCACAAAATAGTAAAATCTTCCCTGCAGAGCCACGCTCTTTAGGAGGGTCTAATTTTTGAGTTTTATTTTATTTTATTTTATTTTTTTTTCTCACAGATGCTGAAGATGCTAGAATGAGAAGGATATTTTCTGATTTTTAGAAAAGTTTTCTCTGTGAGCCATGTTATTAAAACATAAAAGCCATGTTATTAAAACATAAAAGGCAAGAACAAGATTAATTAATTGATTTTTCATACTGGTACATAGTGTTTGTACCACACATATTTTCTTCAGTTTCTGCTTTCCACTTATTTGGATCAAATCAACCACTGACTTGGAGAGATCTGCAGGTTCAGCTCATTATCAAATTCTCATATGCAAAGATCTGCACCTGAGTCTTTCATCTGTAATTAACAGAGAGAAAAGAACAAATACATGGTGCAAAACATCAGAATTTAGATAGCTACTTCAGGACAAGAGTAATATTAACATATGAGGAGTTAGACAGTTGGATCCTAAGACAGACTGCAGGAGACCAAAAGCCCATAGTGAAACGGGCTGAAACTCCAACACTCATGGAAGGGAAGGAAAGAGGCCAATAAAACTGGAGGATGGAAGCTGTCAACAAGGACCATCAGTGGGAAGAGTTTTCCCCCAAAACCTGGGGTGTCCCTACAAAACTACTTCACCCCTTTGCAGATGGAAAAGAAAATTTTGCAGAGAGAGTGGAGCTAAGACAGCCTGGTCTTAAACCCTGCATAACAACTAGTCCCACTAAAAAAGCAACGGGTGATAACAGTAGGAGACTCTCTTCTGAGAGTTACAGAGGTGCCCATATGCTGACCCAATCTGCTCTTGAGGGAAGTCTGCTGCTTACCAGGAACTCACGTCATGGATGTTTCATGTAAAGAGATTGATGTGTCATGTAAGTGGATTGATTGTGAAGAGTTACCTCTAAGGAAAAGCCACGGACAGGCTGAGAGCTTGAGCTTGTGGGTGAGAGTTAAGAACCACACCAATAAAAGACAGCTTGTGCTTGGGGTCTACTACAGGCTGTCTGATCAAAGGTAGCCTGTGGATGAGACACTTTTGCTTCAACAAGATTTGTGTTCTCATCCTGATGGGGGACTTTAATCACAAAGATATCTGGTAGGTAAACTACACAGCAGGCTGTAAGGAATCCAGAAGATTCCTACAGTGTGTTGAAGATAAAGTGGGTGACTGGAAAAAGGGAAACATCACTCTCATATTTAAAAAAGGGTAGAAAAGAGGACCTGGGGAACTACAGACTTGTAAGCCTCACTTATGTGCCTGGCAACACCATAGAAAAGATCCTCCTGGTGGCAATGTTAAGGCACATGCAGGACAAGGAGGTGATGTGAGAAAGCCAGAATGGCTTCACTGATAGCAAATCATGCCCGAGCAATCTGGTGGCTTTCTATGAGGGAGTGACTCCATCAATTGACAAGGAAAGACTGACCTGGACTTCTTTAAGGCCTTTCACATAGTCCTACATGACATCCTGATCTCCAAATTGGAGAGAGAAGGATTTAATGGGTGGACATCCATGCAGAGGATAAGGGTTTGGCTTCAAGATTGCACCCAAAGAGTGGTGATCAATGGCTCTATGTCCAGGTGGAGGCCAGGGATCCATGGTATACCTTAGGGGTCTGTCTTAGGACTGGTACTGTTTAGTACCTTCATCAATAACATAGTGGGATTGAGTGCACCCTTAATAAGTTTGTAGATGATACCAAGCTGAGTGGTGCAGGTGATACAACAGAATAAAGGGACGGCATTCAAAGGGACCTGGATAAGCTTGAGAAGTGGGCACATGTAAACCTCATGAGGTTCAACAGGTCCAAAAGCAAGGTGTTGCACGTGGGCTGGGGCAATTCTGGGCATGAGTACAACCTGGGAGAACTCATTGAGAGCAGCCCTGAAGAGAAGGACTTGGGGGTTCTGGTGGATGAAAAGCTTGACATGAACAACCAGCACATGTTTGCAGCCCAGAAGGCCAACTGCATCCTGGACTTCATCAAAAGAGGAGCATCCAGCAAGTCGAGGGAGGTGATTGTCCCCCTCTACTCTGCCCATGTGAAGCCCCACATGGAGTAGTGTCCAGGTCTGAAACCCCCGCCACAAGAAGGGTGTGGAGCTGTTAGAAAGGGTCCAGAGGAGGACCACAAAGTTGATCAGAGAGCTGGAGCACCTCTTAAGCGAAGAAAAGCTGGGAGAACTGGGGATATTCAGCCTACAGAACAGAAGGTTCTGGGGTGACCTCATTGCAGCCTTTCAGTACTTAAATGGGGGCTTATAAAAAGATGGAGAATGACTCTCTGCTCAGTCAGATAATGACAGGACAAAGGGGAATGGTTTAAAACTAAAGAGGGAAGATTTAGATTAGAGATTAGGAGGAAATTCTTCACTCAGAGGGTGGTGAGGCACTGGAACTGGTGAGGCCCAGAGAGGTTGTGGATGCTCTGTCATTGAAGGTGTTCAAGACCGGGTTAGATGAGGCCCTAGGCAACCTCATCTAGTGGGTGACATCCCTGCCTATGGCAGGGGGGTTTGAACTAGATGATCTTTATAGTCCCTTGCAGTATGAGCCATTCTATGATTCTGTGATTCTATGTTACTAAGATACTGCCAAGCCTCATATAGCCTAAGGACTCTTATCCACTACTGCTGTTTTATACAGGCACCAGTGGTGCACTCCAGAGCCTGAGGAGTGTCAAAATAGATTACAGAGTCCTGGGATTATAATTAAAAGACTTGGAAGTGGAGGTAATTGTTTTTGTTGTTGTTGTTGTTTTTGTTTTTAATCAATCCTTCTAGTTGAAGAGAAGGGCATTTGAAAGGGCCTATCAAATCTTGCAGATCAACAGTTGGTTGCAAGACTTGTACCACAGATAAACAGTCAGCTACTTATACCATTGGACTTGCTTTGAGAAACCTGGTCTGCTGGGGGCTAATTGGGTTCAGCTGCCAGAGAAGGGTAAAAACATCTTTGGTCATAGGCTCACACAGCTGGTGAAGAGGACTTCCAACTAGATTTGCCAGGGGAGGAGAACCTCAATCCATCATGCTTCTCCCAGCTTTATGCCAGTGTAAGTGATAGATACCCAGAACCTGGAGAAGGGTCATGGGTCAGCAGGAGAGAACCTGAAGAGCAACACAAAGGAATTCCAGGCATTTCAGCAAATAAATCAGCTTCATCAGGGTCCCATCTCAAATGTCTCTATGATAACACTCATAGAATAGGGAATAAACAAGAAGAGTTAGAGATATATGCAAGTCTGCAAAGCTGTGACCTTATTTGCATTATGAGACATGGTAGGATGGTTCCTATGACTGGAGCGTTGGAAAGGAAGAATACAGGCTCTTTAGGAGGACAAGTAAGGGAGGCAAGGAGGGGGCATCACCCACTGTATCAATGAGCAGCTGGAGTGCATGGAGCTCTGCCTGGGGATGGATGAGTAGCTGACAGAGAGTTTATGGCTCAGGATTAAAGGGAGGTCAGGAACTGAGGACATTATAGTGGGGGTCTGCTACAGGCCACCTGGCCGAGGAGATCAAACAGATTAGACCTTCTGTAGACAGATAGAGGCAGCCTCACATTCACAAGTCCTCATCCTCATGGGGAAATTCACCACCCTGATACAATGTTGGAGAGACAACACAGCAGAATGTGGGCAATACAGGAGGTTTCTGGAATGTACTGATGACAATTTCTTCTCCAAGTGATAGAGAAGCCAATGAGGAGAAGTGTTATGCTGGATCTCATTCTCACCAACAAGGATGGGTTGGCAGGGAATGTGAAACTTGAGGGCAGCCTTGGCTGCAGTGATCATGAAATGGTGCAGTTTTGCATTCAGAGGGCAGCAAGGAGGGAGCACAGCAAACATGCTACCCTGGACTTTCAAGAGCAGACTTTGCTCTCTTCAGGAAACTGCTTGGTAAAGTATCATGGGACAAAGCCCTGGCAGGAACAGGAGCCCAAGAAAGCTGGTTAATTTTCAGAGATCACCTCCTTCAAAATCAGGAGCAATGCATCCCAACAAAAAGGAAGTTGGGCAAAGATGCCAGGAGGCCTGCAATGTGTGAATAAAAAGATTCTGATCAAGAAAAAAAAAAAAAAAAAAAAAAAAAAAAAAAAACTACAGCCTACAGAGTGGAAGCAAGGATAGCCTGGGAGGGATACAGAGACATTGCTCACGCAGCCAGGGATCAGGTTAAGAAAGTAAAATTTAGAATCACATTTGGCCAGGGACATCAAAGACAACAAGAACGGTTTCTGTAGGTACTTCAGAGATAAAAGGAAGACTAAGGAAATTGTAGGCCCTCTTTGGAAGGAAACAGGAAATGTGGTCACTCAGGATATGGAGAAGAGTGAGATACTTAATGACTTTGTCTCGGTCTTCACCAACTAGAACTCTAGACACATGGCCCACATCCCAGAACACAAAGGCAGGGACTGGGAGAATAAAGAGCCACCCACTGTAGGAAAAGATCTGATTTGATCAGGTTTGAAACTATCTCAGGAACCTGAAGGTATACAAGTCCATGAGACCTGGAGAGATACATCTGCGGGTCCTGAAGGAACTGATGGATGTAATTGCTAATTGATTGCCCATCATATTTGACAAGTTGTGGAAGTAAAGTGAAGTGAAGTGAAGCAGCAGCGGTGGGTATGCCTGTGGGAGGTGTACCCAGGTTGAAGAGTTGTTCAGCCAAGTAGTGGAGCTTTGGGAGGAGGTGAGTAGGCTCAAGAGCATCAGGGAGTCAGAGAGGGAAATTGACTGGTGGAAGCATACTCTGCCCTCTCTCAGACAGACTCACAAGCCGGCCACAACACAAGTGTCTCCTGCTACACAGAAGACAAAAGTTCTCCCATGCTGCCAGACAGTAGGAGGGGAACTAGGCCAAGGGAGGGGGGGGATGAAAGCATGTTTCTGCTTGGCGTGGTAGGTGAGCCCTGTCCCTGCCCACCTCTCCTTCCCATCTACCCTTATATAACAGGTATGAGGGTCTAGAACACGACAGTCAGAACAACGAAGTAAACAAAAGCCTGTCCCAGTTGCAGAGGGTGCCTAAGGCAAGGCAACCTACCCCCCACATTGCTACATCTTCTGTGAAGAAAGAAAGGTTATCATCCCTTCTGAAAGGGACCACCCTTTACTGGATGCGGGGGGAAACTTAGTTACAAGAGATGAGGAAAAAGCCGAGGTGTTTAACGCCTTCTTTGCCTCAGTCTTTAGCAGCAAAACCAGTTGCTCTCTGGACACCCAGTACCCTGAGCTGGTGGAAGGGGATGGGGAGCAGAATGTGGCCCCCACAATCCACAAGGAGATGGTTGGCGTCCTGCTACAGCACTTGGATATATGCAAGTCGATGGGGCCGGATGGGATCCACCCGAGGGTACTGCGAGAACTGGCGGAAGAGCTGGCCAAGCCACTTTCCATCATTTATCAGCAGTCCTGGCTATCGGGGGAGGTCCCACTTGATTGGCGGATAGCAAACGTGATGCCCATCTACAAGAAGGGCCGGAGGGTAGACCCGGGAAACTACAGGCCTGTTAGTTTAACATCAGTGCCAGGGAAGCTCATGGAGCAGATTATCTTGAGAGTCATCACGCAGCACTTGCAGGGCAAGCAGGCGATCAGGCCCAGTCATCATGGGTTTATGAAGGGCAGGTCCTGCTTGACAAACCTGATCTCCTTCTATGACAAGGTGACACGCTTAATGGATGAGGGAAAGGCTGTGGATGTGGTCTAACTTTACTTCAGTAAGGCATTTGACACCGTTCCCCACAGCATTCTCCTCAGGAAACTGGCTGCCCCTGGCTTGGACAGGCACACGCTTCATTGGGTTAAGAGCTGTCTGGATGGCCGGGCCCAGAGAGTCTTAGTGAATGGAGTCAAATCCAGTTGGAGGCTGGTCACTAGTGGAGTCCCCCAGGGCTCGTTACTGGGACCAGTCCTCTTTAACATCTTCATCGATGATCTGGATGAGGGGATTGAGTGCACCCTCAGTAATTTTGCAGACGACACCAAGTTAAGTTTGTGTGTTGACCTGCTCGAGGGTAGGAAGGCTCTGCAAGAGGATCTGGACAGGCTGGACCGATGGGCCGAGGCCAGCGGTATGAAGTTCAACAAGGCCAAGTGCCGGGTTCTGCACCTGGGTCACAACAACCCCGAACAGAGCTACAGGCTGGGAGATGTGTGGATAGAAAGCTGCCTGTCATAGAAAGACCTGGGTGTTTTGGTTGACAGTCGGCTGAATATGAGCCAGCAGTGTGCTCAGGCAGCCAAGAAGGCCAACAGCATCCTGGCTTGCATAAGAAACAGCATGGCCAGCAGGTCTAGGGAGGTGATCATCCCCCTGTACTCGGCTCTGGTGAGGCCGCACCTCGAGTACTGTGTTCAGTTTTGGGCCGCAAACATTAATTTATTTGGAACAGTGTATCATTAGAGAATTATTTCATCTGGATATAAGCACCTTAACCCTGCAAGTCTAAATCTGAGAATATTTTCGTTAAGAACACCATGCTAGATATATAATTTTCATTATTTAGAGGAACAAAGCCAATATGTCACTTTTTCCATTTCGAAAGTGTTTTCACCATCTTATCTCATAGTAATACATGTATCTCTTTCAGAGAGAACAAATGTTTCTTATCCAGTTCATTACTTCCTCCACCCTCAAGATCCACTTTGAGTGGTTTTGAATAGTATCCAACATTATTTCCAAAAACTTAATTCAGTGTGTGTTCATGAAAGGCAAGTTCTTCCTGACCAATCTTCTCTCTTCCTGTGACCAGATAACCCAACTGGTGAATGAGGGAAAGGCTGTTGACATAGCCTACGTGGACTTCAGCAAGGCCTTTGACATGGTATCCTACAGTATTCTGGAGAAACTGACCACCCACAGCTTGGACGAGTACACTCTTTGCTGGGTTAAAAACTGGGTGGATGGCCAGTCCTGGAGAATAGTGGTGAATGGAGTGAAATCCAGCTGGTGACTAGTCATGAGTGGTGTTCCCCAGGGGTCAGTGTTGGGGGCCATCCTCTTTAATATCTTTATTGATGACTTGGATGAGGGAATTGAATGCACCCTCAGTAAGTTCACAGATGACACCAAATTGGCAGTAAGCACTGATATTCCAGAGGGTAGGAAGGTCCTGCAGAGGGACCTGGACAGGTTGGACAGATGGACAGAGGCCAAGGGGATGAGGTTCAACATGACTAAGTACCAGGTCCTGCACTTTGATCACAAAAACGCCATGCAACACTACACGCTTGGGGCAGAATGGCTGGAAAGCTGGTGTAGTGGGTTTACATGGCAAGGTTTTGGTAGCACGGGGGGCCATAGGGGTGGCTTCTGTGAGAAGGATTTAGAAGCTGCCCCATGTTTGGTAAGGGCCCCACTGCTGACCAGAGCTGAGCCAATGAGCGATGTTGTTTTGCACCTCTGTGAGAGCATATTTAAGACAGGGAAAAAACCGCAGCGCCACTCAGAAGCTGGGAGGGTGAGAGGAGTGAGAAACAGCCTTGCAGGCGCCAAGGTCAGTGAAGAAGGAGGGGGAGAGGTGCTCCAGGCGCCGGAGCAGAAGTCCCCTGTGGCCTGTGGTGAGGACCATGGTGAAGCAGGATGTCCCCCTGCAGCCCATGGAGTACCACGGTGGAGCAGGGTTCCACTCTGCAGCCCGTGGAGGAGACCACGGTGGAGCCTGTGCCCCGAAGGAGACTGCGGCCTGTGGAAGACCCCTGCCGGAGCAGATTCCGGGCCGGACCTGCAGCCCGTGGAGAGGAGCCCACGCAGGAGCAGGTGACCTGGCAGGAGCTGCTGCCCGTGGGGGACCCAGGTTGGAGCAGTTTGCTCCAAAGGGATGGACCCCGTGGTACGGACCCATATATGGAGCAGTTCTTGAAGAGCTGCTGCCTGTGGACAGCCCACGCTGGATCAGTTTGGCAAGGACTGCATCCCGTGGGTGGGACCCCACAGCACAGGGGACAAGAGTGACCGAGAAGGAGCGGCAGAGAAGAAGTGCTGTAGACTGACCATAACCCCCATTCCCCCGTTCCCCTGCGCCGCTCGGGGGGAGGAGGTGGAAGAGGGTGGATGGGGGGGAAGGTGCTTTTGGTTTCTTTTCTTTGTTTCTTACTTCTCTAGCTTGTTAGTATAAGCAATAAATCTTACTTTCTCTCTATGCTGAGTCTGTTTTGCCCGTCACGATAATTATTGCGCGATCTCCTAGTCCTTATCTCAACCCTTGAGCCCCTTTCATCGTATTTTCTCCTCGCTCCTCTTTGAGGAGAGGGAGTGAGAGAGCGGTTGTGGTGGAACTCGGCTGCCCACCCGAGTAAAACCATCACAGCTGGGCAGACAAAAAGGATCTGGGGGTGCTGGTCGATGCTCACCTGAACATGAGCAGGCAGTGTGCCCAAGTGGCCGAGTAGGCCAATGGCATCCTGACTTGTATCAGGAACAGTGTAGCCAGCAGAACCAGAGAGGTGATCATTCCCCTGTACTCAGCTTTGGTGAGGTCATGCCTCAAGTACTGTGTTCAGTTTTGGGCCCCTCACTGCAAAAAGGACATTGAAGCCCTGGTACATGTCCAGAGAACGACTACAAAGCTGGTGAAGACCTTGGAACACAAGTCCTATGAGGAGCAGCTCAGGGAACTGGGCTTGATTAGTCTGGAGAAGAGGAGGCCCAGGGGAGACGTTAGAGATGTCAGTAAATGAAATTTATTGTTAAAAAGAGAACTAATGGATATACATCTGACTCAATTAAAAAATTTGATTGCAATTGATTCAAGTAATGCTTATATTGACCTACAATAACCACTTAGGCAGACGTCTTTTCTTATTAATGAATTAGGTTTGTAAAATATTTAAATATCTAATATATTTACATAGTAAAGATGGAGAAGTACTTACAGAAATGAAAACTTGGTTTCTAAACCAGGACAAAACGTTACATAAAATAACTATTCTTGCCTACTTTGGAGAAAAGAAGATAAAAATAAAATATATTGAAGACATGAAGGAAGGAATGTGTAGTATATTCTATAGTTGGTAATCATTTGAAAATACTGTGTAAAACTGTGCAAAATCTACATTTTGATATAATATGCCCTAAGAAATGCTTCCATGTCATTTTCTTTGAGTTGTATGTGTCAGTGGAATTATTCCTTTATGATTTCACTTCAAAGTGTGGTTAGTTTAACATTTAGATTGTATTATATTTAACGTGATTTTTCTTCTGATACATTGTCAAAGCATCAGATCTGTGATTCCCTTTGATATTAATAGAATTCACACAGTTAAATCTCAATGCTGTAGTTGAAAATTGATACTATATTTTTACTATAATTTCTGAATTTAAAATGATGTAAACATTAAGTGATTAAATGCAATATCTTGTTTAGGTCTGTAGAAAATACATTTGTGTTTATTGAATTTATCAATAGATTAATAAATAAACACTACAAAATACATAAATTCACAATGTTAAATGTAATGATGATGATGATGATGATTATTATTATTATTATTGATTGTACAGCCATATACCACACTTGATGAAGCACAACTTTAGCAAAGTTATGTTATTTTAGGAAGATGATTCTGATGCTGGAATCCTAGAAATGGACGAATAATAGTAGGGACATTATATGTTTATCCTGAAAACCATTGGAACTTTTTATAAATTCCCTTAGACATTAATCTTCTAAGTATCTTTTTTTTTTTTTTTTTTTTCAATGTTTACAATATCTCTTTTCCTGTCACATATACAGGCAAGCTGGTGACAATTCTGATGTACTTGTTCTGCGTTATTTTCAGTCTGGAATGTGAATACTGTCATTAAAAGAACAGACAATATTATAAATAGCAGGCATTTCATTCTTAGATTTCAAAAGACTGAGAAGTTAATATTTTGTGCTCATTTTCCAAATGAGTCAGGTGTTGTACTATAGTTGCAATGCTGTTGACACATGAATAATAGTCCAAACACAGACTAATAATAACCTAAGCCCAATACTGAAAACATGGAAACTTATGGGAAAAAAAAAAAAAAAAAAAAAAAAAAAAAAAAAAATTTTTGAACCTTGAAAGCACATCTGTCACATAATTGTTAATCTGTATTGAGTTTATTTCTAATTTACCCAATATTAAATCTATATTGTGATGATAAGTGGAATATGCACACATACTCAATTTATACATATTCTTCTGCAGAAACTATGTGTTGCAAATTATTACTTAAGGAATTTTCCACCTTTATATATTTCCAGGAAAGAATCTCAGATTCGACAAAAATATTTGGCTGGATTTTTATTGTGTGACTACTAGATGATGAAAATACAAAACTGAAGCATTGGTGAAGGAGATAAGAGGAAATTTTTGGACAGAATTAGCATTATAGAATAAACTACTGTTATTTGGCTTTGTATGGAAAGGAAGATAATTATATGTAAAAGCCGAAGTTCACAAAACCAAACAAACAAATAAAAACCAAAGTAACTAAATTAATCCTAACCTTTAGTAAAACTAGTAATTTAGTACATAGGCACTTACCCTATTCCAAAAGAAAGATTTCCATGACAACATAGCAGAAAAACAATTTTAGAAATTACTCAACTTCAGATTAGTATGTGACATAAAACTCTCCTAACAGGACTCACTTTGGAAATTGGTTAGTATCGAAAATAGAAATGCTTAAATAAAATTAAATCACAAAATTGCATCAAAGATCAATAGAGTCACTTAGGTCTTGAAAAGCTATATTTTAACATGTTCTCACAATATCTATCAAGTTACTCTTCAGATCTTCAAAAAGTTCATGGCTTAAAGTTTAGCTATTCTGGTATTTACCTTCAACAACAAAATAAATCTCTTTCTGGCATAACAGAGAAAATGAATTCCTTCTTATCAGATTGGCCATATAGACAAGGACTTCTGCAGGAAGCTGCATGTTCTCCATTATCTGCTTAATGGAATGTTCACTATGGAATGGGCTTTGGTCCTCTCAGGTTCAAAGTTACATGACATCCAACAAATTTTGATATTGATGTGTTATAGCTATTAGATTGGAAAGTAAACTTTTGTGACAAAAGTAAACTTGACCAGGGTGAAAAGCACACCTTTTCAAAATTCACAGTTCTGGTAATGAGTAGCAAAATATCCTATTGAAAATTAGTTTGAGGCTTGAAAATAATTTACCAATTTATTAATAGTTTACACTTAAAGGCTGTCATAAACACTCTATGGATACAAGACATCATCATTGTTAGTTCTTAATAAGACAATATACAACATTATCTGAGAAAGCAATACATTTTATTATTTGGAATAATCAAGGAATTTGGAAAATTTTGCATTGATTGTCATAACGTAACTGTGCTTTAGGATAGATATTCATATTTTTCTCATCTTAAAAGAGAAAGACATTGCATATTAGAGGAAACCCATGCAAGCAACACAGTTTGAACTATTTATATATTTTTAATCTGTAACATTTACAGTTTCACAAACGTCTTTCTTCCACAAACTTCTGAAATACTGACTGTGCAGTTTTAGCAAGTGTTAAACCAGTGTAAACTGTTAAACAGTATTGGCTTACTTAAACCAGTTCAGCAGTACTCTAAGGCAAGGAGTCATAATTAATAAAACTACATACAACAGTTTCTACTGTGCTTGTAGACAGCACTCTACTCATGGGGGATAGGAACGTAATCCAGTAGAGCATTTTTAACCTTTTGTGTTTTTTTTTCAAAGGCATTCATTCTATTAATATAAGGTACTGAAATTTTCATTATGTGTGTGTTTTCTGAAACAGCGTAAGTATTATTTCAGAGGTGAACTACTAGAAGCAGTCAGCAGTCATCTCATATAAAATTTCTCAGTTGTTTATTTTTTGTTTGTTTGTTTGTTTGTTTTTCATCAAGACAAGCTAGACAACCTAATTTCTCTTTCACATCTTTGTTTTTAAGATCATTAATTATTTTTTCACCAGTGATGAGTATAGATGGTAAATCACTTCCCTGGTCCTGCTGGCCTCACTATTTCTTCTACAAGCCAGGATGCCACTGGGTATATACCCACTGTACACTGCTATCTCATATTCAGCTGTCTGTCAACCAATACCCTCATGTCTTTTTCCTACAGTCAAGTTTCCAGTAACTCTTCCCTAGACCAATACCACTACATATAGTTGTTATGACCCAATTGCAGCACCCAGCATATAGCCATGTTGAATGTCATGTGACTGGACACAGCCCATTGATCTAACCTATCCAGATCGCTCTGCAAAGCTTTCCTACCCTCAAGCAGATCAACTTGGTTTCATCTAAAAATTTACTGAGGATGTATCCAATCCCTTCATCAAGATTGCAGATAAAATGAACAAATAAAATAAAAAAAACTAACCCCGGTACTGACCAGGGTAGTCAAAGTCCCATCTATGGACCACACATGCAAATTTGACGCTTCTTCAGCTTTTCTGAAGAAGTGTAATCTACTTCTGCCTGATCAAACAGTCTGTAGTAGAAAAATGCTACAGCAAAATCCATATTGATCTACCCCCTAATCTTGATCCACAGACTCTTGACCAGCTCCTGACACATTCCAAAGCAAATGCATTCCTGCTTCTTTCTCACAGAAAGGACCAAACACTCTCCTGGTCTTTCCAGCTCATCCATCTTAAACAGCCTGTATCCACCCAATTCAGCAGTCCAGTTGTAAACGACATTTATAAATATTTTTTTCTACAAGCAAGAAAAGAGAGTAGGAATTTCTCACAGAACTTCAAAGTCTAACACATTGCCGATGCCTTTCCACTGAACTACTTCATGTTATTTTTCCAAAACAAAAGAATGCCAAACGCAAGAGTGGACAATCAATTTATAGGAAATTTGCAAATGCAATGGTTTTTTTGTTTGTTTGTTTGTTTGTTTTCCAGAAATAAAGACTCAAATGGCATTAGTGTGGCATCAGGACTGGAAAGATTTCTGAATTCCATCCTTCTCTTTTTTTTTTTTTTTTTTTTTTTTTTTAAGTTATGTTAATAATAACTAAATTAATTGGGACAGCCAGCTCTAACTCTAAAAGATCATGAAATTCTCTGTGTGAGGAGGGTTTCTTTCATTTTTTAAAACACATTTTAATTTGAAACACCAAACTTCTTCCTGGGAAGCTTGCTAAAAAACTCTTTAGGCATGTACATAAAGAGAGATCATTTTTATGAAGTGGTACAGTGAAGAAATCTCTTTACCAGACATAGGATAGAGGAAAAATAAAATATTGAAGATTTAATTAACTCAGGCTAATAGTTACCTTCCCTTCAAAGCAAAAATCATGAATCTGTTAAAATACATATTATTGAGTTCTCCATTTTTTAGAATAAATCATTGATTTGTAATAACATTTACTTTATTTTATTTTTTAAATCTATGATGAGAAAAAAAAAAAAAAAAGAATAACTAGTAGTATGGCAGATGCCATCCACTTGAACAGGTTGCCCATGGTCTCATCCAACCTGGCCTTGAACACTTCCAGGAGTGGGGCATCCACAACCTCTCTGGCAACCTGCTCCAGTGCTTCATAACCCTTTGGGTGAAGAATCTAAATCTTTTCATTTGAAACCATTCCCCCTTGTCTTATCATTATCTACCTGAATAAAAGATTCTCTCCATCTGTTTTATAAATTCCCTTTAAGTTCTGAAAAGAGGCAATGAGGTCTCCCCAGAGCTTTCTTTTCTCCACACTGGACAACCCCAGCTCTCTCAAACTTTCTTCATAAGAGAGGTCCTTCAGCCCTCTGAAGAGGGCCTCCAGTCCTATCTAAGAGGTTATCATTATGTAGAAACTAAGTTTCTCTTCTTCCTTCCCTCCCTCTCTTCTCCACACACACACATACCCTTATTATGACAGCCTGTTATATATTCCTAAAGCATTGCTCTATTGCAGATACATAGGATAGCAATTTTTGGAAAGCCTGGTCACGACACAAAATTCAGGATTAAATTAAAAAATAAACATTACTTTCAAATGAGCTCATATCTCAAAGAATGTGAAATTATTTTCACCCTTTATTCAAATTAAGAATAAAATAATAGAATAAGAATAAATATTATAATATTTCACTGGAATAGGCTGCCCAGGGAAGTGGTTGAGTCACCATCCCTGGAGGTCTTTAAAAGACGTTTAGATATAGAGCTTAGGGATATGGTTTAGGGGATGATTTGTTAGTGTTAGGTCAGAGGTTGGACTTGGCGATCTTGTAGGTCTCTTCCAACCTAGACATTCTGTGATTCTGTGATTCTGTGATAAGAAAAGGAAAATAAATAAATAAAACACACCATCTTTATATTAGATAAGCTGAGGAGTAAAATATTTTCATATACATTGCAGCATCTGCATAATAGTAAACACTCTTTACAGTTCATCCCTTTAGAGAGCTATCTTACTTCTTGCACGTGAAGTATGTTATGTAAACTGTGATTTTCAGAGAGATAATTAAGATATTATTTAATTTATTATCATCTGCCATAATGGCCATACAGAAATGAGACATATTTCAGTTCTAAATGTTGCCTCCATCGACAAACCTTGTTTGAATTTATTCCTCTGAATCAAAGTATAACTGCTATATTTCCAATAGCATATATTCTGGAAGACTTTTGGAAATATGTGAATGCTTAGAGAGGTGATTGCAGCCATGGAAGTAAAAAGATATGAAGTCACCAAATATAAACTTTCCCACTGTATTTATATATATGTATGTTTTTATATATGTATATATCACACATAGGCAAACCCCAATATATGGAAATGACTAGAGGTTGTACAAACATAAGACTATCCTTACAGAATACATGTTCTGATTCATGTTTGTTTTGGCTGGTGATTTGATTTAGTGATTTGGTATATAGATTCTCACTGACAGTGAGAATCATTTTTATTTACTTATGGAAACACCTTAGAATACTATACATAATAATTTGAATTACAAAAACTTATTTCTTTGGCAAGATCTCATCAGAAAGAAGAGATATAAATCTAGGTCACTCACAAACAGAAAGGTTTTTCTGTTACTACTAGAACCTGAACGGCAGGTTTGGATTTAGCAGAACTCCAGAAAAATTATTTATAGCATATGGCAGTAGTACTAATGTTATAACTGATTTCTTCAGTTACGTATCTACCCTAGCCAAACAGATTAAGAAAAACCAGAAACAGCAATGTGACTTTAACAAATAGAACTGAGAAAACAGTATGATCAGCTTGTATATAACATTAGTATATAGAAACTTTCCCAATCTTCTCATTAACCTTAGAAACTATGGACAAAAAGAAGAATGGAAAAATGACCCCTATAGCATATCAAATACAAATCCACAGGAGGAGGAATAAGCTGTTCAGCACTTTCTTTGAGGTTCAGATATTTGAGGTATTTGATAAATACTGCAAAAGAACAACAACAACAACAAATGAAAAGACAAATAACACCACAAAAAAAAAAAAAAAAAAAAAAAAAAAAAAAAAACTGAGAAAGAAGGAAACATTAACTCTTCTGAGTCCATTTCTTAGCCACAGCATGTTTTGTTCTCATAATATGCTGGAAAAAAACTTTTATTTCAACCAGAAATATGTATAAAGATTTAGGACAAGCTTCACAAATGAGAAGTGTGCATGTATCAGAAAAAACAATCTGGAATGCCGAGTTTTTCTGTTTATCTTCAAAGAACAGAAATAGACAAACACCAAAGACCTTGTTCACATACATAATATGCTGAGCTCTGGAATTTCTAACATAAAGATTAAGCCTTATTACAAATACAGCCAGTGGCTGACAGAGAAAAAGGAAATAACAAAGACTGAAAATATCATGATTGTTTTTGCTAGATTGTAAAAGAATTCACCTAAATGTGCAAGATTTGCTACATTTATTTTAGGACTAGAGAAAATACTTTGTAAATGCTATCTTATGATACTCGTATGTGGCATCTGTAAAAGCATTGTTAAGAAAACATTTGTGAGGCAAGTTTTATTAGTGTAGGTATGGAGCTATTCTTATACAACTATCCTCCTTTGAGGACCAAGTAACTGTCTTTGAGGACCAAGTAACTTGATGTTCTGCATCAAATGAAAGTACCAGCCCAAGTGAACTCAGACTGGGCTCCATTACAGGGTCTAAACATGCCTCAAGTAACTTTTGAACATTTCAAAATTTTACCTAATGTCATCAAAAAACTTTGTTGTTGGGAATTTATTTAAATTGCTAGGATGGAAGTTTTGCTTTGATAATCTGTTTCCTTAGTTCCAGCTAGTTTTTTTGTTGTTGCTGTTGTTGTTTATTTTTTTGTTTTTTCTTCTTTCCCCACCCCAGTCACTACTTATAACCATTCTTACAATCATGCCTCAGACAAAAACTCCATTGCCTTCAAAACATGGGACTGAGCCCTATATATGACTGGAATAGCCAAAGACTTTATACAGTTTTGCAACAGACCTTTTCTTTCTATTTTAAAGGTTAATCCAGATCGCAATTGAAAGTGAACATGTTATATAGAGGAACTTATATGGATTTGATAGAGTTAGTACAGAGGTTAGTACAGTACTGAAAGTATTGCACATTATAGTAAAATAAGTGCCAATACTCTGATTAGTCTTTCCTGGGTTGCTCTCTGGGGATGTGTAGAGTAGTGTGAGCTTATGAATATAAAAGCTGCCCGAACATAAATTCAAAGTACTTTAAGAAAAAAACAGGTTAATCATGACACAGTATATAATATAATGATCCTTACTATAAGATAAACAGTATAAGATAAACTTCAATCATAATCAGATTTGTACTTGCTAGTGCTTTTACAAGACAATTTTTGCCACAATATTATGCAAAATTATGAATTTATTTCTCTGTGAGCATGTGATTTGAATAAGCTAGGGAAAACAATCATGTACTGAGCAAGATCACCTTATTCATTTATGAAGTGTTATGCTAAAAACTCACTTAAAGCACACTTTGTTGTGATCTACATTGATTCTTAAATTTAAGTATGTTCTTAGGATTTTTATAACATTATAGCCACAATTAAAGACAAAAAAAGTTCATTAGGCTTTCTGGAAATTATTCATGCAATGAAGTTGCTGGACTAATTACTATATGAAGCTTGTAATTTTTTTAGCCTTACTTTTTTGTTTCTTTTTCACAGAAACTGAGGTATTTAAACAATCAAACCTATGTAAGAACATTTATGTTTTAAAAGATGTCTGTAAAAAACAGATTTTTATTAATTACCTAAATATAAATGCTAGTGTATCTGCCCAACAGACTTGTGAGAAAGGATCTGTAGACATGAAAGGTATGCTTGATGCAACAGTTTCAGAGCTGTGGCTTCTCCATCCATGTATTGCTTTTATTTTGCCGAAATAACATATCAGATCTCACAAGAATATCAATTTCAGATGTGGTTGTAGACTCACGTATATATTGTTTTGGATGTGTTCCACCTATTGCAGAGTAACTATTTACATACAACATGTCATTTGGCCCTTGTGTCTCTGGTAGACTTTGTATAATTGCCCAGGATCATTTACTTTTATTTGTATATTGTTGATGGCTTTCAAAGAGTCTGAAGTAGAGTGAAGTTTACGTTGAGACTTACAAAAGTGATTTGATCTTTACAGCATATAAAAAACATATTTAATATATATGCATGTAGAACCTATGAATGCATGCTACAGGTTTATATGTTGTATATGAATATTCATATGCATGGGTGATATATACAAAACAGATTACAGAAGATGTTATATAGTATGAAACTGAGTGTGTATCGCCTGTCCTGGGATGGGTGACGTGAGACCATGTGGGAACTGGAGAGTGCAGAGCTCTTGAAGATAGTGTTGGAGGACTATGTGCAGCAAAGAAAGCCTAATCTGCATATTTCCTGTATGTTATACATGTTGCCTGTTAAGAGGGATTCCTGGAGTAAGGTACCCCCAGAAGTGTTCTCAGAAGTTGCGTGGAGTAGTTGGTCAGGAGGAGAGCTAATCATCAGGTTATGTAAATGGTGGTGATCTGATGCTCAGACTTACTCAATTGTCCTTATTTGTAAGTGTAGGTATAAAAGTCCTAATGAACTCATTTATGATCCATATAACCAAGTCACATAAATTTATTATACACCATAAGTGCCACCCAGTGCGCACATTTGATTTCTTCTTATGGAAAAGCTGAAGTAGTGAGACAGTGATGAGGTCTGCACAAAAAGGATGGCTCTGGTATTCTTAAAACAATCCAGAGGTGCATCCAAATCTGGACACAGAGAGGCAGTCTCAGAGCAGAGGTCATCAAAGAGGCTGGAAGTAACTGTGAGGTAAAGGCTTTGAGACTTGAGTTACAGTGAACATTTCCAATCTGTAAGCTGGTATTCTGAATAAAAATATCTCACCATCTTTAGTGATGATTTACAATAGCACCATAATAGCTAATTAACAGCACCATATGTTTATTATATATTTTCCTTCATGCCTGAAGGGACTGGCTGACATTTGTTACATTCTGTTTTTGCCTACATTTGGTGCTGAATTAACTAAAAATGATATTAGTAAGGACATACCCTTTTTAATTTTTTTTTTTTTATTTTTTTTCCAAAATGAGGATTCAATCTAAAGATATATTTTATGATACATTTTTTTTCAAAGATAAAGTATATTTTAAAACCTTTCAAAAAGAAATAGAAATAAATATACTCATGTATAAGGAAAAAAAAAATATCCCCCATTAAATTAAGTAAACTATATTATACTTTAAAGTCATCTACCTAGGGGTTTGGATTGTTCTTGTTTGGTAAATATCTAAATAACTAATCATTTCACATGATCATGTATCATGTGACATAAATCATACAAATAAGTTGAATGAAGGCTTATATTGATTAGAAATCTTTTAGCCTAGGAAAAATTATACTTAATTTGCAATAGGAGTTATTTAATTTTAAGATAATTCCTGTTATAGGATTTTAATAATATTGTCTCATAAATCTGTAAGATCTCTGTGGAACAGTATAAACACGTTGCTATAGTTTACTTTGGTACAAATTAGATTATTAAGCTGATATAAACAAACATAATACAAATTCTCTGGCAAAAGATACAGAGCTCACTTCTGTGTTGGCATAAAATTAAGTTAATTGATTTCATGGCATTTTGGCTTAAGAAAGGACTTTAGTTATGGGCTTCATGTAAGGTAAGGTAAAAGTAAATTAATTCTTCAAGATGTGAATCATATATTTTCAATTTGATATCATGGAAGAATGCACAAGTCTGTTTTGATACTTTCTCAATGGGGCAACTGGGGCTATTTATGTTACATTTCAGATTTTTTCTAAGATTTTGTTAAATATCTAATTCCTTTTTTTGATGAAACTTTCAATTTAAAGAACATTTTTGTAATCCTTAAATCATGTATAATTCTAATTCTTAATAGTGAGTTTTCTCTGAATTTCATCATATTGCCAGTTACATTATTTCACATCTGTATCCATCCTGGAGTTGTTTATACATTTTAGAACTCCAAATGTATATAATTAACCTATTTTTTATCCCCTGTATGTTATTTAAGTGAAAACTCTTCTTGGAAGCATGTCATACTTGGGATATTTTGTGTAAGTCTTTTAAATGCACAGGTCTGGATTTGAGAAGTTTTGTTACATATAGTTACCTCTTTCTTGGGAAAGAGATCTAAGTTTCTAAATTTACCTTTTTTTTATGCTTCAGATTCAATATGACCACAGCAATGAATAAATAAATAAGCCCTGACTATACAACATCTGTGCAAAACCAAAGCACAAACTAACTTGATTAAAATACTTATTATTTATATATACACATAAAATACAAAAATATTGCATTTTTCAACAAGAATATGTATGCAACAATCATGTTATTATCATGCCTTGGGAAAATTAGTATAAGAAAAAGTCGAATGTAGTTTTGTAATCATTCAGAAGAATTGCTTTATTTTTTTTCCCCATAATATGCTAATATGTAAAACAAAGAATAGCAAAAGGAGATGTAAATAAATTTTGAGAACCTGGTTTTGACTGTGATTTATTTTTCTTTTGTAACTCTTGTTGTTAAAACAAGGGGAGGCTTCTCTGCAATGCAAGAGCCTGTCCATTCCTAAACAGAGTGAGACAGGAGCTGGCAGAACAGCAAGAGAGAGCTGAGAATTGAAAAGAGGCATCTGTAGAGAAAGGAAACAACAAAGAGAAAGGAGACACGACTGACAAAATACAGACCCAAAGAGAAGACAAACATTTCTGTAGGGATGACCCTCGCCTTTAAGGTGACTGAGCTAGGGAAAAAAGCAAACACTTTTGCAAGGAAGAAATTCAGGACCTAATCAAAATGTGACTGCAGTAAGTAGAGGGGGAAGAAAAAAAAAAATGTTATAGACAGTCTTCTACTTGGAGAAGAGATTATGCTTATGTGGGGATTGCATTACAGAGACCCTCTTTATTGCCTAGTAGCATGTCAAAATAGGAATGGTTTTACAGAACAAGACAGTGCTGAAGACATCGTAGCTAAACTCAGGAGTGTTTCAAGGAGGATTATTTCAAAGTAACTCTATATTGTCTGTATGTTGAATGCTTAATCCTGATCTGAAATAAATGTTGTCATGAGTACGCCCATAGAAGCCCCAGAAATTTTGCAATATATTATGGCAAAGCAGACATGACTTACTGAAAGGATTATGTCAGGAAATATTGATAATGCAAACTCAGCCTGAACCCAGGGTAAGTACTATGAAAAAAAAATGTATTTCAAAAAAAAATCCCCAAAGTATTTAAAAACAAATAAATGATATTTGAAGGCTGTGTATGAAACAGAAACAAAGATAGAGGAATTCATCAGATTTCCACAAATTTCCATAAATTACTGATTATATAGTGATTATGCTGTACTTTTGAATACCTGTGTCAGTGTCTCCTTTCTTATATTCCTACATATGCATGTAGACATTTGCAAAGACAGTGAGAAAAAGTTAACTCAGAAAGGAAATCATATCTGGCTGACTGAGCCAATGTTATAGATTGTCTATGACTATATGAATATATGTCTACGAACAATTATTTGATTTTTATAAGGACAAAGCCTTAGTATAATCTACATATTTCGCTGTTCTCTTTCTTCTGTTTTTGTTTTTTTAGTATCAAAAGTTAATATTTTACTGTGAATGTAAAAGTATTGTTCAGTCTAGCCTTTATATTTACTCTAAAATTTTCATAGGCAATTGTTTAATTTCTGTCAAATACAGTGCTCTGTAAGTTCCATCTGTAAGTCCTGTATGTTATCTTTCCTCTATCCACTTTGATCAAGATAAGTAATTTTAAACATTAATATCTTCTTTTATGTTATAGAGAATAATTTCTATATTCAAAAAATTGATTTTATAATTCATACCTAAGGCATAACAATAACACTTAAAAAATTTGGAGGCGAGAGTTACTGAGAAAATTCAGATTGTACTTGTGAGAACAACTGTGATGAGCCATACATCTCTATAGCTCTAAAACTGAAATCCCAATAGTTTAATTCCAGATCATTTAAAAGAAAAATGTGCCACATATTTACTGGTTTTGTTTGGAAATTTGGAGTTTTTTTTTTGTACAAAAATATTCACATTGTCCATCAGTAGTACAGATTAGTAGAGACATCTGGAGAGTGTGCTGAATTTCAGTCTCCAGAGAGCTGATAACTGTGACTGCCAGACTAAATTTAGGCTACAAACAAATCCCATCTGTCTTTGAGATAGGTAATATCAAGGACAGAAAAATCCCAGAAATCCTGCAAGGAAAAACTATAGATCTGTTGAACTTATGCAACATTGAAAGGTGATAATAACTAGAAAAGACATGATCACAAAGTTGAAGTACTTTCAAAATACATCAGCACTGGAGAGTGATGTACATGGGTGGATTATTCTCCCTCCAACTCCCCCGGGAATATCATAAGCTACAACCAGTCCGAGGATGACTCATCAACATACAACACTGGTAGCTTGCTGGGCCTTGAAGTACCTTTGGGGCTACACTTCATAAAAAGATAAAGAAAAACAATGATATACCTGAGAGATGTAAGTTCATACCTTTGCAAAAAGCTATTTTACATCTGCATAGTGCTCTACCCTCTTGAACAAAAGCAGATTATAACTGCATAAAAAAAACAAAAAAAAAAAAACACACTTGTTTAGCAATAAAACTCCATCTGTATGAAAGAGACTTTGCTGTTTTAATCCTGTCAGCATAGCTAAAAGTAATTTTATTTCTGTGGAAGCAAAATTTTAGGGGATGACAAAATGTGGTATCAGGAAAATATTAGTGTTCCCATTTGCACACAAAAACTGAAGGAGATTGACACTGGTTTCCTAAGTCCACATGCAAATAATGGCAGAACATGGGATGAATCCAGGTGTCTCTTTACCAAGTTCATTGATCTAAATTATTATATGTTGCATATTTTCCAAAATATGCTATACTGTCTGGTCTTCTGCACAGCTCTGTTCTGAAATGATCTAAACTTAAGTGCTCAAACTGCTGAATTTGTTGAAATATAATTTATAATATACCTGTTTTTGACCATATCTGTCACTTTTGCTTAACTTCAGCTATATTAATAAATCAATGTTGAAAATGAGACTAAACAGCTAATTTTATTTCAGGAGTTTATTTAAAGGAATGTAAAGTTTGGAGCATATTTAACTTTGGCATCAGGCTCCTTATTTATTTGATGGACAGTTGTATACCTTTAATCTTGAGACATATTTTTAACTATCCACTCCTAGATACCAAGATTTATTTCTCTGAAATATGACTTGGATTATTCACTTGATTTGTATGTTATTGTTATGTGGGATGAAATATCCCAAAGGCTGTGCTTATTTTAAAGAGCAAAGCTTTACTTAAATTTGTGGTGAATGACATTTTGTGATCTGTTGATCTTTCAAACTGGGATAATTTCAGTGAAAAGACAATGAAGTATTTTATTATTTTACAATAAGCTGTTATAGATTCTGGGTCCATTTACCCACCTTGGGCCATGATATTTGATGGAATTAAATACAGTTAGCAAAGAGAAAAGAAAAAGAGGAGAGGAGAAGAGAGGAGAGGACAGGACAGGACAGGACAGGACAGGACAGGACAGGAGATTGATATAGTTGATAATCTCTGTCATGGTTTCTGAATGTTTTCTCTTTCTCACTCTCTTAGATTTTGTTTTTAAAATCTTATTTCTTAAGTGCTAAGGAGGGTGAACAAATTTGATGGTAAAGTTAACATATTGTTTGCATATCTTTTTAGTGTATTCAAGGGACTGAATGTTTGTCTAAATCTGACATCTTAGAATTCCCACATAATAAATTCATAACACAATTCATAACACAATTCGGGTGAAATACACTATGTACCTACTTGGGATGAATTAAGTGTATTTGGATCTGTTTAGGATATCTTATCATTGTCTCTAATAGCATTAGGTGATTACCACATATATCTTTGACTGTGTTCATGTCCTCTCTCAGTCAAATAAATTCTGCTCCATCAATCTTATTTCAAAATATATTGAAGGAAAAATAACATGGAAATTGACCTTCAAATCTTTATGCTTCAATGAGCTTCTTGAATTGTTATATTTACAAAATTAGCTATTAAATCTAATTAATTATTTTATAATTATTGCATCTGTAGAATGAAAATATAATATTCAAAGTAAAGAAACTTTTATATGAATTCATTATGATTAAATTAGTGTTGATTCAGTGTTCATATAAAGATGATTCTATGTTTGACTGAAGTTGAAACATCACAAAAATGCTCATGATAAGATCTCATTATTAATCTCAAAAAAAAAAGACCCTTTCTGATAACCAGTCATATTATGTGAGTCCTGCTCAAAGCATCAAAATTAAAATGAAATAGAAATGTGTAACTTTCAAAGTTTAGATCACTTGAAAACTAAAATGACATAAGATTGATATCAATAAATACCTCTTACACGATATACTAAATAAATGTGATATAAATAAACTATATATATATACAAATAGATTTTCTCTATTGATTTTTCTTCTTTATGTTTATTTTTCTTTGTTCCACTTATTTAATTAAATAATAAGTAATTAATAAGTTGATTAAGTATGATCACCACACTTTGACCTTCAGTTTTACGCCAGAAAGAAATCTACTTAAAATATACTGTGTGAAAATTCTCAGAAGCAGCAGTCATGGTCTTAGAATGATGAAAAACAATATTTTGATATAATTTCATTAAAAGTTAGTTTATTTTGACATATGATATATTATTATTTGCTAAATTTCTTCATCTCCTCTTCTTTAAGATTTCTTTTGTTGCCACTTCACACTCCAGCTATTGCCTCCTAGGTTCCTGTTCCCATTCTCCTAATCTCTCATGGCACTTTTCATTCCCAAAACTCTTGTCGCTGTCCTTAATCCTCCTTGCCTCATTTGTGTTTTCACTGGAGCCTCTCCAGTTGCTGTCTGATTTGGAGTATGAACTGCTCTGTTTTTGCCTTTAACATCCATTTGTCACAACTTTGAATTCATAATGTTTTTAAGAAGCTGGGTTTTGCATTATTTCTCATTTTGAAGGTTGACATGTTTACTTTGGGTTGTGGAGGGACCAACATGCTGCTGAAAAAAAAAAAAAAAAAAAAAAAAAAAAAAAAAAAAAAAACAGCTGATATAATTTAAATACACTAAAGTGTCAGAAGGAACATGACAAGAAAATATAGTGGGGGAAACAGTGGTTGTAATCTGACTCTAGAAAAGTTAGATTAGAAAAGAAACCAAAGACCTTGAATAACATTTTCTAAACTGAGTTCTGTGATATTTTTTTCCTTTCAATCAATCAAAAAAAAAAAAAATGTTGAAGCAAATGCTTCTCAAACTACTTGAGTGACTGGAAAGAACAAGAGCCTGCCCTAGTAGTTTTAAAGACAAATCTTCAGTTAGACCTAAGAGTTAACTACTAGAGTAAATTATCTGTACTACAGACTCCCTCATTAGAAGTTTTACAGTGAAGATTGGGTGCCTTGGCTAAGCCTGACTGATGAAAGGAGGAACACTTGCTGAACTTATTTGCAGTAGAATAAGTTGGGCTTAATTAAAAGTCTTCTGTCCTTGACATCTGCAATAATTTTATTTTGGTTATGTTATTTTCCTCTTATATTCTTTATTTCAAATTTGTTTCTGTGTCTGACTGCTCTGGAGATTTAAATTATAATTACTTTTTAAACAATGTTAAGTTTACTGGGTTTATTTGGCAGAGTAAATATTTTCAGCTGCTCCTGAAGCAGGAGATGATGACATCTCTCATAGATGACCTGTCACTATTCAGAAACTATAATCAAAACAGACATGAATATGTGTAATAAAATTTTATTAAAAGTATAAAAATTGACAAAAGACACTTTTAAAAAACATTTAATAATGTTACCAGGCTTGTCTTCTCTTTAAAAATAAAATGATTTATCTTTACCTTTTTTTCATGTAAACAACATAGGATTCTACTTAGTCTAAGAATAAAGAGGCTTAGATCATGGATCAGAAGAAATTGAGAGATGCTTGACTAACCCTTAGCAGCAGAAAGAGAACAGAGACATGAAGAAATATTCTATCATGAAAATTAATTGGTGTGATGGTTCTTTTCAAGGGAATTTCAATGAAAAAGATAATAAAAATAAACTAACAACAACAAAAATACAAACTACCACAAATAAAACCTTCACAATAATAGAAATATCCACAAAACTTGTTACATAGCAACAAGCAAGTAGTAACAAGTAACACAGTAACCAGTAAACATAGACTGCAGACATTATGTAAGAGGAGACTCTTAAGATCTGTTTTATCTTCAAGATGACATCACTCCACTAACATCAAAGAGATCATCAGCAGTAAAGACAACTTCTGTTATTAGAAGTGTTCTTTCCAAATGAGATAAAGAGATCTCTGCCCCTACCTTGTCCTCCCAAAAATGGGAAATATCAGAGTACACTGTTTGTGTCCTGTATGAATCTGGGGTAAGTCTTCCTGGAGGTAAAGGGTATTAAAATAATCAGCTGTTCCTTGGCTACACAGTGATGCTAAGGAATTTACATGTTTGTTGAAAAGCCTGTCCCTACTTCTCCAGGAGGAATGACATAGTTTTTTGTAACCACAGATATCTAGAAGTCATACACCAAATAACCAGAATAACCACCAGTTTTGGCCTCTGAAAACCATAGAAGAATAGAATAGAATAGAATAGAATAGAATAGAATAGAATAGAATAG
>CM021765.1:147540098-147555439 GCA_011076525.1 Nettapus auritus
AGAATAGAATAGAATAGAATAGAATAGAATAGAATAGAATAGAATAGAATAGAATAGAATAGAATAGTTCAGTTGGAAGGGACTTCCAAAGATCATATAGTCCAACTGTCTGAACTCTTCAGGTCTAACCAAAAGTATTGTTGCAAAAAGCATGTGACTTTGCTTCAGCACTGATTATACCAAAAAGAGAAGTGTGAAGCACTTTTATCTATTTATGGGAACTACTTATGGGAATCTTTACCTCCTTTCTCAGTACACCCATAAACATTTCTCAGTATTGGTCTCCTCCTTATCCCTCTACATCAAAGGAAATGTAAGTGTGATCAATAGAAATAAGAAGTCCAATATACAATGTGATGCATATTGCAGAAACCAATATGCATATTGTAGTGGGTTTACGTGGCAAGGTTTTGGTAGCAGGGGGGGCCATAGGGGTGGCTTCTGTGAGAAGGATCTAGAAGCTGCCCCATGTTTGGTAAGGGCCCCACTGCTGACCAGAGCTGAGCCAATAAGCGATGTTGTTTTGTACCTCTGTGAGAGCATATTTGAGACGGGGAAAAAAACGCTGCGCCACTTAGCAGCTGGGAGGGTGAGAGGAGTGAGAAACAGCCTTGCAGGCGCCAAGATCAGCGAAGAAGGAGGGGGAGAGGTGCTCCAGACACTGGAGCAGAAGTCTCCTGCAGCCTGTGGTGAGGACCATGGTGAAGCAGGATGTCCCCCAGCAGCCCATGGAGTACCACGGTGGAGCAGGGTTCCACTCTGCAGCCCGTGGAGGAGACCACGGTGGAGCCTGTGCCCCAAAGGAGACTGTGGCCTGTGGAAGACCCCTGCTGGAGCAGATTCCGGGCTGGACCTGCAGCCCGTGGAGAGGAGCCCACGCAGGAGCAGGTGACCCGGCAGGAGCTGCTGCCCGTGGGGGACCCAGGTTGGAGCATTTTGCTCCAAAGGGATGGACCCCGTGGTATGGACCCATATATGGAGCAGTTCTTGAAGAGCTGCTGCCTGTGGACAGCCCACGCTGGATCAGTTTGGCAAGGACTGCATCCCGTGGGAGGGACCCACAGCACAGGGGACAAGAGTGACTGAGAAGGATTGGCAGAGAAGTGCTATAGACTGACCATAACCCCCTGCACCGCTCGGGGGGGAGGAGTTGGAAGAGGGTGGATGGGGGGTAAGGTGCTTTTGGTTTCTTTTCTTTGTTTCTCACTTCTCTAGTTTTTTAGTAATAAGCAATAAATCTTACTTTCTCTCTATGCTGAGTCTGTTTTGCCCGTCACGATAATTATTTCGCGATCTCCTAGTCCTTATCTCAACCCTTGAGCCCCTTTCATCGTATTTTCTCCTCGCTCCTCTTTGAGGAGGGGGAGTGAGAGTGCGGTTGTGGTGGAACTCGGCCGCCCACCTGAGTAAAACCATCACACATATGCATATGGAACACATGGAACACAGTGAAATACACTAACTTAAGAAAAAGCCAAATACAGGTCTCAGGGAAAAATATAACAATATTTCAGTTCTCAGGTATATGTATTTTTTTTATTTTTTTTTTTAAATGAAGGCAAACATTTTCCATTAGTCTAGTTATTTATTTATTTGGTTAGAATACAGCTTTCTGTTAGAAAATATTTAGGTATAAAACTTCAGCCTTCTCCCCTTTTGGATCTTATCCTTCTGAATTATTCTATTTCTATCACAGTCCACTGTTTTCTTCCACAGAAGTCTGTATAACTAAACCTCTTTGCTTGAAGATATGTCTTTTTTGCTTCCGTGTCTCCAGATAACAGTTTTGTTCTCTATAAACTTGTTTATCAAAATATAAGACCATGATGTATTTTTCTGAGAAGTACAGATAGAATTCTCAAGCTGAGTAGTGTTTGACTTTCAAGGCAGTGTGACTTCTCTGCTTACTCCTTTAGATTTAGTTTATTTTATTTAAGTATTTCACTTTCTCCCTTATATGTATAATCCTTCCTTCCTTTCTTCCTTCCTTCCTCCCTTTCTTCAACGTAATAAGATTCTTCCTCATTAATCTCTACTCAAAAAGTAAAATATCTCTACTTAATCTACTTTAAAGTTTCTTTCCCGTAAGATTTGTCTGCAATGATGTGAGTAGTCAGAACTATACAGAGTACACCAGAGAAGAATGTGTAAAAGTACATTAATCCTTGTTTTCTTTATTGTACTTATATAAGTATACTGGAAACTCAGACTATGGAATGGAACTCCATAGTCAATAGAGTGAGTCAATTCAGTTTCTTCCTAACACTGAAGGAATTTAAAAGCAATTTCAAACAAACTCTTAAAATTCTCCATCACATGACAACATATGGTTATGAGAAACTTCTGCAAACTTTACTTTATCCTAGGTATCTTCTTTATGAAAATTCCCTTGTGGGTCTTATTTATCACCCAATTTTTTATAAGCATATTTCACAGAAAAGGTAACAAGTTGATTGCAAAATGTTGCAACACTATCTATTTTAAAGAGAAACAAAAGCACTGAACTTGTGACTTTCTCTTATAAAATATCCTATTGATTAGAAAAGCTGACAAGAAAATTCATGTCAGGGTGCTCCTAGACGGAGTTAGACTCCTAATGTCTCACTTTCCATATCTTCTCCTTCCCAGTGTTCTGTATAACTATGAGCTCTGATCAATTTCTACCATCAAGAAATTTTTTCACATTTAAGAACTGGATGGAATAAAGACACCTCCTTGTAAGCCAGTACAAACCCGTACATTTTCTTCTTACTTATTTTATTTATTTATTTATTAATGACTTCCTTCAGGATGTAGATCATAATTTAAATATTTTAAACATTCCTATTTCACAGTCCAGACAGCTGGGGAAAACTCTAGCAGGAGCAATGTGGAAGTCTATTACTTGTTGACAGGTATAAGACTGCATCCACACTTTCCTCTGTGGCTGTATTTTTTGGCAATTGTTCCACAGACTTAATTAACTATATTCATATGACAAAATCACCTAGTTGAGAATTATTATAGGGAACTGCAAATTCACTACACTCCTATCCATTTCCATTGATTGACCATGTCATTAGAACAAAATTGCTTTTAATTAGTTCTTCTGGTCCAGCACTTTTTCTTGTACAGAAAAAAATCATTAATTATGAGTAAAAATTCCACTTTGACAATTTAACTGTTATAATGTTTATGGCATATCTTAAGGAGCTTTTTCCATTGCCCTATAAACTACCACAGTCTTCATTTAAGGCTAGATACTGATCTTGATATGAGAATTGCCCCATCATCAGGTAATGTTCATTCCAGTCTCCCTCTCTTGGTAGAAATCCTTACTCAAAGGAGGACTTATACATATTTGAAGCTCTCAGACTCAGTTTCAAATGGCCTTGGAAACTGATCCCATAAGTCTTATGTGTATTTAATCATATATTTAATGGAGACTATGCCCAAGCTCTCTAGGTTCAAACTTGTATATGCTCCATGTAATTGCATTTTCTTTCATATAAAGATTTAGGAATGTGTCCTCCTATTCCTGAAACTTAAAACTTACCCTATTAAAAATACTTTTCATCATATTTTACAATTTAAACAAATAATTTTCAACAAATTGGCAGTGCAAATAGAATAACTATATCCATAATAATAATAATAATAATAATAATAATAAAAAGTTCAGATTAAAAAAAAAAAAATGTCAGAATTTGAAATATGAAAAAATGCTGAAGTTCATTGTCCTCAATGTCTCTCAAATCACACCAGTAGCCAAGTCAGAAAATTCAGTTCTCCAAGTCTTTTTTCTGCAATAATGAAATCAGAACTGAATACCTCTTAGATAAGGTCAAAATGTACTCTTGTTGATTTAGAGTGGGGGACCAGTAAAACCGCTGTCTTGGACTTCCAGAGGGCTGACTTTGAGCTGTTCAGGACGCTGGTTGGCAGAGTCCCTTGGGAGGTGGTTCTGAAGGACAGAGGAGCCCAGGAAGGCTGGGCGCTCTTCAAGAAAGAAATCTTAATGGCTCAGGAGCGGTCTGTCCCCACGTCCCCAAAGACGAGCCGGCGAGGAAGAAGACCGGCCTGGCTGAACAGAGAGTTGTGGCTCGAGCTTAGGAGAAAAAAGAGGGTTTATAATCTTTGGAAAAGAGGGCAGGCCACTCAAGGGGACTACAAGGATGTCGCGAGGCGGTGCAGGGACAAAATTAGAAAGGCCAAAGCTCATCTGGAGCTCAATCTGGCTACTGCTGTTAAAGACAACAAAAACCGTTTTTATAAATAGATCAATACCAAAAGGAGGACTAAGGAGAATCTCCACCCTTTACTGGATGCAGGGGGAAACTTAGTTACCAGAGATGAGGATAAAGCTGAGGTGTTTAACGCCTTCTTTGCCTCAGTCTTTAACAGCAAAAACAGTTGTTCTCTGGACGCCCAGTACCCTGAGCTGGTGGAAGGGGATGGGGAGCAGAATATGGCTCCCACAATCCACAAGGAAATGGTTGGCGTCCTGCTACAGCATTTGGATGTACGCAAGTCGATGGGGCCGGATGGGATCCATCCGAGGGTACTGCGAGAACTGGCGGAAGAGCTGGCCAAGCCGCTTTCCATCATTTATCGCCAGTCCTGGCTATCGGGGGAGGTCCCACTTGACTGGCGGATAGCAAACATGACACCCATCTGCAAGAAGGGCCGGAGGGTAGACCCGGGGAACTACAGGCCTGTTAGTTTCCTTTCAGTGCCAGGGAAGCTCATGGAGCAGATTATCCTGGGTGTCATCATGCGGCAGTTACAGGGCAAGCAGGAGATCAGGCCCAGTCAGCATGGGTTTATGAAGGGCAGGTCCTGCTTGATGAACCTGATCTCCTTCTATGACAAGGTGACACGCTTAGTGGATGAGGGAAAGGCTGTGGATGTGGTCTAACTTTACTTCAGTAAGGCATTTGACACCGTTCCCCACAGCATTCTCCTCAGGAAACTGGCTGCCCATGGCTTGGACTGGTGCATGCTTCGTTGGGTTAAGAACTGGCTGGATGGCTGGGCCCAGAGAGTCTTAGTGAATGGAGTCAAATCCAGCTGGAGGCCAGTCACTAGTGGAGTCCCCCAGGGCTCGTTACTGGGACCAGTCCTCTTTAACATCTTCATCGATGATCTGGATGAGTGGATCGAGTGCACCCTCAGTAAGTTTGCAGACAACACCAAGTTAGGTGCGTGTGTCGATCTGCTAGAGGGTAAGAAGGCTCTGCAGGAGCTTGGCTCTGGTGAGGCCGCACCTTGAGTACTGTGTTTAGTTTTGGGCCCCCGAGTTGAACTCGATGATCCTTTTGGGTCCCTCCCAACTCAGGATATTCTGTGATTCTTGCCCTTATTTATTACAACTACTAAGATTTTTACATTTGTCTTGCTGTGAGAAATTCTTGTTACGAATGAGATAGTTTTTTGTTTTTTGTTTTTTTTTTTTTTTTTTTAATAAAATCTAAAACTTAAAGACAGTGGTGTTCTGTGCTTTTGAGTTTCAGATTTTTGTTGGCTTGTTTTAATATGTTGTTGGTTTTTTTCTGGTCTTTTTTGTTCCTTCTTTTAATAACAACAACAAAAAAGACATAAAATTCCAGTTTTCCACTGAAAATGAAGTGTGATGGAAGTTTTCATTCAGTTATATTGTTTTTATATTTGAAAGACCAATAGTTCTTACAACATGGAAGAGAACATCCATTCACATGTCTGTCAAAACCCTCTGTTCTTCCCATGTTCAAAGTGGGGAATTCTGTTCATTAAAAATGTACAGTGTACAGTGTCTATGGAAGAATGTTGAATTCATGCGTGGGTTACCTAGTGGACATTCAACCATATTAATAGGTGTTTTATATGCATCCCAAATGTCACACAAAGCTCTGAGTGGAGACTTTACATTAGAAAGTAAGGAGGTGGAAACATTGCTTTAACAAGGATATGTAGTAAGTCTCTTTGTGGTCTCCAGTACTACCACGTTGTTTAAGCTGAAGTAAAAAAACCTCAAAATATTTTTCTTGATCTGTGCTTACCTAAGACAATAGATTTAATTAAATTATTTGTTAAAAATATGGCATATGAAAAGATGTGGATCTTTCAGAAAATATTAAAAGAGATTCAGCATTTTCTTGTGGTGAGCAGGAAATCCACCTCTTCCTATTGATATACTAAGGAATACTTTGAAGCAGGCACAAAGAAAGTGAAATTTAATTAGATATGCTAAGGCTAGACTACACAGAAGGCAGACAAATAAATAAATAATGCACTCATTAAAAGTAACTAAAGGACACTAAACCAGACACATTTATACAAATTTATTTACTGTTTAGGTGCAGCTTTTAAGTATTCCATGATTGTCATTTTAGACAGACAGAACCACATTTTGCAAACTCAGCTAAACTAAGTTAAATGGGAATGAGACAGATTTACATGTGTGTAATATAACAGTAGATACTTCAAGATTAGTGTTAGCAGCTATAAAATATATCAAACCGTGATTCTACAGAAAACAGGTTTTAGCTTTGTCAGCAGAAGTGATCTGAATGTTTATTCCACTTTTCACTAAAATCTTTAGAACTGTCAGTTTAAATCACTGCTGGATGTCAATCTCCTCATTCTGAAATATGCATTTTGCTTTGATAAATAGAATGACATTTAGTGACCACAATTTTAATTCATTAAAGTCAGCTGCCAATATTTCAAAACAATTTTGATGATATAATTGACTTCATGATTTTGTATTTTTCTATACTACTGTGGCAAAGTGCAGAACTACCAGTTCTTCATGATAAACCAACTATAATATTATTTTTTTCCCTATTTTATATTAAGAGTCTGTCTTAATTAGGTAATTAGGTAATTAATAATTAGGTAATTAATAATTAGGTAATTAGTCCATATCTCCACAATTTATTTTAAAGAGTTTTCAAGTGTTATAGTGTTACAGTATTGTTATTATATTACAGAGGGTTTTTTTTCTTTGTTTGTTTGTTTATGAAATCATTCTGGCCCACCTGCAATTCTCTTCTTTCTTAGCTTTTGTATTGTTCATAATTTCATAAAACAGTTCTTCTTTATAGTAAGACTGAGTTCCACTGCAATGATAATCAGTGGAAAGATTGTTATTGGAGCTTAGATCAGAAAATCTGTCATCACTGTGCACATTCTGGCAGCTTCTAAATTAATAAAGGAAAAAGCTCAAGTATATTGTTTGCTCCAGTAATAAACCAACATTATTAATTTTGTAGATGTTGTAATAGGGGTCATAGCTGGAGTTTTGGCAGAATTTTGATTCTATATGTAACTGAAAACACACATTTAACCAGGTGGAATTTTGAGGAAAAAAAAAAAAAAAAAAAGCTTTTCATTGCAACTATTTTTTAATTAACCCAGTCAATGCTGTGAGAGAAATAATAACTGTAACTGGAAGAGTTTTGGCTTGATGAGACAGGGCAGCTGGCAGCACAGAACTTGTTTTGTAAAAGGATGAAGATGTCTGGATTTGGTAATGTTCATTAGTGTAGACATGTGTTTTGTGTTTTTTAGTTCTTTAGTCTTTAGTGATTGTATAATTTAAAAACATTTTTCTTTTCAAAGACATTAAATCAGAAACTCCTTTTTGCCACTTGTTACATACTAAAGTAATACAAAAAGCTTAATATAACAGATCAATATATATAATAGAGTATTAATTACTGTAGGCATCCAATATCTCCTTACAAATTTCTATTAAATATACTTTAAATTAAGTAAATAAGTTTTTGTTTGTTTGTATTTTCTGATTACTTTTTTTTTCTTCTGATATATGAATATGTTTTGGGAAAAGAGAGAGGGAAAGGGAAAGGGAGAGGGAGAGGGGGAGAGAGAGGGAAATAGAAAGGGAAAAGGTTATAAACAATGGAAAACACACAGGCCTAAATAAAAGTCAAACAGAAATTTATAACATAAATAATCAACATAAAAGGTTAAAAAAAAAAATCAGCCAACTAATCTATTTTAGAGTACATTCATTGTTTTTCAGATAAAAGTTACTGCTCTGGCACAAAGTAGCTAAATTCATTCCCTGCTGTAGTTTAATACAATTGTAAACTTTTATGTAAAAATTTATTGGAAACCTAAAAATGCATAGAACTACTGGCACTTTTACTAGCTTGTATTTGGGCTATTTTCCTTTTGTTATTACCTGAATTGTTTAATATTAATCAGATGTTTCCAATTAGTCTTTGTATTGCTGCTGCTGTTAATTTTCTCTTCTTTCTGTCCTAACTCTAATTGCAAATGAGCATCAATGGAGATTCAAAATTTTCAAAGTCTTCAAAGTCTTTTCAGCTGAATGGAGGTCTACAAGATAAATACACAAACACCCTACTTCACACCCACTACTCCTTCTCTCTCTCTTTTTTAAAATGTGAAGGATAGTAAAGGTGGTATGAGAAGTATGACCAATTCTCAGAGTAGCCATTGTAAAGATATCAAAACCAGAGAGTTATAAGCAATCTAATTTTAGGACTGATCATCAGAGGCAAGAAAATTTATCTTCTTACCATGCACATTTTACATAGGAAGGCAAGATGAGCATTGTCAGGTGCAGGCAAGTATAGGAATATCTAGGATTTATACAGATAAATCTTAAAATTTCTTATGTCGCTTGTTTTGTTGGTTGGAATTTTCTTTCCATGTTAACAATGTTTGTTTATAAGTTGATAGAAAAGAGTGTAGGAACTTCAGAGGAAGTAAAATCTGGCCATAAAAAGCCATGTGGAAGTACAAGGTCAGGTATATTTCTGAATAAATCTATCAGAATTATATTATATCTTTCTAAAGTTCTTCCTTTAAAGTGTTTTGGATGCCAGACAGCATTCAGGTCTGTGTCTCTAAGTTCAAGTTTCCCCTGTCGCAACTCCTGTCAATGTCTATCACTCCCTAGTTTATATGTTCCACACGGCATATTTAATAGTATCAGTATTTTAAGCACAAATTCTACTCATACGGCATAGCCAGATAAATAGTCACAGAATCACAGAATCACAGAATTTCTAGGTTGGAAGAGACCTCAAGATCATCGAGTCCAACCTCTGACCTAACACTAACAGTCCCCACTAAACCATATCCCTAAGCTCTACATCTAAATGTCTTTTAAAGACCTCCAGGGATGGTGACTCAACCACTTCCCTGGGCAGCTCATTACAATGCCTAACAACACTTTCCATAAAGACGTTCTTCCTAAGATCCAACCTAAAATTCCCCTGGCGCAACTTAAGCCCATTCCCCCTCATCCTGTCACCAGGCACATGGGAGAACAGATCAACCGCCACCTCGCTACAGCCTCCTTTGAGGTACCTGTAGAGAGCGATAAGGTCACCCCTGAGCCTCCTTTTCTCCAGGCTGAACAACCCCAGCTCCCTCAGCCACTCCTCGTAGGACTTGTTCTCCAGACCCCTCACCAGCTTCGTCGCCCTTCTCTGGACTCGCTCAAGCACCTCCATCTCCTTCTTGTAGCAAGGGGCCCAAAACTGAACACAGTACTCGAGGTGTGGCCTCACCAGAGCCAAGTACAGGGGGATGATCACCTCCCTAGACCTGCTGGTCACACTGTTTCTTATACAAGTCAGGATGCTGTTGGCCTTCTTGGCCACCTGAGCACACTGCTGGCTCATATTCAGCCGACTGTCAGCCATCAGTCCCAGGTCCTTCTCTGCCTGGCAGCTCTCCAACCACTCATCTCCCAGCCTGTAGCTCTGCTTGGGGTTATTGCACCCCAGGTGGAGGACCCGGCACTTGGCCTTGTTAAACTTCATGCAGTTGACCTCAGCCCATCGGTGCAGCCTATCCAGATCCTCCTGCAGAGCCTTCCTACCCTTGAGCAGGTTGACACACGAACCTAACTTGGTGTTGCCTGCAAACTTAGTGAGGGTGCACTCAATGCCCTCGTCCAGATCATCGATGAAGATATTAAAGAGGACCGGCCCCAGCACCAAGCCCTGGGGAATGCCACTAGTGACCGGCCTCCAACTGGATTTGACTCCATTTACCACGACTCTTTGGGCCTGGCTATCCAGCCAGTTTCTAACCCAACGAAGCGTGCGCCAGTCCAAGCCAAGAGCAGCCAGTTTCTTGAGGAGAATGCTGGGGGAAACAGTGTCAAAAGACTTGCTGAAGTCAAGGTAGACCACATCCACAGCTTTTCCCTCATCCACCCAGTGATTCACTTTGTCATAGAAGGAGATCAGGTTCGTCAAGCAGGACCTGCCCTTCATAAACCCATGCTGACTGGGCCTGATCGCCTGCTTGCCCTGCAAGTGTTGCATGATGACTCTCAAGATAATCTGCTCCATGAGCTTCCCTGGCACTGAGGTCAAACTGACAGGCCTGTAGTTTCCCGGGTCAGTCCTCCGGCCCTTCTTGTAGATAATAAGTATGAATCAAACATCCTTCACCTCTCTGGGAACATAATTTTAGAGATCTGTTTAAACTTCCATGCTATTTTTTATGCATTAATATATTATATAGGAGATATAAAGCTGTGGTCTGTCTTCACAGTATTGGTTTTGTTCTTTATCCTAACATGGTCCAAATGGTAAATACTCAAGCCATCTTCCCTCTTTAATCCCTTCCCCTTCTTTAACCTTATTATTAATTTCATATTCTTGTTATTGCCAAAAAGTGAAACAAACCCACTACATTAAGACAAGAATTTATCATTATTGTAATCAGTTATTACTAGTTCAGTTGCAATAATACTAGCAGACTTACAGTCTACATTATCTTGTTAATACAAAGCAAGTCACATTAATAATATTACTACTAAAACTTGTTATACGTGACAAAGTCTTTTGATGTAACTTGTCAGTTACACTGTCCCTTCTGCTGCTCCTCTGGATCTTAAACTCTACAGGTTTGGTCAAGTTTAAGAATGCTGGTGGAATCATCCTGAATCCTTTATCAGAAGGTCTGAAATGGTAAAATTAGATGGTTCTTCCTCCTGTTTTTTTGGGAGGACCCTGATGTTGATTTAGATTTTTTTTTTTTTTTTTTTTTTTGGTCTGTTTGGGATCATATTTATCAAAACTATATTTTGTAATTTACTTTATACATTTTTATTTCTATGTTGCACTATAACTCCATGATACATCTAAATCTGCTCTGTTGCATTCTATTGTTAGGTACTCCTTCCTTGTCTTTTCTGTTGCTACTAAAATCAGTTTTGCCCAGCTCCAATGTTTGCATCACAAAAGTAGCTTAAAAATGGTAAGTCATTTGGTAATTGTTTTTGAGGCCTTGCCCTTTAAGGCCTAAGTGTCTATACCCTCCTTTATGCAGAACATCCTCCTTTATGCAGAATATCATTATGTGGGAGTTATAGATATTTCACTTTATAAAACATGATTAGTTGCTATTCCTATCTATATTGAAATTACTAACAGTATATGTTCTAGTTCAGAGTTATACAAAACTAACCAAAACTAAGCCAGCTAAGGTAATAGCTTCATGTTAATTACAAAATTGCTGTTAAAGTAAACAAGATAAAAAGAAGCTCCAATCAAAGATAATACCTGACAAAGTAACCCTTCTCTTGCTTGTTTTCTACTGAATTTGTGCCATGCATTTTTTTTTTTTTTTTTTCTACAGGGCTGTGTTGTTATTCTTGTACTTTGAACTTCACTCCTGGGGTCTATCAAGAAGGCATTCTCCTATAATGTAGAACAAAACTCCCAAAGACTGAGATCTTTCTAGAATTCATCTATTCTGGTCACATCATGAAAAATGTGATAGCTGTTACCATACACTTCTATTGCCATACTTATATTTAAAAATGTTCATCTAAATGAATATCCTTAGAATGGGAGGACTGGATTTTCATGTCTTAAGTTTTTCTACTCGTACTCTACATGTTCTCTGGAGAATGATGGGTCCCTGTTGTGGTTTAACCTGGCCGACAGCTAAACACCACACAGCCGTTCTCTCACCCTCTCCCATCGCTCTCTGGGATGGGGGAGAGAAATGGGAAAGTGAAACGAGAGTTGAGATAGAGACAGTTTATTAAGATAGAAAATAATAATAATAATAGTGTGTGTGAAACAAGTGATGCACAATGCAATTGCTCACTACCTGCTGACCAATGACCAGTCTATCCCTGAGCATCCGGCCCCCCCATCACGGCTAGCCACCCCTATATATTATTTAGCATGACGTCAGATGGTATGGAATACTCCTTTGGCCAGTTTGGGTCAGCTGTCCTGGCTCTGTCCCCTCCCAGCTCTTGCTGCACCCTGAGCCTGTCCACTGGCAGGACAGAGCGAGGAGCTGAAAAGTCCTTGGCTTGGTACAAGCACCGCTCTACAACAACCAAAACATCAGCAAGTTATCAGCGCTCTTCTCATCCTAATCCAAAACACAGCACTCTACCAGCTACTAGGAGGAAAATGAACCCTGTCCTAACTGAAACCAGGACAGTACCTTATGTAGGTGGGCTGCCCTGCTAAAACTCCTTCAGTAATCCTCCTTTTTCCAAATTGTTTCACAGGAAGCATTCAGGAAAGATGAATTACCCTTCATAATGTTTACCTGCATTTGCAAATTAGTGAGGTGACCAAACTGGGTGCATGCACTAGAAGTTAGAGCATTTTTTTCTATGGTTTTGCTGGGTCTGGCTGGGATGGAGTTAACAGCAGTCCATACAATGCTATGCTCTGCACTTGTAGCTAGAACAGCACTGGTGTCACACCAGAGTTTTGACTATTGCTGTACAACACTGGTACCACATCAGGACTCCCTCTAACCACCCCAGGAGCCAGCAGACTGGGGGTGGGCAAGTGGTGGGGAGGGAACGTCACCAGGGCAGCTGACCTAAACCAACCAAAGGGATATTCCATGCCATATGATGTCACCCTCAGCATTAAAAGGTAAGAAAGGGGAAGGAGAGGGGGAGGGCTCTCACTGTGGAAGTGTCTATCCTCCTGAAAAACTGCTACACATATTGAGGCCCTGCTTCTCAGGACATGGCCACATATCACTCATTGATGGGAATTAGAGAGTAACTGTATTTCTCTCTCTGTGATTCCATGCATTTTTTTTTTTATTATTATTATTTTTGTTGTTGTTGTTGTTGTTTCCTCTTCCTATTCTGTCAATTAAATCTGTTGGAACAGTTTGTTCTGGATACCATCTCCAAGAAATTGAAACAGAAGAATGTTATGGGGAGTAGTCAGCATGGTTTTACCAAAGGGAAATCATGCTCGACCAACCTCATTGCCTTCTATGATGGCATCACCAGCTGGGTAGATGGGGGGAGAACAGTGGATGTCATCTACCTTGACTTCAGCAAGGCTTTTGATACTGTCTCCCATGACATTCTGCTAGAAAAGCTGAGAAAGTGTGGGATAGAGGAGTGGACAGTAAGGTGGGTTGAGAACTGGCTGACTGGCCAAGCTCAGAGGGTGGTGATCGGCGGCACAGAGTTCGGCTGGAGACCTGTGACTAGCGGAGTTCCCCAGGGGTTGGTGCTGGGTCCGGTCTTGTTCAACATCTTCATCAACGACCTTGATGAGGGAGTAGTGTCTGCCCTCAGCAAGTACGCTGACTACACTAAGCTGGGAGGAGTGGCTGACATGCCAGATGGCTGTGCTGCCATTCAATGAGACCTGGACAGGCTGGAAAGATGGGCAGGAAGAAACCAGATGAGGTATAACAACAGCAAGTGTAGAGTCCTGCAACTGGGAAGGTGTACTGGGTCTGGCTGGGATGTTAACTTTCCCTGCAGCAGCCCATACAGTGCCATGCTCTGCACTTGTAGCTAGAACAGCAGTGGTATCACACTAGTGTTGTGTCTGCTGCTGAGAAGTGCTGGCACAGTATCAGGACTTTCTCTAACCCTCCTGGGGGGTGGGCAAAAAGTGAGAAAGAAACATCACCAGGGCAGCTGACCTAAACTAACCAAAGAGATATTCCATAACATATGATGTCACACTCAGCAATAAAAGGTGGAAGAAGGAGGAAGGGGGGAGGGGGGGGGGGAGGGGCTTTCGTTGCGAAAACTTCTGTCCCCCTCGCGAACACTGGCTACGTGTGTTGAAGCCCTGCTTCAAGGACGTGGTCAGGCATCGCTCATTTGCAGAAAGTAGAGAATAATTTATTTTCTCTGCACTTCCACATAGCCTTTACTTGTTTTGTTTTGCTGTTCCCTTTCCCCCTCCCTTTCCCGTTTTCCCTTTTTCCCTTTAGTTGAATTGTTAATTAATAATGTTTCCTTAATATATATATATTTCCCTTTAATTAAA
The DNA here is from genome assembly GCA_011076525.1 of Nettapus auritus. Classification (NCBI taxonomy): domain Eukaryota; kingdom Metazoa; phylum Chordata; class Aves; order Anseriformes; family Anatidae; genus Nettapus; species Nettapus auritus. The sequence goes on from CM021765.1 coordinate 147,554,360, forward strand.
TTATCCTTATCTCAACCCGTGAGTTGTTCTTTCCTTTACTTCTTCCCCTTCTCATCTGAGGAAGGGGAGTGAGAGAGCGGTTGTGGTGTTCAGCCGCCTAGCATGGTAAAACCACCACAGAAGGAACAACCAGAAGTATCAGTACAGGCTGGGGGATGACCTGCTGGAGTGGAGCTCTGAGGAGAAGGACCTGGGGGTCCTGGTGGACGACAGCTTGACCATGAGCCAGCAGTGTGCCCTTGTGGCCAAGAGGGCCTATGGGATCCTGGTGTGCATTAAAAGGAGAGTGGCCAGCAGGTCGAGGGAGGTGATCCTCCCCCTCTCCTCTGCCCTGGTCAGGCCTCATGTGGAGTACTGTGTCCAGTTCTGGGCTCCCTGGTACAAAAAAGACAGGGATCTCCTGGAAAGAATGCAGCAGAGGGCCACAAAAATGATACGGGGACTGGAGCATCTTTCCTATGAGGAAAGGCTGAGAGACCTGGGTCTGTTCAGCCTGGAGAAGGGAAGACTGAGAGGGGATCTCATCAATGTGTACAAATACCTGAGGTGTGGGAGAAAGAGGGATTTGGCCAACCTCTTCTCAGTAGTTTGTGGGGACAGGACAAGGGGCAATGGCCAGAAAATGGAGCACAGGAAGTTCCGTGCCAACATGCGAAAGAATGTCTTCATGGTGAGGGTGATGGAGCACTGGAACAGGCTGCCTAGGGAGGTTGTGGAGTTTCCTTCTCTGGAAATATTCAAGGCCCGTCTCGATGCCTACCTGGGCAACCTGCTCTGAAGAACCTGCTTTGGCAGGGGGGGGGTTGGACCCAGTGATCTTTCGAGATCCCTTCCAACCCCTTCAATTTTGTGATTCTGTGATTCTGTGAAATCATCCTTATTCAAACCTTGAGCCCTTTGTGTCATATTTTCTCCCCTTTCCCCTTTGAGAAGGGGGAGTGAGAAAGCAGCTGTGGTGGAACTTGGATGCATAACCAACTAAAACCACCGCAGCCAAAAACTCAGTTAAGGAGACAAAATAATAATAATAATCATCATCATCATAAGAATAACTTTGTAGTATTTTTGACTAAAGCTTCT
>CM021765.1:147555539-147582246 GCA_011076525.1 Nettapus auritus
TTTTTTTTTTTTTTTTTTTTTTTTTTTTTTTTTTTTTTTTGTATTGATCAGGCATTATAATGTTTTATGCAAGACAGACATTTGAGTCCTACTGAAACAAATTTGATTAGCTAGCATTCAACCACAGAAAAAGATTATAATACCAGGCAATAACTAACTATAGGATGCCCCTGCCTCTAAGAGATTGTTCGAACTTCTCTGTTATATGCTTATTTGAAATTCTTTCTTACTTCCAATAAAGTGAAACTACCTTGTTTCAGCCAAAGAATTATAAACATTATGATCCTCCATCATGAAAGGGAGGTGCTTTTAATATAACATTCAGTTTATCATGCATTTTCAAATGTATATTCACATGTATATTCAAAATTAATAGAAGAAAGTGCACAGGTAACAAATGTAGGGAACATAATATCTAAAGAAAAATTCTTACTAGCCCAAAATGGAGTTACTTCAGGCCTTCAGAGTGTTTTGTATTCCTTCTACAATTTTTAGTCTAATATATATTTTGGATTTTCTTATTTTCTGCATGAATTGAGACTGTTTTATCTTAATTACAATAAGCTCAATGATAACTTTAGGTAGAAAATCACAATGGCTAAACATTATTTTATCAAATTTTATCATATTTGAACTTGGTGTCTTTTAAGGCAGTTAAAGCTGTCTCTTTGATTTTATGTTATATGAAAAGGTAAATGTTATTCATCTTTTCATACTTATTGTATTCTATGGCTCATGTGCTACCTATTCAACTTATAAAAAATAAAAACAAAAACAAAAACAAAAACAAACAAAGACAAACAAACAAACAAACAAACAAAAAAAAAAAAAAAAAAAAAAAGAATTTGTGGAATCTCCCTGACTTTTCAGTATTGATCTGAGGTCTTGGGCACTATCACTTTTTTTTCCAATTGACCTGTGAAACACAGAAGAGAAAGAGTATTACGATGGAACATGCATGTTCCCAGTGATTCCCAATGTATAACATACATCAATAAAAAAGAAATTTCCTCCTCCACTACCACCACCCTTCCCAAATAAGTGTATGTATAATCAACTTGAAAAGGTCTCTACCTTTGATTTGAGGAAAAAAAAAACAAAAACAAAAACAAAACAAAAAAAACTTCTTCATATATTTCAATAAAATAACAAACATTTTTGTTGGCATCTGTATTACCTCTACTGAAGACAAGGTCAACAATTTTATCACATATCTTAAGTTTGAAGTTGTTTCACAGTTTTCAGTTGTTGCGTATCAATTTTTGGACAGCAAATACAAATTTATGACAGGTGACCTTATCCTTGTCAGAAAGAGATGTGCATTAGAGATGTGTATCAAAATGAAATATATTCGTCATAATTCTGTCACAGTTGCTAGGGTAAAACAGCATATCCTCATATAATATTTGACTTTGAAAACTGAATGAAGTGAAAGTGAAAATAAATAATAGAATAAAAATATTATATAGCAACATTACTTTTTAAAGGTAAAATTTAGAATTTGTTTCAAATAAGATCATTCTTCAGTACCTGGATTTAAAAAGTTTTGACAGATTATTCTCAAATATATTCTTAAATGTGTATTCTCAAATATATTCTTAAATGTGTTCTCAAATGTACATAGGCTATTTTCCACTTTTATTCTTGCTCTATTTGTCCTATAAAGAAAAAAGCAATGTTTAGTTTTTCAGGTCTAGCAAATATGTATTTTTATTTAAAAGGAGGAGGTATAACACTATGCCATACTTATCAGGATATTCAGCCCTTATCCAAAACACCCTATTTTACTGTACTCTCATTTACCTACCTGTACCATATTCTAATTACTTTTAGAATCATATTCTTATAAATTTTTTGCTTTGGCTTTTTTTTTTTTTTCCCTTTTGAATGTAATATTATATAATTCACATGTTTGTAGCTTTATTTAATGAAGTTAAGACTTTGAAAAACACATGCTTTATTTTATGTTCAGATTGAAATTTATATTTTAAAAAATAATAAAAAAAAATCAGTTTTGAATAACTGAAAAATTGGTTGAGTCAACAAGCTTAAAAAATGTTAACTAATGACACATGCTACAACAATGGTGTCTAGCTGGGAACAAATAGCATTTGCTTCACTGTTTAAGTTATTCTGATTTTCTAATAATGCTCACTTTTGTTGCAGCATATTGCACACCTATTTCTGGAGATGGAATAAATGTATAACCAAAAATTTGAGTGACCACTAGCATTACTCCAACCTCCAAAATGGCAAAGAAATTTTATATTTGATGGGTTTTATATTCACTGTCTTGCTTTAACACAAAAATATCTGTTGAAGTCCCCCCCAGAAACCTTCTTCCCAGGAAGAGTCAAAAATTCAGACCTTGAGATTGGACATCACTTAAAGTGTAAGAAGTAGAAAGCATCTCCTCAGTGCAGAGAAATAATTTGACAGTACAATAGAGCAGACATGTTTTATATATATTTATATTTATTTAAACACCTATCACCATATTGATAAACTCTTCAGAACCACTCTGACAGCAGGGTTAAGAAAAGGATTTGGCCTGTTAGTACCTCAGCACACACACGAACACAAACACACACACACACACACAAAAGACACAAGACTCATCTACCAGACTGGATGGATGGATGGTGTTTAATAATGAGTTTAATGGGTCTCCTTTCATCAGGGTTGGAGGGAGAAACACTATGAATGGCAACAGTTTGCCCTTATTCTTGGACTGGACTGGAGTAACAAGTCTACATTGTGCCCCAGTTATAATGTCCTTTGCAAAGACTCCAAGGGTAAATGTGGAACTTTTCAATACAGTATATTGAAAATATTTCAATACAGTAAGATAAGTGGCCTTGTAAAACTTCTAAAATCCAATATGTAACTTGAAATTTTAAACAAGATTACTCAGTTGTAATGAAAGTTACTGCTTCAGATATTTATTATTCATAGATTGCATTTCAGAAGTCATATTATTCTATGAACTAACTTTTTTTTTTTTTGGCGTCCAGCAGATGTTCACTGAAAAGATAATTAGTAAGACAGAAGTCTGGAAGCATACAGCAGACACAGCTTGCGACACTCATTTTCTACCTGTTGAGAATCATGCAACTATGCTCTTTCTTTGCTGTGTTCTGAACCACACAAGCTAAAGGTAATTGAAAGCTGAAAGATTAAGATGGACATTGAAACATACCTGAGGACATTACACATAACACCGATACACCGATCTCAGTCAGCCTAGAAATAGATGTCAGAACACAATGATATAGGATTCATAGTTACAATATTATCTTATGAACAGAGATATACTAATACTTAAACCATTTTTTTTGTTATTATTATTATTTTTTTTTAGTTCTTCACTATCTAAATCCTTCTTTCTTGCTTTATATTACTAACAAAAACTATTAGTTAGAGACAGCACCATGCTCCTTTAAATTTATATATATTCTTGTCTAACTTAGGAAAGGAAGGGAAGCAAAGGGAAAAGAAAACATTCTAGATATTTAACAAGGGCAAAAGAGGAGGAAAAAAAAAAAAAAAAAAAAGCAAACATAAATATTTCCTGTATAAAAATAAATATCAAATACTTTTACTCACTATATAGGATGAAAAATGAAACTGAGATAGATTACATAGACTGTCAGCCATAGAATTTACTGAGTTGCTGTACTTAGACATATAAAATGGTAAACAATGGTAGTACAACCCCAAAAATTCTTTGTGTTTCAAGAAGATAAATAATATATTTACACATGTTCTCTGACATACTTCAGTGATTTACTTGTAGCAGCAACTGATGTTTCTTAAACAATAAAATATAATCATTTGTGATATAGTAAATACAGATATAAATGTCTTAATATAAAGATAGACATGTGCAAACTGTAAAAATAAATGAGTAGTAAGAATAAATACAAACAGAGAATACATATGTATTGTAAGTATTTTGTAGTGAGAGTAAGGAAGGAGTGGGAGAATACAGGGACCATTTGAAAATCTAACAGTTCAAATGCCAACTTGTGTGTAGGATTTAATCCCAAATAGAACCCAGAGCTGGGCATTCCTACACTTTTCAGAATTCCACAATTTCCTTCAGAGTATTTACCAAATATTCCTCAGTCAGGTTCTGCACCAAACTTAATTGTTGGGTAAAGAATCAGAAACAATTCTGTAAACAGAAATCATACTTCAGTATTTTATGCAACAGGTTTATGATGAACTTCTTGTTCTTATTTGCTTTCATATTGGTCTTATTTCAATAATCTTGAAGCAAATAATAGGTTTGCTATATCTTTAGTGCTTTGGTATGCAGTGGGTACTGTACCTCAGATCTACAAATATGAAGTCAGTGGAAGATAGCTCCTAAAATCTATCCTTAGAGCAGAAGCTACGTAATGACAGAAAACTGTAAATATTAAAAACGAATGTAAGACATAGGTCCTATTTCCTTTTAGTCCTTTCTTCTTCTCTTATTCCCTGTCTTGAAATTCGACTTCCTTTACAGGTGCTGGGATTGCCAATATAACTATTGCTCAGGTTGTTTTTGTAGCAAGCATTCTCTGAAGCTGAGATTTTGAATCAACTTATGGCAGGCTATGAAAAATGCCAAAGTTATTGCAAGATTTGTGGCAATTACATGACTGGAAGCAAGGAGCAGTAGTGTAACAGGAACCAAACGTTTCGGTAGTGAGAAGTCACTGGACTTAAATTTTACAAGTGACTTAGTTAAGACCATAAAAAAAAAAAAAATGTTATAGAGCAAGAAAAAATAAAACAGAGAAGGTTTGTTCTGAATTTCGCTCTTTAACAACATGATTTCTGTTTTTCAAAGTAATAAAATTTTAAATGTGCCAGACTTTACATGTGCTGTGTTTTACTGCACATCTGTGTGCCATACAGAGCTTTAATAAGGCATCATACCCTTTATGTCTTACGAAGTATAATAGTAGTCCAAGTAGTCTACACATCTGTTTCAGCTTCTTAATGAGAAGTTGAACAGGAAAGGCAAATTTATATATCTATTCATTAGGAGAAAAATATATATATTCATTAGGAGAAAGATGGAGATCTCATTCAAATGTCACATTTTGCATGAGCAATATCTCATAATAAATCATCACACATTGTTTCTAGATCAGTTAGGGTATTTCAGAAAAACAAGTCATATTTGGAAAAAAAAAAAAAAAAATGGAGGAATAAAGGAAACCTGTAAAACCTACTAGATAGTGGGGATGGGTTATTTGAAAGAAATCAGAATAAATAAAATTGCTCTCAGTTTTGTGCCTGTTCTCCAAATCTGAGCTTATATTTTTTGATTAAAAATTCAAGCCAACCCTGAATAGTGACTCCCTTTTTTTTTTTTCCTACTGTTTAATTTTATGCGAGTTCATTTTGATAGGATTTTGTTTTCAAATTTTTTCACAAAAAAAAAAAAAAAAAAAAAGAAACAAACAAAAAAAAACAGACAAGAAAAGTAACGTTAAACATTCTTAAAACTAACTTTAATTATACTGGAGATTGAACCCCACACCCAAACACTCCTGAGCAATGGGAAAGTAAGAATTGAGCTGTTATTTCTGATTCTCATCTCGAGTACTTCAACAGTGCTAGAGCTGTTTTGGAAGCTCATTTCATAATTCCAATTCTTTCATCTAACCACACATCTACTGAAAGGGAAGGGCTTATTGACAGCAAACTTTACTCTCACTAACAGCAGTCTCTGTTGCTGAAATGGTGGGTAATGGAGAGGGAAGCTTCAAAGAGAACATCAAGACACTCTGAGAGCAACAGGGGCAAATTTAAGGGAGTTAATTGACACTGCCATAAAAATGGGAAACACCTGAGCAAATATATCACAGATCAAACAAGAGAGAAATGGCCAACAGAAAATCAGAAGGAAAAGGAAAAAGGAAAATGAAGTGCATTCCAAAACCTAAGAAACTCTGCCTGTAGCTTTGTTACATTAGCTATAGAGGTGCAATCAAGCTGCAAAAATCAGATTTTGTACACCCCAGAGTTCAGGGTATTAAATGTAATATTTTGATTCACACCCTTTTATACTTAATAGTGCAAGCTTACTGAAGAAAAATAAATGACTATGCCTTCTGGACACTAAAATGTTACCACTGAAGAACTTTTGTCCCTAGTATTCTAAAGATAAAAATACACTTTCCTCACTCAGTAAGGTATATGTATAAACTTTGACTATTTTTTCCATCACTTTTTCCTTCTAAAATGTTTAGAGATTGGTTCTAGCTACTTTTGAAGTATGCCTATGGATGACGAAATTGTTTTATAAGATGTATAACTCCTTTGTCAGCTAGCAATAAAAGTTTGAAATTTCTCTGCCCCTCCCTACTAATAAAAATGAAATTTATTTTATTTTATGTTATTTGATTTTATTTAGAAACCTTAGGAAGTGATATTCTTAAAATCTTAAGAGTGTGAAAAGAAGTATTCAAATTAGAAGTAATGACACAGTGTAAAGAGAGCTGGATGCTGAAAGAAATCTTGATATGATGCAGTAAAACACTCTGCAGGTGTCTGTGTATATATATCTTTAACTGAATTTATATGCTCAATTGCTTTCAGTCACATTCTCTTCTCCTCTGTTTACCTTCATTTTACCTATTTCATTATCTGATCTTCTGCACATTGAGCTTGTTTTCATCATTACTATAAAGCACCTACCAGCTTTACAATGCTTTAAAAATATTAGTAAGAAAAGCATTCGATCTGGGAAGTGATTGCTCTCAGAATAATATGTCACCCAGTAGTTACTTCCTAAGTAGTGATTACACAGCTGCCTTCATAAACAGAAGTACCTCCAAAACATTGTGATTAAACACATTTTTTCATTGTTGTTAATACAGTAACTCTTAAACATCCCACTTAGCTGATTTTTCTTTTATTGTCGTTGTTGTTGTTGTTGTTGTGTTGTTTTGTTTTGCTTTTTATATATTTTGGCTAATAGCACAGTTAATTATTATGCTTTCTATGGTGCAAAATTCTTAGTTATGATAACTGCCAAGTTTAAAATTTCGTGTGACTTAGAAAGTGTATTACTGGAAAGTCCCTGCTGACTGGAAGCAAAGTAATTTTATACCAACCTACATGAAGGACATAAGGGAAGACCCAGGAAACTGCAGACCTGTTAGTCTAACCTTAGTACCTGGAAAAGCTATGAAAAGGATTATTCTGGGTACTACTAAAAAGCATTTAAAACATAGTCAATGTAGGTTCATGAAGGGAAAGTCCTACCTTAGTAATTTGATCTTATTCAATAATAAGAACACCTGCTTATCAGATGCAGGGAATGTGGTGGAAGTTATTTTGCTGGATTTTAGTAAGGCTTTTGATACTGTCCCTCACAGCATCCTTCTGGACAAATTGTCAATCTGTATGAGCAGTTTCAAGCTATAGTGGGTGATAAACTAACCAAATGACATAGCCATTTCCTTTCTTAGAATTATAGAATCATTTAGGTTGGAAAAGACCTCCAAGATCTGGTCCAACCATCCCCCTACAACCCATGTGAACCACTAAACCATGTTCCTAAGCACCACGCCCAACCTTTCCTTAAACACCCCCAGAGACAGTGACTCCACTACCTATCCGGGCAACCTGTTCCAACACCTGGCCACTCTTTCTGAGAATAAATGTCTCCTCATTTCCAAACTGAATCTCCCCTGGTGCAACTTGAGGCCCTTCCTCTTTGTCCTATCACTAGTTATCTGTGAGAAGAGGCGGACCCACAGCTTCCAAAAATTTCCTTTCAGGTAGAGAGCAATAATGTCTCCCCTGAGCCTCCTCTTCTCCAAACTAAGCAGTTCCCTCAGTCACTCCTTATAACACTTGTGCTCCAGACCCCTCACCAGTTCTGTTGCCCTTCTCTGGACATGCTCCAGGGCCTCTATGTCTTTTTTGTAGTGAGGGGCCCAAAACTGAACACAGTACTTGAGGCATGACCTCACCAAAGCTGAGTACAGGGGGATGATCACCTCCCTGCTCCTGCTGGCTACACTATTCCTGATACAAGCCAGGATGCCGTTGGCCTTCTTGGCCACCTGGACACACTGTCAGCTCATGTTCAGCTGAACATCAGTCAACACTCCCAGGTTCCTTTCCTCTTCACTGTCTTCTAGCCACTCTGTCTCAAGCCTATAGCATTGCATGGGGTCATTGTGGCCAAAGTGCAGGATCCAGCACTTGGCCTTGTTAAAATTCATTTTATTTGCCTCAGCCCAGCAATCCAGCCTATCTAGATCCTTCTGAAGGGTCACCTTACCCTCAGGCAGATCGACACTGCCTTCCAGCTTGGTGTTGTCTGCAAACTTATTGAGGGTACACTCAATCCCTTCATCTTGGCCATCAATAAATATATTAAACAAGATAGGTCCCAGTACCAACCCCTGGGGGATACCACTTGTTACGGGATGCCAGCTGGACTTAACTCCATTAACCACAAACCGCTGGTCATGGCCCTCCAGCCACTTCTTGACCCAAAGAGTATACCTGTCCAGGCCATGGGTAGCCAGTTTGCCCAGGAGAATACTGTGGGAGACCATGTCAAAGGCCTTGCTGAAGTCTGAGTACATCAACAGCTGTCCCCTCATCTATCAGTCTAGTTACATGGTCATAGAAGACAAGGTTGGACAAGCACGACCTGCCTATCATGAACTCATGCTGGCTGGGCCTGATTCCCTGGATGCCACGCACTTGCTGTGTGATCTCACCCAAGATGATTTGCTCCATAACTTTCCCTGGAACTAAGGTCAGGATGACAGGCCTGTAGTTCCCCAGATCCACAGCCCTTCTTGTAGATGGGGGTTGCATCAGCAAGTCTCATGTCCTCTGGGACCTCTCCAGATAACCAGGAATGTTGATAGATGGTGGAAAGCATCTTGGAAATCACCTCCAACAGCTCCTGCAATACCCTAGAGTGGAGCTCGTCTGGTCCCATGGACTTGTGACATTCCAGATGGAGGAGTAGGTCTCTATATGTCTTTTCCTGGATTGCAGAGGGTGATTTTCTACCTGAATCACAGGGGAGGTCCAGGTCAGGGCATAAAGTACCCTGAGGATAACTGATCTGACTATTAAAGACAGGTGTAAAGAAGGCATAGGGAACCTCAGCCTTATCCTTATCCTCATTTCCTGCTACGTCAAGTACAGGATGGATATTTTCCTTGGTTCTTCTCTTGCTCTTAATATATTTGTCAAAGGATTTCTTGTTCTCTTCTACTGCAGTGGCCAATCTGAGTTAAAGCTTGGCTTGTCTCTTTCTATCTTCCTCTCTTCCTCATCTTAGCAAATTCCTTATAGTCACCCCAAGCAGCCTGTCCCTTCTTGCAGTGGACGCAGACTCTCTGTTTCTCCTGGAGTCTCAGCAAAAGTTCCCAGTTCATCCATGCCAGTCTTCTTCCCCTACTGCTTGCCTTATGGGACTCAGGAACAGCTTGCTCCTGTGCCTTTAAGTTTTGCATCTTGAGGAGCATCCAGGCTTCTTGGATCCATTTGCCCTTCAAGACTGACTCCCAAGGGACCCCTGCAACAAGTGTCCTGAACAGGTCAAAGTCCGCCCTCCAGAAGTTCAAGATAGAGGTTTTACTAGTTACCTTTCTGACATCACCAAGAATAGAAAACTCTACTCATTTCACGGTCACTCTGCCCAAGACAGTCCCCAACTTTCACATCTCCCACCAGTCCTTTTCTGTTAGTGAAGCACAGGTCTAGTGAGGCACCTCCCTTGGTACGTTCTTGAACCAGCTGTGTCAGGAAGCTATCTTCCATACACTCTAGAAACCTCCTGGACTGCTTCCTCAGCATAGTATTATACTTCCAGAACATATCAGGGAATTTGAAGTCTCCCATGAGAACGAGCACTGGCAATCATGTAACTTTTGCAAGCTGCTCATAGAATGCTTCATCCATTTCTTCATCCTGATTAGGCTGTCTATAATAGACCCCCACCAAGATGTCACCCGTACAGGCCTTCTCCCGATCCTTATCCATATACACTCAATTTTATCATTCCCAACTGCAAGCTCTTCAATATCAAAAAACTTCTTAATATAAAGAACCACACCACCACCCTTCCTTCCTTATCTATCTCTTCTGAAGTGCTTGTAGCCAACCATCACAGTACTCCAGTCATGGGAACGATACCACCATGTTTCAGTTATGGCAACTAGGTCAGAGTTAGCCTGTCACACAATCACTTCCAGCTCCTCCTGTTTGTTGCCTATGCTGCATGCACTGATGTAGATGCACTTCAGAAGAGATGTCTGCCTCACCCCCAGTTTCAGCATTGTTCCCTTAGGCACTTCTCTGGTGAGCCCTGTTTTATCCCCTTCCTCTGTCATAGCTAGTTTAAAGCTCTCTCGACGAGTCCCGCTAGCTCTTTTCAGTTCCACTTGCAGAGCCTCATCACTTTTATGCAAGGGTACCTGGAGTAGTCATGAGAGAAGCCTACTGTGCCACGCAGGAACTTGTCACTGTTGCCGCTTATAATTTAGGTCACTGTGTTTCTCCAGGTGGAGAAAGGATAGGGAATCCTCCATATCATGTGTCCTCTCTGCCTATTGGGCCTGTCCCAGGGAAGGTAAGGAGCAACTCCATTAGTCTTTCTCCATTTCAGACTCTTTGATAATCCTCAACCTACTAACTTCTTCCTGGAGCTCTGTCACTAGGTGGAGGAGGGCCTCCACTTGATTACACATCCCACAGGTGTGGTCAGTACTGCCATACTGTGCTGGTGTAAGAGTAGGACACACCCTGAAGCTGACACTTGGGTAGCAACATGTTCCTACCAGAGCTCTGTCTGGGAAGATGCATCTGTCTGCAGAGCTCAGAGAGGGTGTGGCCTTCTGCCAGGTAGATACCATTGCTCCCTAGTCAAGCTGGCAAAGCTTCAGAACCTTCCTGTATGCTCTACCATGAAAGCTGCCTTAAAAACTGCCCTGCCACTCCCTGTCTGATGCTGCATGCTTCATTAGCCCAACCAGTACACCGTGCTTCTAGTTGCTCATGCTCCCTAGGGGCTTCCATTGAACCCTAAGGTTCAGTTGTAGGTCCCTTTCAACTGAACTAGTCTAGTCTAGTCTATCCTAGGCTATACTATTCTACTCTATTCTATGTTATTCTGTTTTTCCATTCCCTTCTATCATAGAAAGATGTATTTGAACTTATGAGAGAAAAAAATGCTCATCTGTTCTCTCCTTTGGCCATGCAATATAAATGGGGACAAAAGGGGCTTTTTTGTTCAAATCTTTCTCCACAGAAATTCTGTAGAGATTTTTCTATGAAGTACAGTAAATGTTAGAATTATGTAGTCATAATATCCAGATTCCTGGTGAGGTGTACAGAAGCTTGCAATTTTAATAGAAAGCGAGAACATTTAAGTATTCATCCTCCATCGTTGCAAGGACTTAAAAATGATGGTCTGTTAATAACATCACATTAAAATGAAAAAGTAGAGGAACAAGTATTGATAGAGAAAACATTGGCTCTAACACTCTGTGTATTTTAGCTATCTGCTACTCATTTATTAAGAAACAAATCTTTGTGTATACTCTTTTTAATTGCTTATATCTCAGGCAATGACAAGTTATATAGGATATCAGGCATGAATTCTGCTATCTAACTATCAAAAACATAAAGAAAGGAGTTAAAATTCACTCTGGCATGAACTGCATTAGTCCACAGAAATAAAATTGTACACACACTCTAATATAGAACTAAAATAAATCAGTTATGACTCAGGAGTTAAAAAATAAGATTGTCTCTGGAAAATAAAATACAAATTATCCAGAAGTCCACCCAGTTTTGAAAAGCTGCTTTATAGTAAAAAAAAAAATGAGACCAGAAGTGACATCAAAGTCAAAAAAAAAAAAAAAAAAAAAGGAAAAAAAAAAAAAAAAGAAAAGTCTATTCACTTAACTAAATTCACTTAACTAAACTTAAGGGTGATCGTTGGATCGTTGTGGGCTACTCCCTTCTCAGGGGAATGGAGGGCCCTATCTGTCGGCCTGACCCTACCTGTAGGGAGGTCTGCTGCCTCCCTGGGGCCAGGGTCAGGGACATTGCCAGAAAGCTTTCCAGCCTGGTTCGCCCCTCCAATTACTACCCACTACTGATAGTCCAGGCTGGCAGTGATAACATTGACGAGAGAAGCCTGAAGGCTATCAAATGGGAGTTCAGGGGGCTGGGACGGTTAGTGGATGGAGCGGGAGTACAGGTGGTGTTTTCGTCCATTCCTACAGCAGCAGGGAGGGATTCAGAGAGGACGCGCAAAGCCCACATGATAAACACATGGCTTAGAGGCTGGTGCCAACACAGAAGTTTCGGGTTCTTTGACCACGGGGCACTTTACTCAGCACCCGGCCTGATGGCCGCAGACGGGTCCCAGCTGTCCCCAAGGGGAAAACGGATCCTGGCCCAGGAGCTGGCAGGGCTCATTGAGAGGGCTTTAAACTAGGTAAGAAGGGGGACGGGGAAGAAACAAAGCCTGTTGGAGGTGTGCCAGGGGGAACAGTGGCTAGGCTGGGGGAGAAGGCAAAGGCTCAGCTGAAGTGCATCTACACTAATGCACGCAGCATGGGCAACAAGCAGGAGCAGCTGGAAGCCATTGTGCAGCATGCGGGCTATGACTTGGTTGCCATCACGGAAACGTGGTGGGACCACTCTCATGACTGGAGTGCTGCCATGTCTGGCTATAGGCTCTTCAGAAGGGACAGGCAGCATGGAAGGGGTGGTGGAGTGGCTGTTTTGATGTCGTTGAACTTGAGGCTGGCAATGACAAGGTGGAGTTGCTATGGGTTAGGATCAGCGGGGAGGCCAACAAGGCAAGCATCCTGATGGGGGTCTGTTATAGACTGCCACACCAGGATGAGGGGAAGGAGGAAGAGTTCTACAGACAGTTGACAGAAGTTGCAAAATCGTCAGTGCTTGTTCTTGTGGAGGACTTTAACTTCCCAGACATATCCTGGAAGCACAACACAGCCAAAAAAAGCAGTCCAGGAGGTTCCTGGAGAGCGCGGAAGATAACTTCCTGACACAGCTGGTTGGCGAGCCTACCAGGGGAGGTGCCCTCCTAGACCTTCTGTTCACTAACAGAGAAGGACTGGTGGGAGATGTGGTGGTCGGGGGCTGTCTTGGACAGAGTGACCATGAAATGGTAGAGTTCTCAATACTTGGTAAAGTCAGGAAGGGGACCAGTAAAACCACTGTCTTGGACTTCCAGAGGGCTGACTTTGAGCTGTTTAGGACACTGGTTGGTAGAGTCCCTTGGGAGGTGGTTCTGAAGGACAGAGGAACCCAGGAAGGCTGGGCGCTCTTCAAGAAAGAAATCTTAATGGCTCAGGAGCGGTCTGTCCCCACGTCCCCAAAGACGAGCCGGCGAGGAAGAAGACCGGCCTGGCTGAACAGAGAGTTGTGGCTCGAGCTTAGGAGAAAAAAGAGGGTTTATAATCTTTGGAAAAGAGGGCAGGCCACTCAAGGGGACTACAAGGATGTTGCGAGGCAGTGCAGGGACAAAATTAGAAAGGCCAAAGCTCATCTGGAGCTCAATCTGGCTACTGCTGTTAAAGACAACAAAAACCGTTTTTATAAATAGATCAATACCAAAAGGAGGACTAAGGAGAATCTCCACCCTTTACTGGATGCAGGGGGAAACTTAGTTACCAGAGATGAGGATAAAGCTGAGGTGTTTAACGCCTTCTTTGCCTCAGTCTTTAACAGCAAAACCAGTTGTTCTCTGGACGCCCAGTACCCTGAGCTGGTGGAAGGGGATGGAGAGCAGAATATGGCTCCCACAATCCACAAGGAGATGGTTGGCGACCTGCTACAGCACTTGGATGTACGCAAGTCGATGGGGCCGGATGGGATCCACCCGAGGGTACTGCGAGAACTGGCGGAAGAGCTGGCCAAGCCACTTTCCATCATTTATCAGCAGTCCTGGCTATCGGGGGAGGTCCCACTTGACTGGCGGATAGCAAACGTGACGCCCATCTACAAGAAGGGCTGGAAGGTAGACCCGGGAAACTACAGGCCTGTTAGTTTGACCTCCGTGCCAGGGAAGCTCATGGAGCAGATTATCTTGAGCATTATCATGCGGCAATTGCAGGGCAAGCAGGTGATCAGGCCTAGTCAGCATGGGTTTACGAAGGGTAGGTCCTGCTTGACGAACCTGATCTCCTTCTATGACAAGGTGACACGCTTAGTGGATGAGGGAAAGGCTGTGGATGTGGTCTACCCTGACTTCAGTAAGGCATTTGACACCGTTCCCCACAGCATTCTCCTCAGGAAACTGGCTGCCCATGGCTTCGACTGGCGCATGCTTCGTTGGGTTAAGAGCTGGCTGGATGGCCGGGCCCAGAGAGTCTTAGTGAATGGAGTCAAATCCAGCTGGATGCCGGTCACTAGTGGAGTCCCCCAGGGCTCGGTACTGGGACCAGTCCTCTTTAACATCTTCATCGATGACCTAGATGAGGGGATCGAGTGCACCCTCAGTAAGTTTGCAGATGACACCAAGTTTGGTTCGTGTGTTGACCTGCTCGAGGGTAGGAAGGCTCTGCAAGATGATCTGGATAGGCTGGACTGATAGGCCGAGGCCTACAGTATGAAGTTCAACAAGGCCAAGTGCCTGGTTCTGCACCGGGGGTACAACAACCCCAAACAGAGCTACAGGCTGTGAGATGTGTGGATAGAAAGCTGCCTGTCATAGAAGGACCTGGGTGTTTTGGTTGACAGTCAGCTGAATATGAGCCAGCAGTGTGCTCAGGCAGCCAAGAAGGCCAACAGCATCCTGGCTTGCATAAGAAACAGCATGGCCAGCAGGTCCAGGGATGTGATTGTCCCCCTGTACTCGGCTCTGGTGAGGCCGCACCTCGAGTACTGTGTTCAGTTTTGGGCCCCTCACTACAAGAAGGACATGGAGGTACTTGAACGAGTCCAGAGAAGGGCTGCGAAGCTGGTGAAGGGTCTGGAGAACAAGTCTTACGAGGAGCGGCTGAGGGAGCTGGGACTATTTAGCCTGGAGAAGAGGAGGCTCAGGTGTGACCTTATCACACTCTACAGGTACCTGAAAGGAGGCTGTAGCGAGGTGGCGGTTGGTCTATTCTCCCACGTGCCTGGTGACAGGACGAGGGGGAAAGAGCTAAAGTTGCACCAGGGGAGGTTTAGATTGGATATTAGGAAGAACTTCTTTACAGAAAGGGTTGTTAGGCACTGGAATGGGCTGCCCAGGGAAGTGGTTGAGTCACCATCCCTGGAGGTCTTTAAAAGACATTTAGATGTAGAGCTTAGGGAAATGGTTTAGGGGATGATTTGTTAGTATTAGGTCAGAGGCTGGACTCGGTGATCTTGTAGGTCTCTTCCAACCTAGACATTCTGTGATTCTGTGAAATACATTGATAATGTACTTAATTTGACTAGCCATATGCAAATAGTGTCTTTTAACATGTCCTTCTAGAGCATTCATATGATCTGTCAGATAGGACAGAGGAACTATAGAAGAGTTGACAGCAATTTCTGGCAGCCAGGTAGCAAAAAAATTATAGAAGAGAACGTGCTTCAGTTAAATAAATAATATAATACTTTAATTATTTACCTATTTAATACTTTACTTACTTACATTTATCTGTACTTACATGTATGCACGCATACGTCTCTATATATTTGCAGATAATTCTAATTCTACAGGTAATTCTAATATGCAGATAATTGTAATCCATATATATTTATACATACATATATATATTTAAATATATATATAATTTCATATTAATGTATTAATTAAAGACAAAATTAAATATTTAAATTCTTTGAATTTAGTTAAAACAGGTTGTCAGATTACATGTCTGTTTACAGAAAAAGAACAGTGTCCAGAAGTATAGTTATTACATCAGATTCAGATTATTTTTTCTTTATATTTCTGCCTTGTACTTCACACATTGCCAGTGCTTGCAATTTACCACAAAAGAAAAAAATAAAAATCTACAGACCTGGAATAGGAATACCTAATATCTAACTAGCAAGAATCCAGGTATTTAGTCAAAACTGCAGACAAAATATCACAGAATCACAGAATAGTCTAGGTTAGGTCACCCCTAAGCCTCCAGGCTCAACAGTCCCACCTCCCTCAGCCGTTCCTCGTAAGACTTGTTCTCCAGACCCTTCACCAGCTTCGCAGCCCTTCTCTGGACTCGCTCGAGCACCTCCATGTCGTTCTTGCAGTGAGGGGCCCAAAACTGAACACAGTACTCAAGGTGTGGCCTCACCAGAGCCGAGTACAGGGGGACAATCACTTCCCCGGACCTGCTGGCCACATTGTTACTTATACAAGCCAGGATGCTGTTGGCTTCCTTGGCTGCCTGAGCACAGTGCTGGCTCATATTCAGCCGACTGTCAGCCGATACTCCCAGGTCCTTCTTTGACAGGCAGTTTTCTAGCCACACATCTCCCAGCCTGTAGCTCTGTTTGGGGTTGTTGTGCCCCAGGTGCAGGACCCAGCACTTGGCCTTGTTGAACCTCAGCCCATCGGTCCAGCCTATCCAGATCATCTTGCAGAGCCTTCCTACCCTCGAGAATGTCGACACACGAACCAAACTTGGTGTCGTCTGCAAACTTACTGAGGGTGCACTCAATCCCCTCATCTAGGTCATCGATGAAGATGTTAAAGAGGACTGGTCCCAGTACCAAGCCCTGGGGGACTCCACTAGTGACCGGCCTCCAGCTGGATTTGACTCCATTCACTAAGACTCTCTGGGCCCGGCCATCCAGCCAGCTCTTAACCCAACGAAGCATGCGCCAGTCGAAGCCATGGGCAGCCAGTTTCCTGAGGAGAATGCTGTGGGGAACGGTGTCAAATGCCTTACTGAAGTCAGGGTAGACCACATCCACAGCCTTTCCCTCATCCACTAAGCGTGTCACCTTGTCATAGAAGGAGATCAGGTTCGTCAAGCAGGACCTACCCTTCGTAAACCCATGCTGACTAGGCCTGATCACCTGCTTGCCCTGCAATTGCCGCATGATAATGCTCAAGATAATCTGCTCCATGAGCTTCCCTGGCACGGAGGTCAAACTAACAGGCCTGTAGTTTCCCGGGTCTACCTTCCAGCCCTTCTTGTAGATGGGCGTCACGTTTGCTATCCGCCAGTCAAGTGGGACCTCCCCCGATAGCCAGGACTGCTGATAAATGATGGAAAGTGGCTTGGCCAGCTCTTCCGCCAGTTCTCGCAGTACCCTCGGGTGGATCCCATCCGGCCCCATCGACTTGCGTACATCCAAGTGCTGTAGCAGGTCGCCAACCATCTCCTTGTGGATTGTGGGAGCCATATTCTGCTCTCCATCCCCTTCCACCAGCTCAGGGTACTGGGCGTCCAGAGAACAACTGGTTTTGCTGCTAAAGACTGAGGCAAAGAAGGCGTTAAGCACCTCGGCTTTATCCTCATCTCTGGTAACTAAGTTTCCCCCTGCATCCAGTAAAGGGTGGAGATTCTCCTTAGTCCTCCTTTTGGTATTGATCTATTTATAAAAACGGTTTTTGTTGTCTTTAACAGCAGTAGCCAGATTGAGCTCCAGATGAGCTTTGGCCTTTCTAATTTTGTCCCTGCACTGCCTCGCAACATCCTTGTAGTCCCCTTGAGTGGCCTGCCCTCTTTTCCAAAGATTATAAACCCTCTTTTTTCTCCTAAGCTCGAGCCACAACTCTCTGTTCAGCCAGGCCGGTCTTCTTCCTCGCCGGCTCGTCTTTGGGGACGTGGGGACAGACCGCTCCTGAGCCATTAAGATTTCTTTCTTGAAGAGCGCCCAGCCTTCCTGGGTTCCTCTGTCCTTCAGAACCACCTCCCAAGGGACTCTACCAACCAGTGTCCTAAACAGCTCAAAGTCAGCCCTCTGGAAGTCCAAGACAGTGGTTTTACTGGTCCCCTTCCTGACTTTACCAAGTATTGAGAACTCTACCATTTCATGGTCACTCTGTCCAAGACAGCCCCCGACCACCACATCTCCCACCAGTCCTTCTCTGTTAGTGAACAGAAGGTCTAGGAGGGCACCTCCCCTGGTAGGCTCGCCAACCAGCTGTGTCAGGAAGTTATCTTCCGCGCTCTCCAGGAACCTCCTGGACTGCTTTTTTTGGCTGTGTTGTGCTTCCAGGATATGTCTGGGAAGTTAAAGTCCTCCACAAGAACAAGCACTGACGATTTTGCAACTTCTGTCAACTGTCTGTAGAACTCCTCCTTCTTCCCCTCATCCTGGTGTGGCAGTCTATAACAGGCCCCCATCAGGAACAGAATAAAATCATAATGCACAAGTACCATGTGATATCCTCTAGGATGTCATAGCCATGCAAGCCTCCTGTTGTTATTGATTGACTTCATCAAAACCGTACTCACTAATATTAATAACTGTGTTACCTGTATGCAAAAAGAAGTTTCAGATATCTGTTCCTCACCAAAATCTAGCCAAATCTCAAACTGTAAATCCATTTCCCCAAAATGGATCTCTCCTCCCCCCCCCCCCCAAAAAAAAAAAAAAAATTAATTAAAAAAAAAAAAAAAAAAGTCATCTCATATTGCAAAAGCAGGTTGAGAACCTGGTCTTGGCTATGTCTGGCTTTTGCATTCATAAACACAACTTATCTGTTTAGGGTAAACCTGATTAAGGCATATAACAGTAGTCTGAGTACCAGTAGAAATTCAGTACCCGTCTCACCTTTTGCAGTTCGTTACTAGACTTGTTAAAGTGTTTGTACCTAGGGTGTCATCTGAATGTCATCCTATGAATTCACTGTGTTTTAAGAAAGGAAGGAGATTAAACTGTTTTACTGTGTTATCTGCTAATCCATTTAACATTAGATTTAACCTAACGTTGAAGCTAGTAGTACCTTAGTGCATCGGGTACAAAAGTTTACCATCATAGATGCTATGTTATATAGTTTATTTCATAATTATATTTCCTCTGTACTATAATTAGTTCTGACCCTTTTTAACTGCTACTTCTATTGTGAGGATATTGAAGGTGAGGGTGAGATACATGGGAGAAAAACAGGAAACTTTTATAGGTATAATCTGGAATCTAATTCAGGAAGTCACTGGTATTTGTTCTACAAGAAAGGGCACACAAGGGGCCCACAATTGTTTTTAGGTCTCTTAGTAAGCTTGTCATTTACAACTAGTTTATCTTAGATTATACTGCATTTTAGATCTTAGATTATATCATAAAAATTAACTTCAGAAATAGGAATTAGGTTTAGTTTGCTCATTTCAGGAAAAAAGGATAAGTGTAATTCTTTCTAAGGACTCTGGGTCTTAGGGGCTCAGGGTATTAATATCACTAATAATTTTAATTGGTACCAGATATCCCTGATATATCTGTCATTTTGGAAACACACATTTTTCAGCTGCGTATTATATTCATCCTGTGGTACCTGGAATATACAACTTCTTCCTTTACTTATAGCAGAAATTCTTATTATTAGTCCTTGTATTTTGGACAGTTATATTTCAACATTTCATCAGCTAGTATAATCTAGAGCATTAGCACAATCAGGTCTTTATGGACAGCTCAGAATCCTCAGAAATTTTCATCAGTGCCCATCTTCCTACAAGGGAACACTATGCCTTAGTGTCAGACTCTTCATGTCAACCTTCATTCCAGAAAGTTGTTTCCCAGGAATGCAGATGAAGCCCTCTCTGAAAAAGAAAAAAATAAGTTTTTATTCTTGCATCCCAATGTTCAAACATCCCTAACTTGTTCTCTCAAGTCTCTAATGTATGGTCTGGCTTTTTATCTTCAAAATCTCTATTTCTGTGCTACTAGGAAGTCTCCCAGGCTTCGTTTCTACATCTGGGTATACTCACATTTTTCTTGCTATAGTGCCAGTTATCCTCTGACAAAGCAGTTCAATGCCATTTTCCACACTGTTATAAACATTTCAGCCTTAAGGGTGCCTTAGAAAGATGCATCACCTTGCTTTTGGCAGACAGCAGAAAGTTCAGTTTCCTGAATTAGCTATAGTGTCAGACTGTTAATTTTTCATAACATGTAGACTTAAGTAATGTAAATTTAATTCTTCCTGATATGGATATGACTTTCTTATCTTTTTTCTTCTGATCTTTTGCAAGATCTTTCTGTTTTCAGCTCTTTTTTATTTCAGGCTTTCTTCTACTGGGTGTAATTTCTTGTTATTATTGTTATACGTTTTTATTTTGTGGAGTAGCCATTTGTTTGTTTATACATTGGCTTTCTCTTTCTCACCTTTTCTGTTTGTTTGGTTTTAACTTTAGATATTTATATACTGTTTTTTCCAATATTGACCTTTTTCTTCTTTTTCTTTTCTACTTTATTATTATTATTATTATTCTCCTTTTTGCTGTCTTGTTCATGGCACTATTTTACTTTTTATCTTAAATATTTAACAAAAATAACAGGGTCTTATGGGACACTTTAGACAGGAAAAAATTAATGACAAAGTGGTTAACAGTTGTTAATGAAATCCTACTAATATACTAATGAAGTACATAATTCTCTTTCCTTGGAAACAGTGGATATTTTAGGAAATTAATGTTTTTAGTGTCTCTGACCTAAGCTGTAGCTGTACTTTGCAGAAGTTAATGTTACACAGTGCAAATCATTTCAGAATTGGACAATGAATCCTTTCCCAGCTCCTTGGATTATATCAACATAGTAGTCAAAAAGCAGGAGAGTTCTGAGACTCTTTTAACTGGCTGTTATCCCCAAAACTCTCTGTTGTCTGAGCTGCAGGCTCCCAGGACTTGCATCTGCAAGTCTGCTCTGGCATCCACTGTCATCCTGAGCTCATTCATAACAAGTTATTTAACTGTGAAATGGGCTCCATTTAATTAAAGGCTTCATCTTTGTTTTGGAAAAGAACCACCATGCAAGGAGTGCAGATGCTTAGAGTGGAACCTATTTGATTATATTTCTGTCCTGTTATGTACTTATCCAAAATACTTAAGGATTTTCTTCTCCATTCTTTACATTCGTTAATATTGTCTACCTGTCCAAACTTTTAGTTTTTCCTAAAGTAGTTTTGAGGCAGGACAAGGAATTTAGGAACACGGGATATATCTGAATGTTTAATGTATGCTTCTGTCTACTGAAATGAAGACAGACAATTCAAAATGACATTCATTTTCCAGTTTTGACAAAACTGAAAATAAACTTCTTGTAATAAGAACAGAGTCATAGAAAACACTTCTCTGTGTGTCTGAAGACATAAACTCTTTTTAATTTCATTCTGTTTTTCAGTCAGAATTCCTGATTTCTATTTTGGAAACAAATAAGAATCAATTTCAGATTGTCAGCTGTGAGCTTATTACAGACAATTGGTAAATATATATATATATATTTATTCAAAGATTTTAGATAAACCATTCTCTTATCTACATTATCTATCTACAGGATATGGGCTGAGAAGCATACTTCATTACATTCCTTAGACCTCTGAAGTAGCTTTTTGAAGGTATCAGATGATTGCATAAGCCAAAAAGCATAACTATGATTTGTCATGGGCCTTTAAATACTGCCAGAGGAGGTTTTCCTTCTATTTTTATGTCAATTTGCTGATCCTGTGAACCAGTGTTGATCACAGCATTGATTACATAATAAAAGCTATTGGCAATTAATGGCAAGTCAGTTTACTGAGTCTGTTTTCCCTTAAGAAAAAAGGTAAGGTCAGGGTGAACTCCATAGGCTTTTACCAGTCTTCTGATAAATCTGTTTTCAATAAACAAATAGCTTAACATGTAATACAGAATGTAAAGGATGCAAATATATACCAGTATAGGATGTATCCTTGATTCCATTCTGTGTTTCTAAGAGAAAAATCTAAAAACATCTTGCAGAACCAAAGGTGGTGACATGTTTTAGATTCAGGTGTTCTATTTGAAGGAAAGATGTTTTTTTTCAGTTTCTTATCATCAATTTACATGTTAACCTCAAACATCAGCAGCCAATGGGATCACTTATAATTCTTCTTCTTAAAAGAAAATGACTGTCTCTGAAAAACTTCTTTAAATAAAAATAAAAGTATTGCTATTTCCTTCCTTTGTGCAAAGAAGGTAAACAGGAGAATAATATATATATTTTTTAAATGTAAAATATGTAACAGCATTTAATTCAAAGTAGTGATGCTGAAAGATACCAGTTCATGCATCTATTTGCAAGCATGATTAGGTTTCTATACATCTTTTTTCCTTGGATGTGTGTTACGTTGTCACAGATAAAAGAGTATTGAATTACATAGAAATCCCACTTTCCAGAATTGTTTTAATACGTTTTAATACAACACAATTATTATATTCATCAGTAGCTGTCTCTTCAAAATGATTGAAATGTTAAAATTAAATCCTTAAGAAAAATGATTGTTTGCAATTTTGAACTGTAAAGAAAAAAATATTTATTTATTTATTTTCACAGTTAATAAAATCTGTTCTATGCACCTAAGAAACAGCAATAAACTATTGCAATTTTTTTTTAATGTCTTTTTATTTAATCAGCTAGATGTTATTAGATCAAGCTAGAGAATAACTCTTTAAATCATGGACAATTCTCTAATATTCAACAAAGAGGCTCATTTCAAATATAAATGATAATTATTCTCCTTTTACAAGCTAGACAGTTGTATTTCTGGAACACCAAGGCTTTTAAGTGGGAGCTAAATTAATCTTTATTAATCCTTGTTATCATGATTGCATAATGTCTGGATTTAAATGTCTGATGTACAGCTCTCTGTTTCCTGATTCTCTGGCAATCAGAAGTGTGAAAATAAACCTCACACTTTAAAAGAAACACTTGCTTTGAAATATATATATATATATATAATCATCTGTACTATTTTTAAAAAGAGTTTTACTTCACACAAGAATAAATATACAGCATGTCAGAGTTTCAGACTTTCTATTTTATGTTAAAATATGCACTGCTATATGTCAGAGCTGTGAAAATGGGAGGTAAAACAAGAAGGCAGTTGGCCAAATAGGTATTTTTTTCCATTAAGATTTTTATTTTTTAAGACTATTGCTCCTACAACTTAATTACAGCATTTAAAACACCCTCTAAAATGGTCTCTGTGTGCCCTATTGAAACTTCAAACTGTTCTAATAAGTTATTAGACAAAGTCAAAAAAAAAAAAAAAAAAAAAAGGTTTTACTGGTTTTTTTTTGTGTGTGTGTGGCGTTTTTGTTTTGTTTTGTTTTGTTTTTGTTTTTCTGTTTGTTTCTTTTTTTTTTTTTTTACAAGTTTCTATGCTACAGAAGTGAGCTATAATTCAAACAACCAATTTCAAAAAACAGACAGTGTATAATGCCAATTAAAATACTTTTTACAGACATGTAATTAGTTTAGAGTTAGGTTTATATTAACTTGACCACAGCAAATCTAATTGTTGAGGAGAAGGGCTCTAACCTTACTGCAAACATGTTCTGCCTGAACAAGCTTAAAGAGAGTACTCAGAATATACTTCTTACGTAAGTACATTTATTGTCAGAAATGAATACATAGTTTAAGCTTAAATATATATATATATATATATATATATATATATATATATATTTTCCAACCAATGTTTGGGCTTTTAAAATGATAGTGAAAGCTGATTAAAATTATTTTAGATTAAATTTCATTTGGATATATGTAGTTAATACACTGAGTAACAAAAGCATATTTGTCTCTCTTGAAGATTTTTTTTTAATTTATTTTCTTGCTTGTTTTTAATTAGTGATGCTGTAAGATTTCAATTCAAACTACAATATGGATGAAATGTACAATATCAAGCTGAAGTCGTTGTTCCAGATGAAAGAATAGACTACCATTTAGATAGTAGATTCATACAAGATTTTCACTAACTCAAGTGCAATGTGCTGTGGAAAAAAGTACTGTTTAAATGAGAATACAGAACTTGTGTAGAATACAGAACTTGCTTTATATATCCAGTGGTTCTTTCATGATCAATAATTGATTAAAGTTTCTCTAATAAATGACTGCCCTCTGAAGGTTGACATAAAATATTGGATGAGACTAGCTACATCTATACTGATATAACAAGCTACCTAGCTTAGATTACGTTAGCCCACTTCATTTCTATTGTCTTCATTTTGTCTCCACTACTGTTGAGAAGGACAGCTTTGAGAATGGGACTTGTATTTTCTTTAGTCAAAATCACAGGATATCCCTCCAGCATCTACAAAAGTACATATGACCTGAGATCTTCTTAGCATCAATTTTCATATCACTCTGTAACATGTTGTGCACTCCACAGAGTTTGTAGATACAGAGCTTTTTGAAGCATAAAGCAAGAAGAATTTTCACAGACAAAAAATAAAATAAAAATAAAAATATTTCTGAGATGTCAGAAAGCACATTCCTGTCTTGTTGAAGCAAGAATCTCTTATGTTTTCTCATATGTAGGGGAAAAAAAATTGAAAAAAGTATCTATTTATTGCGGAAAACTTATGACTATTAAGAGGGTGTTATTGCATTTCCTCACAAAATATATTCCTCACAAGAGTATAACATAGTAAACTCTTGATCCTAAACTCAAGAATTATAATTAAAACACCATTGTCATTCCCACCCAGGTTTATCAATTCTTCCTGTACTACTTAGGAACATTTATTCTGTTTTCCACTACTGTTTATTTGAATCCCCATAAAAGAATACTTTAAGAAATTAATACTTGTTATTTTTTGTTGTTGTTACAAAATTCTGAGAAGCTGAGAAAGAGTATTCCTCTCTGAGGTATCCTAGTTATCCTCAAAGTCAAACAAATAAGTTTAAACCTTTCTCAGGGTGCTGAAAATCCATAGGAAGTTAGAAGTCAATTAATCTGAGAGGCAGACATCAACAATTTGAGACATATTTCCTAAACTGTTTCTCAGAAGTAACTGTTGATGTAAATAACTATAATCCATTTTGGTGTGAAGACAAATAGTCTACATTAAACCAAATCTACAGATGTTATACACCACTCTGGTCTGAATTAGTTGTGAGAACACTGAAAGTGTTCATACAGTGATTACATAGGATCTCAGGCAAGAAACCAAACCACTGAATTTAAAACCCACATACATGATGTAGCATGTTCAACATCAAGAGTTGGATTTTGTTTTATATGTTGCCAGACCCAGCTTCCTCATGCTGTTTTCACTTTAGTACATGCTAGTGACCAATATTTTTATGCAACATGTTTGAATATTAATGCAGACTCTCAACTAAATTAAAATGATAATTTAGTCATAGCTTTACTTATTTTTACTATAAAATAATAAAAGCTTTGATTCCTTAGATAACATTTTTTCCATGTCACTGATAATTCATATTACTTTATTATGGATTATTATTCTTTAAAAGTGATACTAAAAAGTCATATTGACTTAAAAACTTATTAGGGTATCTAAAAATTTATTAATATACTTGAAAGTTATTAACGTTTCTGCATGTGATTATATATATGAACAACTGTGTATATATATGTGTATATTTTTCTTTTTCTCAAGAATCTGAGAATTCCAACTCATTTTCATTTTAGGGGGAAGTCATTAACAGGATTTTACATTAGCAAACTTCACAGCTGTTTCAGAGTACAATGGATAATCTCAAATGTCACCAAAAAAAAAAAAAAAAAAAAAAAAAAAAAAAAAAGTTGATAAAGGGAATATTGATTAAAATATCTTCACATTCCTTTTGTAGATTTTTTCCCTACCATGACTCCACAGTCAATACAGTCCAAAGTCAAGGTTTTATAAACTTGCATTTGTTTTATTGAGGCTAACTTTGATGTAGAAAAAGACTAGAGAAAACAAAGTTAAAAAGGAGATCATGAATGTAGGAGATGTGTTTCATTATAAGAAATACAGGAACTTCTTTTCTAATGCTGGAAGTATTAAACTCTAATTCATTATATTATTATGAACTTTCAAAGAGAAATAATATTCTGATTCTCAGAATCAAATATATGATCTTGAGGAAAAAAAATAAAATAATCAGAATCAGTAAATATCTTCAGAATTTGAGGTCAAAATTTGGAAGACAATTTGGATGCTGCACCTTTAAGTATTACTGATTTTACTAAGTTCAAAATAATATATATATATATATATATATAAAGCTCCACAAGATCACCTTGTATTTTCTCCTTTACTAAACCGGATTCTCTTCCTGCAGCTATGATATCATGTTGCATATTTGGAAACCTAACATATGTCACACTGGGGACAAGAAGATTAAAGTGTTTTTGTTTTCCAATGTTCTCCTGCCAATTAATACTATATTGCCTCAAGATCCAGAATATGCAGCTTGCTCTTTGAAATTTGCAATGATTGATCTATTGCAACTAAGCTTTGAACTCATAATTACCAGGTCATTTTGTTGTTGGCAGTAGCAGACCCGTGAGTCCTCTTTAAAATGAAATCCTATGGTTAAGTCACTGGACCAACAGTGGCTGAAAGCTACGTCATCTAAAAGACTCTTCATGTCCTTCAATGCTGGAGGAAATAAAAACCTGGATAAAGAACAGTAAGACTGAAATGGGTATTCATTTCTAATGAAAATATTGACTTGCATAATAACCTTTACTAAATATGTTCTCTATGCTACTCCAACCTTTTAAATAATAAATAAAGTAAAATATAAAATAAAATAAAATAAAATAAAATAAAATAAAATAAAATAAAAT
>CM021765.1:147582256-147599795 GCA_011076525.1 Nettapus auritus
ATAAAATAAAATAAAATAAAATAAAATAAAATAAAATAAAATAAAATAAATAATATAATATAATATAATATAATATAAATAATAAGCAAAGTGCTGGGGTAGAAACCAGAGTTCTCAGGAGCTTTAAGCTGGCCAGGTTGCTGACACCATTTATTCCCCATCACATCCAATCTCTGCTGAGACAGAAAAACCCTGTCTCTGCAGTAACTTTCATTTCCTCAGTAGATAGGGTCCTCAGCTGAGGTAGTGAAGAGAAGTTCAAGCTTCTCCTCAGCTTTAGGTAGACAAGAAATCTGTGACTTTCACATCTAGCTAAGTCTTCTGAACATTGAAGTTTGCTGTAACATCTTTGGTGAAATACATGTTTCTTTACTCATTAACTTCAGCCTCATATTTTCTCAGTACTTGAATCACAAGTTTGAGGTTTCCTTAAGAAATAAAATGATCACTTTTTACCTTTCCGAGTCTCAGCAGGAAGCTATAATATTCTTGGTTTCCTGCAGTTTAGATTCACAACAAAATTTAAATTCACCTCCAATTTAAATTCATGACAAAAGCTCAGATATTTTGGGGGATGGCCGCTCCTGTCCCCTCCCAAGCCTCATCAGCCACTCTTGCGAGGGTTGCTGGGTGTTGGAATCTCCCTCTGCTCTCTGAGGTTGCCTCAGTGAAGGAACCCACTTGCATACCATGATCCCCTTCTCTGTTGCAGAACGTGCCTGTTTTGGAACCTATTGCCTCAGTGAGTGACTAGCAGTGATACCTGAAGAAGCACTTTCCACAAGATGAGGTTATGTCAACCCTGTGCTGGCAGGTATGGGTAATCCATTGAACCCCACTTGTGGTGGGGATAGGTGATTGTAAGTAAGTGCAGGTCATAAACTTGTGTTGATTAAGTCCCTGCCCTTTGTACACACCTCCTGGCGCTACTACAGATTGGATGGCTTAGTGAGGTCCTCAAATCAGCCCAAGCCAGGTCGGCCACGTCCCTGCCAGCATGCCGAGAAGACAGTTAAACTTGACTATCTAGAGGAAGTAAAAATTGTAACAAGGTTTCCATATGCAAACCTGTGGAAGGATCATTTTTTCAGGGAATGGCCTCAAGTTGTGCCAGGGCAGGTTTAGGATAGAAATTAGGAGACATTTCGTCTCAGAAAGAACAGTCAGGCTTTGGAAAGGGTTGCTGTCCTGGTTTCAGGACACAGGAAACTTCCTTTAAACACAGAAACGAAGATTCTGACCAGGAATAGAGGGGCCCTGCCTCCAGCCAAGGGGAGGAAAGGGACAATCAAGCTTATTGGACTGTGTGGATTCAATGGCCTAGCACGTCATAAGCACAGAAGTATAAGTCTTTAGTAGGCACCGGTGCAAAATGTACTCTAATGCCATCAAGCTATAAAGGGCCAGAACCCATCTGTATTTACGGACTGATGGGGGGATCCCAGCAGTTAAGCGTATTAGAGGCTGAAATGAGTCTAACTGGGAATGAGTGGCAAAAGGACCATATTGTGACTGTCCCAGAGGCTGCATGCATCCTTGGCATAAACTATCTCAGGAGAGGATTTTTCAAGGACCCAAAAGGGTTCAGCTGGGCTTTTGGCATAGCTTCATTAGAGACAGAGGACATTAACCAATTGTCTACCTTGCCCGGTCTCTCAGAGGACCATTCTGTGGTGGGGTTGCTGAGGGTCAAAGAACAATATGTGACAATCGCTACCACAACTGTGCACCGGCAGCAATATCGCACCAATTGAGACTCCCCGATTCCCATCCATAAGCTAATTCGTCAACTGGAGAGCCAAGGAGTGATCAGCAAGACTCATTCACCTTTTAATAGTCCTATATGGCCAGTGTGAAAGTCTAATGGTGAGTGGAGACTAACAGTGGACTACAACTTGATATTGCTAATGCATTTTTCTCCATCCCTCTAGCAGCAGAGTGCAGACCACAGTTTGTTTTCACTTGGAGGGGTGTCCAATACACTTGGAATTGGCTGCCCCAGGGGTGGAAACACAGCCCTACCATTTGCCATGGACTGATCCAGTCTTCACTGGAGCAGGGGGAAGCTCCTGAATACCTGCAGTACATCAATGACACCATTGTGTGGGGTGACACAGCAGAGGAAGTTTTCGAGAAAGGGAAGAAAATTGTCCAATCCCTTCTGAAGGCCGGTTTTGCCATAAAACAAAATAAAGTCAAAGGACCTGCATGAGAGATCCAGTTTTTAGGAATAAACTGTCAAGATGGATGTCGGCAAATCCAAATGGATGTGATCAACAAAATAACAGCTCTGTCTCCACCAATTGGCAAAAAGGAAACACAAACTTTCCTAGGTGTCCTGAGGTTTTGGAGAATTACAAATTACAGCCTGATTGTAAACCCGCTCTACCAAGTAATCCATAAGAAGAATGATTTTGAATGGGGCCCTGAGCAACGACAAGCCTTTGAACAAATTAAGCAGGAAATATGCAGGTTCATGCAGTAACCCTTGGGCCAGTCCGAACAGGACCAGAAGTAAAGAATGTGCTCTACACCGCAGCTGGGGAGAATGGCTCCACCTGGAGCCTCTGGCAGAAAGAACCTAGGGAAACTTGAGGTCAACCCCTAGGGTTTTGGAGTCGGGGACACAGAGGATCTGAGGCCCGCTACACTCCAACCAAAAAGGAGATATTGGCAGCATATGAAGGAGTTCGATCTGCTTTGGATGTGGTTGGTACTGCAGCACAGCTCCTCCTGGCACCCCGACTGCCAGTACTGGGCTGGATGTTCAAAGGAAGGGTCCCCTCTACACATCATGCAACTGATGCTACATGGAGCAAGTGGGTTGCACTGATTACTCAGCGGGCTCAAATAGGAAACCCCAGTCATCCAGGAATCTTGGAAGTGATTATGGACTGTCCAGAAGGCAAATACTTTGGAATGTCATCAGAGGAGGAGGTTGTCCGTGCTGAAGAAGCCCCGTTGTACAACAAGCTACCAGAAAATGGGAAGAAATATGCCCTGTTCACTGATGGATCCTGTTGTATTGTGGGAAAGCATCGGAGATGGAAGGCTGCTGTATGGAGTCCTACACAATGAGTTGCAGAAGCTGCTAAGGGAGAAGGTGAGTCAAGTCAATTTGCAGAAGTGAAAGCCATCCAGCTGGCTTTAGATATTGCTGAACGAGAAAAATGGCCAGTTCTCTATCTCTATTCTGATTCATGGATGGTAGCAAATGCCCTGTGGGGGTGGTTACAACAGTGGAAGCAGAACAACTGGCAGCGCAGGGGAATTATGGCAAGATATTGCTGCCTGGGTAGGGAACCTGGCTGCGAAGGTACAACATGTAGATGCTCATGTGCCCAAGAATCAGGCTGCTGAAAAACATCAGAACAACCAGCAGGCGGATCAGGTTACTTAGACTGAAGTGACTCAGGTGGACTTGGACTGGCAATATAAGGGTGAATTATTCATAGCCCGATGGACCCATGACACCTCAGGCCATCAAGGTAGAGATGCAACATACAGATGGGCTCGTGATCGAGGGGTGGACCTGACCATGGACGCTATAGCACAGGTTATTCATGATTGTGAAACATGTGCTGCAATTAAGCAAGCCAAACGATCAAAGCCTCTTTGGTATGAAGGACGATGGCTGAAATATAAATATGGAGAGGCCTGGCAGATTGATTACATCACACTCCCTCAAACCCACAACGGCAAACGCCACGTACTTACAATGGTGGAAGCAACCACCGGATGGCTGGAAACATAACCTGTGCCCCATGCCACCACCCAGAACACTATCCTGGACCGTGAAAAGCAAGTCCTATGGCAACGTGGCACCCCAGAAAGAATTGAGTCAGACAGTGGGATTCATTTCCGAAAAAACTTTATAGACACTTGGGCCAAAGAACATGGTATTGAGTGGGTGTATCACATCCCCTATCATGCACAAGCCTCCGAGAAAGTTAAAGACTACACTGAAAGCAAAGGGTGCTGGGACATTCAAAAATTGGGACACACATTTGGCAAAGGCCACCTGGTTAGTCAATACTAGGGGATCTGCTAACCGAGCTGGACCTGCCCAATCAAATCCGTTATGTACTGTAGAAGGGGATAAAGTTCCTGTAGTGCATATAAGAAACATGCTGGGAAAGACAGTCTGGGCTACTCCTGACTCAGGAAAATGCAAACCCATTCACGGGATTGCTTTTGCTCAGGAACCTGGATGCACTTGGTGGGTAATGAAAAAGAATGGGGAAGTCCGATGTGTAGCTCAAGGGGATTTAATACGGGGTGAGAATAGCCGATGAGCTGAATTGTATTATATTAATTATTGTATAATACTGTATGTCATCACTACCATGACTGCTATATACCATAGATGAAAATGGTGATTAATTAAAATGTATTGAAGAGTGTAACCTCAGCATGACATAAACGGTATGGAATAAGGGGTGGATATATATCCTGGTTTCAGTTGCGACAGGGTTAATTTTCCTCCTAGTAGCTGGTAGAGTGCTATGTTTTGGATTAGGATGAGAAGAGCGCTGATAACATGCTGATGTTTTGGTTGTTGCAGAGCGGTGCTTGTACCAAGTCAAGGACTTTTCAGCTCCTTGCTCTGTCCTGCCAGTGGGCAGGCTGGGGGTGCAGCAAGAGCTGGGAGGGGACAGAGCCAGGACAGCTGACCCAAACTGGCCAAAGGAGTATTCCATACCATCTGACGTCATGCTAAACAATATATAGGGGTGGCTAGCCGTGATGGGGGGCGGCGGCTGCTCGGATAGACTGGTCATCGGTCAGCGGGTGGTGAGCAATTGCATTGTGCATCACTTGTTTCATACACACTATTATTATTATTATTATTATTGTTTTCTATCTTAATAAACTGCACTCTTGTTTCACTTTTCCGTTTCTCTCCCTCATCCCAGAGGGGGAGGGGGGGGGGAGCAAACGGCTGTGTGGTGTTTAGCTGCCAGCCAGGTTAAACCACAACAGTTGTCCAGGGAAATGGTGGAGCCACTGTCCCTGGAGGTGTTCAAGGAAAGGTTGGACCTGTCTCTTAGGGACATGGTTTAGTGGGTGATATTGGTAGTAGGGTGATGGTTGGATCAGATGATCTTGAAGACCTTTTCCAACCTTAATGATTCTGTGATTATATGATTCTGTGATTCAAAGAGTCGGTATGAATGAGAACATCTCATTGAAGAGGACAGTACAACTCCAGTGTCTTTGAAGTGTTCCTTTTACCTTGTTACAGTTATGGCTTTATGTTGCCTTTTTGAATGGAAAGTCATATAAGATTCTTATTGCATGACTGAAAAGCTAGTTCAACAGTGAAGTAGTACAGTTACTAGATCTGTCTGTAACACAAGGAGGAAATGAAAAAAGTAGTTACATGAATTCACCTGTGACCTACTCTCTTTGCTCTAAGTGAATCAGTTTACACATGCTTATTCAGAAACTACTGTGATTGTAACTCACACATTATAAATGATGGTGCCAGGAATGCCTGAACCTGACTGTGATTTCTCCAAATAATAGGGATATTAGGTACTTCTTGGAAGTTGTTATGACTCTGTCTATACAAGTACATACCGAAGAAGTATTAAACTGCCACTTTAAAGTCAAAGACATGAAGAGATTCCTTATCTCTTTAAGGTTAAGCAGGTAATGAGGTATCTGGGATGTCTAGAGCATCACAATTTCTTCTTGTCAGCACTTAAGTTGCCTTTCCAGACGGAGGTAGTTTTGCAGAATTTCCCTTGAACATGTCCAAGTTAATAAGAAGAATGTATCCCTGAAGTCAAGATCTGATTATATATATTTTCTACTTTCATACATAAATTTAAAAAAATAATAATAATATTAATATTTTCTATTACCATTCTATTTGGAGGCTAGTTATACTATCTTAATATTAAATTAAAAACTATATATATATACACGTGATGCTAACATGCTAACATGAGATGAAACAATAAGTCCCATAGGAGGAGGTTTCTTTTGGACTCTGTCCCTTTCTTTCAGAAAGTTATAAAAATGTTATGTTTTGCTCAGAACCTTGTTCTTTTTTTTTTTTTTGTGTGTGTGTGTGTGTGTGTGTGTGTGTGTGTGTGTGTGTTTTGTTGTTGTTGTTGTTGTTGTTTTGTTTTTTACAAATATGAGAGTACCACAAGAACATGTCGGTTTCAGGGTATTAAGTGTTCATATGTGGTTATTTACACTTCCTGTCTTGTCAGTGGGAAGACATAAATGCATGTCCATAACTGTTTTTCTCACTTATTCTAACACAGAGGCCTAAAACTGGGAGATTATATGTGGTTTAAGATTAACATCCTTTCCTCTCCATTAACCATTAACTGGGTAGTAGATGAAGGTAGTTTACTGAAGTAAACTGAGGGAAATCCAAGCCTATCTATCAATATTATAGTTTTAAGCTGTTGTGTGTGTGTGTCTTTTAAAAACACAATAAAAGATATATAATCTTTGAAAACAAAAAACAAAGCAAACAAACAAACAAACAAAAATTACCTGAGTAATCTTAAAGCTAAATTGACTTGTTTCAAATACCTTGCATAACAGAAAATAAAGCACTGATGTGTGATAATAAATTCCCTATTATGCTAGTACAGGCTGGATACTCTGACACAATAACCTGGTTTAATTGTTCGTACTTGTCTCTTTACTTCTACATGAACAAAACCTTCTAAATAAATCTGAGAATTTTCCTACTGGAACTTTTAAAAATTTCTTTCGTATTTTGTTTACAGTTTGGGGATTAATCTATCAATGATTCATGTATTCATCTATTTGGATAAAATTTGTCTTGTCAGCCAATGAATCTCGAATTGTTGTTTTATATGGCTTTATAGTCTGTGTATCATTATGCATAGAACAGCAAAAACAGTGCTGCTGACACCAGCTAAATATTTGCTACATTAGTGTTTGTGGTGTCAGGAGATTTGTATTTTGCATTTATAGTTAAATATTTATATAGAAAGTTATTAATAAAAATGGAATTTGAAGACTGTTTATTTAGGTTTGAACTTTATATATAAATATATATATATATGTAATGTTAACATTTCTCAATTAAGAGCTGGAAAGACCAGATTTTCTGTTGAAGTTATTTTAGTTTTAAATTAAATTAAATTTTAATTTTAATTAAGTCTACTATTTCATAAAAAACAAACAAAATCCACTTATATTTTACTCAAAAACCTAAGTAAATATATCCATCATTAATTTGAATACTTCAATCCTGTACATAAATCTTATAGAAAAAACTGTAGTAATCATGTGACTGAGTTACAAACTTCTGAATCAACATCTTAATGAAATTTTTTTTTTTTTCAGTCTGAACTATAGAAGAAAGAAGTTGCTGCTTTAGCTACTTAAATCAAAAATGCTTAAAGTTAAGGAACAAAGCTCTAAAGTCTTTTCACAAAGGAATAGTAAAGATAGAGACTGAAATACAGTGTTGCAGAAAGTCACAGTAATGAATGTAAATCTCATCTTCCCTCTCACTCACAAATACACAGTCCCATACTTATACTTACATACACAGTATCCCTTCACTTATATTCTGAAGAACTGTAAGCTTCTCTAAAGCTATTGATTTGCAGAATTTCTGAAATTAAACTGTCAGGTATCACTATGTTCTGGATATGTTATTGATTTTGTTAGGAATATTTTGGGGAAAAAATGTGACAGAGCTGTAGGACAAATGGAAGGTCTTAGTTTTATTTAGTAGGTAACTTGATTAAGTAGCAATTGACCACAAAATTTTTGCTTCTTTCCTCAGCTTTCCTTTGACAGTTGCTGCTAAAATGTTGATATTTCAAGGGTTAAAGTATCCTCCTGAATCATCAAATGTTTACTGACCTGACTTGCAAAGGTTCTCAGCCCCCAGAATAGCAGAATGCTACCTGCTGCTTTAAGGAAGTTCTGATTTTTCTTTACATCTTTCAGAGATGGGGAAAACAACAACAAAGCCAAGCATTAAAAGACAATAAAACAATAAAACCACCATAGATCTGCCTTTTGCTTATAGGCATTGTGCAATTCCCTGTCTGAAACTGAAATGTTTCACTCATTTGTAGTTCTTATGGCCACCTTTATAAAAAGATGAAGATTTTTTTAACCAGCTTACTGGTGAAGTATCACTGATTCCAAATGGATCGCATATTTCTGTTAGTTGAAACAGAATCATTCTTTCAGAATTTATATTTTCCTGCTAAGAGATTTGTAATTTTACAAATTTTATTCCACTAAAATTCTCTTTGGAGCCTCCAGCTTATGTTCTTATGAAAGCACTTTATCTTCATTACTAGAAATTCAAAGAGTTTGACTAGGCCTTTACTTTTTTGTTCTCTAGTGAAGCATGCTATGTAAGAATGAACACATACATTTTGGTTTTCACAAGTGTCTAGACTTCACTTAGTTTAAACAGTAAGCATCTTGCTATGAACCGTTTGTAGAGTAGAGCAAAAAGTTGTAGGAATTTAAATTATTAATGATATGGAATGGGGAGAGAGAGAGAACAGAAGGTTCTTACAGTTATGTAACTTAAAGATTTTTCTTTTTATTTATTCCAAATAATTTACTTTTTGACTTTTTATCAATAGTTCCTAGTCAACAAGCTATTTGCTGCTTTCAGTTTTAACAGATTTACCTTGTGTAAAATTATATGCTCCATCACAGCTGATATCTATGTTTCTGATACTATAAATCACTTCTACTATTGATTTGTTTGTAGCTATTAGTATGGTTAAAGTTGTGGGGTTTTTTTTTGTTTGTTTGTTTGTTTTGTTTTTTTTTCTGATTTGCTTATAATTTTATATCCTTTACTTTTTGCTCTATGATTTTATTACAGATTGAATATAAACAGCCATAGCTATTTTGCCTTCTGAGAGTATGCCTTTCTTCTTGACCTATTGTCTTGCTTAGTGTTAGCTGATATTATCCTTTTAATCCTTTCATTCTTTTAAAATATTGGTGTGAAGAAGGACAAAAGATTTCATTTGGAGTGAGTGATTCCTACTTCCTGCAAAGTAGTAGAAAGTAGTAAACCCTCTGCTGTGTTAGGTTCTACATCACTGGGGTAAATCACCTTCTGGAAATGCCTTCCTCTCCATCAGTTACCAGAAAAGCTCTAAAAAAGACAAACTCGTAACTTTTAGTAGTAGACTACATATCTAATTTTTGAGGGCTAAAAACAGGTAATATAATGACTACTGGCAGTATTTCTGGTTCAATATGTGAACTATGATGTTATCTCCTTCTACATGATCTGTCTTTTTTTTTTTTTTTTTTTTCTCAAAGTACCCCTCTTAAGTTGTTCTTTTGATTTTATTTGCTGTTTTTAATTATATTGTCAATGTTGTCTAAATTACTAAGTTATTTTAATTTCACTGTGATGTACCATCAGTCTCTTATGGCTTCTAATTTACCATCAAGAAAGTAGTTTGAAACTAGGTATTTGAGATGACAATTATATTCTACTACAGCAATTATATCCGACTCATTTATTTGGAGTTCTCTATGATACATTTGTGCCTCTTCTGTGATCATTTAAGGAGTCAAAAAAAAAAGGGGGGGGGGGGTGGGGAGAGAAATAAGGAGTGTAAGTGGGATTCACATCTGTATTTGAGAAAGAGTAGAGGTAAATATCACCTATTTCTTCCCAGAAATTAGTATCAGACAGTGCTTTGAAGAAAATAGCTGGCTGAGCTTAGATTCAGAGAATGTTTACCTCATTTTCTTTGATTATAAATTTGTTTAACAACTACAAAGTCTTTGGGTGGTGTTGCAGTACTCAGTATACCAAAACTTTTATCATTCAAAAGATAATATTTCAGCTCCTTTGTGAATATTGTAAATATCCTAGGCTCATAACAGATGAACAGAAATATATCTAGCTCCTGCAGACTGGATGTGAGTTTGTAAGTTTTCTGTCAGTGTCATCTCTATTCACCTCTGTGTATGTATTACTTCACAATCTGTATATAACTGAATACAACTGTCCCCAGAATTAATCTGTTTCTTTGCTTGTGAAACATAAAAAAATAATTTTGATTCCACACAACACTGCATTCAGTGAGTGTACAGGAGAACCCTGTCCTATTAAATAGCTAATGCTGCCACTGTGATTGCCTAGAAAGTTTGCTACTAATAGTAGTTATTTTTTGAAAGTTTAAGTATCTACTGAATGCATTAAACAGCTAAAAGGAAAGCATAAAATTAAATCCAAAGTTTTTGCTAAAATTGAAAAGTGGTAGCAGATATATGGATATTAATATCAGTAAGGCATTTGACACCGTTCCCCACAGCATTCTCCTCAGGAAACTGGCTGCTCATAGCTTCGACTGGCGCACGCTTCATTGGGTTAAGAGCTGGCTGGATGGCAGGGCCCAAAGAGTCTTAGTGTATGGAGTCAAATCCAGTTAGAGGCCGGTCACTAGTGGAGTCCCCCAGGGCTTGGTACTGGGGCCAGTCCTCTTTAACATCTTCATCGATGATCTGGATGAGGGGATCGAGTGCACCCTCAATAAGTTTGCAGATGACAACAAGTTAGGTGCGTGTGTTGATCTGCTGGAGGGTAGGAAGGCTCTGCAGGAGGATCTGGATAGGCTGGACCAATGGGCCGAGGCCAAGAGCATGAAGTTCAACAAGGCCAAGTGCTGGGTCCTGCACCTGGGGCACAACAACCCCAAACAGAACTACAGACTGGGAGATGTGTGGTTAGAAAGCTGCCTGTCAGAGAAGGACCTGGGAGTTTTGGTTGACAGTCAGCTAAATATGAGCCAGCAGTGTACGCAGGCGGCCAACAGCATCCTGGCTTGCATAAAAAACAGCATGGCCAGCAGGTCCAGGGAAGTGATTGCCCCCCTGTTCTCGGCTCTGGTGAGGCCACACCTCGAGTACTGTGTTCAGTTTTGGGCCCCTCACTACAAGAAGGACATGGAGGTGCTTGAGAGAGTCCAGAGGAGGGCGACGAAGCTGGTGAAGGGTCTGGAGAACAAGTCTTACAAGGAGCGGCTGAGGGAGCTGGGACTATTTAGCCTGGAGAAGAGGAGGCTCAGGTGCGACCTTATCGCACTCTACAGGTACCTGAAAGGAGGCTGTAGCGAGGTGGCGGTTGGTCTATTCTCCCACGTGCCTGGTGACAGGACGAGGGGGAAAGGGCTAAAGTTGCACCAGGGGAGGTTTAGATTGGATATTAGGAAAAACTTCTTTACTGAAAGGGTTGTTAGGCACTGGAATAGGCTGCCCAGAGAAGTGGTTGAATCACCATCCCTGGAGATCTTTAAAAGACGTTTGGATGTGCACCTTAGGGATACGGTTTAGTGGAAGATTTGTTAGTGTTGGGTCAGAGTTTGGACTCGGTGATCTTGGAGGTCTCTTCCAACCTGGACTATTCTGTGATTCTGTGATTCTGTAATATCTTTTGAAGGGTGATTTAACATTTTAGTTTTTTTTTTTTCTGAATATTTTTATTTTATGGTACTTCTTTTTCATAATTAATAGTGCTTTTTTTTTGCCCTTTTTTTTTTTTTTTTTTTTTTTTCTTGAGATATCACCATGTTACAATTTGGAAGGTCCCGTATACATTCTTTGGTTTAAAAAAGTCTGACATACTTGAATAAATTACTGTGCTCTCATGGAAAAAATAAAAATAAAAA
Source organism: Nettapus auritus (assembly GCA_011076525.1). NCBI lineage: Eukaryota > Metazoa > Chordata > Aves > Anseriformes > Anatidae > Nettapus > Nettapus auritus. The sequence continues at coordinate 147,593,929 of CM021765.1, forward strand.
ATGAAATACATGTGGTTAATACTTAAAATTCCTTTTTCAAAAGACTACATTATGAAAGGATTGTACTTTGTGTTGTCTTGTCAAGCGTTTCTATTTTATTTCATAGTTTTAGTCAATTTAAAGTGACTGATCAATCTTACCAGCATAATATTTTCCTCACTGTGAACAGAGATTTTAGAAGACGAATCAAGAATACTAAGTAGCTATCTGATGAAATCACCTAGCAAGTCAGATTTAGAAATAGTCTAATCAGAAATGCTGTCCCTAAGTAAGATAAACAAAGTTCTTGAATGTATTTAAAAAATTATACTCTGAGTTTTATTTGTTTGAATTTAAAAGGCTGGTTGTTCACAAGTTTCTATCCACTTTATATGGAGGTAATGGTTTTCTTCCTTTCTTAAAAACTAAATATGTAATGTGATGTTTATCTTAGGTTACTTTCCCTCCTGGTTCCTCATACAGTTTTATGAAATAATATTAGACAAAATATTTTTACACTTTAATTTTCCTATGTATCTAACAAACTTGTAGAAACAGAACCAGTCTTAGAATTTTAAGGATCATTAAATTTATTTCATCGTGTAAACCCTTTTAAACAAATTAGTTCTCATATATTTTCATTCCTTTCCATGGTGGTTGTCACTGATGATATACTTTTTAATATTAGGAATGTGGAGGATATAAAGATATATGATACACACATTTTGAAGCTATAGCTAATTCTTTAAATAACTGTTCTACATCAATGCTTATCATTATTTATAGAAAAATATCTCATTATTGAACTAAATTAGATGTTGCAATTAGTTAAATATAAATTTTACTTAACAATTCGTTATGCTTAGATTTGGTACATAAAGTTAATTTGCAACAGATTAGCTAAAACATTCTGTCCAATCTCTTTGACTACTAGTCATGCTATAAAAAATACCAGCCATTCAATCTCTCTTCCAAGCTTATCATCTCTTGTTACTTTCTATTTGTTTCTTATCAAATATTTTTGAAAGGTCACTATTTGAAGTCAGATAAAAAAAAAAAAAAAAAAAAAAGAAGTCAGTCAATTTTGTTCTTTTAGCAAAAAGATTGATTACAATTTTAGAATTTCAGACCATAGAATCATAGAATATCCCAAGTTGGAAGGGACCCATAAGGATCATCAAGTCCAACTCCTTGCACCACACAGCTCTACCCAAAAGTTTAGACCATGTGACTAAGTGCACAGTCCAAACGTTTCTTAAATTCAGACAGGCTTGGTGCAGTGACTACTTCACTGGGGAGCCTGTTTCAGTGCTCAACCACCCTCTCAGTGAAGAACCTCCTCCTGATATCTAGTCTCAATGTGCCCTGCCTCAGCTTCACCCCGTTCCCGTGGGTCCTATCACCTGCCTCTCCACTCCCCCTCAAGAGGAAGTTGTAGACTCTGATGAAGTCTCCCTTCAGCCTTGCTTCTCCAGTCTGAACGCACCTGGTGACCTCAGCTGCTCCTCCCATGTTTTCCTCTCCAGGCCCTTCACCATCTTTGTCGCCCTCCTCTGGACACTCTCCAACAGTTGAACGTCCTTTTTGTACTGTGGTGCCCAGAACTGCCCAGAACTGCACACAGTACTCAAGGTGAGTCCGCACCAGCGCAGAGCAGGACAATCACTTCCCTCGACCAACTAGCAATGCCATGCTTGATGCACCCCAGGATACGGTTGGCCCTTCTGGCTGCCAGGGCACACTGCTGGCTCATATTCAACTTGCTGTCAACCACGACACCCAGATCCTTCTCTGCGGGGCTGCTCTCCAGTGTCTCACCGCCTAGTCTGTATGTACAGCCAGGGTTGTCCCTTCCCAGGAGCAGGACCCGGCACTTGCTTTTGTTAAACTTCATGCAGCTGGTGATTGCCCAGCTCTCCAACCTGTCCAGATCTCTCTGCAAGGCCTTTCCACCCTCATCCGAGTCCACAACTCCTCCAAGTTTGGTGTCCTCGGCAAATTTGCTCAAAACACCTTCTAGTCCTGCATCCAAATCATTTATAAAGACATTGAAGAAGACTGGCCCTAAGACAGAGCCTTGAGGGACCCTAGTGACCTTCCGCCAGCCTGATGTGGCCCCATTTACCACTACCCTTTGAGACCTGCCCGTCAGCCAATTGCTCACCCATCATATGATGTTTTTTTTGTTGTTGTTGTTATTAAGCTGTATGCTGGACATCTTGTCCAGAAGGAGCCTATGGGAAACCATGTTGAAAGCCTTGCTGAAGTCCAAAAATATCACATCAGCTGATTTCCCTTGGTCAACTAGTCGGTGATCTTACCGTAAAAGGAAATCAGGTTTGTTAGGCAGGACCTACCCCTCATGAATCCATGTTGGTTAGGACCACTGACTGCATTGTCCCCCAGGTGTGCTTCAATAACTTCAAGAATCGTCTTCTCCGTAATTTTACCAGGCACTGAAGTGAGATATATTTAATTAATTTCTCCATGACTATATCAAAGGCATTCCATTCTCAATTCTTCAAAGAAAAATACTGCAAAGAAAAAAAATATATATTTTTGAAGCATTATTGATCTGCTGATGATGGTAGAAGTTGTAAGGATAATATGGGGGCAAAACCTACATGTACAAACATCAAAATCATAATTGATATTACATGGTTGTCTTGCCCTTTATTTGGATAATAAAAACCTAATATTTCACTATGTATCCAGATATTCCACCTTTCCTTTTTATTTTTCCACTTTCTGACATTTGAACTATTTTTAAAAGATTTATTTTATTTCTTTAATATCTTCTGACATCTGGTGCCTGTTATGTTTGACTAATTCAGGTGCTTCAGAGATACTGATTTGTTTCTATCAAAAACAAGGAGAAAAAGGGGTGGATAAGCATGCTGAGGAGAGTTGGGGACATGATAGCATATTATAACAACTTTTGTTTTTTTGTGGCCTAAGTGTTATGAGATTAAGTTTAAACAACATGCAATGAAATATATATATATATTTAAGAAGAGGAATTCATCTACTGTTTATGGCTCTTACAAGAGTCCATTAAAAACAAAAATAAATCCAATATTTAACTGAAATCCAAAATTTAAACCAAACCCATTTGCCTTACAGTGTCTCCCTTCTAATAATCAAACTATACAAATAAACAAAACAAAACAAAAAATAATCTGTAGTGGAGCACTATTTGAGGAATGCCGTGTTATTGTTTTGCAAGAATAACTTTAAGTTTTAAAGACATTATAATGAGAAGAACAGAATTGACTATAAGGGAACTGTAACTATAGGATAAACTAAACTGGACTGCAGTTTTTCTGATATAAAAATGGATAATAATTTTGCTGTGATTAAAAAACAGTTTATAAGACAAGCTTATTGACAGCTGACCTGAATAAAATTAATGAGCACCAAAATGAAGAAGGCATAAAAGATGAATTGTGGTGTTGACAGAAAACATTTGTTGCAAGTTAGTAATCTCCTAGTGATTAGGCTACTGATACTACTCCTAACATATGAGCATGTAAACTTACAGGAACATTGACACTTTGTTTCCCCTCTCAAACAGTGATACATCAGAAAAGAATATGTTAATATACGACCAAGGTAATTTAGTTGCAGCTCCATTCCTGTGAATCACAGTAAAGTAATTAATCTTACCTGGGAGACTAGTGATATTACTACGATATAGAAACAATAGTTATTTTTATATAAGGAAGAGTAAGTACCTGCTTTAGAAGGAAGATTAATACAAAGGCAGAAATATGGAGAAATTGAATTTTGCTATCAGTGTATCAAATGCCTAATTAATGGATATTGCTACTGTATAATATATGCACAGATGCAGAAACTGAACCTGGAAGAAAGTATACTAAATTTATAAGTTGTTACAACAATGTACTTGCAGAATTTTTTTCTGTTTTGTATGCTGCATATGTTCCATTCAGTTTAACTATTTTTTCATGGATTTGGAGATATATTCTGCAGATAGGAATGTGTCTATTTTCCCCTAGACACATATTATTCTGATTAAATATTTGAAATTAAGATGGAGTGATTTTGTGTGTTAGTTTTGATTATGTTGTTTGGTTCAAGGAAAAAAAACAAAACAAAACAACAACAAAAAAAAAACTAAACTCATTTTTGTGCTTCTATATCTGTGCTACCTTTATCAGTGGGAGGCCAAAGCTTACATTTGGTAGTTTGGTAGTTACTTCTTCCTCTGTAAGTAAGGTAAATTTTCTTGTTAATTTGCAATGTGTGGTGATTCCTTAAATGTGTGACCGCTTACCTGGGGAGCTTGTTCCAGTGTCCAGCCACACTTTCATTGAGGAACCTTTTCCTAACATCCATCTTGAACATCCCCTGGTGCAGCTCTCCCTTGGTTCTTATCACTGGCTACCAGAGAGAATAAATTAGTTCTTCTCCCCCTCATGAGTAAGACGTAGGCTGTCATAAGATCTGTCCTCAGTCTTCTCTTCTCTAGGCTGAACGATCTAAGTCACTTCAGCTGCTGAATCACAAAATCACAGAATCACAGAATGGCCAAGCTGGAAGAGACCTCTGAAGATCATCTAGTCCAGCCCCCCTGCCAAGAAGGATCACCTAGAGCACGTTGCAAATGATGGCATGCAGGCGGATCTTGTATATCTCCAGAGGAGACTCCACAACTTCTCTGGGAAACCTGTTCCAGTGCTCTGCCACCTTCACAGTAAAGAAATGCCCCCTCATATTCAGCTGGATCTTCCTTTGTTTTGGTTTGTGTCCTTTGTCTCTCATCCTGTCACTGGGCACAACAGAAAAGAGACTAGCTCCACCCACTTGACACACTCCCCTCAGATATTTATGTACATTAATGAAATCTTCTATTTCTCATTCTTTTCTTTCAATCTTCTCTGCTCCAGGCTAAAGAGACCCATTTCTCTCAGCCTGTCCTCGTATGTCAGGTTCTCCAGTCTTCTAATCATGTCTGTAGCCCTCCTCTGGACTCTCTCCAGTAGTTCTATGTCCCTCTTGTTAGGGAGCACAGAACTGGACACAGTACTCCAGGTGTGGCCTCACCAGGGCTGAGCAGAGTTGGAGGATCACCTCCCTGGATCTGCTGGCAACTCTCTTCTGAATGGACTCTAGGATACCTTTGGCCTTTTTGTCCACAAGGGTACATTGGTGACTTATGGTTAGCTTAGTGTCCACCAGGACTCCCAGGTCCTTCTCTGCAGAGCTGTACTCCATCAGGTCAGCCCCAACCTTTGTTCGTGTTTGGGGTTATTCCTCCCCAGGTGCAGGACCCTGAAATTGCCCTTGTTGAACTTCACGAGGTTCCTCTTGGCCCAGCTCTCCAGCGTGTTGAAGTCCTTCTGAATGGCAGCACAGCCCTCTGGGGTATTGTGTGAAACACTATTTTACCAATAACATAGGCTCAGGCAACGATCTCAGTGAAGTAGCAACTTTATTTGCGATTGCAATGGTGGGCATCCCACAAGCAGGAGTGTCTAATAGTTCCATAACTGTTTATATACTTTTTTTTTTTTTTTTTCCTCGATGACTGGGACCCTTCCGTGTTTCCCCATTGACTGGGTAATACAGGTTCACAATCTATCTAGTGTTTCAAAGACAATACATGGCTTTCAGTTGCCAGCCTGTTATAAGTCAAATTTCTTTTGACCTTTTTACTCTTTGAGGTAGTAATGTTTCTTACACTGTGATTTCCTCCTAATTGCTCAAATGATTCTGGTTATCTGCATTTTACAAGGCTGTCTGTTAAGCTTTGTTATCACTGCAAGCGTATCTCAATACCAAATTCCTTCCCTTTAAACAATGTAACTCTGCAAAAACAACTTTTTTTTTTTTTTTTTTTTTTTTTTTTTTTTTTTTTTTTTTTA
>CM021765.1:147619795-147680425 GCA_011076525.1 Nettapus auritus
AAAAAAAAAAAAAAAAAAAAAAAAAAAAAAAAAAAAAAAAAAAAACTAGAAGTTGCTGGCTTACTTGATCCTTCCCCACAGTGGGGGGACAGGGGAAGAGAAAAAGAAAAATAAAAGCAAGATAAAGGTATTACTCACAGGTCAAGACAAAATTAGTTTAATAATGTAGGAGAAGTGGAAGAAGAGAGAAAGAAAACAAGAAAGCACTCACCACCTCCTAACAGTAGACCAATGCTAATCCAGTTCCTGAGCAAAAGATGGCTAAAGTCCATAACCCCCCCTTCAACTGTACACCCCCAATCTATTTATTGGAGGGGACAGTGAAAAACAGAGGTCTTGATGCTGTGCAAACACTCAACTGTAACTAATATATCACAGTCTTATCAGCATTGTTCTGGTCACAAATCTAAAACAGTGTCATATGAACTGCCATGAAGAAAATTAACTCCAACCCAACAAAATGTGATATAATGTGCTTGACTGATCCTTAAAACTCTTAGAAAAATATGAATTACAAGCTCTTATTTGTCTGAGCTGTTAAAGTAACATTAAATTAAAAGGAAAACAAGAATAGTTTTTATAAACATAACATTAAGTTTCTAACATTTGATTAATGTCTGTAACATTTCTCTTTAATATTACATTCATGGATTGTTCCTGAAAAACAAACAAACAAACAAACAAACAAACAAAAAAAAAAAGCAAAAACATACAAATAATTTTCAACTAGAAGACATCTTACTCTGTCTTTCTAATCATAACTATTGTTTCATAAGCTTAGAAATACACACCTTAGAAATTCTTTCTAAGCATCAGAATTTCTAACCTTAACCTTTCTAACCTCTTAAAGGAGGCTGTAGTGAGGTGGCGGTTGGTCTATTCTCCCACGTGCCTGGTGACAGGATGAGGAGGAATGGGCTGAAGTTGCACCAGTGGAGGTTTAGGTTGAATATTAGGAAGTACTTCTTTACAGAAAGGGTTGTTAGGCACTGGAATGGGCTTGAGTTACCATCCCTGGCTGAGTCACCATCCCTGGAGGTCTTTAAAAGATGTTTAGATGTAGAGCTTTGGGATATGGTTTAGTGGAGGACTTGTTAGTGTTAGGTCAGAGGCTGGAATAGATGATCTTGGAGGTCTCTTCCTGACTAGATGATTCTGTGATTCTGTGATTCTCTGATATTTCAGGCATCTGCAGAAAATAGGTTATGGTGTCATTTCACTCTGATCCACCTTGCAAACTACCCTGTGGTATCATACATTGCAACACATGAGGAAAGGTTACACATCAACAAGACTATTTAAATGATTAACTGTAATTTAGTCCTTTCAGGTAATATACAAAGATAGCATCTTTCAAAGGAAAACACAGCAAAAAAGTAATCATTATTTTCTAGATATTAACATTACTTATAAATTATTTGGAATGGCAATGACAACAAAAGCTTACTTCTACTTTTATTCATTTTAAGCATATGTATAACTTGCTTGTATAGTGACTTTTCACCCAAAGATCATGACTGAAAATACTCATTATGTTACCTAATAACACATTAAAATATTAGCTCACTGATAATGACGACCACCTGAACAGCAGCGAAATACAAAACTGTGTAAGGACGTCACTAAAGGTCTTACTGCTTCTATCAATACCTCGGTGATGTATGGAACAAACTTGCATTGATTTTAACATGAGTTTTGCATATAAATCCTCTGTTCTTCAGTGGTAAAGCAGACCCCAGATTGTTTGACTAATCCCTTGACTATGCTTTTCAATAAAGAATTAATTTAAATAATACATAAAGATGGGATATTAGGTATCTTTCTACAGTTACAACATGGTTAATTATAATGGTTAAGCTCCTAAACATTAAGTTGAATAATAATTTGGTGGCAGAACCTGGAAATAAACCAGTACAGAAGCCATATATTTTCTATCAATTTTCTAATGACACAAGAATGAAAGAAAATAACAGAACTTTGACTACTGCTTATGGATGCCATTTGCATAGAGTAAGATCCTGGAATTATACTTCTGCTTTTAAACCAGTTAAGACCTTTTTGAACTCTCATCATTCCATGTGGTACTCAAACCTGGGTTGTAAACTGTTTCAAAAACTTTAAGGTCCACCAGGAAATGCTTCATATACACAGAACACCTATGATTTCAAATACTGCCCATGGAATGAAAAAGGCAAAGGTACGGCTTGTTAAATGGCTGGTTTATTAAAACATAATTAATCAAGGTGCAACTGTCATATGACCATCTGATGCCACAGACAATGTTTATGCAAATATTGTGATGATAATTCAATACCATTGATATACATTTACATCGATTATCATTTATTTTTAACTGACAGGCTTATATGACAATACGAGAACAATGCTTAAATAACTAAACAACTGATTGTATTTAATTTCCATTCCTATTAAGGGTCAATGTCAATGACTAGCTGAAATATGCATTATCCATAGATTGTGAAGTTCTTCACGTGGAATCAGACACAATTATATTTGTATATGGGTGCCCAATATATTTTTAATTAAAATGACAAGGTGAAGTTTTCATGCAAAGGAAAAAAAAAAAAAAATCAAAGAAACAAACAAAAACACTAAACCAGTCAGTCTGCAGACTGGAAAAAAAAAAAAAAAAAAAAGCAATGATTGTTAGGATAATTATAAATATATATATATAAAAAAATAACAAAAAATAAAAATAAAAAGTAGTCCTACAGAACCAGCAGTTGGCATATCTATCAGCCTGCTGATAGATAGATGCCAATTCTGTTTGCAGTAGTTCTCTGAGTGGTGCTTATTGCAGGCCAAACTCAACAAAGCGTTTGGATGGTATGCTAACACAGGTGGCCCAGTCAACACTCCTTCTCAGACCTGCCAGGGATCACTGACCATTCCTGACGTATGACAGATTTGGTTGTATCATTTACCTGTAGTGTCTACTGCTGGAGAGTAAAAAAAATAAAATAAAAATAAACATACTTTGTTCCATCTGTTCCAGGAACTCAAAGCAATGTCTCATAAAGCAAAGCAGAGGGATGGCTGTTTTCTCAGCCTAGTGTATGAGAACTTCCCAAATCTCCAGCACTTCTGTGGCAAGACCCTTGAAAAGCATTTGTCACCAGAGGACTAGAAGAATCTAATTTAAAAAAAAAAAAAAAAAAAAAAAAAAAGAAAGAGAGAGAGAGAAAAAAGAGCTATTAGATAATGAAATATAGAAAATGTTGAAATTGTTATTTGTATTTTGTTATAAGTATTTTTCTTCTGCATTTTGCTCTTTTCTATGTTCTCTTAAAAAAGTGTTTTGGTTCAATGCAGAGGAAAGCTAACTACTTGTCTCGAACCACATGTGATGCTCTGGGAGTAAAATATAGTCATAGTGACTGAATTTGTGTAATGTATGTTCCAAATTTTTCTGTTTGGCACCAAACACATATAGCATGAAAAATAATAATAAATAAATAAGTGATTCGTAACACAATAATACACCACTCCTCTCCTCAGTAATATACCACAGATGTTTTAAAGAACATAGCAATTTCCCATAAGAGATCATACACGAAATATAAAATGGAAGCTATTGCTGGTAAATGGGCTGTCTGTTCCACAGAAAGTATTTTCTTTTGCCCCTTCCTTGTGGCTCTAACTTCATAATATAGGGACACTGTCAGCTTATGTTTCTGCCTGAAACTGTCAAACTTAGTATGCCACATACAGTAACTGCAAAAGCTGCAATTGTTTTAAATTAACAGGAAATAAATAATTAAATAATAGTTGCAAGAAAATAACAGGAAATAAAACAGCTTCCCTTGTTGTTTCAGAGAGTTAAGCTTAGGCATGTGGCAACATGCTTAGGTTCCCTTTTTTTTTTTTTTTCCTTAGGAAATTACTGCTGGAACTGGTTAAAATTATCAACTGGGAAACACTTTTTTAAGAAAATAATAATATTAATGGAAAATATTGTTTGAATGACTGAAAAAAAAAAAAAAAAAAAAAAAATTTCCAGTGTCCCATTAAGTTGAAAAAAAAATAATAATAATAAATAAAATAATCTGTGGATAGAAAGGTATAGAAAGACTGTAGAAAGACTGTCCTGGCTTCTTTTTTTTATGTCCAATACATATTGCTAACAACCTTTTTCTTGCCTGTCCTTTTCTGCCACAACTACTGGTGACAGTCTGTAATTCAAGAAAAGTCTGCATGGCAGCAACTGCTTGTTTTAAGACTCTGCATTCTGTGAGAATGGACAAACTATTCACTTATCAGTCACTGCTGTAGCACCTTGTACAAAACACACTCCTTTGAAATGTGTAGCATATAAAGACAGATGATAAAAAGCACAGCTATTTAAAAAGGTGCAATCCTCAAATCCCTCTTGAGTTACCAGTACAGTAGCCTCTCTGTACTTGCAAACACAACAGACTTATCTTGATAATAACTTTCTGTGACTTTCTGTGGATGGCTGGACTTGATGATCTTGAAGGTCTTTTCCAACCTAGCTGATTTTATAATTCTTTTTTTCTATGATTCCATGAATATACAAATTGGAAGGAACCTACATGGGTCATAAAGTCCAACTCCTGGGTTCCAAAAGGACCACTCAAAAAATCAGGCCATGTATCTGAGAACATTGTGCAAACAATTCTTGAACTCCAGCAGGTTTGGTGCAATAACTACTTCCCCAGAGAGCCTGTTCCAGTGCCTGACAAATTTCTCAGTCAAGAAATATTTCCTGATATCCAACATGAACTGCCCCTGTTGCAGCTTCAAGATATTCCCTTGGGTACTGTTGCTGGTCACCAGAGAGCAGAGATCAGCACCTGCCCCTCCACTCCGTCTCATGAGGAAATTGTAGACCATGATGAGGTCTCCTCTCCTCCAGGCTGAACAATGAAAGTGACTTCATCCACTCCTCAAACATCATCCCCTCTAGACTCTTTACCATCTTTGTTATCCTCCTTTGGACACTCTCTAACAGCTTTATAACTTTCTTATACTCTGATGCCCTAAACTTCACACAGTACTCAAGGTGAGGCCACAACATTGCAGAGCAGAATGGGGCAATTGCATGGGGCATGTTTATGAACACATTGAAGAGGACTGGTCCTAATATGGAGCCCTGGGGAATCCCACTAGTGACAGGTTGCCAACTTGACATAATCCCATTTACAAGAAACCAGACAATTGTTCACCCATCTTATTATGCTTTTATCTATGTGTATTCTGGTAATTTTTCTCTAGAAGGATACTATGAGAGACAAGCTTTAAAAGCTTTACTGAAATCCATAAAGATTGCATTGACTGGCTTCCTTTGGTCAAATAGCTGGGTGATATTGTAGTAAAAGGAAATTAAGTCTGTTAGAAATGGCCTGTTAGAAAGGACGGACAGACGGAAGGAAGGAAGGAAGGAAGGAAGGATTGTGAAATTGAATGCCAAAGGAGTATCAGAATATGTCATAGTTTGCTTTGTTTTACCAACACCCAAAAAAGAAAGAAACAAACAAATAAACAATAACAACAAACTAAATCTTACTGGCAAAGGTAGTTAAAAGTTCATTAACATTTTCCTGAATTATTTCAAGTCTATATTGGGGTGATTTAGCAGTATGCTTGTAAGTTGTAAGATAAGATGTCTAAAAGAGAATGGGACAAATTTCAACCCCAGTTAACGAGGCAATCAAGCGGCAATGCTGCTTGTGAGAAGGTCTGAAACTGTAACAGTTCTTTCTCTTTTTTGCTCTCTCACTCTCTATATATGAAAAAATATATATAAAGTAAAGATACTAATAGAAAAGTTTTACAGAGTGTGTGACAAATTAACATTCTTCAAATTTGCAAGTGGAAATGCATGCCTAGATTCCAGGCATTCCGAAAATAGACATTTGGGGGGGGGTTGGGGGGGAGGGAAGGGGAGTAATCTAAAGCTGCAACATAGCATGTAAGGTCAGCTGACAAATTAAAATAAAAAGTCATATCAATAAAAATGAGTCCACAAAACTGTAGGGAGATATTCTCTAACAAGTCTGTGAAAGTCAGTAAAACATTGATAAACTCCTGGCTTACAATTTTTTTTGTAAGTCTTTAATAATTGAGGTCACTTGTCAAAATAGGTTCTGTCTCCTAGACCTTCCATTTCAACATAATTAACTTGAATGATCTCCTCTTCATCATGAAGACAAAGGTGGGAAAAGTGATGTAACTGCTATCAATCTTGTGCAGAGTTTGTACAATTTCTTCTTTATGACTGGTTTCACACACTGACTAATAGACACTTTCCACTTCAGACTTTAATTAAAAGCTATAAAAGCAGTCAGCTGTAGGCCATGAATGTGTTGGCAACAAAAAAAAGTGCCATTATACAGTGGGAAGATCAAGCACTGTACAAATTTAGTGTGAAACCATGGTAAGTAGATCCATATGCCTTGTGTTTAATGTAAATCTAAGATCTACATGGTAGCAGCGGGAGTACTAAAATAAACCAAAATGTCAATTAAAGTCAGGACACAATTTAAATATAATCATGTTAATTCAGAGATATAGGAAACATTTATTTTCAGATGCTTTCAAAAAATCACAGCAAGTGAAAAATATCTTTTTTCCTTGAGTGTGGCTGTAAGTATCTAGGTTGTTCCATAAAATAAAATGTAAAATCTATCCCGCTGAGTATTAAATGTACTCAATATATCATAGATCAGAATTGTAGAAGTAAAATAGACCAAAAAGTATATTTAGTCATATATTGTCAATAAACAACTTTTTTTATTCATTTAGTGTTTTTACTGCTTTTTTTTTTTTTGTGTACAAATTTTTACCAAATTTAATAAAACTATTATGTTGTGAAGCTTCTGTGATTTCATAATAAACGTTTAATTTTGGAATTCATTCTGTTTTGATTGGAGAAATAAATCTCCCTGTACAATTTAGTTGTTTCTTAAAAGCAAAGCAACATATAATATTGACTTTCTAGCCCCAAATATATGTATATATCTTAAATTTAATTTAATTTGAATTATTCCAATCAGAAACATATTTCTTAATTTTATAAAGTGACACATAATCACAGAGTCAAAACAATTTAATTTAATAAGCCTTATAAATATTTGTCAACTTTAATTATTTTGATCTTCTGTTCCTTAAGAAAAAAATATATATATATATTCTGTTATTACAAACTGTATTAAAATTCTTAAGAAATGTTTATACCACATAGGTTATGAAAATAATTATATTTAGTTCATATTAGTTGATGACTTGACTTATCATTTTCATTATCTGTACAAACAAATGGGTAGTTCATCATGTTACAGATAATATTCAGAATACATTTCAGAGTATCATGATGGAGTATATAACATGAGCAGCATATGCTTACATAACAAAAATTATCTCCTGTATTTCTGAATATACCGATTATTTACTGACAATTACTGTAGCTTCAGAAGATGCAAAATTCAAGTCCAAATCTATGAACATGGGCTTTAAATGACATCTGGCTCACCACCTTAACTGCTATTGACCGATAGCAAGAGGACTGGAGAAGTCCTTTTAGTTTGGAGGAGATGTTATTGCTCTCTACAACTACCTAAAAGGAAATTGTAGTTAGCACAACTGGTTGGGGGTCAGCCTCTTCTCACAGATAACTAGTGATAGGACAAGAAGGAATAGCCTCAAGTTGGTCAGGAGAGGTTTAGTTTGGAAATTAGGAGACGTTTCTTCTCAGAGAGTTTAGGCATTGGAACAGGTTGCCCAGAGAGGTGGTGGAGTAACCATCCCTGGGAGAGTTTGAGGAAAGATTGGATGTGGTACTTAGGGACATGCTTTAGTGGGTAATAACAATGGTAGGGGGATAGGTAGAGGGATAGTGGGTAATATCAGGGTAGGGGAACTAGATGATCTTGGAGGTCTTTTCCAAACTTAATTATTCTATAATTCTATGACTAAGTAGATTTGGCAATATAATGCAGTTTTGTACCAGCTTCTCTACAGAATTGGGAGTTCTCTACTTCAGAACTCAAATGCAAATGATTCCTGAAGTCTGTTCTGATTACTTAATACCTCTGTTCAAAAACATCTTGGAGGGTGTGTATATTGCACACAAAAGCAGAGTTAATAAAAAAAGCATTATATGCCTTCATCCTTTCATTTCTCTCTGAAAAAAGGAAACAATATACTGACCCCTCAGAAGCCAAGGACAATAAATCTGATCTTTCAAATTTGATTTCTACACAGCAGAAAACTGTTAAACATGTCTGAAATTGAAATACAGAGTTGAAACAGGTTTAACAAAGGAGGTAAAATATGATCCATGTACAGGGATTGTTTCTGAACTAGCTTTAACTTCCACTAAATACTTAAAGCCTTCCTGAACATATATACTCAAGATTGTACTGGTAGTACAAACAGCTTTGGAGATGAGCATATGTGCCTTTAAAACACTTGAAATATCCCCAAATCATTCTGTACTGTGCAGTTTACACTAAAGGATCATTTTGTATTAGAATTTCTTTCTACTCCATAAAATTATGCCCAAGATGGAAGTGATGCAAAAATTCATTGCCATTTTAGCTACAAGTGGCCCTTATATAACCTGTGACAAGCTTATTAAAGTGCTACCAGGAAGCAGTTTATGATTTTCTAGAAATGCATAGTGTTTAGCTGTATTTCTATTACTGATTAAAAATCAGTATGTGGTAAATGCACATAAGTAGTGGCAAACGCACAGGGGTTATTTCATGAACTAGGAAACACTACTGCAGATCATTAAATAACCAATCAATCTATTGATTCTAGACAAAGTTTCAGTAAGTTTTTCCTTCATAGTAATTATTTAGGTATTGTGCTACTCACCTAAGTTCAGAAAACATCAGTTTATTGAAACAAAAATTTCCAGAAGAACATAAATTTCTGATTCTACAAGAAATTAGTTTGGTACGCAAGTGACAATTTTGGGTTTGATATTATGCATAAAGAGAAAGATTTCCTATAAGGTCTAATATCTGTCAGTCTGAAGATATAGAGTTTGGACTGGAGATACAGGATGAAAATGACCTCTGTTCAAGTATTGACTGTCATCTTCTGCATGCTAGATAGTTGTTGCAATAACTGCTCTTATTAGCTGATCTAGGAATCAAGTTAAAGTATTTCTCCATTGGACATATTTTCATGGTGGTCTTTGAAAGCTCATTGTTTCTATCCTTATTTGAATATAAAATGGAGACCAAGAGAAAAACTGTATGACTAAGGAGAGGTTTTAGAAATATAACCTATCAAAACGAGACCTATACAGCCTCTATGTCCAAACACGCATACTTTTCACACTATTGTAGTCAAAGCAGTTAGAAATGGTGAAGTTTCAAAGTGACAGAAATATAATGTAGTTAAGATTTATTTACAGAATACTAGTAACAACATTATGCCGTTAGTAAGTTTGAAGCAATGTACTTTCAATTCTTTTCCAGTTTAGCAAAGCTGTATGTTAGGCTTAACTTCTCCCACCTGAGCAGCCATTGGACTTGTCTGTTTAAAAACACATAACTTTGCTTTAGGAACCTCTCAAAATTATTTTCTGTTTATGTTTTTCAAGAATTCATCCATCCTTCTTCATGGTCACACAGGTAAAACCACAAGGTGGCATATGGTGTGTTCCCACTCTATCTTCTTTCTTAAACACATGGATGTTTACATCTGGTAGCTGTGACACTGGGGAGCTGGGGAGCTGTGACATACAGATGGGGACGAAGATATATTCTCTTTGAGTTGGTGGATGAGAAAGCTTCTCCAAAGCTGAAACACAGGCCTGTAGGGAAGAAGAGAGATTTTCTTCATACTACCAAAGATTATATACATGTGATGCTCCTAAGGAATAACCAACCAATTTATTTATGGTAGTGCACGGTAAATACCAACCTAAGCAGTTGGCAAATTGACTTGGTAATATTTTGATACATTCATCACTGCAGGAGATGGTAAATTTATATATACATACAAAAATATAAAGAGGATGAAAAGTCAAAGACTAGTTAAAATAGAGGGAATTTTCTTTGAAATATCTTTTTTAAATCTACTATTGTATCAGATAGAAAGTTTCTAGAAATAATAGAAACAGAAATAAATAGAAAGAATTCTGAAATTTTCTCTATATGAAAGGCTATTTTAAATTATGTCAGTATACAGAACTGGACATATCAAAATAGGTTATGTGAAATGCTTGAATAAAAAATAATTAATCCAGACAATTCAATATACACTCCTGAAAATCAGTCTAAATAAATAAATACATACATACATACATAAATTGCAATTTAAAAGGCTCCTAAACATGTAAGTGATATTCAGTGAAAAACAAAACATGTATCTTACTGTGACAGGTGGACAAAGATATTCCACAAGTGAACAACATTAAAAAAAAATTCAAAATTCTTCAGAAAAGATGAGCTGATATCAGATGATGCAACGTTATAGAAGGGAGTAAAACATTTTCAGAACAAATGAGTATACAAAATTCTTCATTCGTAGTTGCCAAAATAAATATATACATATATATTTCTTTGTTTGCCGACTCTTGTTCTGTGGAATTCTTATGAACATTTCTATCCAGTCTTAAATAAACACTAAAAAGATTTCTTTTTGCATTTATAGATAAATTTTTAAAACTTTATTTCAGCATGGTTTCTGCTCCTGAATCATGCAGACAAGGTGAAGCTTTACCTATTTCCTCATCTCTAAGATATTACAACAGTATAATGATTCTGTTTTATTAATTTTATTGTTGTAAATATTTATTCTTTCCATCTGTATATGAAAGCTAGAATTTTGAATTATTAAACATTATGTAGGTTTATTATAATCCTTGAACCTCTTACATGCAAAGGACCAACTATTCAGGAATTATCTTCCTCACATTTGTAAACACTCATTTTTTCCAAGTTCACTAACTCTCAGAGCCATTATCTGATAAAAAGGGGTAACTCAATTAGTTTTGGTGATGTTTTGTTGATTTACATCAAAGAATCAGAGACTTGTGTGGATCATTGTAATATATGCCCCAAAACTGAAGGTGATTTTCCCAGTATTCCAAGATGTGACTCACCAGTACTCAATAGAGAGGGAAGGATCACCTTCCTAAACCAGCTTACAATGTTCTACCTAATTCAGCCCAGGATACCATGAGCCATCTTTGTTGCAAGGGCATAGTTCAACATGGTGTCCACCAGGTCCGCAGGCTCTTACCTGAAGAGCTGTTTTCCATCTGGTTGACCCCTTACACAGAGCATAGGACTGTTCTTCTCCAGGTACAGGATATGCACGTTCTCCTGTTTAAATTCATGGGGTTCCTTTCTGTCCATTCCTCCAGAATGAATATAGTGAAATTATCAATACTGTATAAACAAAGTAAGATTGTTTGATAAATATTTATATTCTACACAAGCTGATAGAGAAAAATATAGTTTGAGATCTAGTGTCTGCCTTTGATTTTTCCATTGTATGTATTGAAAAAAATAGTTGAAACATTCATTTACTTAGTATGAAAATGTGTCATATTGATTACCATTCTCCTGCAGAACTAGGTGCATTTCACAACAATCTTCAAAATCTTTTCCTCTTCATTTGAGGCTATGTGAGAGCTTACTTAGAATCCTGATTTTCTGTCTTATTAGTCTGACAATCTGGAGATCAAATTTCTTCACAAGTTTATCATGGGAGCTATTCATACTTGGATCTATCCATTACAGATTTTTTCATTATATTTACCTTTCAGTGTGGATATTGGGAATGAAAACACACATCATAGAGAGACCTAAGCAGCAGAAATGAACTAATAAAATTTCTGTAGGTAATTTACCTGGAGAAATGCTGAGAACCCAAACAAGAAAACACATTAAATAGAATAATAGTAATAATAATAATAATAGAATCAATCTTTTATTTTGTTAAAAGTTAAGAATTAATTAATTGTAGTAATTAACATTTTTATTTAGTTTTGGGTAACCTTTGTGAAAAAAATGTTTATTAAAACAAATGCTGTAACACTTTATGGTAGTTTTCCAGTTAGTAGGTAGCATCAAATTCTTGAGTAAGCAGACTCAGGATGTAATACATGCCAATCACTCACAAAGTACTTGCTACTTCAAACTTGAGAGGTTTTCAGACATTATAATCTGACCACATAAAATATTTACCAAATAATTTCAAGTCATAAGAAATTAATTCAGTTCTAAGACAGTTCACAAACTTTTTTTGTGTCTGGGATTTTGTGTTCCAGACTATTTGTATTCCACACAAATAGTCTGGGATCATTTTTACATAAGTTTAGTAGCCCAAATTTTATGTATCCTTGAATAAGATTAGATAGATAGATAGATAGATAGATAGATAGATTGATAGATAGATGTTTCATGAGTCAAAATCTTAGTTTTGGAGACTGAATATTTCTTTCATTTATTTGAGTTATATTAAGCATGCTGAACGAGAAGTCTATCCATATGGTCTAGGTTATTCTGCAAAGGAACACTTTCCCGAGACTTTTTTAAAAAATAATCATATATTTTAATTATTGGGGGGAGAAAAAATAAATTTATGTAATAGAATTTCACCTATATAAAAAACTTACTGTACCCTTCATGAGCAGAAGCATGCATAACAATACGATGTTTTGTGATTCACTAACTGCTATGGACTGAATCAAGGAATTTGTATTCAATTCATACAATGAATTTAGAGAGCCTACAATTTGTTTCCCTAGAACCTCCACTGAAAACATTTGCAGCAATGTGCTTTGAAAAATAAATTCATACAAAGTAATCTGCAAATATTCATGAACTATTCTTTCAGGAGGTAGTAGGCTGTAAAAAAAGCAAGAATGATAAAATGAAGTGGGGACAAAGATTTCTTTCATCTAGCTACAGCACACTAGGCCCTTAAATATTTGTATTCATTTTTTCCCCATAGGCACAAATATTTCTTCTATAAATGGGCAAAGACTCATTCCCATCAAGTAAGAATTATCACAAAGATCAAGATAATCCAACATGCATGTTTCCTGTTTTTCTAGATGGAGTCCACTACAAAGAAATATGAAATTATTCCTTAAACTGCATTAAATACAGTTTTTTTAAGTTGATACAGTATCAGAAAGATTATGGGAAAAAATATTCTAAAATTATGATCGCCATGGTAACTACCAGTTGCTCTTCTACCAGTTCGATCAATGATACAGTGTCATTAAATATACTACAACTGTCATGCAATAAAGGGAAATTATTACTTGATCACCCTGTGCTGGATTTTTTAGTAGCCTTGAAAAACCTACTGTCTTTTAGAAAGATTCCCACTATAGTAAATGTAATACACTTAATAATAATAATAATAATAATAATAATAATAATAATAAAGTATAACATACAAGTAATGGAGACAATTAGATTTCAGCAACACTAATTTTATTGAAGACTTGAAGGCTAAGTATGGCAACAGTGTGCAATCTGGTTGATAAATATGCACTAAATGATAAATATGTGCTGGCCCTCATCAACAAAGGAGACAAATATTATAATAATGTTTTGGGCAGTAGTTAGTTTTGTCTGTCTAAGGAAAGGCTGATTCAAATGAAATGGATCTGGCATGAGAGGTATAAGCTGCCCTCTATGTGAGGTGTGAGGACAGTATGACCTACATAAAAAAAAAAAAAAAAAACTCAGGGCTGTCAGGTTGTTAGGTTTAAAAAGATGTGGAGTTGTTAAGCTGCCAAGTCCATTAACAGAAAGGAGTGTATTATTTAAATCCCAGTGCTACTTCTGTTTAAATGGGAAGGGAATTATTTTTCCAATGCATGAGGTGTACTTCCATGATAAATTCTGTGATAAATAATTGGGTCTCAAATAGGATTTCAGTCAAAGTTTACAATTTATTAAATGAATAGAGGCAAGCAAACAGCGCTGGGTGCGCCATGAGTCTCTGCTCTACCAGGACACACACCTGTTACATTAGCTAGCTGGTTTTTATGTTATTAAACTAATACATATCCAACGCTATTCCTAGAAAAGGCAGGGTTAGTATAATTCGTTTCCAGAGTCCAAAATTTCTCACGGATGCATGTATATTAGTCTCTGGTGGTCTCTCTGGGGGTCGCTCGTGCTGAAGTCCCGTACTCTTCCTCTCAGGCTTTGTCCTTCAATTGTCCTTCAGCTCCCCCTTTCTCCTTATTCGGTAATCTCTTGGCCGGATACCAGAGACTTGCACAGCACCCCCATGCAGAAGTTAGCAATTATTTTGAACCACCTTTGTTCTCTTATCTCCCGGGCCTGAGTCTCAGTCTCAATATTCGGCCTTCAAATCCTCTACCTACACAAATTGCTGGACTCTTTCTTTTACATGATACAAGAACTATGTACATTAATCACTCTGTTCTTCTTTGGTAGAAGAAATGCAGCCCTAGTATTATTCCATACTGACACAAATCAAATTAGCACATATCACAAATTCCCTGATCGTTTTCATTCTTCTTCTATTAGAGATGAAATTTAGAATCCATAAAGCTTTATATCATTAAATATTCAGATGGTTTTATAACTTTACAAAGTTAACAATGCACATGATCACAGTGATGACAATGCATAAGACTTGAAAATATGGTCTGGCATCTTTTCACAAATTTGTCTAATTTGTGAAACTGAACATGTGATACCTAAATAGGCAATGGAGATGTCTTAACATAGAACAAATGAATTGTTTTGTTTTGTTTTAGCTAAATTGATATTTTGTTGTTCTTGTTTTTAGTGCAAAGACCTGTACTTAAAGCCAATAGATGCAGCATGTTAATTTTTTGTTAAAATCAGGGGAAACGAACCCTGATAACTCAAATAAGATGCTTTATAGAAGCTCTCAGTCAATTTCTGAAGTTTTTCATTGTCTTTTGCTTCTGTTCTTTTTTTTCTATTAAGTTGCTTCCTTTTTCAATTTACGACTCCCTCTGGTTCAAAACAGCCCTCCCTGATTTATTTCTGCCTACAATGGTAGACATATTCTGGTAACTGTAGTGTAAAAAGGAGGTCCCAATTAACTTTTGAGAAATTAAGCTAACCTTTAAACTTGTATTAAGGGTAGGTTTGAAATATTTCTTGCAGACAGCTATCAGCTGATACTATAACAGTATAATAGTATTGGTTGTACAGTGGAGGCAAAGTTTTTGAATTGCAGCTGAAATCTGTACTGAGTTGTAAAAAAACATTAATAAGCCAAAAAGTGCACAGAAGAAAGTTCAACAGCAAAAACATTAAAGAAAAGATCTGAAATTTAAACACTTATATAACATACTCATTTCAAAAAATAGATAAAGGTATTGCATGAGAGTAATGAAGGAGAAACATACTCAAACCTAAAATCTATAAGAAAGAGGGAGAAAAATGCAGCAGAATAAATATATATATATATTTTAATCAGACAAAAAGACTTTTAGAAAAACATTTGATCCAAGAAAAAAATATTAAATTTTAATAAATTTATGATAAATCATTTTGCTGGAAGCTTTTCTAATACAACTGAGAAGCAGGTGCCTAAAGAAGCCAAAGGTTTGTTCACATTTCTTTACTTTTCCTTATAGCACTTTTGTTTGCTTGTTTGTTTGTTTTAATGAATGCACAAACCATCCTTGACAAACTGGGGGTTGGTCTGTTCTCCCACGTGCCTGGTGACAGGACGAGGGGGAATGGGCTTAAGTTGCGCCAGGGGAATTTTAGGTTGGATCTTAGGAAGAACTTCTTTACCAAAAGGGTTGTTAGACATTGGAACGGGCTGCCCAGGGAAGTGGTGGAGTCACCATCCCTGGTGGTCTTTAAAAGACGTTTGGATGTAGAGCTTAGGGATATGGTTTAGTGGGGACTGCTAGTGTTAGGTCAGAGGTTGGACTCGATGATCTTGAGGTCTCTTCCAACCTAGAAATTCTGTGATTCTGTGATTCTGTGAAATTAGGTAAAATACAATGCTACTCAACATCTGTTTGATCAGCTCTCAAACCTCTGTTTCAAAACCTCATAATTAATAAACATGAAATAAAATTTATCTTTATGTTGTGGTTTAACCTGGCTGGCAGCTAAACACCACACAGCCATTCGCTCACCCTCCCCCCTCCCTCTCTGGGATGGGGGAGAGAAATGGGAAAACCTGAAGCCTATGTGTTGAGATAGAGACAGATTATTAGGACAGAAAATATAATAATAATAATAATAATAATAATATGTATAAAACTAGTGATGAACAATGCAATTGCTCACCACCCTCTGACCAATGCCCAGCCTATTCCCGAGCAGCCGGCTTGGGGCCCCCCCCCCCCCCCAGCTAGCCATCCCTATACATTGTTTAGCAGGATGTCAGATGTTATGGAATAGCCCTTTGGCCAGTTTGTGTCAGCTGCCCTGGCCCTGTCCCCTCCCAGCTCTTGCTGCACCCCCAGACTGCCCACTGGCAGGACAGAGTGAGAAGCTGAGAAGTCCTTGGCTTAGTGTAAGCACTGCTCTGCAACAATTAAAACATCAGTGTGTTATCAACATTAGTCTCATCCTAAATCCAAAACATAGCACCCTACCAGCTACTGGGAGGAAAATTAACTTTATCCTAAATAAAACCAGGACACTTTGGAACACTGGAAAGGTAACAAGGGCTGCAGTGAAAAAAAATAAAAATAAAATAAAAGCTGTTGCTAAGATCTTAGCAGCTTTCAGGACAAGTAATAAGGTGAAAAAAAAAAAAAAAAAAAAAAAAAGAGAAAAAAAAAGAAAAAAAGAAAAACTGTAAACTTATGGACTCTCTGTAATGTAAAGAATAAATAGGACTCCAAGATTAAAAAAATAAATTAATTACATTTTAACCTTCTTTCAATTCAACTTCTGCACAATCTTTTGTTCTGAAACTTTTAGGATGCGGTACATTCTGCCTATAGAATGAAATATCAATTGAAAGCTAAATCCCCACAGTGCAGATATCGACTTTCCTACCGACACTATGTTTAATTAAGCTTTTAAAGATGCTGAAAGCCCATTCTTCTCCTTTTCATTAGTCATAACATTATAAAAATACAATGAAAAAATACATTATAAAGTCATAACATTATAAAAATAACATCATAACATTATAAAAATACAATGAAAATATACAATTAAAGTAATAATTCAGAAATGAAAAATGGAGTAGAAAAATCTTGTGCATAAGCTAAAGAATAATATTAAAAATAAAAATAACCCAACATTACTCAACCATTTGGTTAAAATAAATAAATAAATTAATTAAATTAAAATAAATAAATAAATAAATAAAATAAAATAAAATTCATGTTTACTTTCATTATATGATGAATTTTCTGATTCTCCTGCTGCTCTCCTTAAGGATGTTTATCTCCACAGTGTTACAGCATGCTGAACCCTGCCCTAAGTTACAACAGCCTTCAAAGATGCTGGTGGAAAAAAACACTAAAAGAAAACTAACCACCTTCAGTAATTTTAAATCACATCTGTTTCTCTGTTTTAGTTGATGAATTTCAGATTTCTATCCTACACACCTGTTGGAGAATGTAATTTTCCTACAGCCTCTATTATTGGCACTAAATGTCAAGAAGGTGGCTTTCACCAGCCTGACTATCCGACTGTCAAAACAAATTTAGAAAGCAAGCCAAATGCTTGGTGCCAGTCCAGCTAAGTGTCTTCAGTTGAACCATGAGAATGGAAAGGGATGATTTATTCTCAGTTTGACACCTTTGTCCACTCCTAGCACAAAATAAGGTCCTTGAAATCACTAGAAACCCATCCTAAGCAGCATGGCCAATTCCATCTGTTCCCACCTTTCATCTGTTCCTTCAGTTTGTTGCTCTAACTGGAATCTAAAAAATATCGCTGATAGCAAAAATAAGTTAATAAGCCACTCTGTCTGCACAGTTACATTCCATAATAATAATAATAATAATAAACATACTCTACCAAAACTGTCCTCTAGCAGGTGATTTTTAATGTGCAACTTCAGTTTATTCTGTATATACCTTCTTCTTTTCTAAATTTTCCTATGTAAGCATACAAATATGAAAACAGCTACAGTACTTCTGTCTAAATTTTCATCTAGACCATGATCCTAGGAGTCTCTAAGAGTACACTTATATTCCTGTAGAACTGGAATCGACTGTTGATTATAGATTAATAGCTGAAAGACAAGGAGCACACTCAAGAGCTGGATGGTCTCTGGCTGTTTGTTTAGCTTACACCCTTCCCTTTTCCTAGATGTATACACAGTTTGAATGCAGGCTCGTCCAGGACTAGTTTTTGAACCTCTTATTTAACACCGTATACCTATACAGTTAGGAAGATGCTTACAGAAAGAATATAAAGCTTCAGATAACAATATTGATGTTTTCCAAACTTCTGAAGTCAAAGAAATCTGTTTGATTCAGAGCTTGGAAATATTATTCACAGCTTTCTTTTAATAAATAATAAATTAAAAGGTGAAATTTTCTTATACATATTTGCAGAAAAAAAAGTTGTAATATAATTGTGCTGTTCAATGTGTTGTGTAAAAGGTACTTTCTGCTTAAATTTTCTACCTGAAAATTTTGTTTGATATCCCTTCATATATGTTAAACTACACAGTGAATTATTTACTTTTTCTGGTCCATTTCTAATTTTTATGTCAAATCAAATATTCAGTCTTTCTACTCTATTAAATCTCCCCTTGTATGAAAGGGGATTATACATCTCTGACAACTGAGGCTGTCCTTATCCATATATTTTCTGGTCCCAAAATACCATATTAGTAACATATTAGAAATGTAACATACTAGAAATAAAGGCACCATAACAGTATGCATTGTTGAGAAATTAGGTTAGTGTATGTTTATCTTTTGGCAGAATGAGCTTAACTGCTTTGTTTTCTACTACTTTTCTACTGACAAAGTAAAATCTAAAGTGTTGTTTTACTTCTTGAGACGATTCCTTTCCTGATAATAAATTATTTTCTAAATAATTAATTTCCTCATTCTACAAGAAAGATCAATATGCTTCCTTATATAGGCTGCTTAGATTTTATCACCCTTTAATTTCATCCAATATTTTTGCCTTGCCACTTAGTATTGTGAGACTTTTCTGTGACTAGCATTGGTTTACTTGAACCATCTTTAATAATTTATTATAGTGTCAAACTTTGTCATTTTACTATTCACATCACTTATCTGAACATTCAAGTAAGAAACCTCAGCAATGTAATTTTATTCATTATAGAAATATTTTTTTTTCTAAATGAAGTGTTTTATAGCTATTTTAGCAGCTCATAATGTCATATGTCACTTGTCACTACTATAAACTGAAATAGCTGCTTTAAGGATTAAGGTTTTTTTTTCTAAGAATTAGAAAGCACAGAAAATCTAGTCTTGATTTAAATGAGATTTACCAAATATTTTATTTTAAACTAGGATCTAAGCTTATTGAGAGCAGAAGTGCTAGCTAAAAATCAATATTAAAATAAAATAAAATAAATAAAATTAAAAAAAAAAAACTTCCCTAAAACAATAAATTTACACTTTTCAAGCACTGATTTTTTATTGTATTTTAAAGGAATACTGAAGTATTCAGTATAAAATTTAAAATAGTTCTCAAAAGCAGTACTAAAGTATCTTTGATTTTTAAATACATTCCACATTTTGAGTGTTTTTGTTTGTTTGTTTGTTTTGGTTTTATTTCCCACCCACCCCCCAGATGTTATTACCTCTGTAGATGAAGAAAGAAAGAAAGAGGCTTCAGAAGCCAGCAATATGACATACCACAGCACAGATAAGAGTAATAGCATTGAGTGGTCAGGAATGTTTCATTTTATGCACTGAAGGCAGTATCTTTTGCATTAACTGTACAAAGTCACTTTTGTGATTTAAAATGTTTAATAATGAAGGAAGCTGCCTCTTGCTAGAGATTTTAAAAGTCTTGTATTATATGACACCAAGATTGCCACTATCAGTTAATAATTCTAGACTCATTGTACTGCATTGGCAATGTAAACACACTCTTTCATAGAAACCTCCTAAAATAGGAAAAATAAGGGTAAAATATATTATGAAAGTTATCCTACAGAGATGTCCCCTCCAACACCCTCATAAGCAGGGGTGGTCAAACGCAGCTAAGTGTAACTGAATTAATCCTATATTAAAATTAGAAAATGGTGTTTTTCAAAATTGCTGGTAGTTCATGCATAATTCAAAATGAAAATAAAGGCTAAATTATTAAGTACCAGATAATTACTTATAATAATTCATCATTCCTTGCTTATAAGGATGCAAATACTTATAGTCTACATGGACACAATAAACCCTTTATTCTCTAGACTTCTACAGTCATGATTACATTAGATATTATGACCCTTGAAAAGTTTAAACTGCAAATTAGATCACTGTATAGATTTTCCTTTTTGAATTGTCTGACCCCATTTCAAAGAAGCAAGCTCTTTATTTTCAGGAGATATGGAAATGGGTGTTCAGCATTAAATTGTTCATTATTTGAATCATTAGATACTCTTCAATGTGATATGTAAAACATGAAATGGAAATGAATTTGTGTAATACAGATGAGGAAAAGAAAGAACTGTTATGTTTTTCTTTTCATTAGATGCATAGAAATACATACCATGTAGAATGATGAGTCTCAGAAGGCCTGAATTTGTGGCTAATTAGAAGCATATACTAGTAGTAAAGAAAAATAGTAAGAGAGACATTGTTTAATTGTGGGTCTCTTGTTGTCACATATTGCTGATAATGTCATTTATATTTTGAATTTAAAAAAAAAAAAAAAAAGAGATCAGAATAAAATGGGCTTGAAATTTCTACAGTGACACACTTGGGAATATCTTACTACCAATTTACTGTCAGTGTGTTTCACTGAAAATGAAAAAATCCTGAGTTTAAATGAACAATCAGTCTCAAAGACAAAAGAATGTATTTGTTTCACTTCCAATATGACATTCAGAAATTTACTTACTTCAGGAACAGGTCTTTACAGATTTGTTTGGTATTCCATAGAAGCCAAGAACAAAGTTGTAAGCCCTCCAATTGGCAAATATTAGTAAGCAGATTGACAGCTGGTTTCCTCAAAAAACTGCATAGAGCTGAAAGGGACCCACTGAAACTTTGAGTCTGCCATTAAGTTTCTTTGTTGCTCTTTTATTTTAATTATCATGTTTGGCATAAATATTATCTTTATTGTTAATCAGCTGAATATATATAAGTAGATCTGAATAAAATTTTTACACTTGTTATGAAAATTTTGAATAATATGAAAAATATATGAAAAATGTGAAAAATATGTAGAATAACAGAATAATAAGCTTTTGAAGTGTTGCCCGCAAGATTAACATCAATTCTCTCTTCACCCTGGAGGTACATTAGATCATCTTTCACTAAGATAGGGTAATATTATAGATAGAGGGGATTCCCTCTCCTCTCTCTACAAGCTGAAAACACTGACCTGGATAAGGGGCATTGGTAACTAGTCCCTGCCTGACAGGGCAGGGGCATCACCACAGGGATTTCCCCACCATCCCAGGTGCCTGTGCACAATAGTTATGAAGCTTTTCATGTTGATCTGAGCAATATTGAGGAACATAGTACATCTGGCGTGAGGGTGACACTGAGGTCATGCCAACCTGTGCTCTGCATTAAAGCAGCTCCCAACAAGAAAAAAAGTCTCCCATTGTCTTGGGTGACTCCTTTCTGAGGGGAACAGAAGGTCCAATACGCAGACTGGACCCACCTCGTAGGGTGGTCTGTTGCCTCCCTGGGGTCCAGATTAGGGACATGAAGAGAAAGCTTCCTGCCCTGGTTCATTGTTGAACCATTACCTCTTGATTTTTCAGGTAGGTGGTGATGAAGCTTCAATACAAAGTCTGAGGGCAATCAAAAGATACTTCAGGGCCTTGGGTCAATGACTTAAGGGGTCAGGAGCACAGCTGATGTTTTCCTCTACCCCTTCAGTTGCAGGGATTGATGAGGTGAGGAACAGGAAGAGACGCTAAATCCATATCTAGTACCAAGCCTAGTGCATTTTTTTTTATTATTATTATTATTTTATTTTTTTAATCATGGGTCATTTTACAAGACACCAGGCCTGATGGCAATGGTTGGGGTTCACCTATCTTTAAGGGGGGAAAAGATCTTTGCTGAGGAGTTAGCAGGGCTCATTGGTAGGGTTTTAAACTAGTTTTGAAGGGGGAAAGGGATAATAACAGGTATGAAAGAGAGAAGCCTGGAGGTGGTATGATAATGGTTAAAGAACAGTGTGCTAGAAAGGTCCCTGGGTCTACTGCCCATGTTGACTTGGGGGATGGAGAGCCATGTGGCATCAAAGGTACAAGGGACTGTGCTCTAGCTGTGCCTAGAGCTCAGGAAGAAAAAGAGGGTTTATTAACTTTGGAAGAAGGGGCGGGTCACTCAGAAGGACTACAGAGATGTTGAGAGCCTGTGCAAGGACACAATTAGAAGACCCAAAGACCAACTTGAACTCAATCTGGCTATTGCTGTTAGAGACAATAAAAATGTTTTTATAAATACATAATAAAGGACTAAGGAGAATATCCATTCTTTATTGAATGTGGAGAGAAACTCAGGGACAAGAGACAAGGAAAAATCTGAGGTACTTAATGCCTTCTTGTCTCAGTCTTTAGAAGCAAGACCAGTTGTTCTCCTGGTACTCATCCCCCTTAGCTGGTAGTCAGAGACAGGGAACAGAATGAAGTCCTCATAATCCACGATTAAATACTTAGCGACCTGCTGTTCTACTTAGATGTCTGCAAGTCCATGCGGCCAGATGAGGTTGCTGAGGGAGCTAGCTGAAGTGCTTACCAAGCTGCTTTCCATCATTTATCAGCAGTCCTGGCTATCAGGGGAGCTCCCAGTCACCTCGTCACTAGCAAATGTGACATCCACCTACAAGATGGAGTGGAAGGAGTATCCAAGAAACTACAGGCCTGTCAGTCTGACTTCGGTGCTAGGGAAGCTCATGGAGCAGATACCTTGAGTGCCATCATGCAGCACTTGGAGGACAGCCAGGTGATCAGGCCAGTCAGCATGGGTGTATCAAAGGCAGGTCCTGCTTGATGAACATGATCTCCTTCTGTGACAAGGTGATGTGCTCAGTGGATGAGGGAAAGGCTGTGGACATGGTTTACCCAGACTTCAGTAAGGCTTTTGACACCGTTTCCCTCAACTTTCTTCTGAAGAAGCTGACAAATTACCAGGTCCAAACAACTACCTATGTGGATGGCCAGAACCTATCACAGTCATGAATCCAAAATTAACAGAGATAAACAGATAACAGTCACTAATGGTAGGATTGGAGATAGTCTTCTCCTCTATGTTTTTGGTAAAGGACAAAGGCTTGAAAAGGAGCAGAGGGATCCTCAGGTCAAAGACCTTTCTACAGCAGATAAACTGTTACAGAGTTTTGTTTATTTGTGACCACAAAAGAATCTCTGAAAACTGAAAATAGTTATGGAGAAGCAAGATCTACCTGACAAAATGAGGAAAGGGAATTTTTGCTAGCAGGCCGACCAAACTGGTGAGGAGAGCTTTCAACTAGGTAACCAGGAAAAGGGAGGGGAAAAAAAAAAAAAAAAAAAAAAAAAAAAAGAGAGAGAGAGAGAGTAAGGAGAAAAACATTATTAAGTGAGGAAGAGGTAGTGAGGTAGTCAAAGGTTTAGGATGCGTAATAATGATGTAGAATGAAGGGAACAAGGAACAAGAAGAGACCTCCGGAAAAATAAACAGGAATGAAAGGATAGCCACGTCAAGTGCCTTAAATGCACACACCCTCGTATGTGCCTTAAATACACATACCCTGGGAGGAAATCAGGAAGAAACAGAACTCCAAGTGTGGCCTCAGATGTGTAACATAAATTGAATAATTGAGAAATCAGAGCAGCTCAAACAACTGGAGTGTTCCCACGTACACATATAAGTATTTTTGGAAAAAGCAGATAGGGAAAATTACCTGGACTTGTGCAAAGCATTTGACAGCATTCTACACTATATCCTCTAAATTGGAGAGACATGGATTTGATGGATGGACCACTCGGTGGGTAAGGAATTGGCTGGATGTTCACAGTCAAAGAGTTGCAGTTAATGGCTCAATGTCCAAGTCAAGATCAGTGATGAGTGGTGTTCTCAGGGGTTGGTACTGGGACTGGCGTTGTTTAACATCTTTCTTGATAGCGTGGACAGTGAGATCAAGTGCAGCCTCAGCAAGTTTGCTGATAGTACCAATCTGTGTGGTGTGGTTGACACATTGGAGGGAAGGGATGCAATCCAGAGGGACTTGGACAGGTTTGAGAGGTGAAAACCACTCATGAAGTTCAACAGGGCCAAGTGCAAGGTCCTGAACCTAGGCTGGGGCAATCTCAAGCACAATATGGGCTGGGCAGAGAATGGATTGAGAGCAGCCCTGAGGAGAAGGATTGGGGGCGTTGTTTGATGAGAAACTCAACATAAGTCAGCAATGTGCACTTGTAGCACAGAAAGCTAACCATATCCTGGGCTGCATCAAAAAAAGCTTGGCCAGCAAGTCAAGGGAGGTAATTCTCCCCCTCTGCTCTCATGAGACCCTAACTGGAGAACTGCATTCAGCTCTGTCAGCCTGTATTGGGTTTATGTGTCAATGTTTTGGTAGTGAGTGACTGCAGGCATGGCCTCTGTGAAAAGAATTTTTTCCTCTGTGAGGAAAGACTGAGAGATCTGGGTCTGTTCAGTCTTGAGAAGAGAAGACTGAGAGGCCATCTTATCAATGTTTACAAATATCTTAAGTGTGGGAGACAGTGGGATTTGTATTGAAGATGTTGTTTCCTACTATTTGCATCTTACTGTGTTTCTCATCCAGATGGCTTTTGAAAGGTGGCCCACCTACTGAACATGGAAACTGTACCATCTGGCTGAAAAAAAGGTGAAGACTTTTGATATACAGCAGAATTTGCTGAAGCTGTAAAGCCAATTGAAAATAAATAAATAAATAACAATTAAAAACAAAAACAAAAAAAAAAGAGTAAAATTGTAGACTAATCAATAATAATTAATTATGAAGTGATAATAATACTGATAATTGATAAAAGGCACACAGAAACATCAGTTCATTAAGACAAGGGAACGAAACCAGCATTCTAATTCAATAACCCAGAAAAATCTATGATTGATAACAAAATATGGAAAGTTTAATGTATACACTTATACTGTTATATATACCCTGTTATCCATTAAACTTTCATAGAATAATAGAATAATTAAGTTGGAAAGGACCTTCAAGATCATCTGGTCCAACCATCACCCTACTACCAATGTCACCCACTAAACCATGTCCCTAAGCACCATGGCCAACCTTTCCTTAAACACCCCCAGGTGTTTAAGTGACTCCACCATTTCCCTGGGCAACTCATTCCAAAGCCTGACTACTTCTTCTGAGAAGAAATGTCTCCTAATTTCTAACCTGAACCTCTCATGGTGCAACTTCAAGCCATTCTCTCTAGCCATATCACTAGTTACCTGCAGGTAGAGGCTGACTTCCAGCTCCCCACACCTTCCTTTGAGGTAGTTGCATCAAGGTCTCCCCTGAGCCTCCTCTTCTCCAGACTAAAGTTCCCATTTCCCTCAGCTGCTCCTCAGAAGGACCTATGTTCCAGGCCCCACCAGCTTCATAGCCTTTCTCTGGACATGTTCCAGTGCCTTGATGTCCTTCTTCTAGTGAGGGGCCCAAAACTGAACACAGTACTTGAGGTGCGGCCTCACCAGAGCTAAATACAAGGGCTTATCACCTCCCTGGTACTGCTGGCTACACTATGCCTGACACAAGCCAGGATGCCATTGGCCTTCTTGATCACCTGGGCACACTGCCAGTTCGTGTCCAGGCAAGCATCAGTCAGCACCCCCAGATCCTTTTCCTCTGCAGAGTTTTCTTGAACACTCTGCCCCAAGCCTGTAGTGTTGCATGGGGTTGTTGTGATCAAAGTGCAGGACCATCATTTAGCCATGTTGAACCTCATCCCCTTTGCCCATTAACCCATTATGTCCAGGTCGCTCTGCAGAGCCTTCCTATGCTCTGGCAGATAGATGCTTCCCCCCAGCTTAGTGTCATCTGCAAACTTAGTGAGGGTGCACTCAGTTCCGTCATCCAAGTCATCAGTAAAGATTTTAAAGAGGATGGGCCCCAGCACCGACCCGTGGGGAACACCACTCGTGACCAGTCACCAGCTGGATTTCATTCCATTCACCACTACTTTCATGGTCCGACTATCCAGCCAGTTCTTAACCCAGCAAAGAGCGTACTTCTCCAAGCCATGGGCTACCAGTTTCTTAAGGAGAATACTATGGGAGACCGTGTCAAAGGCCTTACTGAAGTCTAGATAGACTACATCAGCAGTGTTTCCCTCATCCATCAGGTGGGTCACCTGGTTATAGAAGGAGAGGAGGTTGGTCAGGCAGGACTTGTCTTTTGTGAACCCATGCTGACTGAGCTTGATCCCACACATGCTGTGTGATTGCATTCAAGATGACATTGTCCATCACCTTTCCTGGCACTGACGACAGGCTGATAGGCCTGTAATTACCCAGGTCCTCTTTACAACTCTTCTTATAGATGGGCATCACATTAGCAAGTCTCCAGTCATCCAGGACTTCTCTGAATGACCATGACTGCTGATAGATGATGGGAAGTGGCTTAGCAATCACCTCCACCAGCTCCATCAGCACCCTTGGGTGGATCCCATCTGGCCCCATGGATTTGTGACAGTCCAGGTGGAGCAGCAGGTCTCTTAAATGTTTCCACCTGTACTGTGGGCAAGTTCTTCTACTCCCTGTCTTGGAGGATGAGTACTCCAAGGATAAGTGGTCTGGCTAGTAAAGACAGATGCAATGAAGGCATTAAGAACCTCAGCCTTTTCCTTATCTTCATTAGTCATGTTACCCCCTGCATCCAGTAAAGAATGGAGATTTTCCTTGGCCCTTCTCTTGCTGTTCATATATTTGTAAAAACATTTTTTTTTATCCTTAACCATAGAGGTCAGGTTGAGCTCATACTGGGCTTTAGCCTTCCTCATTCTTTCTCTGCATATGCTGGTAATTCCCTTGTACTCTCCCTGAGTTGCATTTCCAGCATATGTCCAGGAAGCTAAAATCCCCCATGAGAATAAGTGCTGCCGATTGAATGCCTTCCACCAGCTGTTTATAGAATGACTCATCCATCTATTCACCATGGCTTGGCAGTCTATAGCACAAGCCCACCAGGATGTCCACCTTATTGGCCAACCCCCTGATCCTTATCCACATGGATTCTATCTTATCATTCCCAGCCCTGAGCTAAACAACATCAAAACACTCTCTAATATAGAGGGACACATCACCTCCCATCCTTAATTCCCTGTCCCTTCTTAAGAGCTTATAGATATCCATTGCAGCACTTCAATTGTGGGAGTGGTCCCACAACGTTTCAGTGATGGAAACTAAATCAGTTTGCCTGCCAGAATGGCTTCCAGCTCCTCCTTTTTGTTGCCCATGCTGTGTGCATTGGTATAGATGTACTTCAGCTGTGCCACTGCTCTCACCCTCAACCCTGGCATTGCTCTCCCAGGCTCATCTCTACTGAGTCTCATTTCATCCCCATTTCCCCTCAAACCTAGTTTAAATCCCCCTCAGGAGCCCTGCCAACTCCTGGGTTAGGATCTGTGAGATCTGGTCCCACCCTTTGAGACAGGTGGGACCCATCAGCAGCCATCAGGTCAGATGCCAAGTAAACTGCCCCAGGATCAAAAAAAAAATAAAAATAAAAATTTTAATATTCCTGCAATGTCATAAGCCTCTCAGCCATGCACTGATCAGCTGGGCCTTCCAGGTCTGCTCAGTATCACTCCCCACCACTGAGGGGATTGTGATGGTTTTACTCGGGTGGGCGGCCGAGTTCCACCACAACCGCTCTCTCACTCCCCCTCCTCAAAGAGGAGCGAGGAGAAAATACAATGAAAGGGGCTCAAGGGTTGAGATAAGGACGAGGAGATCGCGCAATAATTATCGTGACGGGCAAAACAGACTCAGCATAGAGAGATAGTAAGATTTATTGCCTATTACTAACAAGCTAGAGAAGTGAGAAACAAAGGGAAGAAAACAAAAGCACCCCCCCCCCCCCCCCCCCCACCCCATCCACCCTCTTCCACCTTCTTCCCCCAGGGAGGAGCAGGGGAATTGGGGAATGGGAGTTATGGTCAGTCTATAGCAGTTCTTCTCTGCCGCTCCTTCTTGGTCACTCTCATCCCCTGTGCTGTGGGGTCCCACCCATGGGATGCAGTCCTTGACAAACTGATCCAGCGTGGGCTGTCCACAGGCAGCAGCTCTTCAAGAACTGCTCCAGATATAGGTCTGTACCACGGGGTCCATCCCCCGGGAGCAAACTGCTCCAACCTGCTCCAACGTGGGTCCCCAACGGGCAGCAGCTCCTGCCGGGTCACCTGCTCCTGCGTGGGCTCCTCTCCACTGCCTACAGGTCCAGCCCGGCATCTACTCCGGCAGGGGTCTTCCACAGGCTGCAGTCTCCATCGGTGCAGGTCCACCTGCTCCACCGTGGTCTCCTCCACAGGCTGCGGCATGGAATCCTCCTCCACCATGGTACTCCATGGGCTGCAGGGGGACATCCTGCTTCACCATGGTCCTCACCACAGGCCGCAGGGGACTTCTGCTCCAGCGCCTGGAGCACCTCTCCCCCTCCTTCTTCACTGACCTTGGCGCCTGCAAGGCTGTTTCTCACTCCTCTCACCCTCCCAGCTGCTGAGTGGCACAGCGGTTTTTTCCTGTCTTAAATATACTCTCACAGAGGCGCAAAACATCGCTTATTGGCTCAGCTCTGGTCAGCAGTGGGGCCCTTACCAAACATGGGGCAGCTCCTAGATTCTTCTCACAGAAGCCACCCCTATGGCCCCCTGCTACCAAAACCTTGCCACGTAAACCCACTACAAGGATAGAGGAAAACACTGCCTGTGCACCCTCTCCATCCACTAACAACCCCAGCTCTCTGAAGCCCCTTTTGATAGCCTTCAAGCTTCTCTCAGCAATTTCATCACAGCCAGCCTGAACTATCACTAAGGGGTAATAATCGGAGGGGAGAACAAGGTCAGGAAGATTCCTAGTAATGTCCCTGACCTGGGCCTCAGGGAGGCAGTGGACTTCCCTATGGGTAGGGCCCAGCTGACATATGGGGCCCTCTGTTCCCCTCAGATGGAAGTCACCTACAACCATTACCCCTCTTGCCTTCTTGGTGGAGGAAGTCTTGAGCTGTGGAGTTGACTTCCTTGCCCTAGACAGCATCCTGTATGGACCTTCACCCTGTGGTGGTTTTACTCGGATGGGCAGCCGAGCTCCACCACAACCGCTCTCTCACTCAAAGAGGAGGGGGAGAAAAAAAAGTCAACACAAAGAGCTCGAGGTTTGAGACGAGAATGATTTAATTAAAGGGAAAGGGAATGGGGAGAGAATGTAACAAAAGAAACAGCAAGGCCGCGCAGAAGCACAGAGAGAAAGGAAAAAATTATTCTCTACTTCCCATCAACAAGCGATGTTCGGCCACGTCCTGGGAAGCAGGGCCTCAAAACGCGTACCGGTTGTTCAGGAGAGAGCCAGAGAGAGAGAGAGATCCCTCCCCCACAAGAGCCCCCTTTATTGCTGAGTGTGACATCAGGTGTTATGGAATATCCCTTTGGTCGGTTTAGGTCAGCTGCCCTGGTGATGTCCCCTCCCCATCAATTGCCCACCCCCAGCCTGCTGGCTCCTGGGGCTTGGAGAGAGTCCTGATTCTGTGCCAGCACTATGCAGCAATAGACACAACACTGGAGTGATACCAGTGCTGTTCCAGCTACGAGTGCAACACTGTGTGGGCTGCAGCAGGGAGAAGTGACTTCATCCCAAACAGACCCAACACAACCTCCACCCCTTATTCCATAACATTTGTGTCACACTCAGGTCCCACATCATAAAAGCTATTGATGGTTTCAGCTTCATCTGTCAAAGTGTTCTCTCAAGGCAGGCGAAGTTGGTTTTCTTGACACCAGCACCAGCTTAGCTCGGTTCCTTGCGATGTTGATCTGTCGTTGGTTCTGCAGTGTTATCCTACAACACATATCTTGAATTACAGATTAATTTTCTCCCAAGGTTAAATCTCCTTGAGGCACACACCTGATATCCCCATCCTTCTGCATTACCCACCAGGTATATCCTGGTCCTTGGGCGAAGACAATCCCACGAGTGGGTTTGCCTTTTCCCATGGCAGGAGCAACCCACACCTCCTTCCCCATCCACTTCCCTACATGCACTACAGGGACTTTAGCTTCTCCTACAGTGTGTAGGGGTTTTGTTTTAGCAGAACCAGGATGGTTTTCAGACCCCCTGTTGTTAACTAGCCAAGTGGCCTCAGGTAGATTCATGTCCCAGTGTTTCCACGTCCCAGCACCCAATGCTCTTAACATAGTTTTTAACAATCCATTGTACCTCTCAACCTTCCCAGAGGCTTGTGGGTGATAAGGGATGTGATACACCCACTCAATGCCATGTCTCTTGGCCCAGGAAGTGACCAAATTGTTTCGAAAGTGACTACCATTGTCGGACTCAATCCTCTCTGGTGTACCATGTCGCCACAGCACTTGTCTCTCCAGGCCCAAGACAGTGTTTCGGGCGGTGGCATGGTTTACTGGATATGTTTCCAGCCACCCAGTGGTTGCTTCTACCACGGTGAGTATGTACCGTTTGCCTTGGCGGGTTTGTGGGAGCGGTCCGATGTAGTCAATCTGCCAGGCCTCACCATATCGAAATCCAAGCCATCTCCCCCTGTTCCAGGGAGACTTTACCCTCATGGCTCGTTTGATTGCAGCACATGTCTCACACTCATGGATGACCTGTGTGATGGCCTCAGTGGTCAGGTCCACACCTCGATCACGAGCCCATTTGTATGTGGCATCCCTCCCTAGATGTCCTGATGTTTCATGGGCCCATCGAGCTACAAACAGCTCTCCCTTACGTCCCCAGTCCAGGTCCACCTCAGCTACTTCTACTTTCGAAGCTCGATCCACTTCTTCATTGTTCTGATGCTCTTCAGTGGCACGATTCTTGGGCATGTGGGCATCTACATGACGTACCTTTACAGCCAGGTTTTCTACCCGGGCAGCAATATCTTGCCACAGAGTAGCAGCCCAGATAGGTTTACCTCTGCGCTGCCAGTTGTTCTGTTTCCATTGTTGTAGCCACCCCCATAGAGCATTTGCCACTATCCATGAGTCAGTGTAAAGATACAGTACTGGCCATTTTTCTCTTTCAGCAATCTCTAGGGCTAGTTGTATGGCTTGTACTTCTGCATACTGACTTGACTCGCCTTCTCCTTCCATGGCCTCCACAACTCGTCGTGTGGGACTCCACACAGCAGCTTTCCATTTCTGATGGCTCCCTACCACACGGCAGGATCCGTCAGTGAACAACACATACTGCTTTCTGTCTTCTGGCAACTCATTATATGGTGGTGCCTCTTCAGCACAAGTTACTTCTTCTGTTGGTACTCCAAAATCTCTGCCTTCCGGCCAGTCCATGATCTCTTCCAGGATTCCTGGGCGGTTTGGTTTTCCCATTCGAGCCCGCTGTGTAATTAACGCTACCCACTTACTCCACGTAGCGTCGGTTGCATGATGTGTAGTGGGGATTTTCCCTTTGAACATCCAATGTAACACAGGTAGCCGTGGTGCCAAAAGGAGTTGTGCTTCTGTACCAACAACTTCTGAAGCAGCTCTAACCCCCTCGTAAGCCGTTAATATTTCCTTCTCAGTTGGGGTGTAATTGGCTTCTGATCCTCGATAGCCCCGGCTCCAGAACCCCAGAGGTCGACCTCGAGTTTCTCCTGGGGTCTTCTGCCAGAGGCTCCAGGTGAGCCCATGCTCCCCAGCTGCAGTGTAAAGTATGTTTTGCACAGCTGGTCCAGTACGGACAGGCCCAAGGGCTACTGCACGAGCTATTTCTTGTTTGAGCTGTTCAAAGGCTTGTTGTTGCTCGGGGCCCCACTCAAAAGAGTTCCTCTTTCGAGTCACTCGATATAGAGGACTCACAAGCTGACTATATCCTGGAATATGCATTCTCCAAAATCCCACAAGGCCTAGGAAAGCTTGTGTTTCTTTTTTGTTAGTTGGCGGAGACATAACCGTTATTTTGTTGATCACATCCGTTGGAATATGGTGACGTCCATCCTGCCATTTTACCCCCAGGAACTGGATTTCCTGTGCGGGTCCCTTGACCTTATTCTGTTTAATAGCAAAACCTGCTTTCAGAAGAATTTGAATTATTTTCTTCCCTTTCTCAAAAACTTCTTCCGCTGTGTTACCCCATACAATTATATCATTGATGTACTGCAGGTGTTCAGGAGCGTCCCCCTGTTCCAGTGTTGTCCGGATCAGTCCATGGCAAATGGTGGGGCTGTGTTTCCACCCCTGGGGCAGTCGATTCCAGGTGTACTGAATGCCCCTCCAAGTGAAAGCGAACTGTGGCCTGCATGCTGCTGCCAGAGGGATGGAGAAAAATGCATTAGCTATATCAATTGTGGCATACCACTTGGCTGCCTCTGACTCCAGTTCATACTGGAGTTCTAGCATGTCTGGCACTGCAGCACTCAGTGGTGGCGTCACTTCATTCAGGCCCCGATAGTCCACTGTTAGCCTCCACTCGCCATTAGACTTTCGTACTGGCCATATAGGACTATTAAAGGGTGAGTGAGTCTTGCTGATCACTCCTTGGCTCTCCAGATGATGAACCAACTCATGAATAGGGATCAGGGAGTCTCGGTTGGTGCGATATTGCCGCTGGTGCACAGTTGTAGTCACAATTGGCACTTGCTGTTCTTCAATCCTCAGCAATCCTACAGCAGAAGGGTCTTCTGAGAGACCAGGCAGGGTGGACAGCTGCTTAATCTTCTCTGTGCTCAAGGCCGCTATGCCAAAAGCCCACCGGTACCCTTTTGGATCCTTGAAGTACCCTTTCTTGAGGTAGTCTATGCCGAGGATGCACGGAGCCTCTGGGCCAGTCACAATGGGATGCTTTTGCCACTCATTCCCAGTTAGACTCACTTCAGCTTCCAATACAGTTAGCTCTTGGGATCCCCCTGTCACTCCAGAGATAGAGATGAGTTCTGCCCCTTGGTGACTTGATGGCATTAGGGTACACTGTGCGCCTGTGTCCACTAAAGCTTTATATTTCTGCGGTTCCGGTGTGCCAGGCCATCGAATCCACACAGTCCAGTAAATTCGGTTATCCCTCTCCTCTACCCGGCCAGAGGCAGGGCCCCACTAGTCCTGGCTGGAGCATCTGTCAATTAATTCTTCCAAATGTGAAGCAGAAGTCTCTTTATCAGTGTCAGAAGTAATACTATTCCTTCTACTGCCTCTGGGGGATTGCCCAACAGAAACTGGGGCAGCAATCCTCCTAGGGGCCTCTTTTCTCGTTGCTCCATCTTTTCGCAGTTCACGTACCCGAGCAGCTAGGACCGAGGTTGGTTTACCGTCCCACTTCCTCATATCTTCCCCATGGTCACGTAAATAAAACCACAAGGTACCCTGTGGTGTGCGTCTTAGATTCTCCCTTGCTTGAGCCGGAGAATGCTGGCACTTAATGGCTGAAAGATTCTTCCATCTAGGTGAGGAAGAAGTTATGTGTTCTTCTAAGCGTTGGGACAGTCTATCCACAGCCAAAATGCAGGCTCGTACTGGGGCAGTGAGATTTTCTTCATATTTATTAAGTTGAATGGATACAGTATCCACTGTTGGCCCCATCCCCTCATCCCAATTCATTGCTGCCAATGTGCTGGCATGTGATGAGGGTGTAGCTCGTACAAACTTCCGCCACATGGATGTTGTGCATTGGACTTCATCGGGGTCTTTAGGTGTCTGGGGGTTGTTTAAATCACTATAAATCATCTCCAGCACAGCCAATTCCCTCAGTTGCTGGAGACCTTTAACCATGGTGGCCCACTTGCCTACTTGATATACAATGTCTTCCTTACTGGGATACCTTTCTTTCACAGCTTCCAGGAGTCACCTCCAGAGGCTGAGGACCTGTGCCTCTCTCCCGATTACTCTGTCAATGAGCCTTTCCCTAGAGAGGGATCCCAGCTGCTTGGCTTCACTGCCTTCCAATTGTAGGCTATTGGCTCCAGCGTCCCAGCATCGAAGCATCCAGGTGAGGATGTGCTCACCTGGATGACGACTGAAATCCTTTCGTATTTCCCTCAACTCACTCAAGGATAGAGATCGAGTGGTTTCTGATTTGTTAATGATTTCAGTCTCTTCTCCCTTATGTTGTTGTGATGACGCTACTTTAGAGCTGCCTGCCTTTTCCTCCTCTCCCTCCTCAGGAGCTTCTTCCCTTACTAAACGAGCCGACTTCCGTTTCCATTGTTTTGTCTTGACTATAGGGGCAACTGATACCAGAGATGGTCGGTCCTCTGGGGTAGTC
This sequence comes from Nettapus auritus, assembly GCA_011076525.1. Classification (NCBI taxonomy): domain Eukaryota; kingdom Metazoa; phylum Chordata; class Aves; order Anseriformes; family Anatidae; genus Nettapus; species Nettapus auritus. Next base: position 147,654,321 of record CM021765.1, read on the forward strand.
ACAGTGTGTGTTACCTCATCATCAAATTCAGAAACTTCCCTATCCCCTTGAGAGTGCTGGGATGTGTTAATTGACATTTGACAGGCATAAGCCAGACCCCAGCAGAGTGCAGCAAGCTGGTGGAGTTCTCTGGTATTACCAGGGTCAGGGCATACATCTTTCAAACATTCTACCATTTTTTTTGGATTTTGCACTTGTTCAGGGGTGAAGTCAAAAACCATTGGAGGAGAAAACCGTGACAGGTACCTGCCCATATCCCCCCACACACCTTGCCACCCACATCTACTTTGTCTCGGGACAGGTCCTTGGATGGTATTCTTAATAAATTGTTTGAACTTACGTAAGAAGAAAAACAATAAAACTAATAATAAGAGGATGACATCTGACCAAGGGTATCCAAAATACTCAAAGGCTGCTGCAATTAGCCCACAGGGAGAGAGGAAGAACGCACCACCCCTGATATTATTCGCAAATTGACTGCTAGGGGAGAAAAAGAAGGTGGTGTAATTCTTAATATTTCCAAAAAGATAATCTCCAGGAGACCAGAATGATAACAATGCAGAGCCTGAGTACCAGACAAAACTGGAGGCCAGGATGTAACAGCACAACGTGATAAAGAAACCAAACACAGACTTCAACAATTTCTCTGATCGGATGTACAGGCAAAAGGAGAACAGAGATCGGATTATATACAACATAGTCACACAGGAAAATATTAGTATCCAACCAAACATTGTGACTAGAGGTTGTGTTAGGTTGTGTTAGTTGTAATTACTTTAGTTGGTTCTGCCTTTTTCAACCCTCGAGCCCCACGTTGGGCGCCAAAAAGGACTGTGGTGGTTTTACTCGGATGGGCAGCCGAGCTCCACCACAACCGCTCTCTCACTCCCCGCCTCCTCAAAGAGGAGGGGGAGAAAAAAAAAGTCAACACAAAGAGCTCGAGGTTTGAGATGAGAATGATTTAATTAAAGGGAAAGGGAATGGGGAGAGAATGTAACAAAAGAAACAACAAGGCCGCGCAGAAGCACAGAGAGAAAGGAAAAAATTATTCTCTACTTCCCATCAACAAGCGATGTTCGGCCACGTCCTGGGAAGCAGGGCCTCAAAACGCGTACCGGTTGTTCAGGAGAGAGCCAGAGAGAGAGATCCCTCCCTCACAAGAGCCCCCTTTATTGCTGAGTGTGACATCAGGTGTTATGGAATATCCCTTTGGTCGGTTTAGGTCAGCTGCCCTGGTGATGTCCCCTCCCCATCAATTGCCCACCCCCAGCCTGCTGGCTCCTGGGGCTTGGAGAGAGTCCTGACTCTGTGCCAGCACTATGCAGCAATACACACAACACTGGAGTGATACCAGTGCTGTTCCAGCTACGAGTGCAACACTGTGTGGGCTGCAGCAGGGAGAAGTGACTCCATCCCAAACAGACCCAACACACCCCCACATCCTCACTGCCCTGTCCCTCTAGCTCCAGGGCCTCAAACCAATTGTGTAAGGGCACCTGGTGAGACGAGGCAGGTAGGAAGGGGACTCACCTGCAACACTGAGCAGGGACCTGTTTCCACTCCTCTCCATTTCTTAGGTCCCCTTCCTCTGCCCAACAGTGACAGGGCAGGGGGTCCAACACTGTTTGGGGTGTGTTGCCCCGGTGCCTTTCTCTCAGGCATGGCAGGGAGTGACTCCACCAGTCTAACTCCTGCTCACGCTTCCTGATGATCCTTAATTTCTCCACCTCCTCCTTGAGCTCTGCCACGAGGCTGATCAGATCCTCCACCTGCTCACACCTCATGCAGGCAGTGTCTCTGTAACCCTCCATTGGTAGCAACAGGCTCAGGCATTCCCTGCAGCCAGAGACATGAACAGATGTCTCTGACATGAGACATGAGCAGGCACTTGTTTTGGGTTGCCACAGCCTTTCTGGCAAGCGCTTTGGCGAGCTCTTACTGCCTGGTGGTGACCATGGCTGGGTTTCTTGTATGGGGGGGTAGGCAGTAGGTGCGGCAGTCTCCAAAGTGGTACGGTATACTTCACCCTTCACACGTGCCCTGCTTCACAAACTGCCGCACAACTTCCTCACTGCCTGCCCTGTTTGCCATGCTCATGGTTCCTTACCCACCCATAGGAGGGGTGCTTCTGGCTCCACCCACACTCAAGGGCTGCTGGGTCCTGGTTGGTGCCTCAAGTGGCTTCAATGAAGAAAAGTGCCTGCCCCTTTGATCCGCAGTTTGTGACTGTTCTGTAGGGTTATTCTGTGCAAAGCTCCTGCACAAAGCTTCTCATACCCCATGTCTCCTGCAAAAGAATTATTATTTACAGAAGCTATCCATAGCCGTTCAGAGATGTTACACTGTATGTTTTGACAAGTACTTATATTCTATTTATGCAACTATATACAGCGTTGTTTGGGAGTTTGTTTTTTTTTTTGTTGTTTTTGTTTTTGTTTTTTTAATTAAAAAAAAAATAAAATAAAAAAAAGTTTTTAAAACCTAAGAGATGATAGTTTGGGTGACCTAGCAGTTTGGTTTTTATGTATGACTTAACATATTTACCCCAAATTTTACTGACATAGAATATAAACTACTGACTTAACAAAATAAACATGATAAATCTTTCCACTTTAAAATGTCTCTTCAGCCATGGCTGTATGTTTAGCTAAGGTGTTGCAACATCCTTCCTGAAATGGAGTAATCAAATCTGATTTAATTTAAACAAATTTAACCTTGAACAATGTGAAGATCATTTATCCAAGAGAGTGAATGAAACATAGTTTAATATAGGTTGACAGAAGCATATAGATTATCTTTAGATTATAGATTATCTATCTTTATAGACAGAAACCCTGGCTGTGCCGAAGTCAGTGTAAAATTCAGAGATGTTAGTGGAACCAGGATTCTGTCCAAAGCATCTGGGCTGGTGACAGCCAGCTTTCTGATGAATTTGTGTAGATTTGCAAGCGTGTTTTATTTCAGTTGCCCATGTAGCACCAGAAATAATCTTTCATCTAGTCGGTTAACATCCTTTCGATAAATAATACCTACAGCCATAATTAGAAAGGAGCTTCTTTTTTGACAAGAAGGAGAATAGTGTTTAACTCTAATAGCTAATTAGGTAGCTCCTTTTCTCTAACATGCATCTCTCTTTCCTTGTCTAAATAAATGAATAAATAAATAAATCCAGCACCACAGAAAGAAGCAGAGAGATATGATTCAGTTTATCCTGTCAAGCTATGGCTTTTAAGGATGGGCAGATTGTCCTGGGGTTTCTTTCATGTGTGATGTAACAGCAAAATGAATTTTAGCAGTAATTTCTAACTGAGAACAAGATTTTTCTGTGTCTGACATCCAACCAGCCATGAAGAGAGCTAAATACAGTGGCTGCTCTGGAGAGAATCCAGCAGCCACCCCACATGAGAGCAGTATATAACAGATGGGACGAGGATGACTGATTTAATTAGAATATTTTAATAGAAGAATGAAGAAACATTGCACAGCTCTATCAGTTAGTGAAAAACTCCATTAAATTCCCCAAATTTATTGTTCCATTGGGAGAATATGTCAAATAAAGCATATCTCACTGTAATCTCTTTCTCTTTTTCACTTTTATTTTTTTTTTTTCTCATTTGGGAAATTCCACATTATCATCATTAAAGAAATTTATTACATTGCATTTTTAATATACTGAAAATTCTAAAAAATTAAAACATTTGGATATAAAAAAAAATATTCTATCAACTTGGTTTAAATCTATCAACATGGTTTAAAAGACTTCATTTAATCTGGTACATTCAGTTCCAAAGATGCCATACTGTAGAAATACCTTTACTCATAATTTCAGAAAACAAAAAAGTCTTGTGAGAAATTCTTTGCTGTATTTCATCTAATACACAACCTTTGTCCAAAACAAAATTATTTATCTCTTTTTTCCACTTACTCCCTTTAAAAATAAATAAATATATATAAAGACAAATAATAAAAATAAAAGAAAGTTGTACAATGTACTTGGATTGCCTGTTAGAATCATAGAAGTTAAACGAAATCAATTTTCATTTATGGTATTTTTCAATAAATATATTTTTAAAAAATCATGTGAAAACCTTGTATTCATTTCAATAATACCTTTTTATATCATCAGATGGCAGATGTTTCTTTAAGCTAGCTTTCAAGTCCTGTATTAAATAATTTTAGCCAAATCATCGTATCATCTTTGGGTTTGAAAATATCATATATTTTACAAAGTATAGTGGGCCTACTGAAGATAATTTAAGAATGACCTCTTATTTGCAGAACGAGTGCTTAGTGGTAATTCAGTTGTTGGAATAATGGAATTTCTATCAATTAACCCTGAGAGAATTTCTTGTTCAGTAGCTGTTCATTTGCCAAGAAGAATGAATAGTTTAGCTAATAGCTCAAGAAGATAATCCCAGTTTTATTTTATGGGACCTTCATATTAAATTCTAAAGTTCTAGCTACTTATTGATAACATACTTAAAGAAGACAAACGGGATACTTGAGAATAATTATGATAATAATAATGACAATAATAATCTGAAGTGGTGACAGTTTTTGTTTTGTGTTTTTTGTTTGTTTGTTTGCCTCTTTTATTTTGTTTTGTCTAAATAAAGGTATTCATTGTTGACAGTGTTTCATCTACCCTTGTCAGATTTTTCTTTTTCCTATAGTAAAATGTAAATGTTATGCTAATTGAGCATGAAATTTAGTAAATTCAGGAATGAAAAAAAACTCCTCCCCACACACACACACATTCACTCATAATTAGCTTATTGAATCTCATAATAATAAAAAAGTATTGAGAGGCTTTGAGGAAGGTTTTTATTTATTTATTTATTTATTTATTTATTTATTTATTTTCCACAGAATGAAATATATCTATGGCTATATTCACTAGGAAAAAAGTCTTAGCTTATATGAACTATGAACTATTCCAGGGGATGTGTAGATACTTCCACCACTGTTGTGCAATTGCTACTAAAACACACCTCCATCCCAAAAGCTACCCGCGTCCAAGGAGTGACCACCCCTCACAGAGCATGTGCTCTGAATTTCTCGGAGCCTATTACTTTAAACGGAGACAAGAAAACTTTTCACCAATCATAAGTAAGATATGCTTAACTAGAGTCACTGAAGCTCCACCTACAAGATAGAAAATAATATAAATTGGCCTAAGAGAGGGGGGATGTCAGGGAAGATACCACCATTAGGGGAGATACCATCCAGAGGACCTCCTGAGTCCTGAGGCTGAGCCTCTTTCCCCCCGGGGGGGGGGGGCCCCCTGGGGGGGCGGTTGGGGGGGGGATGGACACTTGGTTATACTCCTTTTAATGTGTTAATTTCCAGGCTGCACACCTGTGTGTTCATGCATGCTAGCTTGCTTTTGCAGACAGTAACTATCACCAACAATCCAAAGAACGTGTGTACCTGTTGCTGTAATAATTTGCACTTCATTGCATTGTTTCTAGCCGTGATAGTTCTTATTGAACGTGACTAGAGTAAGGGCTGTTATACGGTATTGGTGAATCCATGACCGTGTTGTTCAGTGCTCAGTGCTCTGAATCCAACTGGACCCGTAACAGTTAATCAGCTACCCTGAATCCGACCCATCCATAACGGTTAATCGGCTACACCCCTTTAACGCGACAACGGCTGAAAACCTATTATATACAAGAACAAAACAGGATGAAGAGCGGAGTTGCAAAGCCGCATATACCAAATTCTATAATTTGGAGTGCAGATGGCTTAGATGACGAGGAGTGGAGGAGAGAGGGAGATCTAGTATGAATCCTGAAAGCTCTCTGTGTATCCTGATAAATCCATGTTGCTGTAAATCCATGTTGCTGTGGTGGTGTAATTCCTGCTGAACATTGTTAAAGATTTGGTCAATTGTATTGCCAATCTTTTTTTTTTTTTTTTTTTTTTTTTTTTTTCTTGCGATATCTACAGCTATTTTATATTTTAGAAAACACTATTTAGCTGAGCAATTAGGTTAAGTAACAATGATGACATGTTTTTATACATGTGCTACCCAGATACTTTAATCTGGTGATGATTTGACTGAAACAACCATCTTCAAGTCGTTTTTATTTTTCCTGGAAAGTTTTTATGTAAGAATTTTATTCCAGAGTTTTGTAAATTCTAGTCTGTTTTCCAATAACTCCATATTATTATTTCTTATCCTTCAAGAATGCTCCATCACAAAAACACAAATAATCACATGCCTTTCAGGAGTTCTCAATAGAACTTGAATTTGTTGGCTTCTACAGAATACCTCAAAATATAGTTATTTAAAAATAAAAAATAAAAAATAACAGGAAAAGACACATTTTTCCAGTTATGTGGGATGTCAGTTTGAGCTCCTACTCTTTTAACTTTTGAATGATCCAATGTGACATATATTACTATACAACTACTATACGATTTGGCATATTACTATAGTAGTCAGTCAATGAATATTTCAGAAGCAGCCTAGATCAGAATCCTCTACAGTTTAAAACTTCTGCAAAGTCATAATGACATTGAGAGTCTTCCAATAAAGAAATTAATGGAATATGCAGGACACAGTTGAGATAAATAATTGGGTCTCAAATAGGTTTCCAATTAAAGTTTACAATTTATTAAATGAATAGAGGCAAGCAAACAGTGCTGGGTGCGCCAAGAGTCTCTGTTCCACCAGGATGCACACCTGTTACATCAGTTAGCTGCTTTATATGCTCATAGACTAATACATATTCATCACTATTCCTAGAAAAGGCAGGGTTATTATAATTAGTTCCCAGAATCCAAACCTTCTCCCGGATGCATGCATATTAGTCTCTGGTGGTCTCTCTGGGGGTCGCTCATGCTGAAGGCTCATAGGGAAGGCTTCCTTCCAGGCTTTGTCCTTCAACTCCTCCTTTCTCCTTATTTGGTGATATCTTTGTCAGATATCCAAGGCTTGCACAGCGTCCCATGCAAAAGTCAGCAGTTTCCTAAAAACTCCTTGGTTCTTATCTCCCAGACCTGAGTCTCAATGTTTGTCCTTCAAATCCTCTATTTACACAAATTGCTGGACCTTTACTTCGCATGATAAAAGAACTATGTACACTAATCACTCTGTTTTTCTTAGGTAGAAGGTTATATTTCATAATGCGGCCCTAGCATTGTTCCACACTGACACAAATCAAATTAACACATTTCACACAGTTATGGTACAATTAATACCTCAATCAGAACAGTTCGTGTTAGAGTTTACAGCTTCTACTGCATCATTAAGGCTAAGAGATTTCTGAGATTGTCTGAGTTTGGGGAAGGAATTAACCTTTCCTGAGTTGTATATTAATAACTTTCCATGATGGCTTTTGTTGTACATACTCATATTCAACAATAACATAGTTTATATGGTTCTAATAAGGCTGTTTAATTTACTAAAACTGTTGAACACAGGTCCTTTACTGCTTTGGAGTATATTATTGTCCTTGGGAGAGATAATTTCCTTTTCATATACCCATTGATTTAGGTTGAATTTATTGCTGCCTGCATGCTAGTGAATTTGGAAGCAAAACATTGCTCAAAATTTAAGGAGAATAAGAGGAAATGGTGCCAAGTATAAGCTAAACCTAATTAGAGGACCTAATTGGAGGAATCCCCTGGGACAGGGTCCTAGAGGGAAAGGGGGTCCAGGTGAGCTGGCTAATATTCAAGCACCACTTCCTCCAATCTAAGGATCAGTGCATCCCTATGAGAAAGTCAAGCAAGGGGGAGAGGAGACCTGTGTGGATGGGCAAGGAGCTCTTGCAAAGACTTAAAAGAAGAAAGCGTACACAATGTGGAAGAAGGGACAAACCACTTAGGCAGAATATAATAACATTGCCAGACAATGCAATGAGGAAGGCCAAGTCCTGGTTAAATTTAGCAACAGATATCAAGGATAGCAAGAAGGGCTTCTTCAAATACATAAGCAGCAAAAGGAAGACTAACGAAAATGTGTGTGCCCTGCTAAATGAGGCGGGTGCCTTGGTGACGGCAGATACAGAGAAGGCAGAGTTACTGAATGCCTTCTTTGCTTCAGTCTTCACTGCTAAGGCTACCCTCCATGCACTACCGAGCCCAGAAATGATAGAGAAAGCCTGGAGACAATAAGACTTTCCCCTGATTGAAGAGGGTTGGGTCAGAGGTTATTTAGTCAAGATAGGCACATATGGACCCCAATGAGATGCACCTGAGTGTGCTGAGGGACCTTGTGGGTGCTATTGTTAAGCCACTCTCTACCACCTTTGAAAAGTCATGGAGAATGGGAGAGGTGCCTGAGGACTGGAAGAAAGCCAACAGTCCTCAGTTGGAAGTATTCTAGAAAAAGAAAGGCAACACTACTCAGACTGGAAGACTCCAGTCTTCAAGAAGGGCAAGAAGGAAGACACGGGAAACTACAATCAGCCTCATCTCTATCCCTGGAAAAAGTGATGAAGCAGCTCATCCTTGAGGCCATCTCTAAGCAGGTGAAGGAAAAGAAGGTGATCAGAAGCAGTCAGCATAGATTCATCAAGGGGAAGTCGTGTTTTACCAACCTGATAACCTTCCATGATGAGATGGCTAGTTGGATGGATAAGGGGAGAGCAGTGGATGTTGTCTGCCTTGACTTCGGCAAGGCTTTCAACACTGTCTCCTATAATATCCTCATGGGCAAGGCCCACAAGTGTGGAATCCTTGAGTGGATTGAGACCTGTCTGGATGGCAGAACTCAGAGGGTTGTGCTCAACAGTGCTGAATCTAGTTGGAGTCTGTGGCTAGTGGTGTCCCCCATGGGTCAGTACTGGGTCCAGTGCTATCTAACTTACTCGTCAATGACCTAGATGAAGGGACAAAGTGCACCCTCTTCAAGTTTGCAGATGATACAAAGCTTGGCGAAGTGACTGAAACACCAGAGGCCTGTGCAGCCATTTAGAGCGACCTGGACAGGCTGGAGAGTTGGACGGAGAGGAATCTCATGAAGTTCAACAAGGGCAATTGCAGGGTCCTGCACCTGGGGAGGAACAACCCCAGGTACCAGTAATGGTTGGGGGTTGACCTGCTGGAGAGCAGATCTGCAGAGAGGGACTTGGAGGCTGTGGTGGAGAGCAAGCTAACCATGAGCCAGCAGTGTGCCCTTGTGGCCAAGAAGGCCAATGGGATCCTAGCCTGCATCAAGAAGAGTGTGGACAACAGATCCAGAGAGGTGGTCCTCTCCCTAGCACTGATGAGGCCACACCTGTGTGCAGTTCTGGGGTCCCCAGTACAAGAGGGATGTAAAACTTCTAGAGGGTCTAACGTAGAGCCAAAAAGATGGTTAAGGGATTGGAACATCTTGTCCTATGAGGAAAAACTAAGTGAGCTGGGCCTGTTTAGCCTAGAGAAGAGGAGATTGAGAGGAGATCCATCCAACCTCTACAAATACCTGAGGAGACAATGTAAAGAGGAGGGGCCAAACTCTTCTAAGTGGTGGACAGTGATAGGACAAGGGGTAATGAGTATAAATTGAACTACAGGAGGTTTCATAAATTGAATCACAGGAGTTTTCATCACCATATGAGGAAGAATTTCTGTACAGTTTGGGTGACAGAGCACTGGAACAGACTGCCCGGAGAGGTTATAGAGTCTCCTTCTTTGGAGATATTCGAAACCTGCCTGGATGCGATCTTGTGTAACATGCTCTAGGTGACCCTGGTTGAGCTGGGAGGTTGGACTAGATGATCTCTGGAGATCCCTTCCAACATCAGCCATTCTGTGATTCTGTGATTCTGTAAACAAACTTATCCTCTGAAAATATGGAAGTAATTGTTTTTTAGGTTAGGACATAAGGAAATCACTTCAAGTTGCACCTAGGGTTGTTTAGATTATATGTCAGGAAGTTCTTAAAAAAGGTAGTTAGGCATTAGAACAGGGAAAGGATAGAGTCACCATCCCTGAAGGTCTTTAAGAGACGTGGTTGTAGTGCTTAGGAACAGGGTTTAGTGATGTAGCTGGTAGTGTCAGGTGATGGCAGGACTTGATTTTAAGCACTTTTTTTCCAACCTAAATGATTCCATGCTTCTATGATTCTGAATAAAATAGGTGTCTAAAGAATTGATTAGAAACACACTGTTTCTCACAGACACCCTGGATGAGCAATGATAATATGAAGGGTGATATTGGTTAACCCCATATTAGTCAACTATCTGCTTGGAGTTAATTTTCTTCAACTTTATCTTATAAAGTTTTTTATTTAAAAGCCAAATAATCAATGAAATAGATGTATAATTCACTATAGATTTGAAACTAGAGACATCACAAGGTTAAGAAAAAAGTCCATGAACGTTTGTACAAATAAATCCACCTATGGGTTAGGTGATATTTCTTCTCAATATTCTCATCACTTTTGAAATCTTATAGTTTGTACATTTGAGTGGAGAGGACAGGATGGGGAAGTGAAAGGAAAGGATTTTTTTTATCATATTTTTTTATTATTATTTCAATAGAGAATAATTAGGGTCGCAGCTGTGATTACAGAATTTGGATGCTCTGAAAATGGAAATAAATAATAAAGCTAAAATTTTGCTACAATGTGTATATAATTTGAACTATTTTTTTTCCGATGACAATGAATCATTATCTTAATTAGACTATATTATTTATGGATTCTTTTTCTTCCTTTTTATATGGATTTATGTTTGTATTAAAATGTTTTATATCCTTGAATTCACTTTTTTTTAACAATATAAACAGTATAAATTTTCTGACACAGAAGTAGAGATTATGGCTTTCTTTCAAGTCTCCAATTTTCTCAGTCTGTCTTCATAGGAGAGGTGTTCCAACTCTCTGATCATCCCTGTGGCTCTCTTCTAGGTTTATGCTAATATGTCCATGTCTTTGTTTTGTTGGGGGACTGTGTTGGTTTTACTCAGCTGTGCAGGTGATCTTCACCATAGCCACTCTCTCATTCCTGCTCCTCAAAGGAAACAGGGGAGAAAACACAATGAAAAAAGCTCAAGGTTTGAGATAAGGACAGGGAGATCACTCAACAGTTATTGTCATGGGCAAAACAGACTAGATTAATGTGATTTATTCTCTACTACTAACAAGCTAGAACAGTGAGAAACAAACAAGGAAACAAAAAACTAAATGCACTTTCCCTCCATTTACCCTCTTCCACCTTCTCCTCCTGAGTGGTTCAGGGGAACAGGGGAATGGTAACTGTGGTCGGTCTGTAACACCCTCTCTGCCACTCCTTCACAGTCACTCTTTTCCTTTGCTGCAACATGGGGTGCCTCCCATGGAATACAGTCCTTCCTGAACTGATCCTATATGGGTTCCCACAGGCAGCAGCTCTTCAAGAACTGTTCCAAATGGATGACTCCATGCCATGGGGTCTGTCTGTCAGGAGCAAAGTGGTCCAAAAGGTGTTCCTCACAGGCTGCAGCTTCTGACTGATCACCTGCTCCTGTGTGAGCTCCTCTCTGTGACCTGGAGTGTAGGAAAAAAAAAAAAAAAAAAAAAAAAAAAAAAGGGGTTTATGATCTTTGGAAAAGAGAGCAGGCCACACAGAAGGATTATAAGGATGTTGTAAGGATGAGTAGGGACAAAATTAGAAAGGCCAAAGCTCATCTGAAGCTCAATCTGGCTACTGCTGTTAAAGACAAAAGAAGATGTTTTTATAAATACATTAACACAAAAAGGAGGATTAAGGAGAATCTCCATCCTTTACTGGTTCTGGGGGAAACTTAGTTACAAGAGATGAGGAAAAGGCTGAGGTACTTAACACCTTCTTTGCCTCAGTCTTTAGACAAGACCAGATGTTCTCTGGACACCCGGTATCTTGAGTTGGTGGAAGGGGATGGGAAGCAGAATGTGGCCCCCACAATCCACGAGGAAATGGTTGGTGACCTGCTACAGCACTTAGATGTACACAAGTCGTTGGGCCGGATGGAATCCACCTGAGGGTGCTGAGAGAACTGGCGGAAGAGCTGGCCAAGCCACTTTCTATCATTTATCAGCAGTCTTGGCTGTAGGGGAGGTCCCAGTCAACTGGAGGCTAGCAAACGTGATGCCCATAGACAAAAAGGGCCAGAAGGTTGACCTGGGAAACCATAGGCCTATTAGATTGACCTTAGTGCCAGGGAAGCTCATGAAGAAGATTATCTTGAGTGTCATCACACAGCACTTGCAGGACAAGCAGATAATCAGGCCCAGTCAGCACAGATGTATGAAAGGCAGGTCCTGCTTGATGAACCTGATCTCCTTCTATGACAAAGTGACGTGCTTAGTGGATGAGGGAAAGGCTGTACATGTGGTCTACCTTGACTTCACTAAGGCTTTTGACATCATTAGCCACAGCATTCTCCTCAAGAAACTGGCGGCTCTTGGCTTGGACTGGCGTACGCTTCGTTGGGTTATGTCTGGGTAGCTGGGCCCAAAGAGTTGTGGTGAATGGAGTCAAATCCAGTTGGAGGCTGCTCGCTAGTGGAGTCCTCAGGGCTCAGTACTAGGGCCAGTTCTCTTTAATATCTTTATCGATGATCTGGATGAGGAGATCAAGTTCACCCTCAGTAAGTTTGCAGACGACACCAAGTTAGGTGCGTGTGTCGATCTGCTCGAGGGTAGGAAGGCTCTGCAGGAGGATCTGGATAGGCTGCACCAATGGGCCGAGGCCAACGGTATGAAGTTCAACAAGGCCAAGTGCCGGGTCCTGCACCTGGGGCAAAACAACCCCAAACAGAGCTACAGGCTGGGAGATGTGTGGTTAGAAAGCTGCCTGTCAGAGAAGGACCTGGGAGCTTTGGTTGATAGTCGGCTGAATATGAGCCAGCAGTGTGCTTAGGCAGCCAAGAAGGCTAACAGCATCCTGGCTTGCATAAGAAACAGCATGGCCAGCAGGTCCAGGGAAGTGATTGTCCCCCTGTACTCGGCTCTGGTAAGGAGCGGCTGAGGGAGCTGGGACTATTTAGCCTGAAGAAGATTAGGCTCGGGGGCGACCTTATCGCACTCTACAGGTACCTTAAAGGAGGCTGTAGCGAGGTGTGAGTTGGTCTTTTCTCCCACATGCCTGGTGACAGGACAAGGGGGAATGGGCTAAAGTTGCATCAGGGGAGTTTTAGGTTGGATGTTAGGAAGAACTTCTTTACCATAAGGGTTGTTAGTCACTGGAATAGGCTGCCCAGGGAAGTGGTTGAGTCACCGTCCCTGGAGGTCTTTAAAAGACGTTTAGATGTAGAGCTTAGGGATATGGTTTAGTGGAGGACTTGTTAGTGTTAGGTCAGAGGTTGGACTACATGATCTTGGAGGTCTCTTCCTGCCTAGATGATTCTGTGATTCTGTAGAAATCTGTTCCACTGTGGTAGACCATGGGCCTCATGAAGACAACTTGCTCCACCAAGGGCCTCTCCAAAGGCTGCAGGGGAACTTCAGCTCTGGTGCCTGGAGCACCTGCTCCCACTCTTCTGCACTGACCTTGGTGTCTGCAGAGCAGTTTCTCACTCCTCACTCTTCCAGCTTCTGTTGCACAATAAGTTTTTTGTTTGGTTGGTTGGTTGCGTTTTTGTCAAATTTCTTACATTTGGTCTTGAAGAGGTGCAAACAGTATCTCTTATTAGGGCTGAAACTGGCCCTTATCTAATATGGGGCACTTTCTGGATTGTCACAGAGGCCATCTCTGCAGTCCCCCATTACCAAAACATTTCCACGTAAACCCAATAGAGGCTGACAGACCTTAATGCAGTTCTCCAGCTGGGGTCTCACAAGAGCAGAGTTAAGGGGAGAATTACCTCCCTCAATCTTCTAGCCAAGCTTCTTATGATGCAGCCCAGGGTATGGTTGGCTTTCTGGGCTACAAGTGCACATTGCTTACTCCTGTTGAGTTTCTCATCAAACAACACACCCATGTCCTTGCAGGTCCCTCTGGATGGCATCCCTTCCCTCCAATGTGTCAACCACACCACACAGATTGGTACTATCAGCAAACTTGCTGAGGCTGCACTTGATCTCACTGTCTATGTCACCAAGAAAGATGTTAAACAGCGCCAGTCCCAGTGCCAACCCCTGAGGAACACCACTTGTCACTGATCTCAACTTTGACATTGAGTCTTTGACTGCAACTCTTTTGAGTGTGACCATCCAGACAGTTCCTTACCCACCTAGTGATCCATCCATCAAATCCATGTCTCTCCAATGTAGAGACAAAGACATCATGAGAGACAATGTCAAATGCTTTGCACAAGTCCAGGTAGATGTCAAGTGCTTTTCCCCTATCCACCAATGTTGTTACCCCATTGTAAAAGGCCACCAGAGGCAAGATCTACTCATGCATGATCTGCTCTTAGTGAAGCCATGTTAGCTGTCACAAATCACCTCATTTTCCATGTGCCTTAGCACAATTTGCAGGAATATTTTCTCCATGATCTTGCCAGGCAAAGATGTGAGACTGACTGGCCTGTAATTCTACAGATTTTGTAGATGTTTCACATAGATATTTCTATATACTACATATTATCAGGGGATGCTGGATCCCAGAGTTAATAATAATGTTAGATATTAAAAACAAACAAAAAAAATCTCTTTCCTGGCACAAAAATCACAAATAATATGACAAAGTCTAGTAAAGACAACAGTGAAGTAGTTGTTCTGCTGTCCACATCTTATTTATGGTTCCTTTGCTTGTGTATTTCATTCTCTTTGGGGGGGGGGGGGCGACTTAATGTAAGACTTCAATAAGTGTTTTAAGATTAAATTTCCTTCTGTGTTAATACTTTAAGCTCTTCCCCTTGGACTCACAACTTTCATTCATAGTGACAGCACTATATTTTATTTCAAGAAAATGGAACGAGTCCAACGTTGCAAAATTCTCATTTAGCTGCCTAAACTTTGGTTTTATTTTCAAAGGAACAGATTCATCTGGCAATGAAACACTCAAGCATTACTTATTTTGAGGGGAGAGGGGGTAGACAGAGACAGAGAGAGAGAGAGAGAGAACTCAACAGTTATGTGATTACGACATGCTATTTGGAAGGTTTTCACCATTCATAATAATAAGTAGTACACCTCTGGGGTAAAACATTAAATAATAAACCCAGGATTTTCTACTTCTCTGTGAACCACTTTAAAACAAAGATGCTTTTATCATATGTGCTAGATGACATTTGACATCTCTTCTGTTTATGCATGTTTCTCTTTCCTTATACCAGCCTCTTACCTACTTGTGGTTCCAATCTTTAATGTTAGGTTTGGTCAGCCCTTGGCCTTTGCTGGCCATTTTACTGCGAACTTCATCTGCAAAGTCGGGTTTTGTACGGTATGCAGTATGATATGGTGTACAATGCAAGGCAGAGGGAAAGTAAGGAAAGCTAACCATTTGTCCAGTGTGATCAAAACTACCCAATTGTCTACTAGGAAGCTCTTTTAGGTTTTCTTTACCTGCTCATTCTCAAAAAGAAAGATAAAAATAAGTTACTGGAAAACAAGACATTATCATATAAATTATGATGTAACTGTAACTATCTTTTTCTGACTATAACATTTTTCATGATGGTATTATTTAAATAATTGATAAGTTATATTCAAGGTTTTTCAACTTTCTGTTGAAAAATATTCACGGTTCCTACAACGGGTTGAGGACAATTTTCTGATGCAGGTGGTGGAGGAGCCGACGAGGCAGGGGGTGCTCCTGGATCTTGTTCTTACCAACAGGGATGGGCTTGTTAGGGATGTGAAGGTTGGGGGCAGGTTGGGAAACAGCAACCATGAGATGGTGGAGTTCCAGATGGAACTAGGTGGAGGAAGTAAGGCTAAAAGCAGGAATGCTACCCTGGACTTTCAAAGAGCCAACTTCAACCTCTTCCGGGACCTGCTTGGGAGTATCTCATGGGCTAGGTTGCTTGAGGGCAAGGGTGCTTGTGAGAGCTGGGCTACATTTAAGCAGCACTTCTTCCAGGCTCAGAATAGGCGCATCCCAAAGAGTAGGAAATTGGGGAAGAGGGGCAGGAAACCTGAGTGGATGAGCAAGGAGCTCATCAAAAACATCAAAAGGAAGAGGAAGGTCTATGAAATGTGGAAAAAGGGCCTGTCCTCTTGGGAGGAATATAGACGTGTTGTCAGGGCATGCAGGAATATGATGGGGAAGGCTAAAGCCCACCTAGAGTTGAGGCTTGCTAAAGAGATAAAGGATAATAAGAAGGGATTTTTCAAGTATGTAAACAGCAGAGGGAAGACTAGGGATAATGTGGGTCCCTTGCTGAACGAGGGGGGGTGTCCTGGTCACGGAAGATGCCGAGAAGGCAGAGATACTGAATGCTTTCTTTGCTTCAGTCTTTGCTTCAAGGATTCCCCCCGGGACCCTTCGTCTCTTGATGAGGGAATACTGTCTGTATTATACTGACGCCAACGACACTAAGCTGGGAGGAGTGGCTGACATGCCAGAAGGCTGTGCTGCTGTTCAGTGAGACCTGGACCGGCTGGAGAGATGGCAGGAAGAAACCAGATGAGGTTTAGTAAGATCAAGTGTAGATTCCTGCACCTGGGGAGGAACAACTGGAAGTATCAGTACAGGCTGGGGGATGACCTGCTGGAGTGGAGCTCTGAGGAGAAGGACCTGGGGGTCCTGGTGGACGACAGCTTGACCATGAGCCAGCAGTGTGTCCTTGTGGCCAAGAAGGCCAATGGGATCCTGGTGTGCATTAAAAGGAGAGTGGCCAGCGGGTCAAGGGAGGTGATCCTCCCCCTCTCCTCTGCCCTGGTCAGGCCTCATGTGGAGTACTGTGTCCAGTTCTGGGCTCCCCGGTACAAAAAAGACAGGGATCTCCTGGAAAGAGTCCAGTGGAGGGCCACAAAGATGATACAGGGCCTGAAGCATCGTTCCTATGAGGAAAGGCTGAGAGACCTGGGTCTGTTCAGCTTGGAGAAGAGAAGACTGAGAGGGAATCTCATCAATGTGTACAAATACCTGAGGTGTGGGAGACATAAGGATGTAGCCAACCTCTTCTCAGTGGTTTGTGGGGATAGGACAAGGGGCAATGGCTGCAAGATAGAGCACAGGAAGTTCCACGCCGACATGTGAAAGAACTTCATGGTGAGGGTGATGGAGCACTGGAACAGGCTGCCCAGGGAGATTTTGGAGTCTCCTTCTCTGGAGATGTTCAAGGCCTGTCTGGACGCCTGCCTGGGCAGCCTGCTCTGAAGAACCTGCTTTGGCAGGGGAGTTGGACCCGATGATCTTTCAAGATCCTTTCCAACCCCTACAGTTCTGTGATTCTGTAACTATCTTTTTCTGACTATAACATTTTTCATGATGGTATTATTTAAATGATTGATAAGTTATATTCAAGGTTTTTCAACTTTTTGTTGAAAAATATTCACCTTCAAACAGCGTTTTTTATACTTTGTTTCTCCGTGCAACTTTACCTTGAAGGACATTTTAACCAATTTTTCTCAAATTGTGTAAAAAGTTGAGAGAAATTGATTACTATTGAGCACTACTTCAATAAACATACTCTATTTGTGGGCCTTATGCTATTTTGAGCTCTATAGAGAATGCAGACAAGCTATATGATGGATACATATTTTATTCCCAGATTATACTGAATCCAAAGTGATTGGAGAATGAATCTGAAATAAGACCTGTAAGTAAACTCCACATAATAGTAGTGAATTTACAGTTAGTATATGTTTATTTCCTTATTTCTTTCTAAGCAAAAATTCTGGTACCAGGATGTCAGTTTTATCAGTTTGAAGAATAGCTAGAATGTATGCATGCAGATCATTAAATTTGAGTTCTACAGATGGTGAAAAATTGTCTTTTACATGATGTTATTCAAAATTAATTTAACTTTATTCTAAATCAGGGTAGACCCAGAGGATTTGGGGACGGAAAAACAAAAAAGCAATAACAACAACAAAAAAAACTCTTTCTCTGCTACACACGTGCACATGCAGAAGGACAAGAAAATAATAATAATAATAATAAAAGCCTGTTTTTCATTTTCGCAACAAATTATCCCCAACTTGTCAATTTCAAAATTCTATTTTCTAAGGTCCTTTCTTGCTCTTTGATAGAAATATGGTTTTGATTCTGTCTCTCCTAGCTCTTGTGCATGATTTTAAAAAGTCATCAATGTACCCTAAAGGTACTTTAATGCTACGGATAAGTATTTATGACTGCACACAATAATTCTTATCTGAAGTACCTAGTTTTCAGTGCATTAGCCTTTATTCATGATTCATAAAACTTTCAGTTTCTTGTCTTCACTTCTTTATCAAGGCAGACATGAAAAACAAGAGATCAAACACACAACATTTCCAGTTTTATATGGCAATAATTTTTAAATGTAATTCCTATTGAAAATATAATACTGTTTCTCTAATAATTTAATACTGTGCATATAAATTGAAAGGTATCATCTTCTGGAGAAAAAACAAAAAAACAAAAAAACAAAAAAAAAAAAACAACTTTTTTCCCCTTTGTCATCAAAGATTAATTGCACTGAACTAATGAGACTTTAAGAATGATCCCTATTAAATAAAGCTGATTTTAGGAGAACTCTTTATAAATATTTAGGAAATAAAACCATCACATTAAACCTTGAAAAGTGACTCCACACAAATATTGTCTGACAGTGACCTAATTAGATTCATTTGCATACTAATGAGACTTTGAAAGAGATAAGCTATAGCACGCTTATAATAGATAATTAATTTGTGTTTCAAAATAAGCTATGGTTACTTAACCACAATTCATGTGACACATTGAATTAGAATAGTTGAGCAAGCTGTTTTATAACAATAAACAATTGCTAGATCTTTTCAGTTTTAGTTAAACTCCTCCTGTTCAACAACTTTTCTTCATGTTGAAAAGGTAAGGCTTTTCATTAAGCTTTTGATTTTGAAGTTTGTTAAAAAATAAAAATATTTAGGAAATAAAGTACTCCTGCACATCTTAAAAGCAGCAAAATCTTTGTTGTCCCTTGTTTAGTTTATAACAGCTAATATAGCTGTTGTATGGCTTCTTTTCCTCTTCATCATTTTCCTCCAGACATATTATTTTTGAAATACATGACCACACTTCATAGCATGCCTTCCATTGTTTAATTGCTTTCTGAATTTAATTGTAAGAATAGAAAAAATTAGCGACCCAAGGCTGTGTTATAAGCTTAGAAAAGACGGAGTTGTGGTTCTTGACATATTTTAACAATCTGCTGCCATCTTCAAAAAAAAGAATTTCACCTCATTTCCCTTATAAATGATTGTAAGCCTCAGGTGGCTGCAATATAAAACATTAGGTTACCTAAATTATATTTAAATGAAAACTCAAAGTGAAAAAGTAAAAAGTGCTGTTTCAGGTTTCAGAATGCCATTTCTCAAAGCTCTGATATGTAATGATGAAAATACATCTTTGTGAAAGCTGATATCTTACACATTTATATCTCTGACAATGCTTTTACTGATGTGTAAACCACATACTTAGGTCTTCAGTTATCTTCCATCTGCATTACCCTTCTTTAGATAGGTGAATGTCTATCTGTACAGGTTTTCTTTAAAGACCTTTTTTGTTCTAGAGGAAGAATAAAGGTAAATGATTTATGCCTAGCATATTTTATGGTAATGTAATAATAATTCAACCTGTCATTCCAGCCATAAAACAAACACATCTTTCTTGATTTTACTTTCATTGTGTTTTGCCTTCTCACAGGCACTCAGTTAAATTTGTTCTCTTACAAAATCCAGTTTGAAAATATGGTCATAAAGTTTCCAATCCCACTTCAATACAGGCATACATTCTTTTCATCAGCAGTACCTTTAGTTGAAGAACTTTTAGTGCAAAGATATCACTAAGGAATTTTGGTGTTGCAAATGTCTGTTGTTGAATGGTCCCAAAGAAACATTATGAAGCTTCTTCCCCACTGCAACCCTTCCCAAAGCTGCAACATATTGAACAGTTAACTGTCCTGGTGTGCTGTCATGAGATAAAAAGAGGACACTGATCAATAAACTTGAGTATTGAGAAGGGTAGGGTATATGTATGCAGACAAAAAGAGATGCAAGAAAATCTGAAATCTATGTAATATTTAAAAAATATATATATCATCTGCATGCGGACATGTGCAGTTGCATATGAGACAACTAATAGTGGGGTTTACATGGCACTTAGAACAATTCACAACAGGTAAATATGCTTCCTGGGGATAAATCTAGAATAAAAACTCAGAAAGAAATACCAACTGCAACCATAGCTGTCAATGTAGATTTCATGTTATATCTTTGCTCCACTGAGTGATATATTATGTTTGTTTTGGTGGCAAAGTCAGTTTAACACACTCTAGTCCCTCACACACAGCCATTTATTCCTGCCCCTGCAGTACAAGTGAAATGCCACTGATATTTCATACAGTAAAAAAAAAAAAAAAAAAAAAAAAAAAAAAAAATTAGGGGGCGACACTGCAAAAAGTTCGTAGAAATAATGCAAGTTTAAAATAATCCTAACATTGAATAATCTGTGGGTCAAACATAATATTCAAATCCAGAAATTTGTTGTTTGCAGTATGCTTTCACAGAGTTTTGTTGGATAAATTGAGAGGAAGGCAAATCACAGGTCAGAAATGAGTGGCTAAAGATAGTAACATCTTTCATAAAACACCTTTACACTCAAGGACAACATGGGGGATAACTCTGCCTACATTTCTTCTCTTGAAATTGTATGGCATTTCCCTTCATTCACAGAATCACAGAATCACAGAATCGTCTAGGTTGGAAGAGACCTCCAAGATCACTGAGTCCAACCTCTGCCCTAATGCTAACAAGACCTCCACTAAACCATATCCCTAAGCTCTACATCTAAACGTCATTTAAAGACCTCCAGGGATGGTGATTCAACCACTTCCCTGGACATCCCATTCCAGTGACTAACAACCCTTTCGGTAAATAAGTTCTTCCTAACATCCAACCTAAACCTCCCTTGGCGCAAGTTTAGCCCATTCCCTCTCGTCCTGTCACCAGGCACATGGGAGAATAGACCAAGCCCTGAGCACACTGCTGCCTCATATTCAGCCAACTATCAACCAATACTCTCAGGTCCTTCTCTGACAGGCAGCTTTCCAACCACTCATCTCCCAGCCTGTAGTTCTGTTTGGGGTTGTTGCGTCCCAGGTGCAGGACCCGGCAGTTGGCCTTGTTGAACTTCATACCGTTGGCCTCAGCCCATCAGTCCAGCCTATCCAGATCCTCCTGCACAGCCTTCCTACCCTCGAGCAGATTGACACGTGCACCTAACTTGGTGTCGTCTGCAAACTTACTGAAGGTGCACTCAATCCCCTCATCCAGATCATCGACAAAGATGTTAAAGAGGACTAGCCCCAGTACCGAGCCCTGGGGGACTCCACTAGTGACCAGAATTCTTACCTATGTATGTGAGTGTCCCCATTACCTTCAGCAAAATTAACACAATACTTAAATTTAAGTGTATTTTTATAGGCTAGGTCTGCACCCAGATTTTCAGGGAAGGGAACTTCTGTTAAATATAGAAATGAAAAACAGTGAAAATGAGTTTAACAATCACCATCTAATATGCTCTATTAGTTTTTAAAAATGCAACAATGAAATTTAAAATAAAAACAAATAAATGAAAGAAAGAACCATATCATCATGACAGGCAGAGCAAGTTTGTGCTGGCAGTATTTTACAACAAGCTGCAAGTGACACCTTGGTAAGGAATAAGACCCTTGTCTTTGAAGAAACTCCCCAAGTGGATGACTATTTGTTACAGTGTATATGAACTGTCTTATAAACAAAAGGAAAGTAAAGCTTACCATGTTGCTGCACTTTGTTGAAGGGGCATGGTGAAGTATAGCTTCCTAACATGTGCCCAAGACTGCGAATACGTCAAATGAAAAGTGCCTCAAGTGAAAATGGAATGTATCAGTGTCTCCCATATTTTCATCTTTCATGATGAAAATCATGAAGCATAAAGTAAGAGCCATTTAACTCACTGCCACTGACTAAAGGACTACAAAGGATTTACAATGATTTAGTAAAATTATTCTGCTAGAATGTCTTCCTTTCTCAATACTATTAATCTCTCTTTCATATAAAACTCAGGCTTGCCTTTGGTTTATTTTAATAAAGCGAAATCACTCTCTATTAAAACATTACTGTTAACAATTTCAACATGCTAAGCAATACTAAAAATATGCACTAAATATATAATTGTGGGTGTGCAATTAATATACTGAAAGGACTCCACAGAGAGATTTTCAGGTATTTTATTTATCTTCTTGGTAACTGAAAGGTCATAAGTTGAAACTATATTAACAGGCATTTACACGAATGAACTGTACCTCTGTAACCACAAAGGTATCTAGATGATTAATACAATATATGAATGAGTCCACAGAAAACAGGAGGGAAGCTGGATAAAAAGGAATAGTAATATGCAATGACAGACTTTTTCTTCATCAAATTTCCATACATAAACAATAAATAGTGGACTAATTTTCAAAAGAATAGCAAGAAGTCATCCAAAGAAAAATCATTCACTTTAATAGATGTCTAAATGCAGAGACGGGGATCTAAAATAGAGGATTTAGGAGCCTTGTGGGATTTAAAACTGTTTTTGTTGTTTGTTGTTGGTGGTTTTTTGTTTGTTTGATTGTTTTAAGTAGATAAAAGGACCATACTTTTTGAAAATATAGTACTCATTTGAGATAATTTAGTTCCTCATCAATTCAATAGAAAAAGTGAGAGGTTTAGAAATTAAATTTGCCATTAAAAAAATTAAACTGTGTGGTATGTTTTAGTTGTTAGCTACTATTGTTTTAGTTGGCAATGCAGAACAAAATAATATCAGAATAAAATATAACTACGTTAATGCATGATTTATACAATCTTGTTAAAATGGTAAATTCTGATGTTAAGAGATGTTCTTACTGCTTTAAGTTAAAGAAAACTTAAGAAATCAGCTGACAAAACAGGTAAAAGAGGTAAAAGACTAAGAGTAGTAACAGTAGTTCCTTCATACTCTTCTGAAGTCTGGCTAATGGATGCTAAAACAAACTGTTTCTGTAAATCCACACTGAAGTTAAATGTTAAGTTTGACAATAAAGATTGTTAACTATTCTTGATTTTGCCTAAGAAAATTCATTATATTAGGCAACAAATCTAATATGCCTAGTCATACAGCTAGGAAAGGTAAAAAGTATTGATTGGACCCTATTTAGTCTAATCTGATTTGGAAAAAAAAAAAAATAAAGGGGGGTTATATTTTGGACCAACATCTGGGGACAACATCTGGGGCTATGAAGACCTTTGACACTGTTCCCTCATATAGAACCTGTTGAAGTATAGGCTGAATGAGAAAACAGTGAGGTGAATCTAAAACTGGCTGAACAGCTGGGCCCAGAGATCTGTGGTGGAAAATCTAATTGGAGGCAAGTAACTAGCAGTGTAACCCAGGGGTTAACACTGGGTCCAGTCCTGTTTAACATGTTCATTAATGATCTGGTGAGGTCATACTTGGAGTATTGTGTCCAGCTCTGGACGCCCCAGTACAAGAGAGACATTGACAAACATTAGAGTCCAATGTAGGGTCACCATGATGATCAAGGGATTGCAGCACCTCTCCAATAAGGAAAAGCTGGGTGAGTTGGGACTTTTCAGCTTAGAGAAGAGATGATTCAAGGGGCATTTCATGAATGTCTATAAATACCTGAAAGGAGGGCGCAAAGAAGATGGACACAGGTTCTCTTCAGTGGTGCCCAGTGTCAGGACAAGAGGCAAGGGTCACAAAGTGGAACACAGGAAGTTCCCTGTGAGAATCAGGCTACACTTTACTGTGTGAGCAACTGAACAGCGGCAGCTTGCCCAGAGAGGTTGTAGAATCTCCCTTCCTGGAAATCTTTAAAAGCCAGCTGGAAACAGTCCTGGACCTTCTGCTCTAGGTGTCCTTCCTTTTGCTTGAGCAGGGTGTCGGACCAGATGACCTCCAGAGGTCCTACCCAACATCAACTATTCTGTGATTCTGTGATTCTATGAAACAGAGAAAGCTACATCCTGAAGCTTCTCCACAGATAATATCTCAAGATATATATTTCAGTGAAACTGCTACAAAGTAACAAAGATTTTCTCTAAAGCACAAAAACAAAGACACCAGAAGTAAAGGGACAATACATTTTCTCGAAGGCTAGCCTTTCAACAACCATGGTGTATGAATAAACTGCATCTTGGTTTGCTAACAAAATGCAGAGCCTGCGATTTAGAGCTGAATTTAAAAGGTGTGTATGGGGCATCTGCATGATATCTTAAGCTTTAGGCTACCCTGCAGAAAGAAATTAGAAAAAGAAGCCAAGATGTAAAGAAAAGGCAAGTTAGATAGGAAAAATAAATACTTGGTTCCATTGTCTATAAGATTAATAAGGTTTTTTTTTTGTCCTGGTAAAATGACTGGATAGGAATAGTAGACAGGAATGCTCTATATATTGAGAATAATTTGTGGCAAGACTTTTACCTAACTGAAAGGCTAATTGAGTCCTGCGAACTATTTTTTTTCCTTACCTCTAATATCTGGCAATTTGATGTCAATAAAAAAAATATAACCCTCACATTACTGTTGTGAAGTACAGAAGATATATATATATATTTTTCCTTTGCTTGAGAAACTAAAACAGAATCAGGGTTCTGATCAGCATTTCATCAGCAAAGAACTACTTCATTTAGCTTGTTCATATATGATTTGTCTCAAGAATTAGTTAGTCTTTAATAACTGACATGTCTAGTAGTTAGATGTAACAAGACGTATATAATGACTCTATACTAGTAAAACTGATTTTCTTCATATTTGAAAGTATTTTTTATTGATAAATTAAAAAAGAAAAAAAAGTATTTGAATTGTCGGCAGGTTCATAGAATACAAGCCACTAAGTGTTTTTTATTTTCTTAGGCTATGTATTGCAAGTAAGTTTTCAAAGTGAATATTTAAAATTATTGAAGGTTTCAGGTACACTGAAATGAAAATCTAATGCAGAAAACTCACAGATTACTTTACAAATAAAGATTCTGAAAAGTGTTAGGTGAAAGGCAGTAGAGTACAAAGCCCCTATGTTTAATAGATCTAAGAAACTACTAATAGAGGTGTCTTCAGTATGTTATGTGATATGACCCAGGCATTGTTTTAGGCTGATTCCTAAAGAAACAATAGGCATTTTTAAGCATTAAATAGCCTCGTAGCTGGGTGGCCTTAGACGGAAGCCAGAGAAACTGCCAATTTCCCTATTATATTTGTTTTCATTATTAAACACAGACAACTGGAGGTGTGGATAATGGTCTATCAAGTCTGATATGACAGCAGGCACTGTAGGAAGTTATTGAAATAGCAGATACCAAAAGACAGCAAAACATACATTATCCCTTTTTTAAAATTTATTTCTGTCTGTTTCTTCTGTATTAGGGGTCTACAAAGTCATGAACTATCAAGAAAAGGTGTTTAGGCTATTGAGAACATGTTAACAGCAGTTTCCCTTTTTCCACAGCTCAACAGAAGTTAAATTATTTTTTCCTCTCTCTCTCATATTCAACCTCTCATATTTTAATTGCAGCAAATTTCAACTTCTCTCAGAAGTTCTGAGCTAAAGGCACTGATTAATTTCAGTATTCACAGAGTATATATAACAGACAACAGTAAGTATTGAACTTATATTTGCATTGACACCAATTTTCAGTTAAATTCCTGTTTTGT
The DNA here is from genome assembly GCA_011076525.1 of Nettapus auritus. Lineage (NCBI taxonomy): Eukaryota > Metazoa > Chordata > Aves > Anseriformes > Anatidae > Nettapus > Nettapus auritus. The sequence continues at coordinate 147,680,026 of CM021765.1, forward strand.
GCAAATACAGAACTACAAAAGAGTTCTTTATTCCAAGAGCATGTATTCTACCTAAAGGATTATTAAAAAGCAATGAATATTAGACAAAATGAATTTTTTAGTTTTCATGGCTAATTTGCTATACATATATAAACTGCCTAGTTTATAATTATATGGGGTAACTTGTCTAAGTTAGTCTTTTTTTTTTTTTTTTTCCCTGCAGGTCCTTTTTACTTTTACACAAAGGTAAGCTAAAGCAGGGTCATTAGGGACTAAAATAGCATCCCTTATCATCCCAAAGCTAAAGAAAACTACTTCTTCAAAGTGTTTTTGTTTGGTTGGTTTTTTGTTTTTTTTTTTTTTTTTTTTTTTTTAATAAATTGCCATAGATTTAAATTAATGTATTTTTAATTGCTGTAGG
>CM021765.1:147684080-147837509 GCA_011076525.1 Nettapus auritus
AGAGAGAAGAGAGAAGAGAGAAGAGAGAAGAGAGAAGAGAGAAGAGAAAAAAGAAAAAAGAAAAAAGAAAAAAGAAAAAATAGTTAGCAGTAGTTTATCTCCTTCCTCAGTTTTTTGTTTTTCTCCTTGCTGCAATTATTTTATTTTAGAACATACTGATAGAGATAAACATGAATTACTAATTTTTTTTTCCCTTGTTGTTTTCAAGACCTTCTGATAATGTCTCAGTAAGCCATTTCCCCTGACTGTCCCTTTAATGCACCAATATCTTCTCTTTATAATTCAAAAAAAAAGCAGGGTCTAGTGTTGGAGGTTAGTAAACAGTGTCAGTGGAGAAAACAGTTTAGTATTCTAGTGAAGTGAGAAGCTTGTTTACTTAAGGTTACTGAGTCTATCTCTCCTGTTTACTTGCTCCACCAGAACTTCCTCTTCCTACTAACTGCCTAATTGCATTCTTCTGCCTCACATCACCTGGAATGTAGAATCATTGAAACATGTAAGTTTGAAGAGACCTTTAAGATCATTAGATTCAACCATTCACTGAACACTAGATGTCCCCTGTTAACCCATGTCCTGAAACACCATATCCACATATCCCTTAAACACATCCAAGAACAGCGACTCCACCACCTCTCTGGGCAGCCCATTCCAAAACCTAACCACCCTTACTATGAATAAATTCTTCCTGATATCCAATCTAAACCTGCCCTGGTGCAACTTGAGGTCATTGCCTAGCATCCTACCACTTGCCACTGGAGGAAAGAGACACACACCATCCTGGCTGCAACCTCCTTTCATGTAGTTGTAGAGCAATGACTTTTAGCCTTATTTTCTCCAGATTAAAACACAGTTCCATCAGCCACTCCTTATAAGCATTGTCTTATAGTCCCTTCATTAGCTTCCTAGCTCTTCTCTGCACACACTCAAGCAACTCAATATCCTTCTTGTAGTGAGGGGCCCAGAACAGTACTTGAGGTGCAATCGCACCAATGCCACTTACAAAATGACAATCACTTCCCTAGTCCTGCTGGCCACAGCATTTCTGATATAAGCTTTCTGATGTCTTTTTCTGAGATCTTGCTTTTTTTCTGATATAAGCAAGAATACCACTGGCTGCCTTGGTCATCTGTGTGCAGTGCTGACTCACGTTCAGCTGGTTGTCAACTAGCATCCCCAGGTCCTTTTCTGCAAAGCAACTTTCCAGCCACTCTTCCCCAAGCCTATACCACTGCATAGGGTTGTTGTAACCCAGTCTCAGAACCCAGAATTTACCCTTGTTGAATGCCACACAATTAGACACGGCCCATCAATCTAGCCTCTCCAGATCCTTCTCCAAAGACTTATTACCCTCACGCAGATCAATACTTCCACCCAAATTGGTATCATCTGCAAACTTACTGAAGGTGCAATCAATCTCTTTATCAATATATTTGATAAAGATATTAAACAAAACTGTCCTCACTACTGAACCTTGGGGAAGACTGCTTGTGACCTGCCAGAAACCGAATTTAGTGAAGCTTATGTTGGTATACCAATGTGAAAATGCTTCACAGTAGTAGAAAATACAAAACCCTAATGCCCTGGGAATAGAAGAAAAGACAAATACAAAAATATAAGTGATCCAACCCAAACAGCATATTATTTTTCATAGTGCTTATTTTCGTGCTTATTTTTTTCAGTGTAACTTATTTTTTTCAGGTGTAACATCTGTTTCTGAAGTGTTAAAAACAACCACCAGAATACAAAATAACAAAAATAAAATAAAATAAAATAAAATAAAATAAAATAAAATAAAAATAAAAACAGACATTACTTACTGGTTTCAGCTATTATACATTTATCAAAGAAAGACATAAACTTGACTACAATTGTATCTGAATCAAAATTCAGAATTTGCTGAACTGCTGATGAATCCTTATCCCTGACCTACATCAGACCTCAGACTTCCCAGTTCAGCTACTACAAGGTTTTATTAGCTCACATTTCACTTTTTGTCCTGAGTACAAAAATAAGAGAGAAAAGTGTTTCTGCTAAGGAGATACAGATGTGCCATGAGTTCTATTACAGAAGATTCTTCATTTTAGGAATGCAAATTAGAAATGATGGTATGTAGTCTAGCCCTCTTTCCCCCCTCGGACCTGGTCAACTGAGAAAATACTGCCCCAGTCATTAACCATTTCTTTCTTGTAAGGAGCTGCTGTTTTCTGCACATAATGATGCTCTGTGAGGATTCGTATTAAAAGTCCCCTTGGAGATGTGCAACAGTAGCTAGCAACACATCACAGAAATGACATTCTCTTAAATGCAAAGGTCAATGTTCTGTTCACTGCAGGTAAAAATAGCAGAGGTCTCAGCACTGCTCTTCTGCAGCCTTTTCATGGCCATAAAATACAGAGAAGCCAACTAGAGAATTCAAGAAATGCTGTTCTATTGAAATGATTCCATTTTATATTCCAAATACTTCTGGTTACCTTAAAACCAGTGGTTATCCCTGTTAATATTTGCCTTGTATAACCCATGACAGTGGATTTTCCAGGCTGCTGAACAAGTGTGCCATGTGACAACTGAAGGAAGAACAAGGGTTGAGAACATGGGTGGCTTGGTTATCATAAATGTGAGTAATCAGTACGTAAAATGGCAAATAAATAAATAAATAAATAAATCCTTTTTGCTACATAAAGTAGCACTTTAACAAAAATGTAAACACATCTGCACTTTATACCTTGTACATTAGACAAATCAAAAATAGCACAAAATTCTGCTGAGAGACTCTGAAAAGTGGCATAATTAAACACCATTACATTCACTTCGACTTACTCAGTTGCAGACACTCTTTGACCTCCTCACCAACACACAAATATAATGGAGTCTATACTGGTCAGGTGTCTTTGGGAAAGGAGTGTAATTAAATTAAGAACAGGTCTCTTTTCCATTCAAATATTCATACTGACTTCTTTTAGTTGCTTTAACTGTTATACTTCTCTTTTATGGCATTTCAGCTTATAAATTACACTGCTGCAGAGTTCTAGTGGCAATTTCATGGTAATACATAAAAAGGTGTAAACAGATTTTAACAAGGTGTGAGCCTGACTCTAACAGCCAATTCTGGTAAGTCATTTCAGCTGATGTCAGTAGAATTGGAGTTGCAGAGGGTTAACTGAAAGAAGAATTTCATCCAAATGATTTGTTAAACACATTGCCAAATAAATAAATAAATAAATAAATCCTTGTAGAAATCTGTTTAAACAACAATTGTCCTATTGCTTTGATCCAGAATTATTTTTTTTGCATAATGTGTGAAGATCTTGGAAATGGTGTTAAACAAATTTATAAACTGACAAAGATGAATGAAGCTATTGGGTTATCACTTAGTGGCACTGATTTACCAGCACAAAGAATGAATATGCCTACTGTGATTTTCAAGCATTTGTAAAACAGTAATAAACTCTCTGTTCAGATCCTTCAGATGGCACTTATAAAACTTCAGGCCTACATAGCTATATCTCAGCACATACTTTTTGCTAAAAGCCCTTGAAAAATACTGCATTGTAAAATCACTATTGTGAAGTACAATTTAATTTGTATATAATGAATTTGTATGAGGACAGGTTTAACTGGTATGTAGGGTTTTGTAAATAGCTTATAAGAAATAGACTAGAAATCCATCAACATAATTTCTTGTGGGAGTCATGTTTTGTTGTTGTTGTTGTTGTTGTTGTTTGGTTGTTTTTTTTGTTTGTTTGTTTTCATAACTATTAAGTGAATGTTTTCAAAAATGCAGTCAGTTAAGCAACGGCAGCAAAACACAAGGCATCTTGTGCAGCTACTTGTATATAGATTTTCATTAGTCATTTCTACAAAGCCATGTGACATGTTCTTTTCCTAAATAGGAATCAGGTGAAAGATCAGTCCTCAGAAGTCACTAATTGGCACCAGCTGATTCTACAGATTACTTAATAATCCAAGAGAAACACCCATAAAGAAGGCTGGAGGGAGCTGAATTTGACTTGCCATTTGTCTATTGGATTATAAACTGATCTCAGGCAAATTACTTGTCCCTGTACTGAGATTCAAATTCCCACATATAGAATTGAATTCTTGATATTTTTCTGCTTTTTGAATGGTTTGAAATGTCTGGTCTAAAATTGATAGACAGAAGCAGAGTTAATATACCCACTCCCATGTACTCCATCGTTCCACGGACTTTATTCTAAATTTATAAACTCTGTTTTAAAGTAAACTATGTGTATGATGCTAGAGAAGCAAAAAGGAAAAATTGCATATATAAGCATCACTTACTGCATTCACTGCAATTACTTTTTTTTTTTTTTTAATAAAAAGATGTAATTATTTACTCCTTCACTCAAGCATGTTCTGCATAGAAAATCATCTCTCTGTCTATTTATCTATTTTAAGTTCTTGGAAAAGAAAGACGTGTTACTGTGATAAGTTTGGCACAGAAATTTTTCACACTGTGGGAAAAAAATGTACAGCATTTTTGCTTCCATATTTTCTCTGTTAATTGTCCTTGCCCCTCAAATATTCTACACAGAGAATTTAGACAATGATAAATTAATGTTCTGTTACATTCTATTGGTATAATAGCAAATATGCATGTGTCAAATAAGAGTTATATATCACCAAGCAGTTATTCAAGGGTATACGTCAATTCTCTGCATAAAAATATGAACTTACTAAATACATCTGTGAAATGTTATTTCCTTTTTTCACTTGTACCTCTGTTCCTAAAAGCAAACAAACAAACAAACAAATGCATGCCTAGAGTATTTTTCAGTAAAATAATCAGTTTTGATTCTTCTGATTTGTAGATATTTCTTGTTTTCTTGTTTTGTTTTAATATTACATGTAACTTTATTTTCTGGGAAAAAAGTATCAATATTTTGCTTTTAGTTTCTGTTTTGATTATTATTACTGTTTCTTTGCAGTGTAGAAAACCTGATAATCAATGTCAGGACTTAATCAATCTATATTAAAGAAAAAAAAAAAAAAAAAAGAAAGAAAAAAAGAAAAAAAAAAAAAGTTGTTGCCTTGAAGAGGCTGAGCCAACCTGTAGTTACTGAAACCAGATGTGCAGCTCATGTGATCATAGTAAGAATGTAATAGGCAGCACAGAGCAGCCAGAGCACTACATTAATCATTATCACACCTTTATCTTCAGGTGGTCAAAGTGTTTAAAGAGATTTCAAAGAAATGAAAAATAAAGAACTGATTTTTGCCACGATAGAAAATGTGATGTAACAGGCTGAAAAATTCAACAAGCAGGTAGTTAAAAAGCACAACTAATTGAAGACTGTCAGGAATCAGAGTACTTGCTGCAAATGTGGAATGCTAAGTAGGGCTGTCACACTTTCTGTATTCTTGGCGGGGGGAGGGGAGGGAGCAAATGGTAGTGTGAGAGAAGTTTGGATATTTAAAATTTTGGTGCAAATTCTCCCAGATCCCCAGGCTTCTGCTTCAATTAGGTCCTTTACTTTAATCTCCAAATTATTTTGTTTGAGCTCAACCAGACTCCTCAGGGCAGAAACTGTGTACAAAACACACTGTCGAGACTAAGTAAGTATTCACTTCTGTAAGTGAATTCTGTAAGTATTCACTATTCATCTTATTTGAAAAAATTACTACAGTCTGGATTTATAACATTAAATATGAGCTATTATCTCAATAAACAAAAGAGGCGGGGAAAAAAAGTGTTAACCTAGAAAAAATCCTATTTAAAAAAAAAAAAAAAAAAAAGATGAAAATTAAGGTTTTGGAAATTAGGAAAGCATTTTGAGAAAAAAAAAAAAAAAAAAAAAAAAAAAAGGTATATTTGTACTCCTTTCCATATCCAAAAATATTAGTAACTGGTGGATTAACTGATGGTTCATGCCCTATAATCATTTCTTCTTTCCTGCCTCCTACTCCAAAATCCCATCTGCTGTTTTGGTTCCCATTTTTACTAGTCTTTTTTCCACCTCCATTAGGAACTGAACACCTTTCTTCCCATTTGAGATTTCTTCCAGACTAAAATCAGTTACAGACCTTCAGTTATACAATGTGGATCTTAACCTCATACACTACAGCTAAGATTTCATCTGCTGAGATTCTTCAGGTAGGATTTCAGGTTCCTAGACAGAGGCAGATGGTGCCTAAGGTGTTTCTGTGGTGTTTGCATTGGACTGGAATATACTGTAAAATCCTGGGTAGACTTGCTGTGTCCTGGACTAGCAGCTGAAATTCTGGCAAAATTCCCTAGAGACCCTAAGGTCTCTGTAGAAGTATGCTTTAGCAATTCTAAAAGGTCACAAGGTGTGATCAAAACATGATTTTTGTATGAAAGGCAGCAAGAGGAAAAGTTACTTTAAAAAATATAATTGTGAATGTCTTATAATTCATATTTATGTAATGTGATTATGTGAGATACTACATTAGTGTAAGGAAGTAAAAAATAAGCATCAGTTTGTTCTACTTTCTTCTAAAATGGAGGTTAGTAGAATTTATTGTTGTTTGTTTTTTAAATCAAACAATCTTCACCTAGCTCTTCAACTTTTCATCAACTTCCTTATTATTCAAAAATCTCCCATTTAATTGCAGACAGAAGAGTGTTACTTTCTAACATCTTTAATTAAAATGAAGCCCAAAACATTTTTGCACTTATTTCATTCTAAACACAAGTCCCACTTGTCTTAGTCATGGAGGTGCATAAAGATGAGCATATGTAGATGTCTTCCCAGGATTAGAATATAGATTTTACAGGTACTGACACAGTATTAGCTATGAAGGAAAACATATATATATATATATATATTTCTAAAGTATAATAATCTGTTTCCTTTTCATGTTAGATAGTTAACTATTACTAGGAAATTTGGGGGAGGATTTTATTTACCTTTATTTCTTTTATTTATTTATTTATTTGATTTACCATTAAACATATAATAAACATTTTCTTGATCTTTAAGCATTAGTTTTAGTCTCTTAAGATCTGGAAATAGCTTAAATTTTGCCCGGGAATCAGAAATCAGCAGGTATATTGAAGTTAGAATTCAATTAGAACTACAAAATAGGTTCAACACTTCATAAGGATCAAATATGTTTTATCCATTGATGTTGTTTATAACCTTATAGGAAGAAAACTGCGGTGGTAGTTTAAGCCTGTTGTGGGGACAGAACAATTAATCAACTACAACTTTGAGTCCTTTAGAAGCCTTAGCACTCAAACTTGATACGTTCCAATTACCTTTTAGACACTGCAAAAACAATTGTTATAGACAGAATGAGGACATACATACACAAAAGACAAACATTTATGAGCTGGTAGTGTCAAAACCAAAAGTGAGGCTTAATACATTTGCTCCATGTATGATAAAGTGAAACCAGAAATTAAACTGTGCAAGATAAGTGACAGTATGACAGTATGACAGTATTTCTGGCATAAGGAAAAGAGTCAAAGTTAGCAGTCTTCAGTGTTCTTGCAGGAAGATCATTTTCATACACCTGAATCAATTTGGGCTTGACTCTACTTTTATACCATGGTGAATTGATGAAAATTATTCTGAACTCAGGTTTAAAGATAATATGGAAAAGAAAGAATCACTTCAGCTATAAAATGCACTTAAATCTCCCTGTTTAATTATCTACAGAGATCAGATTATGCTTAATTTTCCCGTGTGCAGTAACAGAAGGGTAGAAGGTAAACTTGCACTGTCACACTTAATTTCTCTTAATACTAACTATTATTAACAGTTAACAATCCCAACCTATACAGTGATGCAAAGCTGTATGGCAGCTTTAGTCAGGAGATTAATCAAGTAGCTAATGACCACGAGACCCATTCTCTTGTTCTTCTTTCTTGACCTAGGGTCAAAATAATCAAAATAATCTGAGGAGATTTAACAAATACATGCAATTTGAATGCCACAGAATGCTGCATGTCCATGATTAGTTATCTCCCTACTTATTGCTGTGATCAGACCCTACAAGAATAGGAATTGCTTTCTCAAGTTGAGTGCAAATTCTTTTTGTTGTTGTTTGTTTGCCATTTTTTACTGATGATTTAACTGAATAACTAACATACTTCTAGTTCATATGTACTTTCCATCCATTTCTTTCACTTTAACTGTATGTCTATCTTTTACCATAAATTTCAGAGTACTAAATTTGCTGAAAGTATTTTCTATCACCTGCAAATTAGATGTGTTTTATATCTCCACAATTGCAATTCAATGGCAATGATTTCACATTTTACTAAAAATCAGCAAAAGGGTCTGCTGTCTTGTTCTGTTACTGTGGTAACTGATTCTTAGTACTTTAATCACACAAGTGAAATAAAGAGTTTTCAAAGAGGAGAAACAGCTTCTACTCTAAGTATAAAGTTTCAAAGTGTCAAAGCTTTTATTGGTAATTTCCAACAGTATTTTTTGGAGGGTATGCAATCTGGCAATTTTTTAAGCATGTAATACAGCAAAGGTTTCTTTTTATACTATAGGGAAATTGCTTCTGTCTTGATATACAGATCTGTAGCAATAGTTCTGACAAGGAGAACTCATTAATTTTACTGTAAGTATCTGTGGTGTACAGAAATGTAGTTTGGTATGGAAAAATTAAATACTCACAAGCTCTGTGCTACACAACAGCAAAATCTAAGTCATAGATTTTATTGTCCCAAGTTGACTTCAATATTTTTACCATCAAGATCGTATTCTTCATTTGTATTCTTCTTCAATACTAAGGGATCTTTTTTTTTTTTTAAGATAGAATATCTCAAGTATGCAATACTTTTTTATTTCTTTATACGTGGTAAATCACACAATAAAGAGAAACAACCTGTAGATTTACAATAATTAATCTCCTCTTCTGAATGGGTAACAATTTCAGAAAACAATTGTCTTTTATCTCCTAAGTCTCTTATTACCTGTCTTTTCTTGAAGCCCAGTATTGCCAGCAATTATTTTCAAAGACGGATTTAACTGTGGGGAAAACTGGCATGGACTTGTTTCTGTTTCATTTCTCATTTGGAATGCATTCAACACATTGCCTTTTCTCTAGCAAATCTGACGTGAAGAGATTTCTTGCATTTTTGCAAAGCACAGAGGAAAATTTGTCTTTTTTTTTTTAGCTTGACTAACCCAAAATTATTAGCTTCAAAACAGATAGGTGCATATATATATATGTATGTATATATATATATATATAAATGAGGAATGAAATTGCTGTCAAAGCTTATCCTAACTGTTTACCTTAAAACAACCACAAGGAAGATCAACCATTAGGGTTTGTTTATGCTCTTTTCCTTCTCATTGATTCAACTCGTTTCCTTTTTTCCCCCAGAGCAGTAACAGCACATTTTTCATTTCTTTTTCTCATATAATGATATGACATTTATTATTGCCTGTTAATTTGTACTGATGAATACCTAGTTAAGGTAAATCTATTTTTCAAAGGAAGGTATTGAGTATAAGCAATGAAAACTATTTCATTAAGTCAGTGACCTTTATAAAATGAATTCCTGTTGATAAAATAAAAATGGATAAGACCTAAAGGCAGAAATAAGGGAAATAGAATTTACATGTGTATTGGTTTCCAAGATTGATATCCAAGAAGAAAACTAGAGGAATAGCTTACCTGAAAAGCACAAGAAAATATCTACAATATTTCTTATAGTTCTAAATACTATAAAATGGGCATTTTTATTTGCCTTTTTATTACAATAAAAGCAAATTCCCAGAATTTGGTTCACTTTAATTTCATATCCAGTAATACTGGAGTTTAACGCTGTTAATTGTATTGATTGAGTTTTGCAGTTAAGCAAGCATGAAACTAATGCACTTTCAAACCCCTTTTTCTTTCTTTCAAAAATATTTACTTCAGTAAAACAAAGAAACCAAAAAACATTTGAGCTATTACCTTCTTATGCCCCAGAATCCACGAGTTTATCCAGCCTGTGAATCTGCTGATACCAAGCAGGCTGCTAACAGTGGTCCTTCAGATTATCATCGGAGCCTCCAGGGAAAATAATCATTGCATTAATGACAACTTCTAAAGTAAACAGTATTTCTATAAAATCAAAACATACGCATTTGGGTAGACTAGAATCTCATTTATTTATATCAATAAAATATGTACCTTAGAACATGCTAGGTCACAGCTGAGTAATGTATTGCATTTTCCAGTGTTTTTAGAAGGAATGAATAATGACAGTGGAAAGGCTTAGGTTCATTAAAGAAAAACAAATTTGGAGTACTGGAGCCGTTTATTTAGAAGCAGTTAGTGATATGAGCTGACAGTTGCTTTGTTTAGACAAGTGTCATAGTTTTATTTCACTGACAAAATTTTCTGAAGTCAAACAGTGCAATGTTTCTTCATGCACACTAGGTAAATGATAACATCAACAGGAAAACAATAGTTTTGAACTGAAATTTTGGAAAGAAACTCCAAAATAAATAATCCTCATTTTAAAAGAACTGCATCATTTGACTTTGAACTTTTGCCAAATATTAGCTGCAAATGTGATAGTTGAAATTTGGTCTCAAATTTTCTGAGTTTGCTCTTTAATTATGGTTTCATTCTCTAGCCATCTCTTGTGCCCACAATCCCATTTGTTCTCAAAGTCACATTATTGAGTGTTTTTACATTCAATGGCCTGTGTCATGATCCTTAATGCAAGTCTTTCTTCTTCTTCCTTTTTCTATAGACTGTTTAATCCTCTTTATTGAGGTATAAGTCAGATTCCCAAAGTACAATTTTTCCTTGTACAAAGAAGTATCTTCCTAAAACAGATGATAAAGAAAGCACTATGTAAACAGGCAGAAACAGAGACATACACTTTGAGTGTAGGAATAGATGCAGTTGAAATGAAATAACAAGAAGGTATTTCAATACAGGATTTACTCAAGATTTTTTCAGGAAACAGTATTATAAAGTCTGAGTAAGAAATTTGTAAAAGTTCATTGTGGTTTTTGCTTTCCTGACTCTGGCTTGAGACTGTTTCAGAATTCAAAGTCCTCTAATGCTAGTGGTGTTCTCCCAGTCTCCAGAGTGAGTTTTTCAGTCATTAAATGTGTTTCTACCTGTGCCAGCACTCTCTAACACAGTTCTTTTCCTTTCCAGTTGTGTATATAGAAGATGTAGAAAGCAGCCATGTCCTGTCATAGACACCACTTTGCTAACTAAACCACTCTCTCTTTTGGCCTGTCAACTCTATGCTTTACAGTACATAACAGAGATCCAAAAATTAGCACTGATAGGTTTACTTTGGAACAGGAATGCTATAGCTTGTGCAATGTTATGCTCAAACTACTGAAAAAGAAAGCTCTTGCCTGCCTTCATGCCAATATAGGTATCCTCCTTCCAAAATACCTATATTTTCCAGGAATGTCCATGATCCTGATCTAGGCCCTGTAAGATCTTAGCTACTCCACCTCTGTTCCACTTTGAATAAGCATTTCTAAATTTGGTTGGCTACATTTTACATGGTACTTTAACTGACGTCTTTTCCATTCTTGTTCATTAACAGTCCCCTGTTATTACTGGAATTACTTTATCTGAACACTTTGGATCTTCACAATTAGTTCACAGCTTTTCTGCGGTAAACAGAGGATGTAACCTTTTTATTTTTTCCCTCCCTCTTATCTGATCAGAATGCAGTTTCTAGGAAATATAATTGCTGTCAGTAACTTTGCCTTTGGACTGTTTATCAATCATTTTGCCTGTGAAACAGTCCTCAAGTCACTAAACTATTGCTTTATTTTAAAAACTGAAAACAGACCATAAATAGATGACAATATTTGTGCCACATGACCCAGTCTATGTACTGTATTCATAAATTGTTATTGAACATAACTTTATCAAAAAGAATTTTCCCGTCATACATATGCTGTACAATCTCCTGCTGCTTACTCGTTAGTGCAGTATGTGCATTGCTGTTTTTTGTTTTTTCCTTTAAATACTTACTACTTTAGTTTACAAAGTCATGAAATCATGTTTGCCAGGCAGTAGGTTCCCAGTAATCTCTGTATGGAAAATATATTTATTTCAAGAAATTGTTATTGTTTCTTCCCCTAGATATCCAGATATTAGAGAAATCAATTTGCTTTTCTTCCACAAGACTGAAAAATAAGTAAAATAAAAACTAAAGACACTAACAGTAAAGATGGTCACACCTTTATCATATTCAGTCTTTGCTTCTTCTTATACTTTCATGTACTGCTTCTAAATCCTCTACTTCAAAGACAACAGCCAAAATCATGTTTTATTTTGTTATTTCAAATATATATATATATTAGGGTATTTCTCTTACTCTATTGAGAGTACTTCAGCCTTGTCTACAGCAACATTTTTAAGGGGAACCTCGCAGGGATCGGCTGCAGCGGGGGCTCCTGGCAGGGAGACGAACGAAGCCAACCCCTAACCGCCCCCAATAACGCGGCCCAGAGCCGCAGCCCCGAAGCCCTCCCCCCGAGCAGGCAGGAGCTGTGCTTGTGCCGCCGCGCGCCCTGACGCGCTGAGGGCGGAACCAGGGGTGACAGCAGCCCACCTACCGCCCGGCGCTATAAAAGTAGTCCCTAGGGAGCGCCGCAAACAGGACGCGCGAACAGGACCGGCTTGGCAGCGCCGGCAGTTCAAGCGGGGCAGGGAGGAGAACCTAGAACTCACCATGGTGTGCACCCATCTCAGCGGTCGGTCCGAAGCGGCAATCCAAATGGAGGAGATGCTGCCTCTCTGGGCTCACGTGGGCACCCAGGTGGATTCCCTGAGGGGGGAAGTGGCAGTCCATACAGGTTACTTCATGGAGCTGCTGGAGCCACGGAATCTGGAGACCCACCTGGGCCATGAGGGAAGAGAGCTGTCACGGGTGCAGGTATGCCCTGCTTCAGGAACTCCTTGAGCAGGTGGCTGGGCTGCAGCGAGAAATTGGCAGCCTGAGGGGCTCCTGGGAGTCTCTGAGGGTGACAGATAGGAGGTGTCAGCCTGCCCCTGCCGTTGCTCGGCAGCCCTTTCCTATGTCCCGGCAAGGGGTAGAAGCTGACCCTGCTGATCACATGCAGGACAGAAGGCTTGACCCTCGTCTCAGCTTGGAGCAGAAAGAGACATCTGCCCCCGACACCCATGGCGCCACCTACCCCCACAGTGTCCCTGGGAAATAGCTTTGAGGCTCTAAGGGAGGTTAAGAAAGAGGCTGAGGGTCTGGACAGTAGTCCGAACCAGGGAAGCAATCCCGAGAATTGTGCCAAGATTGGGCGAAGTACTAAACATAGGGATCAGGTCTGGACAGAGCACTGCATCACAACCTGTGCCACAAAAAAAAAAAGTGCAGAGAGTCCTGGTGATCGGAGACTCCTTGCTGAGGGGCACTGAGGCTTCCATTTGCCACCCAGATAACCTAGCCAGAGAGGTGTGCTGTCTTCCTGGGGCACGTGTCAGAGACATTAGGAAGGCTCTTCCACGGCTCATTAAACCAGAGGACTACTATCCTCTCATAGTCATTCAGGTTGGATCCCGGGAAGCTGCTACTAGAAAAATGAGGAACATTAAAAAGGACTTTGCATCCTTGGGGAGGTTGTTGAAGGGATTGGTGGTGCAGGTAGTGTTCTCCTCTGTCCTCCCGCTGGGTGACTGGGATACAGATAGAAGGAGCAGAATGGGACAGGTGAATGACTGGCTGAGGGGGTGGTGTCTGCACCAGGGATTTGGGTATTTTGATCTTGGGCAGTCACTCCTTTGAGAAGCTGGGTATGTGGGCTGCTGACAGACACCAATTCAGCAAGTCAGGCGCAAGTGTGTTGGGGAGCAAGCTCTCTGGGCTGATTACCAGGGCTTTAAACTAGGTTTGATGGGGGAAGGGAGGGTAGCTAAAAGTGACAGAGAAGGGCTGGGGGATGTGGTCACTACTGTCACTGTTGAAGACAGGGAAAAACCTCTGAGCTCTACCATGGGATTGTCTGAGGGCTCGTCAGAGAAGGTAGCATTCCCGATACCCCGTCCGGAATCTTCTTCTTGCATCCCTCCAGGGGTAACTGCACCTGCTGCTTCCCTAAAGTGCTTGTACACTAATGCGTGGAGCATGGGAAATAAACAGGATGAGCTCGAGATCTGTGTTTGGTCGCAGGGCCATGATCTCGTTGCAATCACAGAGACATGGTGGGACAGCTCGCATGACTGGAACGCTGTCATGGAGGGCTATGTCCTTTTTCGGAAAGACAGGCTGGGGAAGTGAGGGGGTGGGGTTGCCCTTTAGGTGAGGGAGCAATTAGAGTGTACCCAGCTCCACCTGGGGGAGGGTGAAGGACAAGTGGGTTGGGGGTGAGAATTAAGGAGTGGGCTGGTATGGGGGACACGGTTGTGGGGGTGTACTACAGGTCACCAGATCAGGAGGAGGAAGTCAATGAGGCCTTCTACGAGCAGCTGCTAGTAGCTTCACGATCACAGGTGCTGGTCCTCATTGGGGACTTCAATTACCCAGACATTTCGACCAGGCACACGCAGTCCAAGCGGTTCCTACAATGGGTTGAGGACAATTTTCTGATGCAGGTGGTGGAGGAGCCGACGAGGCAGGGGGTGCTCCTGGATCTTGTTCTTACCAACAGGGATGGGCTTGTTAGGGATGTGAAGGTTGGGGGCAGGTTGGGATACAGCAACCATGAGATGGTGGAGTTCCAGATGGAACTAGGTGGAGGAAGTAAGGCTAAAAGCAGGAATGCTACCCTGGACTTTCAAAGAGCCAACTTCGACCTCTTCCGGGACCTGCTTGGGAGTATCTCATGGGCTAGGTTGCTTGAGGGCAAGGGTGCTTGTGAGAGCTGGGCTACATTTAAGCAGCACTTCTTCCAGGCTCAGGATAGGCGCATCCCAAAGAGTAGGAAATTGGGGAAGAGGGGCAGGAAACCTGAGTGGATGAGCAAGGAGCTCATCAAAAACATCAAAAGGAAGAGGAAGGTCTATGAAATGTGGAAAAAGGGCCTGTCCTCTTGGGAGGAATATAGACGTGTTGTCAGGGCATGCAGGAATATGATGGGGAAGGCTAAAGCCCACCTAGAGTTGAGGCTTGCTAAAGAGATAAAGGATAATAAGAAGGGATTTTTCAAGTATGTAAACAGCAGAGGGAAGACTAGGGATAATGTGGGTCCCTTGCTGAACGAGGGGGGTGTCCTGGTCACGGAAGATGCCGAGAAGGCAGAGATACTGAATGCTTTCTTTGCTTCAGTCTTTGCTTCAAGGATTCCCCCCCGGGACCCTTCGTCTCTTGATGAGGGAATACTGTCTGTATTATACTGACGCCAACGACACTAAGCTGGGAGGAGTGGCTGACATGCCAGAAGGCTGTGCTGCTGTTCAGTGAGACCTGGACCGGTTGGAGAGATGGCAGGAAGAAACCAGATGAGGTTTAGTAAGATCAAGTGTAGATTCCTGCACCTGGGGAGGAACAACTGGAAGTATCAGTACAGGCTGGGGGATGACCTGCTGGAGTGGAGCTCTGAGGAGAAGGACCTGGGGGTCCTGGTGGACGACAGCTTGACCATGAGCCAGCAGTGTGTCCTTGTGGCCAAGAAGGCCAATGGGATCCTGGTGTGCATTAAAAGGAGAGTGGCCAGCGGGTCAAGGGAGGTGATCCTCCCCCTCTCCTCTGCCCTGGTCAGGCCTCATGTGGAGTACTGTGTCCAGTTCTGGGCTCCCCGGTACAAAAAAGACAGGGATCTCCTGGAAAGAGTCCAGTGGAGGGCCACAAAGATGATACAGGGCCTGAAGCATCGTTCCTATGAGGAAAGGCTGAGAGACCTGGGTCTGTTCAGCTTGGAGAAGAGAAGACTGAGAGGGAATCTCATCAATGTGTACAAATACCTGAGGTGTGGGAGACATAAGGATGTAGCCAACCTCTTCTCAGTGGTTTGTGGGGATAGGACAAGGGGCAATGGCTGCAAGATAGAGCACAGGAAGTTCCACGCCGACATGTGAAAGAACTTCATGGTGAGGGTGATGGAGCACTGGAACAGGCTGCCCAGGGAGATTTTGGAGTCTCCTTCTCTGGAGATGTTCAAGGCCTGTCTGGACGCCTACCTGGGCAGCCTGCTCTGAGGAACCTGCTTTGGCAGGGGAGTTGGACCCGATGATCTTTCAAGGTCCCTTCCAACCCCTACAATTCTGTTATTCTCTGATTCTGTAAGAGTTACATTGCTAGTCCTCCCCTTACAGTTCACAAGTTGCCGGTCATGTTTGTCTTTCTTGTCTAGGCAGCTTTTGTGTTCTTGCATCCTCAAACTTGTCAACACTGCCTGTTTTTCTGTTTCTATATCTTTCTTTCCAGCTTTTACATGTTTTCTCTAAATGCCCATTTTGGCACAAACTTTCCTGAAATCTTTGTACATGAACATCCTAAAAATACTACATATGTACTTTCATCTTCAACAAGTCAAGAAAATAGCAGATAATTAAACTTTTATTTAAAATAAATTAAGCCATTGAAGTGCTTATATATCTTATTTACTGTCAGAATCAAACCATTGGAATGGAAAATGCTTGAACAGGCTTAAAGAGAAATTGTCCACATTTGTTTGTTTTTATTTTAATCAGATTCAGGAAAGATTTAAAACAAACAAACACAACAACAGCAACAGCAGCAAAAACCACAGTGTCTCATCAATTAAACTAAATATTCTTCTGAGATATGTTCCCCAAGTTATCATAAGATAAACTTTCCTATCTTACAGAACAGACCACCTGAGCATACTGCCTATCAGATCTTTCTGCTCAGCAAATGATATGTTCTTTTTAAAAAACTCCTTTGTCAAAAGCTGAAAGAAAAAAAAAAAAAATGGTGCAACGAACAACTGTTGTCAGCTCAGTAATCCCACATGCTTCCTCTTGTCCCTGTGGGTTCAAGATCCTGGTTAGACTACATTTCATGCTCCACCGCACTCATCTGAGTCAATCCTCCTCTGAAAAGATGTGTTAGTGCATCATGAAAGTAAAAAAGCATGAAGCAAGAGTACTTCAGGCTTCATGAAACACTGAAGTAAAGATCCCAGATTGCAGTATCTGAGGCTTTGAAATAATTTTGCCTTTTTTTTATCTCTGAAAAGGGAAAGCAAAAGTATCTGTTCTTCATTTTCTTGCTTCTAAAATTAAATAAATAAATAAATAAATAATGATCCCCTATGAATATTTCTCTTAGTCCTGCACAGCTAAGTTGTATTTATATAGGCCTTTATTTCCTTCTTATATGGTGAATGTCTGAGTCCTGTGACAAGACTCTGCCTCCGGATTTCTCTGCATTCTTCTTCTAAATCAAGCAAGTCTTGACCTGACAGGAAAAATCACAATGTACAACTCTTGAGCTTGAATGGAGCTTTAAAATCAAATTTAGTTTTACCAACCCAGAAACAGCTGGGCAACAAACTGCCTTAAACAAGCCTACCTGTATAACTGGTGCTACATTACATCCTCTATCTGCAGTGTTAATCCACTTTCTCACTCTCCCTGTAGACCAGAATCCTTATTTCTCCCTGCAGTTATATCAGACAGGGTGTATATCTCCCTGTAGACTAAAATCCTTATTTCTCCCTGCAGTAATATCAGAAAGTTATATCCTTTGTTGCCAGAAAGAGACAGTAAGAATTTAAGGTTTACTACTGTCCCCAGTAGGAAACATAAGAATATCAATGAATGTTTTAGAACATTACAATTTCGATAAAATTGCAACTGTCTTTTCCTACCAGGTTTTGTGTAAGAAAACTGTGCTTGTTGTGAAAACCTTGGGATGGGCCTCACGTTGGGTAGCCAATATACAAATAATTAAAAAAATATTCTCCCATAGAAATTGAAAATGAAATCAAAGATAACAAGAATATTTAAGTTTCCTCACTCACTTTTGAACACAGTTTAAATAAATAAATAAATTAATAAATAAATAAATCTTTCCCCTCCAAATCTGTAATAGGAAATTATTTTCATTCTCTATTGAATTGGAACAAAAATTCTTACAATACTACTACTTTCGTTTTTGTTTTCAGGTATCTTCACAACTGTTAAATTTCTTTAACAAAAATAAATCAGAAAAATCCAGAATAATATAATTCACTTAGAAGGAATATGCAGAAATTGTATAGTCAGATGGAAGATCTTTACTAATTAGATAAAATTAGAAAATAGTAGACAAAATTCCTGAGATTCTCTGAAGATGGAAGCTAGATTTCAAGAATTTAGCAAATCAGTGTTATGAAATTATATCCTTTTATGTATCATGACTTAAGAGGATTGATTTCAAAAATAGCAGGATACTCATTACTGCTGACTACTTGAATATTTATCAGAAGTTTCTAATCTTCATACAAAACTGGGTTTCTTTTTCAAACCTCTATATTCAGTGCAACTATTTAAAATAATGTAAATAAATAAGCCACATTAATTGATTTATATTGTGTACTACTTAGATATATGTATATGTGCATATATGCAGATATATGGAGATATATTTATTTCATTTAAATTGGAAAAATGTTTGCTTTTTTTAATATAGAGTCAGATAATAACCTGGATGTTAATGACTTGTAACAATGCTATAGGTATTTATTTTATTACACCTCTAATCTTTGCATTGGGTTTTGGAAAAAAAAAAAAAAAGTTTTTTAATAGATTTTTTTCTCTATTTTTTTTTTTTTTCACAGTTGTATTTATAGTCTCCTTTCTTATTTTCAAATCTTTCATAGAATCATAAACATATCATAGAACCATTTAAGATAGAAAAGACCTCTAAAATCATCAGGTCCAACCTTTAACATAGCACTGCCAAGTCTGCCATTAAACCATGTCACTAAACACTACATCTACAACTTTTTGAAGACCTCCAGGGATGGTATCTCAACCATATCCCTGGGCACCCTGTTCCACTACTTCAGTATTCTCCTTCACAGTGAAAAAATATTTCCTAATATTCAAACTAAACCTTCTTGGGCACAACTTAAGGACATTTCATCTTCTTTTATCTCTTGGTGCTTGGGAGAAGAAACTGATCCTCAATTCACTATAACCTCCTCTGAGGTAATTCTACGGTATGATAAGGTCTCCCCTGAGCCTCCTCTTCTCTAAGTTAAATAAACCTTTTTGCCTCAGCTGCTCCTCATAAAACTTATTCTCTAGACCCTTTTCCAGCTTCATTTTCCTTCTTTGGACATGCTCCAACACCTCAATGCCCTACCTATAATGAGGGCCCTAAAACTGAGCACAGTATTCAGTGTACAGCCTCACCAGAGCTGAGTACAGGGGGACAATCACATCCTTAGTCCTGCTGGCCACGCTATTTCTGATAAAAGCCTGGATACTGGTGGACTTCTTGGCCACCTGAGCACACTGCTGGCTCATATTCAAATGGCTATTAACCAATACTCCCAAGTCCCTTTCTGCTGGGCAGCTTTCCAAGCACTCTTTGCTCAGCCCATAGTGTTACTTGGGGGTTATTGTGCCCCAGGTGCAGGACTCAGCACTTGGCCTTCTTGGACTTCATACAGTTGTCCTCAGCCCATCAGTCCAGCCTATCCAGATAACTCTGTGGAGCCCCCCTACCCTTGAGTAGATCAACACTTGCACCTAACTTGGTGTCATCTTCAAACTTACTGAGGGTGCACTCATACCCCCATCCAGATCATTTAGAAAGATTTTGAACCCAAAAACCCAGTTTTTAACCCAAAAAAGTGTACACCAGTCCAAGCCATGGGCAGCCAGCTTCTTGAGAATGTTGAGGGAAATGGTGTCAAAAGCCTTACTGAAGTCTGGGTAAACCACATCCACAGCCTTTCCCTCATCCTGACTGTGGTCGTGGTCTACCTTGACTTCAGTAAGGCATTTGACATAATTCCCCACAGCATTCTCCTCAGGAAACTGGCTGCTCATGGCTTGGACTGGCGCACGCTTCGTTGGGTTAAGAGCTGGCTGGGTGGCTGGGCCCAGAGAGTCTTAGAGAATGGAGTCAAATCCAGCTGGAGGCCGGTCACTAGTGGAGTCCTCCAGGGCTTGGTACTGGGGCCAGTCCTCTTTAACATCATCATCGATGATCTGGATGAGGGGATTGAGTGCACCCTCAATAAGTTTGCAGATGACACCAAGTTAGGTGCGTGTGTCGATCTGCTCGAGGGTAGGAAGGCTCTGCAGGAGGATCTGGATAGGCTGGACCGATGGGCCAAGGCCAAAGGTATGAAGTTCAACGAGGCCAAGTGCCGGGTTCTGCACCTGGGGCACAACAACCCCAAACAGAGCTACAGGCTGGGAGATGTGTGGTTGGAAAGCTGCCTGTCAGAGAAGGACCTGGGAGTTTTGGTTGACAGTCAGCTGGATATAAGCCAGCAGTGTGCTCAGGCAGCCAAGAAGGCCAACAGCATCCTGGCTAGCATAAGAAACAGCATGGCCAGCAGGTCCAGGGAAGTGATTGTCCCCCTGTACTCGGCTCTAGTGAGGCCGTACCTCGAGTACTGTGTTCGGTTTTGGGCCCCTCACTACAACAAGGACATGGAGGTACCTGAACGAGTCCAGAGAAGGGCAACAAAGCTGGTGAAGGGTCTGGAGAACAAGTCTTACGAGGAGCAGCTGAGGGAGCTGGGACTGGTTAGCCTGGAGAAGAGGAGGTTCAGGGGCTACTTTATTGCACTCTACAGGTACCTGAAAGGAGGCTGTAGCGAGGTGGTGGTTGGTCTATTCTCCCACGTGCCTAGTGACAGGACGAGAGGGAATGGGCTGAAGTTGCGCCAGGGGAGGTTTAGGCTGGATATCAGGAAGAACTTCTTTACCGAAAGGGTTGTTAGTCACTGGAATAGGCTGCCCAGGGAAGTGGTTGAGTCACCATCCCTGGAGGTC
The DNA here is from genome assembly GCA_011076525.1 of Nettapus auritus. NCBI lineage: Eukaryota > Metazoa > Chordata > Aves > Anseriformes > Anatidae > Nettapus > Nettapus auritus. The sequence goes on from CM021765.1 coordinate 147,704,919, forward strand.
TTTAAAAGACGTTTAGATGTAGAGTTTAGGGATATGGTTTAGTGGAGGACTTGTTAGCATTAGGTCAGAGGTTGGACTCGGTGACCTTGGAGGTCTCTTCCAACCTAGACTATTCTGTGATTCTGTGATTCTGTAACCTAGACGATTCTGTGCTTCTGTGATTCTGTGATTAAACAATATCATATATCTATCTATATCCGAAGGGTTAATTTTCCTTCTCCAAAAATTTCCTTTCATGTGATGTGTTTTTCAATATTGCCTTATTTTTTGTATAGAAATGATTGACTTATTAGCAAAAATAAATGAAATCACCAAATATCAACCACTCTCTAACTCAACAATACTGTACTTGTCTGTACCAGTAAACCATTTTTTTTTTCTCCTCCTTTATCTCTGTATCACAGATCTTATCATAAGCCAACAGATTTATTTTAGGATGAAAACACAAGCAGTGTCAAGGACCAAGGGAATGTCCTGAGCTCTGCACCAAGAGCTGAGGGGATATGAGAAGGCCCCAGGAAGCTTCTGACAGTTCTTTCTCTCCAGCTCCCTGCCCCCAGGTATCAGAATTGATTGGCACCAGCAGCTAAACCTGGGTGGGGGGAAAAGCTGCTAGGGCTCAAGGTGCTCCCAGCATGCTCCCTACAAACTCCCACTGTCAACCAAACCCCTGAACTCTTTGAGGACACATGATCACATTCTGTATGGAAAGGTAAACAAAGGAAAATATTTGTAGAGAAAAAGCTGTCCTTCCCTCATTGATACACTTCCATCTCAGAAATTCTCCTTTTTGTTTACACAAACCTCTGAACAGTGATGATCACTCAGCATGCACTAGTGTGCTTCTTCATTCTGTTCCCTGAGGATTTTTTACAAGTGTCTGTTTTTCTCCTGGAACAAGCCAGTTGGGCACCCTAGCCAGAATAGCTAAAACATATCCTGAGCATTCAACTCCTGTTGTAAAACTGTTACTTGGCCCAGCTGTGGATCTGTGAAGCATTCAAGGGGGATAATAATAATAATAATGACTGTGACCTAATGCTACAGGACCACTACCAGTTCCAAGTAGAGACTGAGTCAAACACTCTATTGTGTCTGTGTAACTGGTGAGCCCTGAAGGACTTTATTCCTGAACAGTGTCAACTCAAGCCACTCTGAACTGCCTCATTGGGGAACCAAAGAGACAGTGATTGCAGTCTGTTCTAACATAGTATTATGCTGTCCACAGCCTGCTCAGGCACCATATTGACATGGTCTGAGAGCTCAAGGTCCTCTAGCCACACTGCTTGAAATAATTTTTTGCCTGCTCCAAGGCCTGCCCAGCCTCCTTGAACCAATGTCTTGGCTTCTGCATCTCACCAGGACATTCCAATGCTATTCCAAGCATTTGACACCACTTGATATTTACATATATGATAAGGAATACCCTTTTCCCAGAAAAAGACTGGAAACTTCATAAGCACATTCATTTAGGTCTTATCTACACAGTGTTGGTTTCCCACCATGCCCCTCTTTACCAGCATAACTGAACATATTAAGCCATGACTCAAATATTTTCAAAATTGCTTTCAGGAAAATCAGCACATTCATACATCAAATTAATCAATCAAATTAAATAATTAAGACATGAAGATTTTCAAATAGATCAATTCACTGGGGTCTGAAAAGAAAATGTGTGATCTTTTCAATGCATTTTATTTTATTTTATTTTATTTTATTAAATACTAAGGGTAGAAAGGTTTCTGTTGCAAAGCTCAGTTGCTGTTTACTGATTCAGATGCCTGGTTTGGGGTCAGATATACACTAGAATGCATGCAAATCCAATTATTGGTCTTTTTCCCAAAGTCACATTAAATTAACTTTGAATAAAGATAATTACATGCTAATTTATCAACCATCTAAAAGGCAAATGTGATTTCCAGTGCCCCAATGACCAGATCACCTGGCAGCAGAAAAGTTTCATGTTGCTGAAACTCTTTATCTAATCTTACCTGATGTGTACTCGTGAACTAAAAAATAATAAGACGTCTATTTTTTTTTCTTTTTGCAGCAAGCAGATATTTTGTCCAGAAAAATCATCCATGTAAATAGGATCTCAAGATCAGAAAAGATTAACTAAAGTATCATATTTAGCCTATTGCATTTAATCCAAAAAGGTCAACAGGATATTGAATTCATACACATGCAATTCATATACCACAGTCACACAAAACATAGTTAAACAGAAATCTTGTCCAATCCACTGATTGCTCTATGATAGCTAATCCTTTTTTTTTTTTTTTTTTTTGTAGACAGGAAACAAGAGAATAAGGAAAAATTTCTGAAAACAGCATCTGCATGGTTTACATCCTGCTCTCCTTTTTTTTTTTTTTTTTTTTTGGCAGTAAAGTTTTGGGAGATGAGATTTTGTTCTGAAGTTGAGTTGACTTTTTATATAGTATCTGAATTCCTCATGATAGGAATAAAAGTCCCAGCATGAGTACAGTATATCAGCATTCAAAACCAATTACCAAATGTCTCATTTTCATGTCTCCAGATCTTAAAACTCCCTTTTCTCCATAATGCAATTATAGAAAATAACCCATACTCAAAAGTAAACACTAAGATCCAGACCCCAAAAGGCACTTAAGTACCCAACTTCATGCAAATTAAAAAGGTGTTAGGTATTTACATACCTTTGTGGATCTAAGACTAAACTGCTTTCAATTCCAACCTAGCTACTAGATGAATAACAGCTTATTCTGGAGCCTGTACCGTAGATTTAGCTATAGTCACAGGAAAAGTTTTTGCTTGATAGATATATTGTACTTTACCCACAAGATAAGTTTTGAAACAAGAGAACAAACAACACTATCAGACAATACCTATTTAACTAATTGATGTGCCTGACAGAAGGGAGTTTGTCACCTGCAGCACCCACAGAGAAGATGGCACAGGTGGCCGCAGCAACTGTAACTTGGCCCACTCCATTTTGCTACCTCACCTTCCTACTCATGAGTTACTGTGGGAGGGCTGCCTGCAGGAAAAATAGAAAGAGACAGCTGGTCTACAGGGTGTTGGAATACAGCACAGGAGCTGCAACTTTCCTGGAGAAGAAAGATATAGTGCTGCTTGTGGAGACAGCTTGTGATGACAGCAAATGCAGGAACATCCATTTTCATTGAAAGGGATGTTCTTCCCTGGACAAGGGAATGAAAACCCCACTGCAGCCACTGTATCTTGAGCTGACACAGGAAGAAGAAGTAGAAATATTTTCACCATTCGGGTGTGTATCCACAATGAACTGAACAAAGAATGGACTTTCATATAGGAAGATTCAGAAAGTTACTGACAAGGAGAAGATATATATATATATATATAAATAATGGGTGTCCTGAACTGAGAGGCTGACTCTGCTACTCTTGCATTTTATATACAATGTTCAATATGGCAGCAAGACACAACTGTCTTCCTGCACCTCATTTTAGAGCTCCCAGTTTCAGAGGGATTTTGTGTCCATGATCCAACACACCTACATGCACTTGTGTGATGGTTTTACTTGGGTGAGCGGCCGAGTTCCACCACAACCGCTCTCTCACTCCTCCTCCTCAAAGAGGAGCAAGGAGAAAATACGATGAAAGGGGCTCAAGGGTTGAGATAAGGACGAGGAGATCGCGCAATAATTATCATGACGGGCAAAACAGACTCAGCATAGAGAGATAGTAAGATTTATTGCTTATTACTAACAAACTAGAGAAGTGAGAAACAAAGGAAAGAAACCAAAAGCACCTTCCCCCCCCATCCACCCTCTTCCACCTCCTCCCCCCAAGCGGTGCAGGGGCACGGGGGAATGGGGGTTATGGTCAGTCTATAGCACTTCTCTGCTGCTCCTTCTCGGTCACTCTCGTCCCCTGTGCTGTGGGGTCCCACCCATGGGAGGCAGTCCTTGCTGAACTGATCCAGCGTGGGCTGTCCACAGGCAGCAGCTCTTCAAGAACTGCTCCAGATATGGGTCCGTATCACGGGGTCCATCCCTTTGGAGCAAACTGCTCCAACCTGGGTCCCCCACGGGCAGCAGCTCCTGCCGGGTCACCTGCTCCTGCGTGGTCTCCTCTCCACAGGCTGCAGGTCCGGCCCGGAATCTGCTCCGGCAGGGGTCTTCCACAGGCCGCAGTCTCCTTCGGGGCACAGGCTCCACCGTGGTCTCCTCCACGGGCTGCAGCGTGGAACCCTGCTCCACCGTGGTACTCCATGGGCTGCAGGGGGACAGCCTGCTTCACCATGGTCCTCACCACAGGCCGCAGGGGACTTCTGCTCCAGTGCCTGGAGCACCTCTCCCCCTCCTTCTTCACTGACCTTGGCGCCTGCAAGGCTGTTTCTCACTCCTCTCACCCTCCCAGCTGCTGAGTGGCACAGCGGTTTTTTCCCTGTCCTAAATCTGCTCTCACAGAGGCGCAAAACAACATCGCTTATTGGCTCAGCTCTGGTCAGCAGTGGGGCCCTTACCAAACATGGGGCAGCTTCTAGATCCTTCTCACAGAAGCCACCCCTATGGCCCCCTGCTACCAAAACCTTGCCACGTAAACCCACTACAACTTGGTAGGGTGCACTGAATTGGGTGCTTTTCCACAAATATCAATTGTCTTGACAAATAAAATAAAGGAGATTCAATTCAAATTTAGCAGTTTCAGATTATAAAGACATCAACAAGAGCACATGCTTTTTTTTTTTTTTTTTTTTTTTTTTTTTTTAACTCTTAAATGACAAGTAAAAATATCTATGCTTACCATCAATAAAGGGAAGTAATGGTGACAAATGAGCTGACATGGCAAATACAATATTCTTTCAGACAACTCTTCTGTTTTATGGCTCCTTCTAGCACAAAGCTATTATGTTCCAGTCTACAATTCATTTGAAGGCTGTTATAAAAAAGCACTCTCATGCAACTCATCACACTTTAACAACTTGAATACCTTTAATATCCTGATACTATGGACTTTTGTATTGCTCACTTCATGAACTTTAAAGACACAGGTAGGAGTTTCATACTACTAACCTTGACGGTATCCCTTGAATGAAAAAAAAAAAAAAAAAAGCTCTGCTTCTTCAATTGTAACTTATGACTGTTCTTCCACTCACTGTATATATATGTTTTAAACTAATATCAATAATTATAAGAAAACAATAACAACAAAAACCCTCTCTGAACTCAGTATTCCATTCTATTATTGTGGAAATGCACTGTCTCCGTAATTCACTGTTACTGTTTATTTACAGTGATCTAATAAATACAAGCAAATATCTACATTGTTATTTTCAGGATTCTTCTCTCAAACAGTCTTGTTTCTTCAGCATTTTTATTTTTTAGCCTCAGGCTATATGAAATATGTCAGTGATAATCAAACTTTACTGATTCCTTATGACAAGTAAGGTAGGGTGGCACCCTAAAGAGAGAGAAAGCTCTTGGATAGGAAAAAAATACAATGTTATAGTAGGAAAATAGAAACTCAGATTGGATGAAGTAATGAGGGCACAGTATAACTGTGGCAGCTTTAATGGATTACATAACCCGTTGACATCCACAATAAAACTGAGAAAATTAAGATTTGAACAATTCAAAGGTCTTTTCCATTTATTCACTTAAATAATAGATTATAACTGTTTAGTCCTTTATAATAAACTTGTCCTCATTGAAAGCTAGCATGCAAGCTAAATAAGAACATTGTGAATTTTGCTTTTAAAGACTTTTTAAATTATTATTACTGTTATAATTAATGTAAAACCACATATTAATCTCAGAACATATTAACACATATTACACATCATACCACTTTACTGATGTTTATCATCTGTATATTGCTGCCAGATTTGTTCCTACAAAAACCGGCTTTCCTTATCATCTATACTTACTTTAGGGCCTGTCTTCTTCAGTAATGGTACTAGATAATATTACTTTTTAATGCAGTTAAAAAGTTGTAGCCATCTTGTCCTTCTACAGTCCTTAATTATACTACTGATTAGTAACATTCAAGGTTGTAATAAATAGTTATCTAAGTTTTTCACGAAGTCCATCACCCACATTTCCCTTATGCAGGCATCAGGGAGATTATATCTTTATACGAGTTAATAGTACACTAAAATATTCAACCACTTAAAGATCGCAATATGAAAACTTGAAGAAATCCTAATGATACATTGTGAATGTTTTCAGATGGAACACTACATGGACTGTCATTTGAGTGGACCTTAATTATATGATTTCTTAACTTCAGCTTTTTTAAAATGCATTCAAAAACAACATCTTAACCATTTCTGATCTCTTTGTAAGTATTTATAGAGAGAGAGAGATTTTTTTATCTCATTGAGAGCCATCATGGTTATACTAATACTATCCAGATAAAACTCCTGAGAATACACAATAAATTGAAGCTAATAAGTACAAAAAAAAATTTGTTTGTGTTGAAGTTCTTTTATATTAATTATTCTAATATTATGAAACTGAGATGAGGGAATTATTATACAAGTATTTTTAACACTGACAATTGAAGGCTAATGTGGATTATTTTATTATTGCCTAACTGTAATTCAACATATTAAGTTACAACTTTGTATTTTCAACATACTTATTTGCATAATAGTTGTATTTTTTCTTTTTTTTTTCTTTTCTTTTTTTTTTCACTGTTGTTTAACCACTCATCATATTCTTAACAAAGACCCATCATAAGTAAGACAGTGTGCATGCCAAATACTTGATCAAGCTGACTAATTTCATTGTATGTACCAGGTGCATGAAAGCAATTTACTTACATGTGTTTATCTACATGTAGAAGGCGGTATTATTTTACACTTCACCTTTTCATACCAGAAAAAAATACCTAGAGGCAAATCTTAAGGATTTGATTCTGCAAATTTTAATGTAAGCTGAAATAAGGGAGCATAGACTTAAAAACCATTGTTAGGTATATTGTTTTGACAATCACAGTTCTTACTCTGAAGAAATGGGATTTAGTTCCCATCTTCTATAACTTTTTTGAAAGTATCATTCTTGCTAAACCAAACCTGTCTCACACTAAAGAGGGGACTATAGCTCACTTGAAAGCAGCTAGTTTACGTATTTTCTTTATAGAAACAGAAGCACAGACTTCACTGCAGATCAGATGTTCATGGATTCACCTGTGATCTGGAAAAATTTATAGCCCTTCATATTTGAATTTGAAATATTGTTTCCCTGTTTGGTTTAAGTTCATTCAAGCTGTGGGATTTTTTTTTTTTTATAATTTTTTTTTTTTAGGGGAGTGGGAGTGAAAGGGTGTGATGGGACACCAAAATCACATTTCTAGTATAAAAATTTTTATTTGGGAAAAGTTAGCAGAAAGAAGGATTAACATGGTCTGATGCATACTCTTGAGCATAGGTTAATACCCCAAAGATACATAATTGCCTTTCCTGTCTCTAAAGGGTTCTCTATAAACCTCTAATGTATATGGATACTCCGTTAACTGAATTATCATCACATAATTATGAACAAATATTTTAATGTAGGTATTAATATGCTTTCAATATTCAATGAGAAATAAGATATGAAAAATATATATTTTTTCTTTAATTCTGAACCAAGATATTCCTCTAAATTTCTGATTTTTTCATGTCACACATAACTGTAAAATCTGAACCTAGCCATAGGATACCAGCTCCTGTAAGGGTCCAAACTTATGAGAATGCTTACTCCATTAGAAGTGACAGAAAAATGATCTCTTTAAAATATTAATGAAAAATATGAACTAAAATAAAGAGAGAAAGGAAGATAATATTCACATCCACCTGTGACTGGTAAATTAGACTATGTTGCAATGGAAATGTCATTTCATCAGCTTTCAAAATATTTCCTGTATTTTTTTTAAGTCACGTTTTACTTTGTTTTGTGTCAATTATAAGACAAGAAGTGCAATTCCAAAGGATAGGGGTTTTTGTTTGTTTTTGTTGTCTTTTTTTTTTTTTAATGTAAAATATAATTATATTTGCTACAATAATAGAATTATGATGAGAAATTAGAGTGCTGCTTTCCCCACATTTATCCTTTGTATCTTTATGTTGTCAGAAGTGGTCTGCAAAAAACTTCATTTATATTAAAATTATTTTTATCTTCATTTCATCTATTGATCTCAGTGCAACCCTAAAATAGATAAGAAACTATATACTATGCTACTATGTAGCTTTTTAAATATATATATATATAGTCATTTTTTATACAATTTCTGTGTAAATGGTCACGACAGAAACAATGGGCCAATTTCTCTACTTTTTTCTCTTGTGTCATGGAATTTTTACAAATATTTATTTAACCCATTATATTTATGATAGGAAATTATGGGGATTACACAATGGATTCATCAGTGAATTGTCACTCTTTGTGTCTCTCTGGCACCACAAAACAGCTGTAAATTCTCCACACCAGTTGGCTTTACAACTGTTTTCTGCTGCCGGTATGACACAAAGCAGCAAGAGCATGCTGCTGAATCTGGTTTATACCTGGTATTCTTTAGATTAGATACATATCTTTACACATGGGACAATTTAGGACTTCAGAAATTTCATGTACAGACCAGACAATGTAATAAGAATAGGACAGCTAGACCAAAAAGATGATTGGCTAGCTCCTGTTAAGGAGTTGGTTACAGATGCAGTTTGAAGCTTTTAAACCAGGAATTCCTCACATATTTGTCAAAGATTTATGTACTGTGTATATAGCACACTACAGAGATACCATGGTTTCCCATTGCTCATGATAAGTCCTTGCCTTCCAAAGGTTTAGATTGGACCTGGAATAAATTACAGCACAATCTACTTCCTTCCATGAGAAAAGCTGTTGTGTTTTTGTGGTTTTTTTTTGTGTGTGTGTTTTTTTTTGTTTGTTTGTTTTGTTTTGTTTTGTTTCCTTTTACAACCATAACTGTTCTTCTGCTGTTTGGATTAGTTTAAATAATAATTTTATTGATTTATATATGATCTATTAAGGATAATAGCTTTCTCTGAGTAAATATAAGCTGAGTACTCAGTTTTTCATCTATGTTGCCATGCTCTCATTGAATCCAGAAGTATCAACTTGTCTTAAGCACTCTGGAACTCAATAAAGTAGGGTGACCTGTTTCAGGCATTCACAGAATGATTCAAAAACTGCCAGTCAGTCCACCTTGATTACTTCCAGTTTTTACCTCAAATTCTACTTGAGGCATTTCTGGGCTGTGTCAGGAAGAGACTAACTTTGTATGGCTGCAGAGTTAGCTGTACTATCCTCTCTATGTCAGAGCAACACATGGTTACCACACTATGTGCATCAAACACCTCAGAATAAAAGACTACAGATTTTTCTTTTTTCTTTTTTTTTTTTCCCTCAAAACTAGTTAAAAGTCATCTAGTAGAGCAAAACAAAATAAAAGATAATGCCTGCTATAATTCTGTAACTTTATTTTTTCCCCTGAAAACAAAACAGTCTTACAGAAATGTCAACAAAGCCAGTCTTATGTTGGCTTTCTAAATATACCCATAAAATATTCCAGACATAATTACTGTAGTTATACAAATGAAACTATTTTATGAAAGCAGTTAATATGTGTATATCATTACTCTTTACCGCATGTACCTAGAACTTCAAAATTAATTATTATTAAAGAAAACTGGAGAAAACTGGGAAAAATTGGAAAAAAAAAAAAAAAAAAAAAAAAAAAAAAAAAAAAAAAACCACTCAACCATCTCTTAGATATGCTTTTACTTTATTATTTATTTATTTATTTTAGGGGATGGATGATTGTTTTGTGTTTTTAAAATGGAACGATCTATTCCCCTGGTAGATATGGGTGTCTGGGCAACTACTGTTTAGCATAATGAACTTTCAAGATGGCCTTTGCTTATTATGTTTCGACTATGCAAAATACTCCCTAGTGAAGCTAAGAGATAATGGTGTTGTTTACAAACACATGTACCTTTGTCATCTAAAGATTGAAGTTCACTGGTGATATAAAATCAGTAGAGTGTATAAAATCACTATGACTGTAAAAGTCACTTCTAAGTCACTATAGTTATTTCTATATGAAGTTAACCAAATTATGTATATAGATATATGAGACATAAAGAGAAAACAGTGACACATGAATTTTCAATCAAAAATAATCCCTATTTTGTTTTGATTACCTATTTTTAAGTTCTTGCTATCTTTGGAATTAGTCCTTCAATTTTCATAAAAAGCTATTTAGCAATTCACTTGAAACTTTAGTCTGTGTCAATTTATTCCTATAACATAATGTCTGAAAATGGAGATCCCTTATCTCTGACTTCATTAAAATCTGTCCATGATGAAAAAATAATTTATTTTTATCATACTCAAAACTTTTTTTTTTTTTTTCTTTATTCCATCAGTATTGTAACACTCCATAAAATTCACTGAGTAACCTCTTTTTAATATGAAGGACTGTTTTTTTTTTGTTGTTGTTGTTATTATTATGTTTTATTGTTGTTGATGATGTTTGTTTTGTTGGGGGGGAGGGATGTTGGAATACCTGGCCAATTCATTGAGAAACATCACCAAAAGAGAAAGGAGGAATCAGGATTTTAGCTCAATTCCTTTAGATTTCTAGGTAAGAGTATTGTTAGCAGTATTTCTCAAGTATCCAATATTTTTATGTTTCCAAAGCCAGTATCAACAATTATTCTCCTACACAAGAAGAAAATATGTATCTACCCCATCACTGGAAGTTTAATCCTTCTAAATCACAATTAAAATGCCTACACCTGAGCCTGTCACTCAAGGTTTTCTCTATATTCAATGAAAAAAAGTAGAAAGTTTTAGAGGATGATTCATCTGAACTAGTTTTGAGAATAATTACACAGTTGAATTATTATTATTATAGTTTTGAGAATAATTACACAGTTGAATTATTATTATTAATAATAATAATAATAATAATAATAAATGAATAATATTTAAATAAAAGATATTAATAATTATTATATATTATATATTAATATATTTTTTGTCCTTCTTTTTCCTCTCTGGACTACAAAGAGCATATCTAATCTGGGTATAGTCATTTAAATCTAACCAGATAAATCCTTCCGTTTTTCTTTAATCTTCTTGATAAGTTTAAGTAAGTTGCTTTATTCATTATATTCACTGACTTTGCCCAGTATTACACATTCTGTGAAAAATTTGCAAATAACAATCTTGTGTCTCTGAAAGCAGAATCTGAAGGTACACAAGAGCTTGGAAAAGACTGTAACACAGTTACTGACAGGAGGGGCCAGGAGGCAACTATGCTTAGTCCTATAGAATTGCAAGTCTACAATATGGTATAGCCACCTCCCGGTTTGAAGGACGATGTTTAGAGGTACATATACGCCTTATATGTAGGAAGGACCTTATACATTTCTAGACAAACCTGTTCATCCAACAGTTTTAATGTACCCATTTACCTGTATGATAAAAAGCAGTGGAACTTGGTGAATAGAAATACAGTTGTTTTCCAGATCTGTGGTTACATCCTGTGAGGTTAAGAAAAAGGATAGGTTAGCAGCTTTCTTAGCACTTGAAGAAGAAGGCTATGACAGAGGAAAATGGAGGACATAACACAATCCTTATCAAACAACATACTTGATAACATATCATACCTCATTTAGCCCTGTAAATGGACGTTTGACAAGAAATCAGGACATTGGAACATCACCAGAGTGGCTGGACTTGTAGGAGGGAAGCCTGTTAGTTTACTCAATTAGATTTCTACACAGCAGTTCAAGATCACAGGTGGATTCAAAAATAAGATATTTACAATGTAAACTTTATGAATTTGTATTTAGACCAAACCCATAAAAGGCTGGGATTCCGTTATTATTAATAACCACACAGGTTGAACAAAAACAACAACAACAACAAAAGCAGAAAAAATCTTTCCAACTAACTAATTACAATTTCAGGCAGTTAACTGAGCTGCTTCATTTAACAGATGTAAGTGAAAACAGCCCAGCCTGCATTGCTTTGGAGACCAAAAAAAAAAAAATCCGTTCTGTAACAATATAATAGCTGCCATGTTACATGCAACTAGAAACTGTATTCTGCACCCCAGGTGCAGAACCCGGCACTTGGCCTTGTTGAACTTCATACCATTGCCCTCGGCCCATCGGTCCAGCCTATCCAGATCCTCCTGCAGAGCCTTCCTACCCTCGAGCAGATTGACACGTGAACCTAACTTGGTGTCATCTGCAAACTTAGTGAGGGTGCACTCAATGCCCTCATCCAGATCATCAATAAAGATATTAAAGAGAACTGGCCATGGTATTGAGCCCTGGGGACTCCACTAGTGACTGGCCTCCAACTGGATTTGACTCCATTCACCACAACTCTTTGGGCCCAGCTACCCATCCAGTTTCTAACCCAACGAAGCGTATGCCAGTCCAAGCCAAGAGCAGCCAGTTCCTTGAGGAGAATGCTGTCGGAAACGGTGTCAAAAGCCTTAGTGAAGTCAAGGTAGACTACATTTACAGCCTTTCCCTCATCCACTAAGCGTGTCTCTGTCATTGAAGGAGATCAGGATCATCAAGCAGGACCTGCCCCTCATAAACCCATGCTGGCTGGGCCTTATCTCCTGGTTGCCCTATAAACATGTAACACAATTTTAAAACACTGACTGTAATTACTAAGAACTAAACAGAATAAACCTGCTTAGCCATGGTAACTAGCTCTAACTTTTAGCATTAAGAGAAAAATACTGAAAGGAAAGAGGAAGGCACAGCATGGTATTTTCGTGCTTTTAATTTATTTATTTTTTTAAAATTATTTTTAAGAAATTGTTTCATGTTGGTGTTTCATTTGCTCTTAGAAAGAAACTTCCTTTCCTCATTAAAAGGCAGAAAAGCCTATAAAATAAGACAGTCTTCCTCCTGAGTGGCCATGTAACCTTTGAAGCTAAATATAGATTATCACTGGAGCAAATGGTCAGCACATGGGAGCTTGTGAGCAGCATGTGGCTCTTAAGCAGTGTTATCCCATGCTGGGAGAGCATCATGTGTCTGACAGTAAGGCTGCTGAAAAACCTCAACCTCCAGCTGTGGGAGGAAGTGAGGCAGCCGGTACTGTGGAGGTCAATTTTGCCCCATTATCCCGGGTTGCAAATGCATACTTGTACAGTCCCATCCTACTTTGCATTGAGGATATTTTGGGTACCAAAAAGAAACCTTATCACCAAAAGTTTCCTTCAGCATCTCCCTCCAAACTGGATGCCAAATATCTTGTGACTATCAGCATGAGAATATCAGATGAGAATAAGAAAATCTGAAAAGTTCTGGTGTAGGTGGCCCTTGGAATTACAAAATAAATTTTGCACTTATATGATTTTTCATCACATTCATGAAAATAATTTGCTTTTCCAATTAAACTTGAAAGTAGCAAGAGTGCTAACAGTACAGCACAGAGTTGGTGGTGTTTTTTTTTTTTTTTTTAATATAATTAAGAGAATTTTCCTTGAACAGAGATTAAGTGACTTTTTTTTTTTTTTCCCCCTGTATTTCTCATGTTAATCAGAAAGCAGCTGATCTTACTTTGAGAAAATATCACGGAGATTTTCATATACTGTTTTATATGTGAGTTGAAGTACATCAATTCCCAAATAGTGTTATGAGTCCTTGTAATAAATGGATGGTGCTACTTTAATTAAAGTAATAATGATAATAACACTTTTGATGTTGTGGAACAGCATTATTTGCCTATACATTATAAAGGAAATAATACATAAAATACTTTATGAGGCTTTTAAAGACTTGATGATGGAGATTCAGCATAGTCTGTTCTCATGCTGGATGATCAGAAACAAGAGGCCTCTTATTGTTCTCTGTAAAACCAGTGAAATGGAACCAATTGAAATATTGTGCATAAAGTCACAGGCACAGGATAATAGTACTTTCCTGAATGGTAAGAACACAACAAAGTGCATCTCAAGAGCTTTGTTTGTATGGAGCAGACCTCTCCCCAGAATGAACTGTCTGAAGAGGCTTTGCTTAATGCACTCTTTAATGGCATGGCTCTTCAAGCTCTCCCCACTCCATAATGACATGTGCACTGCTGTTCCTTGGCTATGAGAGCAGAAGCAAAACAACAGGAAAAAGAGGCTGGGGTTTACTTAACCCAAATGACTTCCACTCATTTTCCAAAATGCAGAAGTATTTAACAACGGACAATATCAGACCAAATCAACAGTCATCATATATGAACTTATAATCATGCAGAAAGGTGGGGGTGGGGGAACAGCATCCACACATTACTGCCTCTGCCATTAAAGACTTGTTCTAATGTTGGAAATGAGGAAATAATAGAGTTTCTTTGGAAATTAAAATCACTGAAACCTTATGACTGTGATATTGTGCATGAGGAACAAATTGAAAAATAAAGACATATCTTCTGTTATAGCTGTGCATTCCAAATACATAAATAAGGTACAAATTTGATATAATAATCCTTCTACAGCAATTTGGATTCCTTTGTTCTTGAATGCCTTAGCAAAACTTGAGACCATAAATACCTATAAATACCATAAATAATTATATATGGTCACTGCTTATGTAAGCACACATTTTAGCCGACATTACAAATTATATGGTACAGTGAAGTGGTGAGCACCGCTAATTATATAGAATGTTTGCCAGCTATGAAGTACTGTTTTTGTTTTCAGTAAAGAATAAGCAGGGCATGAGGTGAAGAAGATGTAGAGAAACATGGCTGTAGGAGGAAATCGTGCTTTGCTTCAAGAGGTCTGCCCATTTTCACAAAGAAATCAGACGTCACTGAACATATGTATATGAATTCTTTCTAAAGTCAACTACATAATGAATTGAATGCTAAACTGTAAATGAAAGTAAGAATAAATACTGAGATCCTGTTCCAGTCTTGATAGAAACAATGCAGCAACTAGAAAGTTGCTTCTTCTTTCCAGCAGGAAGAAAAAAAAAACACACACACACACACCCCCAAAAAAAAAACAAAAAAACAAAAAAAAAAAACACATAATGTACTAGTTCCATCTAATTAAATGTAATTGACTGCTCAGCTTAACTGATCAGAAAATTGGAACCATGGAACAGTTGTATATGGCTTTTCAAATATTCAAGATCATTAGGCTAGAAGTACACTTTTATCTTCCACTGCAAAATATCAGTAGTATTCTTAATTAGATAATTATCCCTTAACATTTACATTCAGTGTTCATTCAAGAAAAAGCTTAGATGGATATATTTGATCTAAAAATATTTCATATAGTTATAAGTGATGGCTTATATCTTATGTGAAGTATTTTTTCAGACTTCTTCCATGAGTATTTATTATCTGGATAATGAATAAAGTATATTTTGAAATAATATATGGCTAAATCATTAACCATTTTTTCCTTCACAAATTATGGCACTCATACTATATCACAGTGTCTCCTATGTGACCAGGACTATTGAAGCTGAGAGGCAAATTGGATTTCATAACATTCATTGGCCATAATTAACAGGCTATGCATCAATTTCCCATACTCCAAGGGATGCATTACTCATCATCTCCCAACATTCAATAGATTACTAGTCAACAGACTAGCTGTCATCTCACATCAGGCACCAGTAGGTTCACAAAGTGGTCTGCTTAACTCAGACAATGACACCCCCTCTCTCTAGCTGTCCAGTGGAGGGACAGCAAGCTCTGGGTCAAATTGTCATTCTTTCCAGTGGATTTTTCTCACCTCTCCCTCTCATACACAGACATACTGTCTTCATAGTGATAACTGCACATCTCCCTTGTTTCTTAAAGTTTTTCTGTCTGCATCCTTTCTCTCACATGCGCTTCCTTGTAAAACCTATAGATCAGCATAGACTATCCTAATCCTCTGAACTGATTCTTCACACAGTAGCTCTACAGCAGCAGAAATTCAATTCAGACTGAAATGTTTCAGCTTTTTAGTTTTCAGACTGCTAGTAACTCAATATCTTGTAAATGAAGTACTAGGTTTATTTCTACTTATTAATTTGGGAAGCTAAAAAACACATTAAATACTTTCATAAGTAAATTACAATATAATAATAATAATAATTAATAATGATAAAGCTTAAGAGCATCCAACAAGAGATTCCGTTCATCTGAAGTGAATGACATCATACCATAGAAAACTGAGATTCTAGAAAACTGAGATTCAAGTTTGAGAAGTCAGAAGTGAAGGAAGGGAAATCTAAAAAACATGATTTTTCTTTGATTCCCTGTGAGAGATATTTGTATATGTAATGTCTTCTTCTGGAGGTTTCCATTAATTAATTTCAGTGTTGTGTAAGATGCTTCAAACTCAAGTTTTTACACAGCCTTGTGTGGTAAACAGTAAAATAAACAAATAAATAAATAAAATAACTAAATAAAAAGTCATTCATATTTTAAAGAATATATTCAGTTCCACCCAAATGTGTTTTGATTCCATTTTACTTGTATGTGCACACACAGGCACACAGGTTTTTGGAGCATCTATCTTCTACTTCATATACAATTAATTTATATTAGTTTCTCAGAAAGTATAGTTGTACAAAATGTGTATAAATTGGCATGCAGAAGCTACATATTTAGCTTAAAATGTCAACGCATGCTGAAACTGCCATCCATATAAAACAAACATAAGACCTAAAAAAACCCAGTATTTACGTTAATAGACAATGTCAAATTTATTACACAGCTCATCTAAGATCTTTACTTATTTACCTTTTGTTAACAGACCAGAAAATAAGGTTTTTGCATAGATCAAGAAAGTCCTCTCTAGTATTTTAATGGGAAAAAAAAAAAAAAAAAAAAAACAACAAAAAAAATTATTTTTTTTTTTTTTATATTTTTATTTTTTTTTTTTTTTTTTTTTTTTTTTTTTTTTTTGTGTGTGTGTGTGTGTGTGTGTGATTGGTCTTACAATGTGGGTTTAAAATTTAAAATATAAAGAAGTTCATCTTAAAACTGATTTCTCATTCTCGCTGTTGTTCCCTATCCCTCAGTCTTGTGCTCTTCACTTTCTTTTATGATTCCCAGGCTACTTCTGTCACTCATTTTCTGTCTCTTTCCGGCCAGAAACTTCAAAAGAAAATCATAATAAGCTGATTTATTTATTTATTTATTTATTTATTTCAGGATTAGTGGGCTACACTGACAATTAAGAACTGTTGGCATTCTTTCTCTTCTAATCTGTGGATACTCTCCTGTTGGGTCTATTATCTTCTCAGCCTTTGTTTTACTACTTAATACTGTTAGCAAATGTCAGTGTTCATCAGTATCACAGTTTGTTTTACCTCAGGTAATACTTCCTTTATAATAGAAATGTTAAGTGAAATGCCATTAGAAAAGCAGTGTTAAGCACTGAGACTCAGATATTCAGGATGATGTTTTCCTGATTATCACTCACAAAGGACTATCCTTTTCTGATAAAAAGTGAAAAAATTAATATACTACTATGACCCATCTTCCCAGGACTTGATTCACATTATCCCTAAAAGGAGAGAGAAGCACAGGAAAAAATAATAATAATAATAAAAATAATAATAATAATAAAAATAATAATAATCCCAGCATACATCTAACAATCCAGAGACAAATTTTCTACTGCTCTGGAACTTGGTAGAGGTTCTACAGCAAATGGCACTTGGTAACACATTACTAAATGTGTATAGTGTGTGCCACACCATTCTCTCTAACCTCTTGTGAGACTGTCATGATCAGGCAAGGTGAAGCAAAGGAAGGAGAAGAAATAGAAAGAGGGAAGAAGAGTAAGGGTGATAAAAAAAGAAAAAAAAAAAAAAAAAAAAAAAAAGGAAAGGGCAGGGCAGGGGCACAAAATCATTAAGGTTGAGAAAGTTGAAAAAGACCTCCAAGATCATCTGGTCCAACCATTACCCTACTAACAATGTCACTCTCTAAACCATGTCCCTAAGCACCAGGTCCAACCTTTCCTTAAACACCCCCAGGGACAGTGACACCATCACATCCCTAGGCAACACATTCCAATGACTGCCTACTCTTCCTGAGAAGAAATGTCTCCTAATTTCAAACCTAAACCTCACCTGGAGCAACCAGAGGCCACTCCTTCTAGTCCTATCGCTAGTTATCTGAGAGTAGAGGCCAATCCCCAGCTCCCTACAACTTCCCTTCCGGTAGCTGTAGAGAGCAATAAGGTCTCCCCTGAGCCTCTTCTTCTCAACTAAACAACCTCACTACCCTCAACCACTCCTCATAAGACTTCTATTCCAGGCCCTTCACCAGCTTCATAGCCCTTCTCTGGACAAACTCCAGGGACATGATATCTTGTAGTGAGGGGCCCAAAACTAAACATGGTACTCATGGTGCATCCTCACCAGAGTACAGGGGGAAGATCACCTCCCTGGTCCTGCTGGCTACAATATTCCTGATAAAAGCTAAGATGCCATTGGCCTTCTTGGTCACCTGGGCACACTGCTGGCACCTGTTCAGGTGAGCATTGGCCAACACCCCCAGATCCTTTTCCTCTGCAGAGCTTTCCAGCCACTCTGCCCCAAGCGTGTAGTGTTGAATGGGGCTGTTGTGACCACAGTGCAGGACCAAGCACTTAGCCATGTTGAACCTCATCCCATTGGCCCTTGTCCATTGATTCAACCTGTCCAGGTCCTTCTGCAGGGCCTTTCTCCCTTCTGGCAGATTGATACTTCCCCCCAAACTTGGTGTCATCTGCAAAGTTACTGAGGGTGCACTCAGTTCCCTCATCCAATTAATCAATAAAGACATTAAAGAGGATGGACCCCAACACAGACCTATGGGGAATACCACTTGTGATCAGTTGCCAGCTGGATTTATCTCCGTTCACCACTACTCTCTGGGCACGGCCATCCAGCCAGTTTTTAACCCAGCAAAGAGTGTACTTGTCCAAGCCATGGGTTACCAGCTACTCCAGGGGGAGACTGTGGGAGACTGTATCAAAGGCTGGTCAAACTGGCCAAAGGTGTATTCCATACCATCTGACGTCATGCTAATCAGTATATAGGGGTGGCTAGCCGGGGTGGGATAGGCTGGGCATCAGTCAGTGGGTGGTGAGAAATTGTTCACAACAGTCCTTTATATTTTATATATATATATTAATATTAATATTATATATATATTATTTATATAATACTTATACCAATTTTAGTTTAACACATTCTGGTTAGATCTGTCATTATCTCAACCGTTCATGCCCCACATTGGGTGCCAAAAGGACTGTTGTGGTTCAACCTGGCCAGCAGCTAAGCACCACACAGATGTTCGTTCAGCCTCAGCCCTCCCTCTCTGGGATGGGGGAGAGAAACAGGAAATGAAGCCTGTGGGTTGAGATAAAGACATAATAATGAAAATAATAAATAATAATAGTACTACTACTAATAATGTGAATAATGTGTATGAAACAAGTGATGCATGATGCAATTGCTCACCACCCACTGACTGATGCACAGCCTATCCCCGAGCAGCTGGCCCCCCCACTCCAGCTAGCCACCCCTATATACTGTTTAGCATGATGTCAGATGGTATGGAATACTCCTTTGGCCAGTTTGGGTCAGCTGTCCTGGGTCCATCCCCTCCCAGCTCCTGCTGCACCCGTAGCCTGCCAGTTGGCAGGATAGAGCAAGGAGCTGAAAAGTCCTTGGCTTGGTATAAGCACTGCTCTGCAACAATTAAAACATCAGCATGTTATCGCACTCTTCTCATCCCAATCCAAAACATAGCACTCTACCAGCTACTAGGAGGAAAATTAACTCTATCCTAGGTGGAACCAGGACAGCTGCCTTTGTACAACAGAGGAGGGGTGTTCCTGATTCTTACCAAGCCACCTCAGATGCTCTCTTGAGGGTTGCCTGGTCCTGGCAACTCCCTCATCTGCCTGACTGAGAGGCATTGATGAAGACAAAAAGGAAAAGCCTGCATGTCACCAACCCCTGCTCCACTGCAGAACGCGTCTGCCCTGATTGCCTCGATGAGAATGTGTCATTATTTTTCAGATAATAAGGCTAAATTTAGATATAAAAATCCATTCATGGAAGAACTGTATAAAATAATGTGTCAGAGCTACACATATATTTATGTGTATAAATATAGTCATACTAGGACTGGATTTAATTTTCTTTATATAAGCCTACTTGGTGCTATGTTCTGGATTTGTGACTGAGGTGGTATTGATACTACTGCTTGTATAGCATTGGAGTTTGTCCCTCTTTCTCTCTCTCTCTCTCTTTTTTTTTTTTTTTTTCCAAACTCTACCCCTTCCCAGTGAATAGGCTGGGATCACACAAGCAGTTGGGACTGGATACAACCTGAGTAACTGTCCCCAGCTGACCAAAGGGAACAACTGACTGAGAAACATAGCATCATACTCAACAATAAAAGCTTCAGGGAGATAGCAGTTGGAGACTGGCTGGGCATTAGTCTACTTGTGGGAGGTGGTGAGTGATTGCATTTGTATCATTTGTTTTGCTTGTTGTTGGTTTAGTGTGTTTTTTCCTTTCTTCCTCTTCACATATTATTTTCATCTTGACCCATGAGTTTTCTCATTTTTGCTTTTCCTAAGCATTTTTCTTTTCCTTTTCCCTCTGGGGCAGAAAGGAGAGAGTGAATGACTGTGTGGTGTTTAAATGCTCACTAGGGTCAATCCACCACAGCATAAAAATATTTTTTTTTTCATGACTCTGAAGAAGAAATAATTTCTTTGTCCATCAAGAATAAGGGAAAACACAGTACTACAAGCAGTGGGAAAGAAGTCCACTAAGAGGAATAGTATAATTAAAAGAATGTTCATATGTCCTATAAAGATAATTTGTGTTGGATGTATAAGCATGCATGCTGAATATATAACTATTCAATGGGCAGATAGAACAGGAAGAAGAAACCTAGACTGGATTAAAAGAACACATTTAGGATACAAGAAATACCAGCTTTAGCTGCTCCTTTTATTATTATTTTTATTTTTATTTTTTTCTGTAGAATTCAGTCAGATAAAATGAGACGTTTCCACTCTCTTAACAATGTAGTGCCTGGTAGGTAATGAACACTCTCAGCAATGGAAGATTTTACTCTCCCCTAAGTTTTCCCATTCAAAACTAGTCAAATACATAATTTCAGCCATAGTTTCTTCAATCATTGGATGCTAGCTATTACTAATTAAGACTGCACATTTAGTTTTACAACAGTAAATGACAGCTCCTCCTCACATTTTGAAGTTCAATGTTACTGTATTTAAATCATGCAGCTTAAATCACAGTCTTTTTGTTAGTTTATATTATTTTTTAACTTTATTTATTAATATATACTATTTTTTAACTTTATTTTTTAACTTACTGTTTTACCAGTATGATCACTTTTGTAAATTATATTCATCGTACCTCATTTCTCTATCCATACTATGTGAAAATGAAAAGTTATCCTTTGTAAAGAGTTCATTCTGAGAGAATATTGACTTATATTAGTCAAAAAAAAAAAAAAAAAAAAAAAGAAAGGAAAAGGCTGAAGGAAATAAACTCAACTCAAAGAAGTGAAGAATAAAGTTAATTGCTTATTTAAAATACTAGTCAATTATTATGAATGATATTATGTATTGTAGTATTCATTGTAAAAAGATAAAATTGCAGAAGATTGAAGGTGGATAAATGTATATTTACATATTTGCAACATAGGTGGATAAGTATTTATAGCATACAACAAATGTAAATAGTTCTAAATGATGCACCTATTTCACAGCAAGCAGTTTTTTTCTCACCTTGTTCCAAAGTGGTAGTGAATGCCAAGCTAGTTAACCACAGCCTTTTTTTTTTTTTCTTCTAACTTGTAACCTTTTTCCATAATTTTCCTCTTTACACTGCCTCAGTCTCCATTAAAGCTGTACAGGCTGCTCAAAATGTTGTGCTTGCTAAAAGCACTCATGGGAAGGCCAACATGTAAAATCCATGTGAGAGTACATTATTTTCAGAAGTAAGTACAAGCAATGTTGTTAGAATTTTTTGAGTAGACAATGCAAACCACTACAGCTAGTCCTAATATTTCTGGAAGGATTTTTATTTTTAATTACTAATTTGCTATTTTTTTTAATTAATCATGAATTATTTTGTATGATTATAAACCTATTTAATATGAGCCTTTATAACCTAGTTTCTAAAACACAATGGTAGGGAAAATCATTTGATAGAAAAACAACTCAAGGCATAAGTATCTAGAAGGAGGAGTTGGAGGCCGGTCACTAGTGGAGTCCCCCAGGGCTTGATATTGGGGCCAGTCTTCTTTAACATCTTCATCGATGATCTGGATGAGGAGATCAAGTGCACCTTCAGGAAGGTTGCAGATGACACCAAGTTAGGTGCGTGTGTCGACCTGCTTGAGGGTAGGAAGGCTCTGCAGGAAGATCTGGATAGGCTGAACCGATGGGCCGAGGCCAACGGTATGAAGTTCAACAAGGCCAAGTGCCGGGTTCTGCACCTGGGGCACAACAACCCCAAACAGAGCTACAGGCTGGGAGATGTGTGGTTGGAAAGCTGCCTGTCAGAGAAGGACCTGGGAGTTTTGGTTGACGGTTGGCTGAATATGAGCCAGCAGTGTGCTCAGGCGGCCAAGAAGGCTAACAGCATCCTGGCTTGCATAAGAAACAGCATGGCCAGCAGGTCCAGGGATGTGATTGTCCCCTGTACTCGCCTCTGGTGAGGCCACACCTCGAGTACTGTGTTCAATTTTGGGCCCCTCACTACAACAAGGATATGGAGGTACTTGAACGAGTCCAGAGAAGGGCAACAAAGCTGGTGAAGGGTCTGGAGAACAAGTCTTACGAGGAGCGGCTGAGGGAGCTGGGACTATTTGGCCTGGAGAAGAGGAGGCTCAGGGGCGACCTTATTGCACTCTACAGGTACTTGAAAGGAGGCTGTAGTGAGGTGGCAGTTGGTCTATTCTCCCACATTCCTGGTGACAGGATGAAGGGGAATGGGCTAAAGTTGCACCAGGGGAGGTTTAGATTGGATATTAAGAAAAACTTCTTTACAGAAAGGGTTGTTAGTCACTGGAATGGGCTGCCCAGGGAAGTGGTTGAGTCACCATCCCTGGAGGTCTTTAAAAGACGTTTAGATGTAGAGCTTAGGGATATGGTTTAGGGGATGATTTGTTAGTGTTAGGTCAGAGGTTGGACTCGGTGATCTTGGAGGTCTCTTCCAACCTAGACATTCTGTGATTCTGTAATCACACTCTACACACAGACCTGTACTGTACCAGTCAAAGGGAACAAGTCAAAGCAACTTATAGGTTTCAGATACTGTGTTTTTTTCCTTCCCTTTCACCTTTTCATTTTTCCCCTTTCTCCTTTCCCTTTTTCCCTGTACCCTTTCCCCTTTCGCCCTTTCCCCTTCTCCCCTTTCCCTTTTCCCCCTTTTCCCCTTTCCCCGTTCTTTTTTTTTTTTTTTTTTTTTTTTTTTTTTAACAAAAATAATATATGAAGTCAAAATAAAATCAAAATCACTATCACTTGTATTGAATGGTATCTATGGCTGGGAATTACCTTACTGAGTCAAAATCTCCTTTCAGTCTATGAGCTATATGCGCTATAGAGCTATCCTTTCAGAGTTACAGCTCCTTATTTCGTTATATATCCTTATTTATTTCCTTATTCACTCCCTCTAAAAGTTCTGTGAATAAGGAAATAAATAAAATGTCTATGGAAGTTCTACACAGATGTTTTATTCTCCTAATTTAAATGGGTTTATTTAGTATAGGGGAGAATGGAAGACATAATCCCAAACAATGCAGAACTTTACATTTTCCCAGCCTGAAAAACAGCTGTAAACAACGACTTTTTTTTTTTTTTTTTTTTTTTTTTTAATAAAAAATGAAAAATCTTTTATAATTTCTGCACACTGAGAAAGAGGATTCATAAAACAAATGTTAGCTGGACTACCATATTAATGAGTAATAAGAAATATAATAACATAAAACTAACAAAAGTTAAATAAAAAAAAAAAAAAGTTAAGTTAAAAAAAAGTTAAAATCGGTGCACCAAAGTTTAACAGGAACTTTTAACAGTTAATGAAAATAAAAGAAAGAGACCTGGAAAAAAAAAAAAAAAAAAAAAAAAAAAAAAAGTGTAGGTTGCTCATATCTAAAATTAACTGTTCATTTCAGTCCACAGTTAGAATTGTCTTATCCTCACAGATGACAGTTTTCAAACAGCCTTCCAGTAAACCAATACACACTGATCACACTGTGGCATAGATAATTCTCAACTCTCTCCATAAAAAGCAAGCTCAGATATACAGTGTTGTTATGTACTTCACTGTCTAGGAGACATTAATCCAGGTGAAATGGTGTTTGAGAACAGGAAAACTGCTTCCCACGTTGGTAGGCATATTCTCAGCACTGTGTCTAAGTTAATAAACCTTTCTGGAAGGTAACATGCTGGAAAGCAAAGTTCTCCCATGTGGTCCTCTATTAGTGAGAGCAACTTTTGACATTGCATTGTTTATGCTTTTATCTATGTTGTCTCAGAACTCCATTGTCACAAATGCTGGAAGCTAATTATATATATGTTACTTCAGGCAGAGTGACATTTTAGGAGGTTTTCCCTTACTCCCTATATGGGAAAAGACATTTGTCTTCTATTGACGTACTGTTACATTATTACTCTAAATTTTTGGTTCATTGTAATTTTTAGTGTTAAAAAACATTGTCATATTCTACACTGTTCTATATTTCTGTTTAAGATACAATATAAAAGTTAAGACTATAACCTAGGCATCATCTTTGATTCAGTCTGCTCTCCAGAGCCTCATAGCTGAGTTACATCTAATTTTTGTTGATTCATTCTGCATAATAGCTATAAGATACCATACTCCTCTCTGTCTATGCATCTAAATCTCTCCCTAGGTCCTCATCATTTCATATCTTGCTTATTGGAAAGTCTTACTTTTCAGCCTTGAGAGAGATGATCTTGCCTTACGCAAATTTATTCAGAATGCTACTGCAAGGAATATTTTCCTAGTTCCTTTTATGTCCTTCCACTATCTCATCTCATCAGATATACACTATTTTTCTTTATTAACAGGTACCCTAATGGCCAATCCTCACACTACCTACCCAGCACTTTTGTCTTCTATGAGCCCCAGCCTGCCTACCTTCATCACTTGTGTTACAATTTACAGCAAACAATTTCAGGCTTACTCTCATACTGTCTTTCATGCCTGGGAGAATCTCCTTTAAAAGCCCCCTAGAGCTATTTTGTAATCCACCATCAATTCTCTTCCTAAAACTGTTATTGGCCATGATGCATAAAAGAAACCAAAGCCCCTAGGCAATTGGTGCACCAAAACATAGCCTATAATTCTCAGCAGTGTTTGTCTCATGATTTCTTTGCAGTTCTCTGTTTTCATCCTCCATTCAGTACTTAGACTGTAAAATGCACTGGTGCAAGAGACGTTAGCTCTACTTTAAACCTCATAGGAGAAAAGGGTCACATTTCATTATTTGGATTCCTACTCATTCCCTGAATACAAGCAGCCTAAAAATAACAATGACCTTAATATTACTAATGAGATCAATATTACAATGAAGAGAAATAAAGTAACTTCCATACTTCCTGTTATATCTGTAACAAATATTATGTCTAAAGTCAGAGAGTGCATGCTACTTTTAGCACAGAATTCAGAGACCAAGAGGTAAGACTTCTGGGATAAGAATGGACAAAGTTTTCACTTAAATTACTGAAAAATATACCCATGCCATTATTGCATCTGTCACAGGTGAGGAAACTAGAGTTATGCATCATTTATCCATTCAATGGTTTACAGCTCAGGCTATTCCAGGCAGGACATGAATTCATTAGATATCATCAAGATCTAGATTCTTTTTCTGGTACTCTGATTTAGTGTGGAAGAATCCATAACACAGTAGCCAGATAGCTGGTTGCACATCTGAGCTAGCTCAACTGTGTAGAAAATGTTGCTTTGGTTTATTTGAAACCTATGCTCCCTAAAATAATTTAAGAATGGCCTTTTCCATATAAAAGAATATCTATTCTACAAGTTTAAGAAGAAAACTTGTCTATTCTACTAGATGTAAAGATGTGATTATTATGATTAGTACTAAACCACTGTGGAAGGATTTAAGGAGATGACTAATTTCTTCTCTGTAGTTATGCTAGACAGACATCATAGGAAGAAGATAATTAGAAATTCTGTTATGTAAATGACTCTAATGTTCTCAGTATAGCATAAGTGAATGAATCACAGAATCACAGAGTGGTTGAGGTTAGAAGGGACCTCTGAAGACCATCTGGTCCAATCCCCTGCCAAACAGGGTCACCTAGAGCATGTTGTACAAGATCACATCCAGTCAGGTTTTGAGTATCTCCAGAGGAGGAAACTCCACAACCTGTCCAGGAAACCAGTTCCAATGCTTAGTCACCCTCACACTGAAGAATTCCACAGAGGAATAATTAATAAATTAAAATGTATTAGTCCAGAGAGTAAGCATAAAAGAAACATTATTTTGTATGCAGGTTTTCAGGGAGATCACATAAGGGAAATTTCAGAATCCAAACAATTCTTTAAAGTTCATCTATTTTCTTAAGCCTGTGATTATATAGTGTTAAATTCACAATATTAGGCAGGATTTGGTTCACTTTGCAGATGTTTTGGAGCACCTGATGGTCCTAAATTTGCCTTTGTATCCCCTTGTTCCCTTGACTCAATGGTAAATTCATCTGCTGATATCAAATGTGTAATTATTACAACATATAACACTTTCCAATACTAAATAAGTATTAAGCACAGGCAAGAGGAACTAAGAAAAAGATATTTATAGAGTGTAGACTTAGCATGGTTTTACTCAGAGCTAAGAGCAAATGAAATTCCTAAATAGATGACCTTTTACTGCATTCACTATTAGTAATTAATGTGTATGTTGTATAAAGTACCACCAGTTAAAAAAAAAATAAAAATCAATATGAACAATATGACAAGCCAAAGTAGGTCTCTTCCAACCTAGACATTCTGTGATTCTGTGATTCTGTGTGATTCTGTGATTCTCTATGTCATACATAGAGAGTGTTTGATAATAGATATATATTGCAATCCTTATTGTTAGAAAACTGAAAGGAAAAAAATCAGATTATTTAGGGACAAGACTGGGACAGATATCCTTGAACTCCAGACTACTCCTGTCTTTCATTTGGTTGAACTTTGAACTGTGAAAGAGAATATGTCCTTCATGGATTGTTACCAGGTTATCTGGACATTTTTTTTTTTTTTTTTTTTTTTGAGTCAAAATATACCTCAAAATTCCACATAGATCCAAACAGACTTCAATATATATCCCTGCACACAACCATCACTCTGCTTATAATAAATTGCTCATTTTTATCAAACAGACAGCTGTATTCTGTTTTGTATATCCTTAGCATGAATTTAAGGTGTCCTATATTTTACTCTACTCCTCCATAAAGGTAATAAAATTATAAGTCACCAGAGAAGGACTCTGCTCTGAGAGGAAATCACACAAGCTCTTAACCAGATGCAGGTGGAGCAAGAAGTCATAGTACTATTGATACTGTTTGATCATCTAGGAGCAACTGCAAATCTAATCAGATCCCCATGTTGAGAACTTTATGAACAAAAAACAGGCACATACACTCAAAGAAGAGGAGATGATATAACTTCATCCAAAGCCTCCTGTTGCTTTCAACATCCCACAATAATCATTTAAGTCTGAATTGTCTGAGACTCAGCCAGCATGCTCTCATCTGTGTCTGACTCATCCACAGGAAAACCATGCGACAGCTTTCTAGTTGAGGTGAGGTAGAAGTATAAAGCTACATGTCACGATCATGCTGAAAACATCATATCTATAGTTCCATTTTCTGCAGTACAGCTATACTGTTCTGTGTCAAATCTCATTAAATTTTACAGAATTTCCATAGCAGTAGTTGCGCCTAACTTTAGCCATCTATATTATTAAAAGGAGAGAGAAACGTTGCTATTCCTATCAATGTAATGCTACTGCAATACTTTCTTCAAGAAGGCACTTAGGATATGAATTCATAGATGTTTCACAATGTTTAAGATGAAAAAATAATATATATATATTATGAAAGTATTGCTAGTGCTTGTTTTATTTCCATAGAACTTCAATTGTAAAGAAAGTTTTGAGGAGCTATGGTGTGTGTATGTTAATGATAATTGTCCCAGAAGGATGACAATTGTCCCAGAAGGCATTCCCCTCATGGAAGGACTTGGAAAAAAAAAAAAAAAAAAAAAAAAAAAAAAGAGAGAGAGAGAGAGAAGATCATGTATATCTCAGATCAATGTCAAAAAATTAGAAATAACAATATAACGGAACAGTGACAGGAAAAGATTTTTGATACACAGTGAAAAAAATGTTGTTTTTTATAAAGCTTTGCAACTCACTGACCAGATTTGTGACGCATCATTTATTTCCATTAGTACAATAGAAAAAGGAGTTCTGAAGAATAATACTTATCTGCATTTCCACTTACCATTAGATAAACAGCTGTGAGCTTGGGACCAATAATTAGATGGCCAAAATAACTATAATGTTACATAGAAAATAAAGGGCATTCACCAAAGGTCGTATTTTTTGAAACAGCCAAACTAAATTTCTTAGCTGAAGTCCCTGAGCAATCTAGGAAGACGACCAAATTAAATAAGGTGGTACTTGTCTGAGACACTCCTCTTTTTGCTCTCTCAGATCCCTTGAAGTGAAGATAAGGATTTACTAATCGAAACCAGCTCTGCTATGCTTGTTAGGAAGTAGAATCCTAATTCTACCCATATTCCTGCCCACATTCCACCTTCAGACAACTCATAAGCAACTGCCAAGTATCTACTATTGCAATCTGAATCTAAGTGTAGTAGAGAGTTAAAAGGAATTCATATTTAATCAGAACACCTAGTCCAAGTTTCTCTCTAGTACCTAAGGACTGTTACCATATGATCAGAAAATTTAGTGTGCTTTGGAAGCAAATAATAGTAGTAATATCTAGTGCAATTTTTACAGAGTTTTAAATTTGCTGTTCTCTGTGAAAACAGAGAACAGCATTTTTTCCCCCTGTACTCGCCTCTGGTGAGGCCACACCTCGAGTACTGTGTTCAGTTTAGGGCCCCTCACTACAACAAGGATATGGAGGTGCTTGAGTGAGTCCAGAGAAGGGCTACGAAGCTGGTGAAGGGTCTGGAGAACAAGTCTTACGAGGAGCGGCTGAGGGAGCTGGGACTATTTAGCCTGGAGAAGAGGAGGCTCAGGGGCGACCTTATTGCACTCCACAGGTACCTCAAAGGAGGCTGTAGCGAGGTGGCGGTTGGTCTGTTCTCCCACATGCCTGGTGACAGGACGAAGGGGAATGGGCTAAAGTTGCACCAGGGGAGGTTTAGGCTGGATATTAGGAAGAACTTCTTTACAGAAAGGGTTGTTAGTCACTGGAATGGGCTGCCCAGGGAAGTGGTTGAGTCACCATCCCTGGAGGTCTTTAAAAGACGTTTAGATGTAGAGCTTAGGGATATGGTTTAGGGGATGATTTGTTAGTGTTAGGTCAGAGGTTGGACTCGGTGATCTTGGAGGTCTCTTCCAACCTAGAAATTCTGTGATTCTGTGATTCTGTGAACAGTAATTACTTCACTATAACAGTGGTTCTGTCATTTACATTTTTCCAGGACATATACGCTTACATACAAACAGACTGAGAACATATTGTATTCTATCATCTGACAAGACTATAAAACTTTTTTTTTTTTTTTTTTTTTTTAAAAAAAAAAAAAGGACAGTGACTTTCAGGAAGCCAAATAAATAACTATGGGTCAGCTTCTTCCAACTCCACAGTTGGCTACAGGCATTATAGAACAATCTATCTGATAGAAATCTATCTTTGGAGAAATATTTGCGGAGACCCCTGCATCCAATCTCATATGGAGTAAAATTATAACTTTGTTCAAAATTAAAATTAGGCTCATTTAACAACATGACAGTACTAAATCACCCATTGCCAGTGATAACCAGGTTTCTCCCTAGTGTGATTCTCAGTGGTCAAAAAGGTTATCTGTGCATTAATTAATGAAGTGGACAAGAATGACTTTTCTCTGATTGTGAAGGCAAATGACAAAGCCAATATAAACACCTCTTATGTCTCTTCTCCTCTCAAAGTGGGGTCTTGCCCACATAACCTCTGGTGAACAATTCCTGACCATACTCTCCCTCACACCATGTCCAAATGGAGTCAAGTTGACACAGGACAAAACTGAGTCAAAAAACAAGGAAGAACTAGGTATTAGAGAAGCTCAGGGTCCAGTGCTTATGGACCATGATGCTATCCTGATACATGAGTAACACATGTACAACCTATGTGACTAATCCCAGAGAGTGATGACACATAGTGTAGGCAAAAATTGAAGAATATAGGGGCACTCAAAAGGGCATTTGTGTGTGTGAGTATGTGTTAATTTCATGGATTTCTTCTTCCAAATATAATATTCTTCTATATCTTCTGTATCTATATCTTCTATATCTATATCTTCTATATCTTTCACAATACATTTCCACTGATAACACATTGGAGTATGGAAGTATTTCAGTTTTGTTCATCGGCTGAAATTAATAGATCTGCATCAAGGATGAATTTGACTCAATCTTTTCAGCTATATGCCAAAATAGATTGGAAGAAAGAACATTTTACTAGGTGGCAATACTAGAATAAAAAAAAATAATTAAACCTAGAGGAGTGGAATTAAGCTGCTGTACAAATTAAAAGAAAATAAATCCATCTTCATAAAAGTAAGCTTCACAAGAGCTGCACTCATCTTCCCTCTCTATCAGTTTTCAGTATATGCAACTATATATAGGTGTATAGATCAACATGGTTTAAAAAGGCTTAGTTTAATAACACAGGAATTCTATTAGGGAAAAAAAAAAAAAAAAAAGTATTTTAGGTGGAGATCATATCCTATGGAATGCAGACCCTAATTTATTTTAATAATATTCTATAATCACAGAAAAAAAAAAAAAGTTTATTAATAATTCTTTAGTGATCAAGATTCCATTATCTTTGTTGTTGTTGTTTCTGTTGTTCCATTTTCTGTTTTGTGTGTTTTATTTATCTGATTCCCTAAATCATGTGGCCACGAAGCTTCTCTCATCTCTCATGCTCCTGCACAGAAGCAGGCCATCCCCATGCATTGAAAGAAGAGACAACGGTGAAGACCAGACTGGCTGAACAGAGAATTTCTTCCGGAACTCAGGAAGAAAAATAGAGTTCATGCTCTTTGTAAGAAGGGGCAGAGAACTCAGGAAGACTATAAAGATGTTGTGAGTTTATGAAGGGGGAATATCACAAGGGCCAAAGCACAGCTAGAAATTAACTTGTCTGGTACAGCAAAAGACAATAAGAAATGTTTTTATTAATACATAAACAACAAAAGGAGGACTAGAGAGAATCTCCATCCTTTATTTGATGTGGGGTGAAACAGTGACATGACACAAAGACAAGTCTGAGGTACTTAATGACTTCTTTGCTTCAGTCTTTAGTAGTAAAACTAATTGCTTTTTTGGGTACCCAGCCTGCTGAGCTGGAAGACAGAGACAGGGAACAGAATGAAGCCTTTACAACCCAAGGGGAAATGATTAGTAAGATACTATACCACTTGAACACAAATCTATGGGGCTGGATGGGCTCTGCCTAAAGGTACTGAAGGAGCTGGTGGAAGTTCTTGCCAAGCCTCTTTCAATAGTTCACCAGCTGTCATGGCTAACCAGAGAGGTAACAGCTGACTGGAGTTATCAAATATGATGCACAACCACAAGAAGGGAAGAAACGAGGATCCAGGGAATACAGTCATAGAATCATAGAATCACTAAGGTTGGAAGAGACCTTCACGACCATCTGGTCCAACCATCACCCTACTACCAATGTCACCCACTAAACCACGTCCCTAGGCACCACGTCCAACCTTTTGTTGAACAACCCCAAGGATGGTTGTGGTATAATGACCACATGGACACCAGGGTTCTTTTAGGATCACTAACTGCTACTTCTTTATTGATGACATAACTTCAACCCTCTCTTACTGAGGGCATAACTTCATCTCTCTTATTGAGGACAGGCTCCCTTCTTATACCATTCGCCCCACAGCAGTACTTTTCCACTAATTATTCATTGGTCAACAACTTTGCCCAGAAAAAACAAACACCCAGCAACTTCCATGCCTTAATGGCTGGAGAACCAGCAGTCCAAGACAGCAAGGCATCTCCTGAATCACCCTTCTTTCTTCCTTCTAAACTCTTTACATTCCTTATGGCCTCATCATTAAGAGTCCAATCTTATCACCAACCACGGGGCTTGATGACCCCCATGGCCACACTCCCACATACGGTGACGCCACCACTTCCCTTGGCACCCCATTCCAATGCCTGACTACTCTTTCTGAGAAGAAACATCTCCTAATTTCTAACCTAAACTTCCCATGGGGCAACTTGAGGCCATTCCCTCTAGTCCTGTCACTAGTTACGTGTGAGAAGAGGTTGACCCCCAGCTCCCCACACCTTCCTTTCAGGTAGTTGTAGTGAGCAATAAGGTCTCCCCTGAGCCTCCTCTTCTCCAGAGTAAACAACTTCAGTTCCCTCCACCACTCCTCACAGGACATGTGTTCAGCTTCATAGCCCTTCTCTGGACACATTCCAGGGCCTCAGTGTGTCTTTTGTAGTGAGGGGCCCAAAACTGAACACAGTACTTGAAGTGCAGTCTCACCAAAGCACAATACAAGGGGACGATTACCTCCCTGGTCCTGCTGGCTACACTATTATTGATGAAAGCCAGGATGCCATTGGCCTTCTTGGTCACCTGGGCACACTGCTGGCTCATGTTCAGGTGAGCATCAGTCAGCACCCCCCAATCATTTTTCTCTGCACAACTTTTGAGCCACTCTGCCTTAAGCCTGTAGGGTTGCATGGGGTTGTTGTCATCAAAGTTCAGGACCCGGCATTAGCCATGTTGAACCTCATCCCATTGCCCGCTGCCTATTGATTTAACCAGTCCAGGTCCCTCTGCAGGGCCTCCCTATCCTCCTGCCAGTCTCACCTTGGTGCCAGAGAAGTTCACGGAGCAGATAGATCATCTTGAGTACCATCAGAGGTCATGCACACAAGAAGTACCAGGTGATCAGAACAGCTCAAGACTTGTTTAACTAACCTGACTGCCTTTCACGATAAGATGACCTACTTAGTGGATGAAGGAAAATATGTGGATGTTGTGCACTTGGACCTTAGCAAAACATTTGATACTGTTTCCCACAACATTCTCCTGGAGAAACTGGATGCTCATGGTTTGGATGGATATACTGATCACTGGTTAAAAAAAAAAAAAAAAAAAAAAAAAAAAAGACTGGATGGCCAGTCCCCAAATATTGTTTTGAATTCATGGTGAATTACAGAGTGAATAAGAATTCTGGAAAACACTGTTGTAACATGCATGAATAATACACTGAGTAAAACCATTTGTGTGATGTCTGTGGAAATGTAACTCTTAAATGTATTTTCTAATAATATTACATGGAGCTGTTGTTTATAATTTCTTAGAACCTTAAAAATACAAAACTATGGCAAAATCTGCTAATGCCTGAAATCCAAGTGTGTTTTCAAGGGATTTATTTTATTTTATTTTATTTTATTTTATTTTATTTTATTTTATTGATCTAGTTCTGTGAAAGCAGTCAGAAGGGGATACTTATAGAATAGATTAAAATGAACAGATACAATTTGCCTTGCCTTCCAGGAAAAAGGAATTTGAAAAATAAACATCATACAAATATTCAGATTTTATCCAACTGAAAATAATTTGGTAAAATATCTCCACTATTTAAAATGTATTTTGATTTACTAAGTAATAATTCTATACCTAGTAAAAAATGTTAATACTAATTCTTCATGTTAATACTAATTCTTCATTCCAGCTGATATTTTCATCTCCGTGGCAAAGAATATGAGGAAAAGCATACAAAGTCAAAAATGCCACATTAGAAAAACTTAGGTTATAAAGAGAAGACAGAACTATTTCAGATGTGGAAAGAAATCCAAACTGATGATGTAACAGTTGTCTATCCAAAGTCCATATACACTTATTAGCAAATGAAATGATTGAGCTCAGTCATCAGTGGCCTCTAGACACTCTAAATATTGAAAAACTCAGTACTTCACGGAAGTATGATTTTTACTGTGCAAAGTGCTTCTGAACCCAAAATGTTTAATCCTTCCCTTTGAGAGCATTGCCAATGACAACAATGTTCTGTGGAGTAACTGACTGATGGAAAAGGTCTGATATGTTAAGGAATGAAGAAAGGAAAGGAGGAGTAGGAAGGGGGCAGGTCTGTTCTTTCTCAATGTCGTTTGGCAACCTGATGAGCTCTGCGAATTCATCAAATTTAAACTGACCATGCCCAGAAAGAATTGTTCCTTTTTTGTTTCTTGGAACAGCTTGGATGACAAATAGAATATCATTTCTATATATTTGTTAGACAGTTATAGTGTACTGTGTTTATAAATCCACCCCCAGATTGATTTTTGTTAAAGTATTTCAAAATCTCGTTACCTCCTTGAATAAGCAGTGATGACTAAAATGTCATGAGGTGCCAATATATATTAAGTTGAAAGTTCTGCTGATGTTTTACTTTTTTTCCAGAATCACTAGCTACTCTACAATATTTCTGAGAAACATATTTTCTTTAGGATTACAAATGCCAAGAGTAGTAAGCATAATTTTATAGAGGAAGAAAATGCTTTTGGTTTTAGTTTGGAAGTACAGAAAATGAACTTATGATAAAGTTTTTTTGGAAAAAGATATTGCAGTATTTTACTTTTTGTGAAATGTTATCTCTCTAAAGGGTGCTTCCCCTTTCCTTCACAATGTAAACATCCAATCTACTACAATAAAATACTGCAGGAGTTCCAGAAATATCACTTTGAAAAAAAAGCAATTCCTGAAAAACTACAATAATAGTGCATTGGCATTTTGAAGACTAAACGTAAGATTATTACTGAGAATTTTAAAGAACTATTTAAGAGAGTGATGCTTCTGGGATGCTAAAAGTCTCAGAGGCAAGTACACGGAACACAAGACAAAACTCTAGTTTGAATGTTTCTCAAACACTGAATTTGAAATGTTAACAGAAAATATTAGAGCCAAACTATGCTTCTTACTCCAGAGCAGAACTGTGATGGGCTATGGTGATCCCTTAGAACCCACAGAATATCTTCATTTCTGTATGATATCTTTTCATAAGGAATATTCTGAGGTGAATTTTTTTGTCGTTGTTTGTTTGTTTTTCTCTGTTTGTGTTTGTTTCTTTTTTGTTTGTTTTAAATACCAAAGAAATTACAACTATCGGCAAGTCTAACCTGGTTCCACCTAGGATAGAGTTAATTTTCCTCCTAGTAGCTGGTAGAGTGCTATGTTTTGGATTAGGATGAGAAGAGTGCGATAACATGCTGATGTTTTAATTGTTGCAGAGCAGTGCTTATACCAAGCCAAGGACTTTCCAGCTTCTCGCTCTATCCTGCCAGCTGGATATCCTGCCAGCAGGAGCTGGGAGGGGACAGAATTTGGGTCAGGACAGCTGACCCAAACTGGCCAAAGGGGTATTCCATACCATCTGACATCATGACATATAGGGGTGGCTAGCTGGAGTGGGGGGGGGGCGGCTGCTGGGGGATAGGCTGTGAATCGGTCAGTGGGTGGTGAGCAATTGCATCGTGCATCACTTGTTTCGTACACATTATTATTAGTAGTACTATTATTATTAATAATAATAATTATTAATAATAATAATTATTATTATTTTTCTGTCTTAGTAAACTGTCTTTATCTCAACTCACAGGATTCACTTTTCTGTTTCTCTCTCCCATCCCAGAGAGGGAGGGCTGAGGGTGAACAAACATCTCTGTGGTGCTTAGCTGCCGGCCAGGTTAAACCACAACAATGCAATGAATTTTCCAGTCAGTCTGACTTCTACACACCAGTTGGACTCACCTGGCAAGATCATGAAACAGATTTTCCTGGAAACTATACTGAGGCACATGTAAAATAAGGTGGTGATTAGTGACAGCCAACATAGCTTCCCTAAGGGCAGAACATATCTGAAAAAAACTAGTGGACTTTTACAATGGGGTTACAGTGTTGGTGGATAGGGGAAGAGCACTTGAAACCTGGATTTGTGCAAATCATTTGACACTCTCTCCCATTCTATCCTTGTCTTTAAACTGGATTGACATTGATTTAATGGATGGAGCACTCAATAAGTGAGGAATTTATTTCTGGTCACAATTAACCAGAAATAAACTTTTAATTTCTGATCACACTGAAAGAGTTGCAGTTAACGGCTCAATGTCCAAGTGAGATCAGTAACAAGTGGTGTTTCTCAGGGGCTGGGACTGGGACTGGTGCTGTTTAACTTTTTTTTTTTTTTTTTTTTTTTTTTTAATTTTTTTTTTGTGAAATGTACAGTGGAATTGAATGCATGCTCAGCAAGTTTGTTGATGACACCAAACTGATCTAGTAAAGATGTCCCTGCCCATGGCAGCGGGGCTGCAACTAAATGATTCTTAAGGGTCCCTTCCAACACAAAACATTCTATGGTTAGATGACCTTCAGGTCCCTTCCAGCCTTAACCATTCCATGATTCTGTGAAATTCAGTGTTCTGACTCAGTGTTGTTCCTACTCATAACCATGCATTATTTTTTTTATGGATATTTTTCTATTTCTTTGAAAATTCCTTAGGATATGTTTAAAAACGGGCATAAGAGTACAGCATTTCTGAAATACTTAATCTATAACACAGTAATGAAACTGATCAATTAATTATAACTATCTGGAAGCAAAATTGCAGAGTAATTAGAAGTCAGAAGATTGGAATTGTCTTCATGTCCTGGACCCTAGCATATTAATTGCTTGCTCACTTCCTGACAGGTAAGAAGGAAAACATGGTATTTTTATAATTTTTAAATAACAAAAAAGTAGTAAGCAATTTCTCATTTCTTCAACTACCTTATATCATCATAGACAAACATACCTACCTATTCATATACATGCATATATACATTTATACATTAGGATAATTATGAAACCAGTCTGAGCAGAAATATTTGACTAAAACATAGCAGAAATTGAGAGTTAATCTAAAGTTTTTGTAAGGATAGCAGAGACAGTTATGGATGAAGTGGTTTAGAGAAAACATATTTTACTTACATTTAGCTGATTTCATTCAAGACAAATGAAGACATACCTGATATTAAGTACTAGCAAACACATCTGTATAAATTGTGTCTCATCCAGCAAGATCTTCAAATTCTTGTACAACACTTACCAGTGATAGTAAACTAGCAATAATTTTTTAGTATTGCAAATCACAGAATCACAGAATCACAGAATTTCTAGGTTGGAAGAGACCTCAAGATCATCGAGTCCAACCTCTGACCTAACACTAACAGTCCCCACTAAACCATATCCCTAAGCTCTACATCCAAACGTCTTTTAAAGACCTCCAGGGATGGTGACTCCACCACTTCCCTGGGCAGCCCGTTCCAATGTCTAACAACCCTTTCGGTAAAGAAGTTCTTCCTAAGATCCAACCTAAAATTCCCCTGGCGCAACTTAAGCCCATTCCCCCTCGTCCTGTCACCAGGCACGTGGGAGAACAGACCAACCCCCACCTCGCTACAGCCTCCTTTGAGGTACCTGTAGAGAGCGATAAGGTCACCCCTGAGCCTCCTTTTCTCCAGGCTGAACAATCCCAGCTCCCTCAGCCGCTCCTCGTAGGACTTGTTCTCCAGGCCCCTCACCAGCTTCGTCGCTCTTCTCTGAACTCGCTCAAGCACCTCGATGTCCTTCTTGTAGCGAGGGGCCCAAAACTGAACACAGTATTCGAGGTGCGGCCTCACCAGAGCCGAGTACAGGGGGACGATCACCTCCCTAGCCCTGCTGGTCACACTGCTAAATGTTAAGAAATCAAAAATAACATGCAGAAAAATCTCAGATATACACATATCTGATATGAATGGCCAATAACTGATATCTGAGGAAAGAATTGCAAAACCAATGAGACAGAGAGAAAGAGAGAGAGAAAAAACAGGATTACCCCTCCCCTGACAAATTTCAGCCTCTAACAGCCAGCAATTTACAGTATTGTACTGGATGTTGCATATGGATTGTAATACTGAATGGATGGATTAGTGGATCTATCTGCTCATCTTGAACTACCTTCACCTACTTATGTTTTACATCCCTTGTAGCATCAGTGATAATGAGTCCCAGAATTTGATTCTGCACTAGATGAAAAATGTTTGGTATCATTTTTTTATTATTTTTGAAAAGCAGACATTAAATGTATTGCTTTATTTTCTAAGTTGTCTTTGTCCAAACAAACATTCTTAATGTATTTATTCTTTCCTAAAGAAGCTAAACATACTTGCTATTCTTCTGCATATTTTTCGACAAATAATTATTTTTTCTGAACTCCGTTGACATTTTCAGAAATTTGCGGCACCTCACAGTCCTCCTTTCTGATTTGTAATTAGAAGCAATTTTGAATGTCCTATTGCTTGTATATTGTTAATATTGTTTTTCTCAATTTCTTCATATGGAAGTAATTTCATACACAGTTTTGTTACCTTTTCATTTGATCACCTCTTTCATTCAGTACCATGTGATTCTTATGCAACTATTTGGAGACAAATTTAGATTCAGCTATTCTCAATAATTTTCTATCATTATCAGACTTTGCTACCTGTTCCCACAAGTTAAGATGAAAGTCTAGTAGCAAAACAATAGAACAAATAACACTAGAAAATTGTATTTGTTGTCTTTAAATCCACTTTTCTCCAATAAGTTTATCTCAACCAAAATACATAACTAAAAATACTTTCTTTGAAAAGCACATAAGCAATCTCAGCAATCTCATTATGAACAAATTCCGAAGGGAAAAATATATATATATATATATATATATATATATATATATTTTCTCAGAGTGGTTTATATTTGTCTGGAACAATTCCTTTCATTTATTTATTTATTTATTTATTTCACTTCTGTTCTCCCAAAGTTAAAGAAAACTATGAATATCCTTTTCCTAAATGTGTCCTATTTTTGGATTGGGCAGAGTTGCTAGTTAATCCTGTAGTGGGTTTAGGTGGCAAGGTTTTGGTAGCAGGGGGCCATATGGGTGGCTTCTGTGGGAAGGATCTAGAAGCTGCCCCATGTTTGGTAAGGGCCCCACTGCTGACCAGAGCTGAGCCAGTAAGGGATGTTGTTTTGCGCCTCTGTGAGAGCATATTTGAGACAGGGGGAGGGGAAAAAAAAATAATAATGCTGTGCCATACAGCAGCTGGGAGTGAGGAGTGAGGAACAGCCTTGCAGGCACCAAGGTCAGTGAAGAAGGAGGGGAAGAGGTGCTTCAGGCGCCGGAGCACAAGTCCCCTGCGGCCTGTGGTGAGGACCATGGTGAAGCAGGCTGTCCCCCTGCAGCCTGTGGAGTACCACAGTGGAGCAGGGTTCCACGCTGCAGCCCGTGGAGGAGACCATGGTGGAGCAGGTGGACCTGCACCGATGGAGGCTGCGGCCTGTGGAAGACTCCTGCTGGAGCAGATTCCAGGCCGGACC
This sequence comes from Nettapus auritus, assembly GCA_011076525.1. NCBI lineage: Eukaryota > Metazoa > Chordata > Aves > Anseriformes > Anatidae > Nettapus > Nettapus auritus. The sequence continues at coordinate 147,744,606 of CM021765.1, forward strand.
TGTAGCCCGTGGAGAGGAGACCACGCAGGAGCAGGTGACCCGGCAGGGGCTGCTGCCCATTGGGGAACCCAGGTTGGAGCAGCTTGCTCCTAAGGGACAGACTCCATGGTACAGACCCATATCTGGAGCAGTTCTTGAAAAGCTGCTGCCTGTGGGCAGCCCATGCCAGATCAGTTCAGCAAGGACTGCATCCCGTGGGAGGGACCCACAGTACAGGGGACAAGAGTGACCGAGAAGGAGTGTGTGGAGAAGTACTATAGACTGACCATAACCCCCATTCCCCTGTGCCTCCCCTGTGCCGCTCGGGTGGAGGAGGTGGAAGAGGGCAGATGGGAGGGAAGGTGCTTTTTGTTTCTTTCCATTGTTTCTCACTTCTCTAGCTCACTTCTCTAATAAATCTTACTGTCTCCCTATGCTGTCTGTTTTGCCCATCACGATAATTCCTGTGCGATCTCCCTGTCCTTAATATCAACCCTTGAGCCCTTTTCATGGTATCTTCTCCCTGTTCCTCTTTGAGGAGGGGGAGTGAGAGAGCAGTTGTGGTGGAGCTCAGCCTCCCACCCCAGTAAAACCACCACAATCCAGAAATACGTATCTTCCACCTAGTCAAAATGGGATATTATTTTATTTAATATGGCTTTTCATGTATTGGCATGCACTGACCCAGTCTAGTCTTGACAAATGTCTGGTAAGAAAGTCCATTAGAGAATCAATCAAAAACATCATTGAATGTGTATTCATTGCATTTCACATGTTAAAGTGCCTGTTGAATTTTAAGTTCTTATGTGGATGGCCAAGAGAAATTTCATTTATCACCCCTTTGAAGTGCAGTGCATGTAGTGATGTAATAAAAAATCTTAACTCCTTATGTACTGTTCTAATCAGATCACTTGTACCAAAATAAATAAATAAATAAAATAAAAATTTGGAGTTATCCTTTAACATTGATGTTAGACAGATTTGATCTGTGATTGGCAAAAAAGACCAACAGAAAATCCACTGAAGACATACATAAAACTTTACAAATCCGCAACAGGTAGCAAATCTACTGCTTCACAGAATGTGCAAGGTGGAGCAGACAGGACCTAATAGAGGCATCCCTTTCTTCCTGGTTACAGTCATGAGGCATTTAGTCCTCCCTACAACTCATACTGTGCATTACAGCAGAGTTGCCTGAAGGAATGAGAAGTAGATTGCTCCCAGTGAAGGTCTGGGAAGAAGGCAGTGATGTTGGCCCTAAAGCCACAGGTTTCTGGTACATCCACAGCCACAGAAAAGACTTTGCTGCTTTGGCAGGGCTTTTCTTATTGCCCACCCATGCCATTTATGCCACTTGCTTCTATGAGGACACAGAAATGTGAAATCATGCTATTAATAGTGGCAACACTTCAGCATGGGAACAGGAGATGGGTTCCCAGTAATATTTATGTCTTATAATATCATTAGATCCTAATATATATATACCTGTATGAACAGATTGTCTATTGAAATTTATAGCTAAAATTAAAAAAAAAAAAAAAAAAAAAAGTAAAAAAGTTGGTTTGGTTTGTTTGTTTGTTTGTTTGTTTGTTTAGATCACAAGAAAAAATGATGGCCCCATTCAGCTTTCAGCTCTGCATTAAGATTTGCTATTAACAAAGAAATATTCTCCATTCCACAGAGTTCATACACTGACAATATCTAGATGAAACACATAGATAAAATAAATCCACAGGTGGAGAAGAGTACTTCAAATGACAGCAATGGGAGTATATCTTTGTATTGATGAACGGAATAAGCTGTAGCTTTGACATTTTTGCTGATTAATTGCAATTCATGTACAGGCTCATAAAGATGGTAATTCCATATCTCCATTTTATGTACTTGCTAAATCAACATTCTACATGTTGTTACCATAGACAGTACAAGTAAAAATTACAGACATATATATGTTTGAATAGCCATCAGTTATCGTACCACTGAAACTGCTTTAGATAAAAGGTTTTCCTCTTTTCTTGAATTTTGTAGGATTCATTACTTTTAAGATGCAGAAAAAATGCTACTTTTGGCTGACTTTTCAAAATTGAAATGAATCCCCAACTAAAATAAATAAATAAGTTTTTCTTTATGCACAAAACAGTCACTTACGAGTCATGCTTTGGATTTGAAGGCATGGCAATACAACTACTGGCAAAGGAATTTTGATGAAGCTTTCAAAGGAAATACTCAGAACAAGATTTCACCAGGAAAGTTATAATTTTGGATGCATTAACTTTACTTAAGCAATATATTTTGCTTTTAAACCCAAATCCTCCTCACCCTTGGCTGGCTTTTTCCAACAACCATGAATCATGTAATATTCAAGGAAACCTACTCTTTGGAACTAAGACATCAGTGTCTTAGTGTCTTGCCTGATTATATCTGATTTAGTGTCTTGTGATGTATCCTTTGTTTTATTGTCCCTTTACATTTTGCTCACCATGGCCAAAAAACAACAACAACAACAACAACAAAATAGAGAGTAATGTGAAATAACAGTATCAGAGTAGGTGTTTTTTGTTTATTTGATTGAAAATCCAGAGACTGATTCAGAGCCTTTAGGTGCTCCAAGTAACTCCAGGAAAGCCCAACTGATTCTACAAATAATTTAGGTTTCCTAATTCAGAACTCCTATTAGGTGTTAAAAGAAGAAATGGTTTTAATCTCTACTAGATTTTAATATATATAATATATATATATTTAATATGAAAAAAAAAGAATAATCAGTGTAATACAATATTACCAGAGGATAGCAAATTATCACATCACCTTATCAGACTGTTAACTACAAAACTCTCAGTTCTCAGGAACCTACAGATTTAGCAAGTTTTATGTACAGTGATTCCTTACTGCACCCACTATGTACTGAGTGTTTTGCCTTGTTTCTTCAAAAATAGTAGCACAGGATTAAGAGATACACATAATAAATGCAAAAGACCATATGACTGTATTCTCTTTTTCTGAAGACAGTTTAACCCATCAGGCAGCTAAGCAGCACAAAGCCATTTGTCCATTCCCCGCTCCCAGTGGAATGGGGGAGAGAACTGAAAAAAATAAAAGTGTGAGAACTCATTGGCTGAGACAAGGACAGTTTAAAAACAAAGAAGGAAAATAAAATAAAATAAAATAAAATAAAATAAAATAAAATAAAATAAAATAAAATAAAATAAAATAAAAGAGAGAGAGAAGAAAACTACATAATGTGGTACACAATTGCTCACCCCTAGTCAACCGATACTCAGAAAATCCCTGAACAGTGGCTGACCCCCAGCCAACTTCCCCAAGGTTTCTTCTTGATCATGACACCACCATGTGGCATGGAATACCCTACTGGTCAGTTTGGGTCAGTTGTTGTGTTCCCTCTTAGCTTCCACTAGACACCTCTCTGACAGGGCAATATGAGAAGCCCAAATGTCCTTGACTCTGTGTAAGCACTGCTTCACAACAATTAAAACACTGTTGTGTTATTAGCATTATTTTCATCACAAATCCCAAACAGAAGCATACTAGCTACTATGAAGAAAATTAACTGCCAGCTGAAAACAGGACAGATAATTTTTGAAAAATACAGCTTCTGTTCAAACATGCTCAGTCATGGACTTTGTTTATTTGGCAAAGGCCAGTGGATGACAGCCTCCATGAAGATAGCTAAGAAGTGGTTTCTATCCGTTTGCTCAAATAATTCAGTTCTCCACTCTCTGTCATGGGTTGCAGCCATCTATTGATCTATAGCAAGTAAATTTGTTCATTTCTTGGACTCTTTTGGAAGGCACTTGGTAAAGTAGATGTTGCTGATCTGGGCAAAGGTGTGGCACAAGCTATGATTTCATATGTGGGTGGCCTAATTTCAGATTTAATATCTAGGTTGGAAATCTACTTCAACTTCACTTTTTACTACTTTACTGGACATATAACAAAGTGGAGAATTAAGTTACATACATTTTCCAGAATGTACTTTTCCACTTCTTCTACACCGTTTTTACATTTTTGTAAAATCCGAATCTTTTGTACTTATGGATATTTATTAACAGGTATCTAACTTATACTAATAGAAAAGTCTCATTGGGAAGACAAGTAGCTCCTGCTAGGAAGTTTCATTAAACTTTAACCTCAAAAATGGGAAAAATACCTCAGCATGGATAAAATTAATAAAGCTTTTATATTATTTGTTCTAAGCTATTCCCTCTATAGTGAGCTTTTGATTTGCAGACCTGATAATTATTAGACAGCAAACTGTTCAATAAAGAAGTGAGCTCCAAAGTGAGGTGTTTGCACCCCAGGCAGTGTGCAACAAAATCCGTTGGGATACAGGAAGAAAATATTTTTTGTACTGGTATTAAATAAAATAAAATTAAGAAAATAAGAAATTTCTATTTCACTCTTCTTTAATTTCTACATTTGTGTATGTTTTATCATGTACATAATATACTAGCACAGTATTGCATGTATATAAATTATAAATAAATGAAATAAAAGATAAATGTACATATGTACATATGCATTGGGGATGGATGCTCAAAAACTTGTATTAATATGGTTGTTTAATCAAAACAGCTTGGAGACTACTGTGATAAAGTATATATAACATTTACAAAAACATCATAAATTTGTTTAAAAGTATGAGAAGCTTCATCTATAGATATCTCTTCTCTAAATCTTATGAACAAAATTAAAAAATGCAGCAAACAACGCTAATCAGAATCAGGAGAATGCATTTAAAATCTGTGAACAGTTCCATAAATAAACACTCTCTATAATAAAAATAGCTTGCAAAAATCATCTTCTTGTCTTGATATCAGTGGCATTTAAATTCTTCCTGATTCCTTAATAATTCCCCTATTAAGAAAAAGGTTAGAGTTAAAAAAGGTTAGAGAGGAATATACTTTAACAGAGCATGGAGAAGAGATGCCTGTTTTATAATGAAGACTCATCTCTTGCTAAATCTAGCTAAAATAAGAATCAAACTGTTTCCTGCTCAGCTATGAAATATAAGAAGCTACATACATAGAACAGCTATTTTTTGTTAATTTTTTTTTTTTTTTACCAGCCCTTGACAGAGAAGTTATGCTTGGGAATTTGAAACTGTTATACACCATTCACATATACCTAATAAATAATGACAGAGGACTGGGTAAGCCTAGTGGCTTACATGTCTGAATAATATTTTCCCTTTTTATTTATTTATTTATTTATTTATTTTTTATTTTTTCTCTGAGCTGAATGGTTCATATAATGCAATTGCTACAGTCATTCTCTCAGCAGCACTGAAATCGCCATTTAGGTGCCATCTGTGAGGCAGCCGAAAACTGGCTGATTCTTTGCCTTTGTTGTCCTGTGTGATGTTATGCCTTAGTTAGTAACAGAGAATTCAACCACAGAAAAAGATGAATCTCTCTGATGTCATTCCCTTCATTGTATTTGAAGATCTGTGCCCCACCACCTACTAAGCTTTCCCTGACTGACCCGTGTTTACCTTCTGTTGGTGCCACTTCCCACTGTGTTATTGATGTGCTTTTCTACCCAGGAAGCCGTCTTTCTCAATGCACTTTGTTAAGCTCAGCCCATGGGCACACACTGTTCTTTGTTGTACTGTATATGAGGAATGTCTTTGGAAGGGAACGCTGATGATATCAACCATTAGGTGTTAAAGTGTCTTTGGAGCCACAGAAGCAACATTCTGCATTGCCAACACACTGTACTGAAGGGGTTAGACATAAAAGTTATTAAATTGCAAGATACCAAAGGTTTTGTTTGTTTGTTTGTTTGTTTGTTTTTTTCCTCATGCCTATGTACATGTTGTTTACATAACAGAAAACTACTTGCTTCTGTACAGATTATGTATGTTTCCATCTCTTTTTGATTTTCTTCTCTTATCCTTAATAGCTTTTTTCATTCAGTTAAATTCAAATCTGTAATGAAAGCGATTTAACTATTAGGATCAGCCACACTACCTACGTTAAGAACTACGTAAAGAAATTACGTTCTTTATTGTATAAATACTGGATCATCCTATCAGACAGAAGGTACTAATAAACATGTAATATCATCAAGAGGACCAACTTTTGATCAATGAAAAATATGCATGCTAGACTGAGAAAAAACAATAATGTAATCAAAGTTTATTTAATACGAATGAAAGCATCCATGGTCTAAAACAAGATGTATATTAGAATAATTTAACTCTTTTCTCAATTCACTTACAACATTAATAGCTGCAGTATTTAAATCTTTATATGTACAGGAAATAAAATAAAATAAAAGTGTCATATTCATCCATTTTTTTTTAATGAACAAATAACAGCAAAAGGTTAAATAAAACAAAAAAAGCACCACTAAACATGACATAATTTTAATATTTCTATATTTTCATTTTACTTTAAAGTAATAAAGACAATAATCAAGTATGATAACTTCAACATTATGGTCAAACTTATTCTTGAAACTATAGGAAGATTTTTCCTCATAAATAGTTTTGTTTTGTTTTGTTTTGTTTTTAGGGTCTGGATTTTTTTTTTTTTATAGTTATGGACTGATCAGGGAAATATCAACATTTACCAGTGAAGATCTGAACCAGGTTCTTATGGATACTATCTGTGTTCCTTGTAATGGCAATATTTTAAAGGAGAAGGGTACTGAACATTAATTTTCTGGTAGTTATTACAACACCATTAATCATTAATGTTTTGCTAGTCAATCAGTAGTAATACAGTTTCATAGAAACTTTGTTGTAATTTAGTATATCTCAATATCATTTTTCACATATCTAATCAATGGCTTGTATTCAAATACGAGAGTCTAAGAAGCAAAGCAAAAGGGTTGATATTTCCCTAACTGAAAGGTCTAACGAACAGTAATATTTCATATCTGACACTGCCTTTTTCATTATTGATCACTTAGTAGAACTGGGAAAGATCACTGATGTCACTATTGCTTCTTTGCTTCCTGTTTTATCATTGATGATATATTGCTCTGTTAGCAAACACATTGGAACCAATAAACTGAGAGCAGAAAAAGCGTTGTATCAATTCTAGTCAATTGTTTACTCTCTTTATAGTCTAGTTATGGGTGATATGTTGTAAAGCCTACTTATAAATTAATTTTCTGTTTGCACATGGAGATATGTCACTAATTCAAAGCCAAATGCTTTAAAATAGAAATGGTTCTAGCATTCTCAAAATAATATTACATTTTCTATCTTCTAATCTAATTATTCAACAACATTTGGAACCTATTGGAACTATGGAACATTTCAAAAGGAGGAGCTGTTAAAATTTTCTCTAAGTAAATGGTAACTTTTTTTTCTTTTCATTAATAATGATAGATTGATTTCATTTGAACAGAATTTAAAGAAGGAAGATCAGACAGATAAGCCCTTAACTACCTATACATAATGACATTTTTTTACATGCTAATAAAGTTTATTTTAGCACTAATTAGCTATTTTAGTAATCACCTGTAACGTGGACAGATGTGGCATTCGCAAATACAACGATTAAGTAAATCAAACACACTTTATGTGTCGTCTTCTCTCTCGACAGGTCATAACAGCATGTGGCCTCCATTAATCAATACCCTTGACAAACAATTGCTTTCAGTATACCGTTTTTAGAACAAAATATCCATAAATATTTTTCTTCATCTATATCTCAGCTGCAATGTACCATAGACAGATATTTTAAATGTGAGCAATGCATTATAGAAGATATGACTAATCTAGAGAATTTCCATTTGAAAGAGAAATGAGTAATAATTTATTGGCCTAGATCCAAAGTCACAGTGGGGTTCAAAAAGCTTGTAAGTGCCCTCATAAAAATAGAAGCTGTATCAACCAATTGAATTTAATTATATGTGAAGGTGATGAGGGAGCTAAACAGCCTGTAATTGGAGTCCAATTACTCAGCTGGTCTTCCATAAAATTAATTCATCTGAAAGTTTGCCATTGTCCCATGCTCCAGGCCTGCTGCTAGTTTAATTAGTTAACACTGAGGAATCTTGAAACATTACATTATTTTGTCTTTATTGCCAATTATGGGTTAAGGAAAATTGTATATAAAATATTAACATCTGCTTTCAGCACGACTTGGAGAGGGTAAAAGCAAAATATCTTTTTCTTAATTGTTTTAAGATATGGAAAATGTATTTAAACACAGGGAAAAATATTCCTGCTAGTCATGGCTTATCAAATTAAAAATCAAGGTGGAAAAGATTATTTGAATGAGAAGCAATAAAATTATGAGATATAAGGGCTTAGGTAACATATTACTGTAAAAACTGCTTAACTGTATTGCGTTAAACAATAATTTGGACCCAAGACAGAGAGGACAAAAGTTTGGATTAGTGGTTCTTTTACTCAGTCTTATTGACCCTAGTAACTATGGAGATGAGTGAGTGCAAGTCCTTGTCTTTCTCTGCTACTGAATCAGAACATTTACTTCTGATATGTTAATATTATTAACATTATTTAAAAATATTTTACTCTGAGTTTTTTTTTGGTGGTGGTGGTGTGTTGTTTTTTTTTTTTTGGAGGTGGAAGGGAGACTTACTAATGCTCAGTAATTTCTGTCTCTCTTTTTCATATAAAAACTGCATAGAAATTAAATGAAAAGGAGACAGGAAGTACCTATAGTTAGACTAAACTCTTTTTTAGATAAAAACGTTTTATTTCAAGTTTGCTCCAAAATTGTCTGTTGCTATCACAAGTTTTTCCAGTGTTCTAACAGGTTGCAAATCAACCTGCTGACTGGGATGTTTCTTTTATTCTTAAAACAATTTCAGAAACAACAACCATAGAAAACAAAGAACTATTTAATCATTGTTTGATATAAGCCTCTGCAACCATTTTTATTTTTTTTTTTATGTGAGATTGCTGAGGAGAAAAACAATACTTGATGAGTCTTAAAATGGTACACATTTATTTCCCCAAATACTCATGAATATCTACAGAGTTAATTACAGTAAGAGAACTATAAAAAGATCCAATTTAGAGAGCACTGGGAAGTGTGTATCAACAATAGGGGAATGTTTTTTTTCTTATTTTTAAGAGCTGAGTTTTTAAGAGAAACCATTTTATGAATAGTGCTATTGGATTAAATAACTCTTGTAAAGATTTACACACACTACCTTTATTGTATATTTCTAAAACTTTCTCAGTTGTACAATAAATAATTCTACCATAGCACCATTGAACATATGTAACAAAAATTGTCATTACAGTTTTCTGTATCTCTTCCAGAAATAGAATTACTAAAGCCAATTGCTTTTTAAAGTCATTTTATTCAATCAAGTACATCAAAATTAATCCATACTTACAAGAACAACATTAAGGCAAACTTTTAAAACAAGATATACTGTATGTTTCTGAAACTGGGAAAAACAGGCTAATCTCATAAAAGCTGGTTTTCACTTTTCCTCAGTAAGGAAAATAAATAAAATAAATAAATAAAATCTCTGTGCAAAACCAAGTCAGAAACTGAAGAACATCACCTAACTTTAAAAGAAAAACTAAAAACAAGGCTTCATATCCCAACTATAAGAAGAAAACTGCTGGAACCTTAAATATTCTTTTAAGCCATAGAGATACATTAAATTTCTTTTATTAACCTGAACGATTTCTTATGCTGTTCTGTGTTCTATGAAACATAAAGAAATAAAACAAAAGAAAGCTGTTGAACTATACGGTCAGAAAGGCAAGGAAATCGCACTGGTGATGTCTGCAGGCTTCCCGACCAGGGAGGGTCCACAGTGCTATCAGAAACGTGATTAGAAAAGATCTAAAGAGACTTGGTAAACAGATTTTAAGTAGACTTTACTCCTTAAAATTACCATGTGGGATTACACCATCATGGGATATAATAGGCTAAACAGCCGATGATTTATATGTCTCGGTCCCTGTGTTTTCTCTCCCGCACTCGGTAAGAGTGCTGAGCGCAGCACTGCACGCAGGAAGCGAGCAGTCGCTGAGGGCTATTAGCACAGAAGAGATACTGAAGTACTCCCCATTGAACAGAAATGGCAGGACATGACCATTAAGGATGCCAGCATTCACCAATGGGAGGAAACACAAGTGCCCATGTCGAACCTTTGGTACTAGTTTTGAGTACTTGCCATTTAAATAAGTAAACTCGCCAGCCACACACACACACACACATACAAGGGAGCTTTTCTCGTTTAGAGAAAGAAGCAGAGTTTCTAGTGAGTCAAAGTGATGTATCTTACCGAGAAAATATATTGGTGTCTTACCTCTTTGCGCCTGTGTAACATATTGCCTACACTTCGTTCCTTATAATAATAATAATAATAATAATAATAATAATAATAATAATAATAATAATAAAGTCTCGTAAAATTATTTCATTCCTTGAGATAGACTTAAGTAAAAAATGAACCTGATTTTAGTTGGATGTAAGCAGTGAACTTTATTATCCTCTTTATTATGTTAATTATGTTAATTATGTTAATTGACTATATATATTCTGTTTCTTCTCCATAGCTGGGTAAATAGAAAGATCTATGACACTTCTACAAATTATTATTGGCTGTTGACATTGGGCAGACAAATTTTAATCCTGTACATCTACCAATGCTATAAAAAAGCATATACTTGTGTGGGCTCTGGAACCACAGAAATCAGAGTATGGTAAAGTGTGGTGGATCTGTATCTTGTATATGATTGCTCTCCAGTCTTAATAACATTTGTATCCAAAATTCTCTCTGAATTTGGTTCATTTTTAAGAAGTCTTCCTCTTATATATGTATAACTAATTATTGTAGAATTCCATGCTTTTTTAGTGTGTTCCTTCTTCTCACCTGCCTACCTTCTTGAAACTTCTTACTTATTCCCTTTCAACTTTTTTTGAAATCAGACAATGAGATTAAAAACTGGACACCAAAAAACCTGCATGCATTTAGTAGTTTAGTGTAATGGATTAAGCTTTATTAGTTCATTATTATCATTAGTTCCTTTTTTTCTTGGAAATAATGAGGAAATAAAAAAGGCATAAAAATAAATCATCTCAATTCTGTTTAGACAATTTCTAAGAAATCATTTGGCATGATATGAAACTTCACTGGACACAGTGTTTGGTGTGACCTTGGTCCTTCATCTTCACCTTCCTTAATAAGGGTCACATGTGGAAGACAAAACTGTGTATGAAAAGTTTCTGCATATATCAATGATCATATTTAGCCTAACTCAGTACCCATTCATTCAGTACTAAAACAATACCATTAAGTTGTTTTTAAAATTTCACACTGAAAACCTCACCTGCTGAATTCACTCTTCTCGGAACAGACTCAGTGATGTAAACAACTAATTCAGCTTTTCTTATCTGCAATGGCTCTATATTTGGTTAATTAGTTGTTTGAGTATCAAACTACAAGCAGTTGTTCAGATATCAGCCCAGGCAACAGAAACAGTATTGCTATAACACTGCTTTCCAGCTAATTAGCACAGTATTGCTTACTGAGGCCAAAGTCATGCATTCACACAGTTCTTTTGCATGCCACAAACTGGCATGTTTCTGCATGTCTATTTTACTTCCTTTTTCTTTTCCGTGTGCACAAAGTAGCATACTGCAATTTTCATATATTTCAGAATTTCAACCATATTTGCTTGCTCCCATATTCCAGTCTGCCTTTTAACAGTCTTTTCCATTCTGTTTTCTGTCTCTTTTCTGTTATTCGTGTTATATTTGAAAACCTTTCAGTCATTACCCTATGTTGCACTCAGAATGCTGATTAGAGGATACAATGTTATGAATAACATAGATCTTAAGGGCTGCAAGAAGCAACTAATTAAATAAATGCAATGAACATTCTAACCAAAAGCTTTTTGGTTAGCAGAACATTCTCAAGCATGCATACACTTAAATAATAATAATAATAATAATAATAATAATAATAATAAATATAAATAAAAATAATAAAAATAATAATAAAGCTTTATTATATGGATCCTTGATGAGCAATCTGTTAGTTGTTTTAAGCCTGCAGCACTAAAACTTCATTGGTTTGTAAATATCAAAGAAAAAATATACGGCTGACTGACAGTCACTGTGCTAAAAGATAAATTCTGATTCAGATAAGCACTAATATAGGGAAATCCTGTGTTTTAGACTATAGGTCCAACTATATGATTAAAATAATTCCTTCTGAGCTTCTTGTCAATAACACCAAATATATGCCTTTTTTTTTTTTTTTCCCACATTGCACATAAAATGTAATTTATTTTTGAATACGTGGTTAAGGTCTTTGCATAATGTCTCATAAGTGACTAAATGAGAAATAGGATATAACACAATGGATCACTCAAATTACAGAAAAAAAAACATAGGTGATAGCTTACAGTAAAATATGAAACATTTTCTTGGAAGTGACTTAAAAGTCAGTGTTGTCTTTAGTCCCCTATGGAAATCTCAGAGCATAATGAAGTATGAGTTCAGGCTCTTTGCCTCTCCCTTACAAATTAACAAATCTACACACTGTCCCTATTGAATATATTGTGGTCATGGTGGCCACAGGTGATAGCATTTCTTTCTGTGCTAGAAAAGCTGCTTTCCAAATGCAGGGAAAGGTTCCTCTGTCTTATGTGGAATTGTTCATACAAAGTTTTGTTTAGGAAAAAATGTTGGTAAAAGGAAATACTGTCTTTTCCCTCCATTTCAGATGGAGGGCCAGTCTCTCTGACTGGACTAAAATATCAATTAAAAAAATATCAACTAAAATAAACTTGGGAAAGGTGTCACTGCCTTCAGAGAGAATAGTCTTTTAAAACTGGCTTATTTGAATGATGGGAGATTTACAATGTTAAATATATATACTTGTATCTGTTAAATATACATACTTGTATCTGTATGTATGCATGTAATACCAGGTGTTTTATATGTCATAGAATACATTTCCATAGGAACCATAGATATAACTATGTATGACTAATGTTTATTTGATTTTGTTTTGGAGAAACCATAAGAGAAAATGGGTTTTGTTCCTATTTTGCCATCAATTACAATTTTTTTTTTTTTCACACAGATTCAGCTTTATGCTCTCATTTCATCCCACTTGCAAAATGTTGTTTTAAAATGACACTAAATGATATTTAAAATTAATGTCAACTTTCAGCTTAGTTCTGAAACACATAAACATACTCGCACATTTATTACTTAATCAGAAGCTATCTAGGATTTGAAGTATTTCTATCTGCATAAATGACTAGCACTCAAATATTAATAGGAAAACAAACAAACAAACAAACAAAACTTCTTATGGAGCCTGAAAATAACAGGAAATATTTTTATAATATCAAATATTTGAAAGAAAAGACAAAAGATCATAAAGCTAGTTAACATACAACACATGAGAGAGTTTAATATTCTTTTACAAATTTCAGCAGGAAGACAGCTGTTTTCACTGCATAAGTATTGTGGTAAGATACATAACATTAAACGATTTTTTATATAATACTGTGTGCATAATTAGTTAACATATGCAATGACATTTGTGTGTGATATTCCACGTAAAAGAGGGTTATTCAAGTAAACTATTATGGAAAGTAGAAAATAATGGTTTCACTTTATTTCCCATTCTATGACCTTCTATCCCCCCACACATCCCTAAGCTATACCACTTTCCTTCCATTTCTCACAACCTAAGCACAACAGCAGAACTATGCTGTTTTAAAGTGAATATCTTTCCCTACCTTTTCCCTGACTGAACATGGTACAGAATTAAAACAACCTAAAAACTAAAAAGAATCCAAGAAGCAAAATAAAAAATAAAATAAAAACAGTAAGGAAAAACAGCACTTACTGCCATTATACAGTACTTTTTTTTTTTTTTTTTTTTTTTTTTTCTCCCACAGTTTGATACATATGGATTAGGAGTTTTTCCTCTCCTAAAATGCTTAAGGCCTACACTGAACTTTTCAACTCCCGTGTTCTCCTCTTTGATGAGGTTGTGCATCTGCTTCTGGGCTCTGTCAGTGCAGCTTTGCCCGCCCTGCCACCTTTCTCACAGCTCCAGCACATGTGAATAGGAAATGCTTCCAACTGGGATTTTTTGCAAATGAAGTTTTTGATCACCAGCTGTTTCTCCCTGCAAATCCTACTTCATCCTCTGCATGTGCAAATTCTCCCACTGTCTCCCACATACAAACCTTTGGGTTTCTTAAGCTAAACAGCAAGATCTTTTATTTGCATAGATTTAGTGTTTAAATAAATCCAGAGAGAATTAAATTATTTTGGTAATGACAAGCAAATTAAAAAATCCCAAATGGTAGTTACACCTATGAAGAGAGGTGACAGGCTGAAATGACATATAAAAGCAGAGGAACCTCAACTTCACAAGCTGCAATTGAGAACTAGCATGTTCTCATGTCTCATTACTCTTAGCACATACCAAATCTGTTCAATATTATCTACTACAACTTTCTTCACATGAGTATTCCTAAGAAAATCCTCTAATTTATAATGAGAATGAAATATATTTTGTGGTTTTAGAATAAATCCATGGAGTCTAAAAAATACAGGATTAATCAAAAAGTGAATATTTCCTTTATGTTATTTAAAACTATTTGGTAACACTATATGAGAAAAAATAAAAAATAAAATAAAATAACGTAGTCCTGCCAACACATTTCTTGTTCATTTAAGACTTCTATAGAAATATTGTTATAAATTTAAGAATTCTCTACATAACTATTCCTTACAGAAGAAAACTTGCATATAAATTAATTTCACTATAATCTGTTATGAGAACAAGTTCATTTAATAAACTCACTTTCTTTATTATTCAAATAAATAATCACATCACCTGAACATTTATACAGTAAATGTTGTGGCATGTAGTTTTAAATAAATACTAAATAAATTATATACATACTAACAATTTTAACAGTGCATTTGCAATTTCAGAACTAAAAACTATTTTGTTAAGATAAATATTTGGCTTGATACAATAAAATCTGAAATCCACTGTAGATACATTGTATGGCATGCAGAGACAAATCACAGATTTTCGAAGCAGTAACATCACATACATACGCAAGAGCAGCTGTGGTTTATTCCTTCACTGAACTCACAAACAGAAAAACTTTCTCACTTAACTACCCCATACCACACAACTCCATGCTTCCATTAAGATATTTAATTTCAGAAAGATTTCATAAAAGCAGATGGCGAATCAAGGAGCATTTTATGACAATGGTTTGCAAATGGTAGTCTGCAGTCTTCCAGGTGGCCCACACAACTACTTCTGTCACAACAGTGAAGCATCTGTCATTCAGCAAGCAGTGACACTTACAGTTTGTTGTAGCCTGGGACTAGTTAAAGTTCCCAGCATATTTTCCAACCCTCTGCAATAAAACAAAACAAACAAAAATAAAAGAATTTTTGTATGGCTGCTCCATATATTTTTGAGTAAATCTAACCACGGTCAAACTTGCAAACGTGCTAAGTAAGAAAGCTGAAATAAAGGGAATAACAAAACTGTGAGTTGCACCATGAATGGAGGAGATTAGAAGTGGGAAAACTGCAGTGAGTAGGACTTTTTTCTTTTTTTTTTTCTTTTTATTTTTTTTTTTTTTTTCTTTTTAATACCTAACATAGCTAACTGGAGAAAATAGGTTTTAGCTTCAAAACTGTAATTCCTAGATTTACAAAAGATGCCTCTTCCTAAAAAGTAAATAGTAAAAATGTACTCAAAATGAAAAGCAAGATCCATATAAATTGGAACAACATTGCTGGTCTGGTTATATTAAAACAAAGTTATTTTCACCTTGCTTTCTTGAGACTGGCTGCCTTATGTTTTTGCAGTCTACATTGCAGACATGATGGCAAAAGTGTGGAATTGGCACTTCTAGAAGTGAAAAAATGCTAGTTTTATGAAGGAAATGTATATTTTGTCTTCTATATTAATGTCTAAAAAGAATACACAACAAAATATAATTATATTTGAGATCATGTTGTCATTTCCAACTAAATATTAAACTGATTAGGATTCCTGTTGAAAATCTACATACGTAGTTTAACTGGTCTTTTATGACTACTTGCAAATGATTAGACACAACCTTTGATATCATTAAGCAGTTCCATTCATTTCTTCTCTCTTCTTCTTTTTCTCTGCTTATTCCTTTTCTACCAGAACAAGAAAGTGAAGTTAATCAAATAAACAAATAAAAAATTCAGTTAAAAGCCAAACACAGTAAAATTTACAGTGAAAAAAAATGCAGAAATATACTTCTACTAATTTCTATTGTATGTCTCTTCCTTACATTTTATATTTATATGTATATTTCAATAGAAACTCTATACTTTTCCTGGAAATGCACATATTCTGTTTATACCATTTTAATGTTAACTTAATAATATCAATAATAAGCACAAAAGAGTGCATCTTTAAATCATGTCTCTATTTATGATCTAATTACTTTCCCTATTGCATTAAATAGAGGATGTGAAGGTATAATATCCAGCTTTGTTCCCCATGGCTTCTGACAAGCAAAATCACAACTGTATTCACATTAAAAATAAATCAGATTATTTTCAGCAGTGCAAAATTACGAATTGCCACAGACCCCTGATGGTCTTCAAACAACAAAACTTAGTCAAGTAATAAAGTGGGAAGAAGTGGAAAGGGTATTTTACAGCCCAGGATAATATGTTTTACTCATTTTCTCTACATACTTTCTTCAGCATTGTTGTTAAACAGTAAGTTCACTAAGGATCTCTGAGTGACAGTGTAAACTCATGAAAACTGTTACATAAGCACTCAGAAAATGATAACATGCCCATATAATTCCAGATTTTTTAGTACCAGAAAGATCATTGTTGCAACCATTGTTGCTAGTAAAAATTTTGTATATTATTTTCCTAAATCTATATAAATTCATTATGATGTTCTATTTTTTAAATACAGGTGCTTCAGAGAATTTTGTGCTATAATGTATATTAATTTCCTTAAAAATAGTCAGAATATGAAATTGTTGTTCAGATTTTTAAGATTTAGACTATCCAAAAATGAATCGGAATATTTATATAGTAGAGTATAGTATCTTCAAATTAATATAGGATCAAAACAAAGTCTGTTTCACCATAAATGTGTTCAAGACATAGATCTGTTCTGGTTAATTGAATGCCTATTTTTATTAAAGGTTTTTTTTTTTTTTTTTTTTTTTTTTTTTTTTTTTTTGATGCATTAGTAATATTTCCTGCACAAACAACCAATCCTTGTCCACCAGTGTACAAAACAGAATAAAAGCTAGCATTGCCCAGGTGTCATTTTTATTTGTCTTTCAGTTGTGATATACTGATCTTCAGCTTTCAGATGCTTAATGATTATTTACTTCCACCCACAAGACTGGAAGAACAGACAGGTTTTACGAGTCTGAAAGATGATTTGGGGCACACAATTATTTGTGTTGTAGCTTCGTTATCTTGTTCTCCCTCTTGTGGTCTCAGGCAGCAAGAACATACAAGATATTGCTTCTATACACAGCCTGGATATTGCCCCTGTAACAACTAAATTAAAAAGACTTTAGGGAATGTGCTACAGGATTCATCTATCAACCTGGTGCACGGGGCCTGGAGCAAAGCCAACCTTGACCAGCTTGCTTGTGGGGATCCCCATGGCACACTAGGCAGCTGTATGCCTTTCCCCGGCTTTCCCACAACAGCAAGCCCTACATATTTCAACCTGGGGCAGTTTCCAGAATAAGGGTTTCACCCCAACATGCCTATATTCACCAAGACATAAAGATTGTTGCCTTACAAGGTCACCCACTTCTGTTGCACAATCTGATTCTTCTCTGTGCTCTAAATAGTAACAAAAATAAACAACATGAAAGTACTTCAATTCAGTCATATGAAATGAGTGTTTTAATATTTAGACTTTAAGGCCAAAAATTGGTAGCTATAAATATTTTGCTGCACTCAAAGTTCTGTATGTGCCATCTGGTGACCATGTGATTAGTGTATCTATGGGGCAAAAAAAGGAAGGGAGGGGGTCTTGTCATGCCCTTATTTATTTTCTGTGTTCAACTATGCACTCACTTAAAACCTAGCCATATGCTAGAGCATCTGTTATAGGTGCTTTTTTTTTTTTTTTTTTTTTTAATTTTATTTAAATTAAGTCGATTTTGCCCTTTAGAAGCCTACAGTCTAGCAGTACTTTGAAATGACATTTACTGCAGACCAAATTATTATTTTATTAAGCACTAAAGTGTCTAGTTTGATCAAACAGCAAAATTCTGATTTGGAAATAAATCGGTACTTTAAGTTTATAGTACTAAAATAAAAGAAAAACGAACAAACAAACAAAAAATCCCTTTTTGCTTACATCAACCAAAAGATTATTAATTTAAACTCTGAATGTGTATTCTTACAAAGAGGTTTTCAAGTTAATTTCTATTTTCTTCAGCATATTAGGATAAAAAGAAATATTTTTGCCTTAATAGAAAAGATTCTATGCAGCAGTTATAAACATGAATAGCAAATTATCTGATTTATTGGCCCAGTGCTCATATAGACATCATTTAATTTACAGAATACTGCTCAAGTCAGTCTTATGCAAGGGGTATGCCAGTATGCTGTTGGCAATGAAAGCAAAATACAACAGTTTTTGCAGCTTTTCGTCATGCCTTACAAAGAGAAGGTGAAACTAAAATTGGCTTTGCAAGAATAATAAAAAATATACTAAAAATATGCTCATTTTTTAGTCATTCTTTCTGTTAGAGACAGTGAGCTATTTCTGCAGTCTATGCTTGCTTAAAATATCCAGTGAAGTCAACAGGAATATTTCTGTATTGATATTGCTGTACCAAGTCCCACTGCTCCAGCTTTTTCAGGAGAATTTCTACTCTTTTGCTAACTGAACTAAATGTAAATTGCAGTGTTAGATTGTAAAGTAGACTGCATAAAACTCTGAAAATATTCAGAGCATATGTATCACTACGAAAATAATTCCTGCTACTCCTGTCTACCCAAATAGGTTATATGGGAACTTTTTTTTTTTTTTTCTTTTGCCCTATTCAGTAGGGCATTGCTGTCTTATTGAACTTTTCCCCTCTTCCAGGATCTCCAGAATTATCCAGCCCGACACATCGATGTCACTGTCATTGTGTTATCCTACTTTCCAGCATTAATTTCATGCACCAGATACCATGATGAACCTGGGCTGTGCCATTTCTCAATATTTATGCTAGGTCAAGGTGGCAGAATTTAATCTTACAAAGCTAGCTCAGAAAGGGCACACCAGCTGCCTTGTCTTAGTAAATCAGATATCAGCAATAGATCTAAAGAGGGAATTAGACAGAAGTAAGTGAGATTATTACATCTGTATAAATCCTTACAACCATTTTGAAAGCACATCTTTGCTACTGACTGAACAAAAATAATGTTAAAACTTAATTAAAAACAGCCTATAGTGTCTTTTTTTTTTTTTTTTTTTTCTTTTTTTTTTTTCTAATTGTGGTTTTTAAAAAATGGAACTGTTGTCAGAGACCTAAGAGCATCTGGTAAGAAGTTCAAATGCAGGTCAGCATGCAGACTAACTGAGCTAAGATTTCTGCATCTTTAGCCTAAATTAAAAGAACATTAAAAATCAATGTAGTGTGATGTGAAATGGCAGTTCTGAGGCTGGTACACAAACAATGTGCAGGAATGAGGACAGGGTGTTGTCTTACAGTGCTGATGTATTCTGAAAGCACTGACAAAAACTTGGGAAAATTAAAACAAGAAAGAGGTCTCTCTTTCTCCCCCCCCCTCTTTTTTTTAAAAAAAAAAAAAAAATTTAAAGAGTAAGAGCTAGACTAGAGATTCTAAGAGGACTGTAGAATAGCCTTATTGTGAACCATCCACATAAATTATGAATGTTTGCTTATTTTCAAAGGGGCATCCAGCCTGGTAACTATTAGACCTCATAAAAATCTAGATAAGAAAATCATTGTTAGGAATCACAAACCTTGGATGTGAATTATAATTTTTCTGTCTGCTCCTCATACATAGGACCATATCACTGCTATTTGTGGCTTGAACAGTACACTACACTGTGCACAGCTTGGAATAGCTACTTACTATCCTAATATCTACCATACTCATAAAAATTCTGACAGCATCCTTAAATACACCAATTTGTACAGCATTTCCAAAATATGTCTAGTGGAGCAGGCAAGGATGAATAGCTTTAAAAGAAGAGAAAATACTAATTTTCCAAACCCCAGAAGCAGCTAAGATCTGGCTTGACTAAAGTTCATAAACTACAAAGAGAACCTGTGGATTTGTGAACATGCACATTAGCATCTAGAATCTGATCTAGAGTACACACACACAAAAAAAGATAGAATGAAGTGGAAGGTCTAGTACACAAAAAGAAGCAATTCAAAACAGGAATTAAGTACTGCTTTGACTTTAATAAAGCTGGTAGAAAAAAAAAATAAATATTTAAACTTTTTTTTAAAAATAATCTACTTTTTTTCTGAAACAGAAATAATAATACTAATATTATTTTTTTTTAAAAAAAAAAGAAAATTCCCATGACAGAAATAAAATATTTATGTTGTAAATGACATTGCTATAGCTTGACTGATGTGTCTTTGATTTCTCAAAGGATCCATTAGCCAGAAGATACCATTGAAACCATGGTTTTCTATATTGCACCAAGTGTTACCCTGAAGGAGGAGTGAGATGACATCCATGTGTTGACTTCCTAAGTGAATTCCAAAGCATAAGGCCTATTCTTATAATATGTTCTTTCCAAAAGGCCAAATAACACACTTACAATTTGAATTTCTTCAGTTTTCAGAAACAACAATAACAAATTTCACTTTGTTGAATGAAAAATATAATTAAAAAAAAAAAAAAAAAAAAATTTTTGCTGTTATTTCCCTCAGAAACAAATTAACAAATAAACAAAACTGCTGTATATTATAGACAACTGTGGTGTGATTATGAAAGCATTCATGACATTCCTAATAGAAAACCGAATAAGTGCATGTGATGGATTATAAAGCAGTATGAGTTAGTTCACTGAATACTCTTCAGTTTGGAGAGGTACATTCAGAATGGTTTCTCCATTCTACCAAACTCATACACTGTTGAGCCTGGTCCACAATCATTCTGGCAGATGAGCAGCAAGGATTGAAAATGGGATACAGACAGCTCCTAACAAGAGAAAAAGCAGGCTTTTCTTGAAAAAAAAAATAAAAAATGGTTTTGTTTCTTAGTTTTCCTATGTGAAATGCCTTCCTCACCATGTGATAATACACATAGTCCATGCACAAGAAATATCTGAGACTTCTGGACCTACAAATGCCAATAGTTATAAACAGTTTTGTAAGATAGATATGATATTAGTTATTAATAAATTTAATCATATTCCTATTTATTTATTTATTTATTTATTTATTTATTATTATTACTGTGAGTAGAACTGTGGAGGCTTAGAAAATGTTAATATGTCTTAGCTTATTCCCAACCAGTTCCCAACTCTACTTTGCATGTCAGGTATGAAATATAGCCAAGACAATAAATTTTAAAAACAGAAATACATGTAACTGTGCATGTATCTGTATATGAAACTTTAAAAATCTTTCTTCTGTCAGTCAAATTACAAAATGAATTGTCTGGCATATGTCCTGATTTTAATTAAGAATTAATTCATTAGTTTGTTTCCAGTCTAAAATATTTTTTGGGAAATAAGACAGGCAAAATTACTGTTTGCATAGCCTAGATGAAAATGAAGAAAGGAATGGAAAAAAAAAAAAATATATATATGTGTCAGAAAAAAGAGCCATCTGGCTGGTGGGCAAAGTGATTCCAGTCAGCCACCACATACAAGGAGACAAATGCTCATTTAAAAGGCCCACTAGGATGCTCTGTATGGACCCTGGCAAGCACATGAGATATCCTGGAAGCAAAGTGGAGGCCCAGCCACTTCTTGCTGGCAGATTGCATGTGTGTGGCACTGCCACAGGTAGATCAGACTGGTAACTCTGGTAACTAGGGCACAGGGGGACAAGAAAACACAGCAACCCATCAAAAATATGTTCATCCTGTGGAGGAATTGCAGACCTCAGAAGTGGAGAGCAGTAACATGCAGCTGGGGAGATCAGAAATCAAGGAACATTTCATCACAGTGAGTTTTCAACCATTCTCGGAAATAAACACTTCTGCTGACAAAAGGGTCAGCTCATTTTTATTTTATTTTATTTTATTTTATTTTATTTTATTTTATTTTATTTTATTTTATTTTATTTTATTTTATTTAAGCATCAGGAGCCAATTCTTTAGGGCATTTCCTTGTACATTGTCCTTTACTGAACTGGTATTGAGCATCAAAGATGGCTTTTGTCCTCACCTTTAAGAAAGCTGTATTGCCTCCACCGCTGCCTTACACCAAGGCAAGGGCTCAGTGACTCAGTGAGTAGGCCCTGTTATCAAACAGCCAGGTTCCTCTACTTTGGAACTGAAGGAACAATACCATTCAGCCACCTTCTGAACACAGTCAGCCTTGCTCACCTCCAGAGAGCTGACAGGCTTCCAGCATACTGTAGCATGTGTCACAGGAGCCTCAAAGGATCTCTTAAACTTATAGAAGGAAAAAAAAAAAAAAAAATAAAAAAGTAACAGGTAATTATACAACATCCGGGGTTTTTTTTTTTTTTTTTTTGACTAAGAAGACATTGAGCAACATTTGGAACAGCAAAGGGACTGCTTTTTGAAAGGGATAATCATCAGCTGCTCACCTGTAATCTCTGGTTTAAGCTGAACTGGCATTAAGATATTATGAAAACATGGGTTAAATATAATAAAAGAAAAAAAATATTTTTCCACACACTATATATAATTGTTTCCAGGTTGTTTGCTGTTCCCATGGTATTATTGATAGGTGGAACCTCTCGTTTCCACATCTTTTTCCTCTACTTTTTAAGTGGCCAGATAAGGGCCTAGTAAATAGCAGAGAGCATATTTATTATCACTTGTGAAACAAAGTCCCAGTTCAACTCTTTTTTTCTCAACATAGCCTGTATGTTTCCAGTCTGTTTCTTTAACATCACTTGTATTTGTACAATTTCAAGCTTAAAATCACGTAAAGGCTTACAGAACATGCCTAGGTACAAATGACATGATTCTTGCAGTGACATAATTTCCCATGTCTTCAGCTTTGTATTCAGACAAAAAAAAAAATAAATAAATATATATATATATATATATATGCACAAGCCAAGACATTTGTGAAGCTGCTGATTAGGCTGTGCTTTAAAACTAGAGAGTAAGAAAAAATAATGCTGGTTCTCCTTCATGCTTGTGCATTGAAGCATTGACTGTGGAGGGCCTTGAGACTGGTTTCAGCACAATCAAAGGGGCTGCACCTGTCTGTGCCTCACTCTCCTCGAGCTAGGAAAGGAAGCTTGCTTTTAACACAGTAGTTCGCCAGTGTAAAAGAGAAAAATAATTTGCAGTGTTAGATCATGGCTTGTCTTGGCTATGTGCCAGCAAGAGAAGAACTTTCA
Organism: Nettapus auritus; assembly: GCA_011076525.1. NCBI lineage: Eukaryota > Metazoa > Chordata > Aves > Anseriformes > Anatidae > Nettapus > Nettapus auritus. Next base: position 147,768,124 of record CM021765.1, read on the forward strand.
TTGGTGCTGCATTCTCAGAGCTTCTAAGTGAGTGAGCCACACTGAACAATTCAGAGATGTCTTTATGGAACTAACAGAGAACACAGGTTTCATAAAATACAGGCTATTTTAACTTCAGACTCTGATAATTCAAAGGGAAAGCCTTTTAATTGTGTTATCCTATCAACAAGAGGACAAACAAGGTTAAATGGTGAGAGGTGTTGAATTAAAAAGCTATTGGCTTGCAGCATTTTTTTCTTGGGGAAAAACAAAACAAAACAAACAAACAAACAAAAACACTCTAAATATTCTCCAGCTTCATATAGGGAAACTTTTTTCTTAGTTTACACTCTCAGCCTCTTCCTATTGATTTTATCATAATTCAAATACATGGCAAAATACTCCTGAGCACAAAAGCAGAGGGCTAAGCCTCACTCTCTTATTACACTAGAGAGTCACTAAATAGGAAAGGATTTTGATTTAGATTCCTACATTAAAACTAAATCACACATCCTAAGGAAAAATGATCCGTAATAATGAAAGTCACACACATGGGGGTTGAAAGTGCTATTGAATAATGAAGAAAACTAGAGTAGCAATGAATGTGAGAGACCACTAGGATTTAATGAAGAGATATTTCAGAAACAAATGTCTCCCTTCAGTGTTTTCTATTGATGGTCTGAATATTATCAAACAAATTACATGAAATATGAATATCACAAAGCACAAATGAATTACTTACTGCCTTTTGATTTGGGTTGCAACATTTTATGCCTCCAGTGTAGGAAAGAGTTTGTGTTACTGGGTGATTTTTAGTGCATCATGCAGATCAGGATAAATACACTGAGCTTCCAGTGCCCAAGGCTGCAAATGTATTTCCATTTTGTAAACTATTACACAGTGACACTGGCCACTGGATGGTGAGATTATATGCAGTTTCAATATTGACATCTTTCTTTTACTTTCAGGCCCCCTCCACTTTTTTTACAGACTTAAATGTTTTTACTAGTAGAAAACTGCTAATCTCTCCCTCAAATCAAATACATTTAAAAGTTACTCTTGGTGTTAATTCTCTTTCACATTTTCAGCACAAACCTGTAGTCTTTCAATGCGGGAGGCTGAAAAATCATCTGTCCTGGCAGCATCAAAAGTTCCTGTTTGACTAGCCACCAACAGTGAATAAATGATAACTACATGAAGCAGGGTCGTGCCACTTTTTCCAGAGATGTGATTTGAACACAGCATTCTTAACTCACATTGTTATGTGACCTTTCAGCATTGCTAACAAAATGATAAACATCATAGAATTGATTCAGCTGTATTATTTCTTCTAAAAGAAGCCCGCTATCTCCATGCAATCCCCAAACCTACAAACAACCTTCCCCATCACTTTGGCAAGCGAAAGGAATTCACATGAAAAGTAAATCAGTAGAATACAAAGTTACCAAGAGCCAAGCTTCTATTCTGATAAGTACAGCACAGCTGAAACTACATTTCACCCACTAGAGATTTTATTTTGCACCTGATACAAGTTTTACATGTGAAAGGTCAAGATTCTGTGGGGTTGTTGTAGCCCTGAAACAGAGAGAAAGAAAACACTTCTCAGTAAAATAGGAATTAGTGCCATCCAGACTTCAAAATTGTTATAGAATTCAGTATTTCTTAGTTTTATGTTATCTTGGTGTGCAACAGGGAACAAGGAGTGCTTTTCTTTAGTAAAGGTATGTCTAAGAGAGATACAACATCACACTATACAATATTTATCTATCAGAAGATGCAACATATTAACATGGTGGTTTGGACACTCGACTGAGATACATAGATCTTGGTTGTAATTACTGCTTCCAAAAACAGTCTTACATTTGGGGAGATATTTATTATTTATATTGTTGTTATTATCATTTTTTATTCAATGACTGTTTAATGTGAAAAGTATAAATAAATCTGTGAACAAAAAAGATAAATTAAGGACGCTTTTTTCTCCCCAAGTGCAGAACCTTGATCCTTTCACATGCTGTTCTGTCTACAATTACTGTCCATTTGCTGCTATCTAGGACAATTTTAAAACTATGAAAGGGGGAGGGGATGTTATCATTCTAGAAAATACATAGCCTGTTGCTTCTTCGAAGCTGAAACCTCCTGTTCTGGGAGAGAGGAATTCCAGATGAACCAAGGTGACAAATTATTGTAGTTATCCCAGTTCTTGGTGAAATACTCTGATCATCATCTCAATTTTAAGACTTATGATTATAATGGGATTTAATCCAGCATAGGTATACATCTCAGTTATGCTTAAGAAATGTCAATGTGATTGAGCCCTTGAGAATTTATATATCTGTTCTCCTCCTTGCTGGTCATAATGAATGAACTTAAGCAAAAATTGCGCACATATTCAGTTTTAGAGTCAGTGATGCAGGAAGCTGAGGTAGCTGCTGCATGGAAACATTTTGGAACCAGGTTTCATTTTGTTTGAAGCACACAAGTCCTTTTTTTTAAAAAAAAAATAATAATAATAATAATTTTTTTTTATGAACCTCAGTTGAAGAAGATAACATGGGCTGAAACTGAATAGACAGGAAGTTGCATGTCAGAAACCTAGTTAAAAAAATATGCCCAACTCATTCTTAAACCCTGAATATTTACTTTCAGATACCTAAGAAGTTTACCCATGTCAGTACTAGAGAACACACCTTGTTACCTCTGTCATGTCACTCTCCAGAAATGTTAACTTTCCAAGCATATGAGATTTTAGATGTAGATCTTACTTATTTCAACAGAACAGATGGTTACGTTTGCTATTCAGTGAACATACTAAGAACTCTTTTCACACCTCTAACAGTCACAGCTTTGCACACCCATGTGCTGTACATCTGTGGATTACTGGCAGTGCATTTGGCTGCACAGTAGAAGTATCTCAGGTTTAAAAAATTCCCTGTATCTCTTCCTTCTATGTGATTTTTTATTTTTTTTTTTAAATAAAATATCTTCTCCCTTTGTGCATCTGTTCACATCTTTGACCACAAAGAGAGATTTGAAACGTTTGCAAAAATTTGAGTTTAACATTATCCATAAAGGGAATAAGAGGTGCTATAAATGGGGCAAGGAACAAGGAAAAAAAAATTGTTTTTATTATTTTTTTGAAACAAATAATTTGTTTTCCTGCAAAGACTAAGGACAAAACTATAAATTATAGCTATAAAATTATGTCTCCATGTGTAGCACAATTATGACCTTCCCTCTTTTTGGAATGGCTAAATTTCCCTCACTTCTAAGCACAGCACAAATTAATTTTACTTCTTATCAAGAAGAATTACAAATTTTTCTCTCCCACATTGGGATATCAGTGAGTTAGGCACAAGTCAGAATAATAAAATATAATACAATATAATAAAATATAATAATTATCAGTGAGTTAGGCACATTTCCACAAATAACAAATGCTCAAGACTTTTGTTACAAAGCCAGAAACTTGTTCTTTGCATTCCTTTGAAAGTGGGAGGGAAGGGGGGAGGGGAAAGGGACACAGACACACGACATTACTTTTTACCGCTTTCAACTTGCTCAGCTCTATTCATTGTTACTTCTGTTACTACATTGTTGGCTTGAAGGCCGCACCCAGAGAGATGTGGTCAATGTCTCTATGTCCAGGTGGAGGCTGGTGAAGAGTGATGTCCCTCAGTGTCTGTCTTGGGACCAGTGTTTTTCAATATCTTTACTGATGACATAGACAATGGGATTGAATGCACCCTCAGCAAGTTTTCAGATGATACCAAGCTAAGTAGTACACTTGATATGATATAAGGGAGGGATGTCATCTGAAGGGACTTGTACAGGCTTAAGAAACGGGTCCATGTAAACCTAATGAGGCTCAGCAAGTCTAAATGCAAGTCTAAAAGTACCTGGGCCAGGGCAATGCTGTACACGAGGACAGACTAGGAGAAGAACTCATTGAGATTAGCCCTGCAGAGAAGGATGGGGGTTTTGATGGATGAAGAGCTTGACATGAGTCATCTTTGCATGCTTGTAACCAGAAGGCCGATTGCATCCTGGGCTGCATTAAAAGAGGAGTGACCAGCAGGTCAAGGGATGTTATTGTCCCCCTACTCTCATACCTTCTAAAGCAGGTCTGGAGCCCCCAGCAGAAAAAGGATGTTGATCTGTTCGAGTGGGTTCAGAGAAGGGCCACGAAGATGATCAAGGGGCTGGAGTGCCTATTCTACAAAGAAAGGCTGAGAGGGCTGTGGCTGTTCAGCCTAAAGAAGAGAAGGCTCCGGCTTGACTTCACTGCAGACTTTCAATTCTTAAAGTGATCTAATAAAAAGGATGGAGAAGGACTCTTTACTTGGGTAGGTAATGGTAGGTCAAGGGGGAATGTTTTTAAACTAAAAGAGGGGAGATTTGAATTAGAGATTAAAAAGAAATTTTTCACTCAGTGGGTGGTGAGGCACTGGAACAGGTTGTTCAGAGAGGTTGTGGATGCCCCATTCAGAGGCATCAGGTTAGATGAGGCCCTGAGCAACCTGATCTAGTGGGTTGCATCCCTGCCTATGGATGTTCTTTGAGGTTCTTTTCAACCCAGGCCATTCTATGTTTCCGTGATAAAAGAAACAAACAAAACAAAAAGCACACACACGCACCCACAAAGCACATACAAAACACACGCACAAAAACAAAACAAAACAAAACTGCACACCTCTAATATATGTATGTTGTTATTTAACATTTTCACTAGACAGGGGTGGAAGACCAGACTAGCTGCAATGTGAAGCTTTTTCACCATCTCTTTGGTTAACAGATATCTATCCATCAAAAGGGACAGAGGGAAATAAAATAACTATTTGCTGTCCTTCTATTAGTGCTCTGTTCACAACTTTCTCTCACACAGACATATTTAAACGTATGAAGACAGCTAGACGGACAGATAGCTAGACAAATAGAGGAAGTTACAGAATAAACACTACAATTAAACACAGAAGCTTTACACTGTCCAAAAACTTTAAACATTAAGGGATTTTCACAGTGCTCCAGAGTGTTCACTCATTGCATAAGTCAGAGAAGAGATTTAGGTTATAAAGAGAGATGGCTACAGAGGTCAACCAGACAAAAATATAATTTTTTATTTTCAATAAAAATAATAGCACATTTTTTAAAATTTGAAATCAGTGTACATTATCAAATGTCATATAGAAGTATGCCATCTGTATGTTAAATATATGCATATAGCCATATACATAAATGCTGTTATAATTTCCTCTCAAGAGACTATGTATAACTTCACAAGCAATAGTAAAAGTCTTGGAGATAGAATTAAGAGAGTTTATACAAGTGAGATTTATCTTGCTCTCAAAACTTCCTTATGAGATTACATACCAAAAAATTATTGTGAATTTTTATTTTCCTTGTCATCAAAAGAGGAATAAGGAGAATATCAGAGATATTCTAGAGATGAATATGATGTGTTTACTAAAGCCACTTATCTGTGGTAGTTATTTCATGTAATAAAAAGATCCAATTCTTTTATTTGAAAAAGAGGTAGAATACAATAAGTAGTGAAGAAAAAAGGCTGAAAAAAAAAAAAAAAAAAAAAAAGATCTAATACTCACCTCCTGTTAATTTGTCACCTGCTAGTTGTACATTGTTCTATTTGCTATTAATTCATTTAGTATTATTTTGTGTATAACAGATAAAATTGACAAAAGAACTAAACTAGAGTCAGTCATAAAATCAATAACATTTCTTGTGGTGATCCATGAATTGATGAAAATGCTTAGATATAATAATACGTTGCTTATAGACCAAGTAAATTAAATTAGATTCAGAATATATCATATTAGACTTCAAAAAAAGAATTATTAAGATACTTCTGGCATTTGAATTTGGATAAAGAACACAAGGATGAGAACTTGACAAATCTTACTATCCAAATTTTAAATCTATCAAAGGTATAATCCTGTATTTAATTAAAATATAATAATTAGCAGTCATCCACCAAAGATTTAGTATATGAATTTTTAAAAATACTATTTATGTAGTACATGGCAGAATCTCTTGACCCTTTAAGGCATATTTTACAGATTTTATTTACTGATCTAAAATAGGTGACATGACAGAGGAAACAGTATACAGTAAGTGTATGTTTGAAATGCCAAAGAAATAATATGTATGAAAACTTTTTCAGTGGCACGACTGAATTACTTGGTCATTCCAAGATAAAAATTATAAATATAAAATTCTACAATCCTGGTTCATGCTGAATAGCATTAAATCAGGCAGTTCTATTAATTCAGTGATAATTTTTCAGTGTTAAGTACCAGTATAGATTGCAGATTCAAGCTTTAAATGAATATCTAAGGAGAGTTACTATTCATTCATTCATTTGAAATACAGGCCAGTGCACTGTATGCTCTATAGCGAAATGGACTTTGATCTTGGTAGACTACAAACACTGCAAACAATTTTTATATGTGAGTTTTTGTTTGTTTTTTGTTTGTTTGATTGGGGGGAGAGGGAGGGGGGTATGGGTGTTTGTAGCTGTCTGGATGAGATGATAAAAGAAAAAAATAACTCAGGCAGTTCAACATGTACTTTCCTGGTCATTGCTTCCTTTTAAGCTCTCTGTCTCTCTGTTAAGCTGAAATGTAGACTCACACTTTAAGTTCAAATGTACCAAGAGCTTTAATCTACTTCACTCAAGTAGAAGGAAATGATTATCTCTATTGCAAGAGCATGCAATGTTGAATGTATATGTCAGATGCAGGTCACAGAAAGATTTAAGAATATTTAATAGGTTGACTCTTTAACAACACACTTTAGATATGCCCTTTAATACCTGGAGGGGAAAAAAAAAAAATGTGAAAAAATGTTATTTATTGATGATAATAGAATCAACTTTTTTGTTTGTTTGTTTCATTATTACTGTGCACATGTATGTTACCATAATCCTCTGATGCTTTACAGTTTTCCCCACCCAGTTTTCCAGATGCAAGGCATATGTGAACCAGCACTTACAAGCAGAGCTTCTTAAATATATTTACTACTGAATCATAAGTATTAATAAAAAACCACCCTTACACTTCACAAGCTACAGGTCTGCTTGTATACTCTTGTATCTCTACTTTTCATGCATAGCCACCTTCTACTTTTTCCCACATGTTACAACAAACAGGAGAAAAAGGGGAATAAACCTACAAAACTTGAACCAAAAACAGTAGGTGAAAATAACAGAGAGAAAAAAAATAATAATAATAATAGTAAATAATAATCATCATCATCATTGCAGCTGTTGTCCAGACCTCTGCAAGGAACCTCTGCTGGGAAATTAAACTGGAAATACTTTCAAATATAATAAATAAAGAGAAAAATCTTATGAATAATCAGCATTATAGACAATGATCTAAAGTAGTGTTCCCATCCAGTGTATCTTTCTTCAAGTTTTACATGTATTTCACAGATTGGTCAGGGTAGTTCTATTAGCCATTTGCACATTGAAAAAGCCTCACTTAGAAAAAGTCAACTCTCATTGTAAGTCAGTGAAACAAAACTACAAGCAGACTTTATGTTTATATGTAAATATGTCTTATCATTTGATAATTTACTAAAGGATTAATCTAATCAGAACTTTCATTTTCTTTCCAAGGACAAAATACACAGACCTAAAATGCCAGTTGAAAATCACGATGGCAACTGAGTCTTTTTGTTTTGGTTAGGACATGCCTAACAGACCAGTGCTAATTTTATTTGATAGAACGTCCCACTCTTACAATTAACACGTACATTATTCATTTGACTAAGCAAGTCAGATAATCATTGACTTCATAACAGACTGAAATGCAACTATCTGATGTATTTATTTGTCAGAATGTGTCTAATTATCATTTTTCTTTATTATTCATCTGGGTGTTCAAATATACATGATACCATACTGGTAAATTTTGATCTGATTGCTATTAAAGGCTAGCTTAAAAAAACAACTTCCAGAATAAAAGCAAATTCCTTAATTATAGTACTCAGGATCTGTAGGATTTTCTGAGTTTTGATTTTTCACATTTTCACTGAGATATGATGGGCTCCAAGCAAGTGTAATTTAAAGTGGACCTAACTTTATTTTTGAAATACTATAATTCTGTTCTCTTTCTGCCATTCTGTTCTTAAAAGGAAACAGAAACAGAGTGGAACTATCAATAATTATGCTTCTATTACCCCCTCACACACACTTTTTTTTTTTTTTTTTTTTTTTTTAATATCTGTTTGCTTATTTTATTTTGGATACCACTTGTGCAGCTATAATTTATGAAACTGTCTTGGGACCAGCTTGGAAGGAAGAGAGGTATAGGCTGTCATGATCTTGCTGCATTTTCCCTTATAATTTTCTCATCTATTGCTCTGACAGGGAAAAAAACTAACTGTTTCAATTTAATGTATAAACTTCAAAATCAAATTGTTCTTCCTTTATAGTACAATGGGTTAAAATGAGATCTAAGACAAGGAGTTCTAGAATAATTTGTGTTTTTATTCTCAGTGAACACCACAGAGTTTTTTGTTTGTTTGTTTTTCTGCTGATTTTGGTCTTTTATAAGCCTGAGCTGTTTCTAAATATAAACTAGTATAAATCTGTTTTGCAGTAATCTGACATTTGAAACTAAATAAATTTACCCCTGTGAGCAACAAACTGTAAGTTGTATTTTTTCCTTAAAAAAAAAAAAAAAAAAAGATACTGAGTTTACTTCTACTTATAAACTATATTTTCATGTAAGAGAAGGTTATATTTTCAAAGAACATACAGAAACTCTTAACTTATACAAGAAAATATTGCTATTGAGTTTAGTGTCATTTCTTTAAAAAGAAAGGAGCAGGATGATTTGAGAAGGAGGGTGAAGTATCAGATATTATATTCATAATAAGAGAAACTGTTATGTCACCAGCTGTTTTCTTCTCATTTGCTCTCTTATTTTGATTGCTTAAATTTCTATCTTGTTTTCACCTATCAAATTTGAAATTAATTTTAAATAAGTAAGCCATCATGGCAAGTTCATTTATGCAATTGTACTTGCTTCTCCCTTCACCCAAAATTTTGTATGATAGTGAATATTCCTCAGTAGCAGTCATTTGAAATGGATGATTTATCTAGCTGCTGATTTAAACAGATGATTTTGTGTGTGGTCCAAATTCTCACAGATCTGTGAGAATACAGACTGACATAGTGTTGTCATGTGAATGTCAAATAATCCTCTATTCCTTTAAGTTAAAAATAAATTAAAAATAACATTTTAAAAATTATTTTTTTCCTTCTCATGTAAACACAACTTGTTACAGATCAGCAGATAATACAACCAATGAAGAAAATAGAAGTCACTGTTACAAGCTTTCTATGCTTTAAATACTTAGAACTATTTTATACTACTGTATATAATTGCTAAGTTTGTTGCTGTTGCTTTTTGTGGTTTTGTTTTTTTGTTTGTTTATTTGCATTTTAATGTCTTGCATTTCTCAGCAAGAGAAAACCATAGTTTTAACAATGGTCCAGCACTAGAACTTTCAGCTTTAGTGATTTTTTTTTTTTTTCTAAAATTATCAAAATATGTTGCTCACATTACTACTGTTTTGCAGTGTGTCCTGCAGTCAAGAGTGATGAGATATGGATGGAGGCCCAAACAGCTGAAGAGCTACACAGCTTTGTTCAGATCCTACAGGACATGTTATACCTGTCAGGACTGTTGGAGATTTAAGAGAGCTGTCATGGTACAGAAAGTCATGAACTCTCAGCTGTGCACCTTACAAGGCAAGACTCCTGACTCTTCTTAAACTTCTGAAGAACAGCCCCAGCTCCTCTTCTGGCAATATGAAGATTATTTTTTTTTTTTCTCCCTTAGTCATCTTTGGGAAATAAATAAATAAATAAATAAATAAATAAATTGATTTAGTCAAGAGCAGAAATGCCAGGAAGGAAGTAAATGTTTAACTTATGAGCCAGGATGCGAAGCAAAAGGTAAGACAGACAGAAATGTAACAGCTTGTATCTGAAAGAGTTAGTTAAAAAACTGTCCACAAATTCAGTGATAAACCTATAACACTACAGAAATCACTATCCTCAGTAAATTACTCTCTTTTATTGCTGACCCTGACAAGTGTTCATTTCTCCAGGGAGAAAAGACAAATACAAGGAAATCTTATACTCAAATCACCACTTAGATTACAAGCACCATCAGGATTAGAAAGGTCAGAAAGTCTATAAAGCGATTTGTCCTGAGATTAATTTAAGAAGATGAGCAAAGGAAGGAACTGATGAAGCAGTGTTATAAGACTGGGACTGAGTTATGGAGCAGCTGAGAGATGTGCCAGATTTCTCAAGCTGAGAGTACAGTGCTAGGCTGCCAAAAAGTACATGGAAGCCAGAGGCTTCCTGCTGACATCAAAGGCTTTGGATTAAGATCAGGACACCATGAAAAGCTACTTTGTTTTTGTCTTACTGCTCTTTCTGAGTAATAATTATTACATCAGATTTTTTCATTATCAATTATTCAGTCAATTCCTTTTTCTCGTTATTTATTATTAATTCGCTTTTGCCAGTGTTTAGAAAGCCCTTGCCCATTCATTTTCATACAGATTTATATAAATCGATCATTGACACTTGAAAATTCTGTATTCTATTTCCCTTCCTATTTTTTAGTCATGCTGCTGACATATTTCCACATTCACAACTCTATTGTACTGTCCAAAGTCAAATTCTTTTTTGAATAAATTAAAAAAATAGTTCATGTTTAGATACTGTTAAAATACTGTTGTCATCAACAGTGAGTATATATTAAAAAAAAAAAAAAAAAAAAAAAAAAGATGAAAAATAAAAGAGATTATTTCTTTTGCCTATAAACTCAGAGTGAGTGTTGGTATCAAATGCTCTTCTGTCTTCTTTTCATCATTGTTTAAGATCTTTTATTTACGTTTTGTTGTTATTTATTGTTGTGGTTTAACCCAGTCAGCAGCTAAGCATCACACAGCCATTCACTCACCCTCCCCCCTCAGTGCGCTGAGGGTGAGAATCAGAAAAAAGTAAAAGATTGTGGGATGAGATAAAGACAGTTTATTAGGACAGAGAATAAATTAATAATAATAATAATAATGTACAAAACAAGTGATGCATAATGCAATTGCTCACCACCTGCTGGCTGATGCCCAGCCCATATCTGAGCTGTTGTCCCCCTCCACCCCAGCCAGCCACCCCAGTTTTATTGTTCTGCATGACGTCATATGGTATGGAATATCCCTTTGGCCACTTTAGGTCAGTTGTCCTGCTACTTGTCCAGCTACTTGTGCACACCCAGCCTCCTCACTTGCAGGGCAGTGTGACAAGATGAAAAGTCCTTGGTTTGGTGTACGCACTACTCTACAACAATTAAAACATCAGCATGGTATGAACATTATTTTCATCCTAAATCCAAAACACAGCACCATATCAGCTACTAGGAGGAAAATTAACTCTATCCTAACTAAAAGTTATTTATTTAATATTAATTTAACTCAAAACAGAATCTATCTTCTATGGTTATATCTACGTTAGTATGTTCACCTTCGTCAGAAGTGCATATGAGAAGAAATTTTTCAGGCATCCCAGCTGAGCAAGTAGTGTAGTGCAGTTCTGTGAAATGAAACAATGGATACTAAGAACCTAATGCTCACGTGACACAAGATGGCCTTGAAGTAGTTATAGTACAATCTTCAGCCACAGTCTCTCGTGTAACTTTCAGTTTAGTTTCTAAAAGGTTCCACTTTCTGCTTTCCTAGCTATCCTTGTGATAAGAAACAAAGTATAGTGAGAGTATGTAGCTGGGAAATATATTTCCAAATTGCACACCTGATCCAAATGGAAATATCAATGTAGATATATTTTATTGTGTCTTGATTCACATCCTGGTGCAGTCTTAGAACACATGAACTTGATTTCTTTCAACAGAAAGTATGCTGGAGAATGCACTTCATGAGCTTCTCTAGCATGTTCCAATTACTGATTGAAAGTTTGTCCGCCAACATCAAAACATATATGATGTGTTTTCACATACCATAGGATGATAGGTCATCAGTGCTTCCTGTTTCTATGTTTTCCACAGCTACTTCCCTGTGCTATTTGCTAATTTGGACATAGTCTATTCCACTGCAACACATTCTGACCCTTAACAGTTTCTCTCTGATGTATATTTCCCCCACATTACAATTCTGATTTATATTATTTGGCTTTTTGTTCATTTACTGCTATGAAAACATTAAATAAGCTTTATACAACCAGAGGAGAATTATCAATAATCAGACAACTTATACAGTCTCATAAATTAATTTGAGAGAACTCTTAGTTCTTATAACACGTCAAGAAACCTGTAATCTTTCATTAAATCTTAATTTGTAGAATTAATCCAGATGAATTTTTACCAGTTAATGTAATTTATTTTACAGAATAACTGTAAACAGCATACACAGTACTCTAATAATCCTGTACTAAATTGTATAACTTCAGAGTTAATTCATTATTTTGATTTGAGCCTTACAACTAAATAGTACCTCTCCTATGTTTATGAAAAATAATTACAAGAGAATCATAAGAAGATCTGTGTTTTTATGACCAATTCTTCAGTTTTATAAATAATTATTTTTATTTGTGTTTAAAATGTAATAAAATTATAGATAAAAATAGGTAATGCAAACAGATTAGCCAAATGTCTTTGCCTATTCCATGTTATTGGTTATCGTGAAGCCTATTAGCAGAAAAATGCAAGATCTCTAAGCTCTGATTTCAGACAGCTCATATAATCATGTTCTTATAAGATATTATACGTTTGATATTACTTGAGACTATGTTAAATCACAAGTAATTTCAATGGTCATTTTATACTTTGTTGCTTTCTGAAAGGAAAATAATAATTCAGTGTTGTGTAATGAAAGAATGGGTCATGTACCTTTCCTGAGTCCAGAAATCCTCAATTCTTTGAGGAAAGAGAATTTACAGATATATCACAGAATCACAGAATCACAGAATAGTCTAGGTTGGACGAGACGTACAAGATCGCCGAGTCCAACCTCTGACCTAACACTAACAAATCATCCCCTAAACCATATCCCTAAGCTCTACATCTAAACGTCTTTTAAAGACCTCCAGGGACGGTGACTCAACCACTTCCCTGGGCAGCCTATTCCAGTGCCTAACAACTCGTTCGGTAAAGAAGTTTTTCCTAATATCCAACCTAAACCTTCCCTGGCACAACTTCAGCCCATTCCGCCTCGTCCTGTCACCAGGCACGTGGGAGAACAGACCAACCACCACCTCGCTACAGCCTCCTTTAAGGTACCTGTAGAGTGCGATAAGGTCGCCCCCGAGCCTAATCTTCTTCAGGCTAAATAGTCCCAGCTCCCTCAGCCGCTCCTTACCAGAGCCGAGTACAGGGGGACAATCACTTCCCTGGACCTGCTGGCCATGCTGTTTCTTATGCAAGCCAGGATGCTGTTGGTCTTCTTGGCTGCCTAAGCACACTGCTGGCTCATATTCAGCCGACTATCAACCAATACTCCCAGGTCCTTCTCTGCCAGGCAGCTTTCTAACCACACATCTCCCAGCCTGTAGCTCTGTTTGGGGTTGTTTTGCCCCAGGTGCAGAACCCGGCACTTGGCCTTGTTGAACTTCATACCGTTGGCCTCGGCACCATCGGTCCAGCCTATCCAGATCTTCTCACAGAGCCTTCCTACCCTCGAGCAGGTCGACACATGCACCTAACTTGATGTCGTCTGCAAACTTCCTGAGGGTGCACTCAATCCCCTCATCCAGATCATCGATGAAGATGTTAAAGAGGACCGGCCCCAGCACCAAGCCCTGGGGAACGCCACTAGCGACCGGCCTCCAACTGGATTTGACTCCATTCACTAAGACTCTCTGGGCCCAGCCATCCAGACAGTTCTTAACCCAACGAAGCGTGCACCAGTCCAAGCCAGGGGCAGCCAGTTTCCTGAGGAGAATGCTGTGGGAAACGGTGTCAAATGCCTTACTGAAGTCAAGGTAGACCATATCCACAGCCTTTCCGTCATCCACTAAGTGTGTCACCTTGTCATAGGAGATCAGGTTCGTCAAGCAGGACCTGCCCTTCATAAACCCATGCTGACTAGGCCTGATCACCTGCTTGCCCTGCAACTGCCACATGATTACGCCCAAGATAATCTGCTCCATGAGCTTCCCTGGCACTGATGTTAAACTAACAGGCCTGTAGTTCCCCGGGTCTACCCTCCGGCCCTTCTTGTAGATAGGTGTCACATTTGCTATCTGCCAGTCAGGTGGGACCTCCCCCTATAGCCAGGACTGCTGATAAATGATGGAAAGTGGCTTGGCCAGCTCTTCTCTCAGTACCCTTGGGTGGATCCCATCTGGCCCCCATCAACTTGTATACATCCAAATGCTGTAGCAGGTCACCAACCATCTCGTGTATATATATGTATATATATACACGCATACATTTCTGCATTTGCGCAAAGTGACCACAAAGGATTTTCTAAGTGGCAGATAAGTAGGAGAACATAACGCTAAATTCTTCCAAGCTCTCAGTCACAAAAATAAGTTGTGAAAGTAACCTTGGGACTAGAACAAGGAAGACAAATCAACTACCATCAAGATCCAATCTTTCATATCTCATCTTCAACTTCAGTGCAGGCTTTGTAGAATCTCAGAACTGAGCAAGAAAAAAAGTCATGTCCAAATCTCCAACACAACAAGGAGAGAACAAAAAGGCTTCAGCTTCTATTTTAAATACTTTTCACTGTAAATAACCTTTCTGTTCCAGCATCCCACACCAGGTCTTTTAGAAAATTAAAATAGAAACATCATAAGGATTCTAAAAGTAATAAAAATTTTATTGAATTAATAAAGGTCTGTGCATGAACTGAAGATGTCTTGATCCTGTCTATTCCTTTCCCTTTGAGTTCAAGCATCTCCTAGACAATATATTTAGGAGATTACTGTACACAAAAATGCAGTTAAAATACATGGTGATAAGTCAAAGTTACCCACAAATGGATGTAATTCCAAAAAAGTTAAAATAAAAATATTTTTGCATGTTGTCTTATTAGTGGACAACAAAAAATATATAATCAAATTAAATAATAATAATAATAATAATAAATGTCTAGAACATTCACAGAAACATTGAAGTATCAAATGCCTGTTGCATTGAATTTCATCAAAATGTAAGTAGAATTCTGACAGTGTACTCCAAAACAGCCATTCTGCATAAATCGTTGAGGAGTCTACATTCTACTTGTTACTTGCCTCTAAAAATGTCCTTGCAAATTATCCAGGAACTTACGTTCCTGGATAATTTTATCACATTCACTTATCGGTATATTCTGTGTTCTCTTATATATATATGCATGTATACACATAGATATACATATTTTTAAAAAATCAGTATTCCCATTAAATTCATGTTACTCAGTCAAGTCTGAAGAAAAAAGGGAAATTTTTCTCACTTTTCATTCACACAACAAAACATTGCAGTTCTGGTTACATTAAAATTTTAGTCTCTCTTTAGCTTTTATTATTAGACTGCAAGGTTTGTGTTTTCCAGTAAATGCAGAAAGTGTTTCTATGTAAACCTCACTCTTTCCACATAGTAACCAAAATAACAACACATTTATCATTTACACCATAGTCAGCCTGCCCACAATGTTAGTATACTGTAAGCTTTTTCTGCAAATTGAGATTAGTCAAGGTCAGAAGGAAATGATCAGGCACAATGCAAACTCAACCACAGCTCATCAACAGAGAATATTTTCCTTAATACTATATTATCTATAAAGACAAAAGAAAATTATAATCAATACATTATTGAAAATAAGTAGCTAAATTTGTAGTATTTTCAAATATGCTTGTCAACACTCTGATCTGTATAAAGCATTTAAAATCAGTTATGCAAAATCTACTTTTATTTTATGTAAACCCTGAAGCAGGCAAATCAACTACAAATGTCAATCTCATTTCAGAAAACACACCAGCCATAGGCTCATCTGTCTCTTTTTTGACCATGTTTTGGGAATTAGCTTTCACTTTCCAAGTACTGGAAAGAGACTTTATTTTTATAATACTTTTTAATGAGATTTGGCCAAACATTATGTTTCAACTGATTCAAATTACCTTTACACCATAACTTACTACAAAAAAAAAAAAAAAAAAGTAAATACGTTTAATAAAAAAAAAAAAAACTTGATAACTTTATCTTATAAAGATCAGTAAATGTTATCCTTCCTCCTGAAAATATTATAGGGTGTAGTTTGAGACCACCATGTCAACTGCATGTTTTATTATGGACTCACAAGACCACGGTCTGCTTATATGAAGCTTCATAAGTCACTTGAGGCATGTCAAGTAGGTTGTTTTAACAACTGGATATTGTATCAATAAACGTATTTACTCTGTGACATGATTAGCTGTGACCTTGAGAATCAAATGTGCAAGGCCAGGTTGGATGGGGTCTTGGGAAACCTGATCTAATAGAAGGTGTCCCTGCACATGGCAGGAGGATTGGAGCTAGAAGATTCTGAATGTCCCTTTCAATCATTCTATAATTTTATATACCTAGGGGTATATATATAGGTATATATACCCTTGTCCTCTAGAGGGGAACACAGAGGTACATATTTCTCAGACTAGCACATGTCTCACACTAGAAAATCTACATGGAAATCCACATCAGGAAGCACAGTACCATTCAACCTTACCAGCTCAGGTCATGTAACAGCATAGTTGAGTCTGCTTGGCATTAAATCCAAGTGAAATTGCTGCAAGAAGTTTGCTTGCAAAAGGAGACATTGCTTGCTCCCTATATGTTTTCTGCTCATTACTTTCCCAGCACAGTATGAGATGGGCTAGCTGAGATGGCTCTGCATTCCAGTGTCCTTTAGATACAGTGAAAGATTTAAAGCAACAAATTTTGCAGATATCTACTGTCCATGCTTTGGCCTGCCAGCTAAGGGAGGAAAAAAATGTTGTTATCCAAAACTCATTCTGCAGAGCTGAAATACATGGTTATTCCAAAAACAGAGTTTATGTATGGGCTTATTTGACATCAAAATGCTCTGTAAAATATAAAACTTTAAAATGAGCCTATTCTAACAAGGCAGGTCACCCATGAGTAGTACTAAAGTAGAGAAGTCTGGAAGAAGGAGGGCAACAATTCTACATGTTTTTGTGAACAAGAAGCATCAAGAAAAAGCATTAATTTTAGATTATAGTCTATCACTTTATCTCTACTTTCCAGGTGGGTATAAATGAGCTTTTATCAATATTGACCTCTTCTGTGCTTCTCATTGATATCCACAGGATCTTCTGGGCTCTGCAAGATTCTCTTCAAGACTGGCCTCTCATGCTAGATTGGGCAGCTTTTAGCTAAATCTGAGAAAGCCTTGTCATAAAAACCTTTTGATAATACAAAACATGGCACCATGTTGGTTACTTACTTTTCTTTTTCACATTAATTCTTTAGTTTGTGATTCTTTTTGTCACATACTAATTTTGCATGCAACACCATAATTGAAACTTTGTTAATAGTGTTTACTCTCAGCTATCTTACTGTCAGCCACCTGCAAGCAATATGCCCATTGTGTTCTCCAGTTATATTTAGATAATTATGCACCACAATCTTCTCTTCATTTTTCTCTTCTCTGACTTGTAAATTGCATTGTTTTCAAAGAAAATTTTTCTATTATTTCATACAGTGCAACTAGGAATAATAAGTAACCCAAACTGGAAAACAATAAAACAGTTAAGTCAAGAGCTCAAAAATCCCATTAAAACTTATAATAGCACATTGTTTTTATGGGAGCGATCAGTGAACGTTCTATTTCATTTGGAAAGCGTATCACTAGTGATTCTGTGGTTTCACAGTTTTACTTCAGTTTAATGACTTTCAAAATAAAAGAATACATTTTTTCACCTAATCACAGCCAAAAGGAGGTACAGCAGTCACCACTTGCAGGTTGACACTTCTCAAAGTAATAAGCTAAAGGTATCCTCTAGCATGATGGTATAGGATTAATTATCTTCTAAAGAAAAAAAAAATCCCAATTTCCAAAGGCAAATGCAGGCCTTACTTTATTATAATGTTATTCTTCTTTTTGAACACATTTCCTCTTTGTACTTCCTTCTTTCCTTTATGCAATATACAAGCCCTTACACTGAGCACACCTCCTACAGCAGCAGTTTTCCCTAGTGCCTCCAAGCTTCTAACAATGCTTACCTCCTACTGGTATCCCCAGCACCAACAAGAGGCACAGTGCTGCCTGCACCTGCATCACCTAAGGTCCAGCCCAGAGCTTTTCCCAGTTTGAGACCTTTCATGTGTTGGATGGCATTTGAGGAGGGAGGGCTATAAAGCCTGCATTATCTCCATTAACATATCTCATTGTCACACCATAGACTTTCATGTAAAGAGCTTTATGCTTCGTGTTTTAAACAAAATAACCTAAAGGAAACTGTACTAACTTCTCAAAATGGTTTTCAAAATTTTACTATTTTAATATGAAGTTCCATAAATTTTCTTTTAGTTCTGTATGCAGTACATTCAGTGTGAACAGAAAGGATAGAAAAATGTAAAATGTACTATTCTGCAGTGCCTTCAGGATTTATGATATGCAGGCATAGGTCTAATTTTTCAACAACTTTGAATCTTACTCAGGCCACTTCCAAAAAAAAATGGGGTTCATTTTCTAAATATCTTCCATCTTCATCCAGCATAAAGCTCATAAAAGTCCTGGGAGTTTTGTCAAACTACAGGGTTTACATTAGGTGGTTCACTAGATGGTACTAGTGAAAAACAAAAAAAAAGTTTTTTTTGTTTTGTTTTGTTTTGTTTTGTTTTGTTTTTTTTTCCCCAAAGGCTCTTTGAAACCACACCACACCATCAGTTTAATCAGCATTTTTATAAAATTCCACTATTTCTATCACAGTGACTGATATGAAGACCAGTTTCATTAAGTGTCTCATAGATTTATGGAGATCACATCCATAGACTGTGTTCTTTATAGTCTTTGCCAGCAGAAAACTCCATTGTGTATCATGACTCCAATAGAGTTAAAGATAATAGGGAGTCAATCGGCTGGTTTTATGCTTTCTCTTTGGCCTCTGACAAATACTTAGATATTGTGTTCACTTTCTAAATTTATTTTTCTATTAAAATAATATTGCAGACTAGCCCCATTTGGCAGCTAAGCACCACACAGCTGGTTGCTCAATCTGCCCTCCCCCTCAGAAGAATGAAGAAGATGATCAGAAAAAACTGATAAAACTGTTAGGCTGATATAAAGGCAGGCTAATAGGTAAAAACAAAAACAAAACAAAACCAAAACAATACCAACAACAAAAACTGTGTGTACAAGGAAAGCAAAATATGGAATTCATTCACTAGCTTCCAGCAGATGTATGTTCATCCATTTCCAAGAAAGCAGCACTTCATCATATTTAATGGCTGCTTGCGAAGACTAACACAAGTCTGAATGTTGATACCTCCTGCCTCCTCCTTTCTCCCTTCTTTTCTTACTGAGCACAATGTCATGTGGTATGGGATATGCCTTTGATCTGTTAAGGTCAGCTGTACTGGCTGTGTCCCCTCCCAGCTTCTTGTGCACCTCCAGCATACTCTTAGTCAAGGCAGTAGGAGAAATAGAAAAGTCCTTAATGCTGTGTATGCACCATTCAATCACATCTAAAACATTAGTGTATAGGCCACTGACTACAAGAATGATATTTAGTTGCTTGATCATGTGCAGAGAAGAGCAAAAAAAGCTGGTGAAGAGATTAAAAAATAAACCATATGTGGAAGGGCTGAGGGAGCTGGGGTTGTTTATTCTGGAGAAAAGTAGGCTAAGGGGACACCATATCACTCCCTATAATTGTTGGAAAGGAGGTTGCAGCAAGAAGGGTTTCAGTCTTTTTTTTTCCCAAGTGTCAAGTGATAGGACAAAAGGAAATGGTCTCAAGTTGCACAAGGGGAGGTTTAGATTGGATATCAGGAAGAATTTATGGAGAGGATGATCAGGCATTGGAATTGGCTGCCCAGGGAAGTGAAGTCCGCATCCCTAGAGGTATCTAAGAGATGTGTGGACGTGGCTCTAAGGGACATGGTTTAGTGACTCAGTAGGACAAGCTGACAGTTGGACTTGATGATCTTGAAGGTCTTTTCTAACAGAAATGATTCTATGATTCTGTGGTCAACCCAGTTTTGGTCAAATCCAAACCAAAGTACTATATGAGTTACAATGTAGAAAATCAACTTTATCCCAGCTAAAGCCATTTTTTTTTTTAATTTATTTTTTTAAGCCATTAATTAATTTTAATTAATTTTAATTATTTTTATTTATTTATTTATTTATTTTAAGCCATTAATTTATTTTAACTACATTAGTATAGAGGATCAATAGGAGCCCAAGGTCCCCCAGATAGTTAAAGTCATACAGTTAGACAAAAAGAAAAAAAAAAAAAGTTAAAAAAAATCAGTAACCATGTAAATCTAAATTAATTTATTTGTTACCTCATTTTTCTGATAACTATCAGCCAGAATCTCTTTTAGCTGTGGCCATTTAAATTCAGATGAAGAAGTAACAGTTTAGAATCTATAACTATGAAATATGTTCCAAAAAGAAAATGACTAGGAATTGATGGCTTGTTGTTTTACTTTCAACATGACAGTTTCAGCTTTCAAATTTCTGAAACTGCATTAAACTTGAGACCTGTATGTTCTCCCGACTTAGAATCCAGATGCTTATCTTCAGAAATCAATCACTGAATCCTCAAAAAGCTGTTATGTTAAAGATATTTTATCATTTAAATATGCTTCTGGAAGTGCAGATACTACAAATATAAGTGGTACATGTTGCCACTAAATATGATAAAAATGGAGATACTGTTTTCAAATGTGAAATGTTTGCCCACAGCTATGGATAATGGATGTGTAAAGCAAACACTTGGCTAAACTTAGCTGAATTACAAGGAGATATGTGTTGTCAACAGAAGTCTCTGACAGCACCAATTAATATTTGATCCCTGTATATCACACAAAGGAGAGACCTTTACTTTTTCTCCCCCAGACTAATGTGAAAAATCCTTCTGATGAATTTTATTTAACACCTAAATGACATAGTTTATTCATTGTGTTCAAAATGGTTGTAATAGGACAGGAAATATTATGCTCATAAATTATTTAAGGAGGAAAGTGAAAAACAAAAACAAACAAACAAACAAAAACAACTGTTTACATTACTAACACAGAGTTCTCCGTTTTCTATTCTAAAAATCTTTCTTTTGACCATGAGGATTTGGTTAATTCTGTATTATTATTTCTTATTTGTATCCTGAAGGAATTGGCTGTTGTAGTTGCCAACTCTTTCCATCATATTTGAAAAGTCCTGGCAGTGAGACAAAGTTCCTGGTGACTAGAAAAAAGGAAATATCACTCCCTTTTTAAAAAAGAGTAGAACGAGGACCAGGCAAACTACAGACTGGTGTGCCTGGCAAGATCATGGAAAAAATCCTCCTGGAAGCCATGTCAAGACACATGCAAGACAAAGACATGATCTGAGACAGTCAGCATGGCTTCATCAAAGGAAAATCATGCTTGACCAATCAGGTGGCCTTCTATGACAGAGTGACTGCGTCAGCTGACAAGGGAAGAGAGACTGATGTCGTCAACCTGCACTTCTATAAGGCCTTTGACATACTGATCTCCAAATTTGCGAGAGATGGATTTGATGGGTGGACTATTCAGTGGATAAAGAGTTGGCTTGAATGTCACACCCAGAGAGATGTGTTAAATGTCTCTATGTCCAAGTGGAGGCTGGTGATGAGTGGCATCCCTCAAAGGTCTGTCCTGGGACTGGTTATCAATGACATAGACAGTGGGATTGAGTGCACCCTCAGCAAGTTTGCAGATGACACCAAGTTGAGTGGTGCAGTTCATACAACAGAACACGGGATGACATCCAAAGGGACCTGGAAAAACTTGAGAATTGGGCCCATGTGAACCTAATGAGGTTAAGCAGGTCAAAGTGCAAGGTGCTGCACCTGGGCCAGGGCAATCCTGGACATGAGGACAGACTAGGAGAAGAATTCATTGAGAGCAGCCCTCCTGAGAAGGACCTGGGGGTTTTGATGGATGAAAAGCTTGACACGAACCGGCAGTACACAGTCGCAACACAGAAAATCAACAGAATCTTGGGCTGCATCAACAGACAAGTGGCCAGCAGGTCGAGGGATGTTATTGTTCCCCTCCACTCAGCCCTTGTGAGGCTCCACTTGGAGTACTGCAACCAGGTCAGGAGCACCCAGCACAAGAAGGGTGTTGATATTTTAGAATGGGTTGAGAAGAGGGCCAAAAAGATTATCAAGGGGCTAGAGTACCTCTCCTACAATGATATGTTGAGAGAACTGGGGCTGTTCAGCCTAAAGAAAATAAGTTTTGGGGGTGACATCACTGTGGCTTTTTGGTGCTTAAAGGAGACGTAACAAAGATGGAGGGTGAATCTTTGCTCAGTCAGATAATGACAGGACAAAGGGGAATGGTTTTAACTGAAAGAGAGGAGATTTAAATTAGAGGTTGGAAAGAAATTCTTCATTCAGAGGGTGGTGAGGAACTGGAACAGGTTGCCCAGAGAGGTTGTGGATGCCCCATCCCTGGAGGTGTTCAAGACCAGGTTAGATAAGGCCCTGAGCAACCTGATCTAGTGGGTTGCATCCCTGCCTATGGCAGAGAGCTTGGAACTAGATTATATTTAAGGCCTCTTCCAACCTGAGGCATAAAATGATCCAATAATTTGATTATTATATTACTGCCATTTACCTGCTTTTAAAAGGTTGCCTACAAAAGTAGAAGTCAGAGTCTTCCAGTAAGGCACCCTTTGAAAAGAACAACACATAGGATCTTCAGAGAAAATCTTGGTTTTACTCAGTGAGAGATGGACAGTTCTGTCACATCCCAAGTTGTTTAATGTATGATATGCAATCATTTTTTTAACATATAATAAGTTTTGGTCTCTGGGTCACTGCTGTTTCAGTTTCCTCTACCATGCAGAGCTCCTGCAAGGATGATATATCCCATTCAGAGATACAAAATAATGATTTATTTTTAATCATAGAATCACTAAAGTTGGAAAAGACCTCCAAGATCATCTGGTCTAACTGTCACACTACCACCAACATTATCCACTAAACCATGTCTCTAAGCACCATGTCCAACCTTTCCTTGATCACTTCCAGGGAAGGTGATTCCACCATCTTCCTGGGCATCCCATTCCAATGCCTGAATACCCTTTCTGAGAAGAAACGTCTCCTAATTTCTAACCTAGACCTCCCATGGGGCAACTTGAAGCCTCTAGTCCCATCGCTAGTTATCTGTGAGAAGAAGCCAACCCCCAGCTCCCCACAACTTCATTTCAGGTAACTGTAGAGAGCAATCAGGTCTCCTCTGAGCCTCCTCTTCTCCAGACTAAACAATCCCAGTTCCCTCAGCCTCTCCTCATAGGACATGTGTTCCAGACCCTTCACCAGCTTTGTAACCCTTCTCTGGACATGCTCCATGGCCTTGATGTCTCTCTTGTACTGAGGGGTCCAAAACTGAACACAGTACTCAATATACATCCTCACCAGAGCAGAATACAAGGGGACGATCACCTTTCTTGTCCTGCTGGCTACACTGTTCCTGATACAAGCCAGGATGCCATTGGCCTTCTTGGTCACTTGGTCACACTTTCTGGCTCATGTTCAAGCGAGCTTCGACCAACACCCCCAGATCCTTTTCCTCTGCAGAGCTTTCCAATTTCTCTGTTCCAAGGCTGTAGGGGGGCTTAATACACAGTACAGGCTAGTGAACTGCTAATTTAAACCTTACATGCTCTCCACACTTTTATCTGATGAGTCTTTACAGGCAACCAAGTACTAGTGGTGAAGAAAGTTCAGCCATCATTGATCCTTTAAGCAGCTGACCCTTGATATTTCTGACTTAACATCTTCTGAAGCCATTTTCCTTAGAGTTTTATAACATTTCAGAACAGAGTGTTTGGTGTTCTACTACTGGGCTGTCTTTCTCTCAACAGGTATGTTTCTGTCTGGGTTCTTTCTTACTTTACATTGTTTTACATCACCTGCTTTGTTACTAAATAATATATTTTTTTTTTTCTCAGTAAAATTGAGCCAAAGTCAAGCACTCATTGTACCTTGTGTCTGGACTTTGAGGGAACTGAATACCTACGTGTCCCTACCCAGCCCCCAGCAACCCTGCCCAGGACCCAGGACCCTACTTCATTCCCCTGAAGCCATCAGACCATGCTACAGAAAGGCTGCAGCAGGGCTATTTTTTACATCCCCACAGTCCTGCCCTCTCTGGACAGGGACCTATCAGCCAGCCCCACCCATGGTGGGCCTACATCCCTGATTGTCCTCAACCTGTCCCCATCCCTTGTGAGGTGTGTGATGCCCTTGGGTTGGGATTGCCCTAGTGACTCCCAGTTACACAGCTCCTGGCTGGGGTGGGGGCTGCTGGGCCCTGGCCTCTGAGCCCTGGATTTTACATCCTGCCCTGGCTCCACAAGGAGCCAGCAGCCCTCTGGTTCCCCTTTGGGTTAAAGATGGTCGAGCCCTTGGAGTAAGGGTAGCAGCAACAGTTTTTAGGCTTGCTGATTGGGTGTAGCAGTCCCTTAAGAAGCCAGCAGTAAGATTTCCATTAGCCTAAAGTATGGCAATTTCTCCCTTGCAGATGGGGTTGTCTTCTTAAACTGTTAAATGTCATAAGCATGAGGCTGTATGCTAAAAGTAGATAGTCCACAGAAAAAGTCTTTCTCTAACAGAGAAGACTCAAATCCCCTAAGACAAATAAGTATTTAAATATTGTAATGGAGAAATCAATACCAAAGAGAAAACAGCAATACCTCATAATTGAGAGGAAACAGTAAAACACAGACACAAGTGCTAGCTGTCCCGGAATGGTAGCTTTCATCTCCAGAATGTTAGGAGTATAAATGTATAAATGTTTTGCTTATAATAAAACCAATGTTATTAATTTCTCTTACCTTAGGTTTATAACTCTGCCATAGAGTATAAGAAACCTAAAAGTGTTTTGAAAGTGCACCAAAATCCAGCTGATGGAACAGACAAGAAAAGATAAATAAAAAGATTCAGCTGCAAAACAAGCTAGGAAGAGTTAGGAAAAGATATTTGCTATTCTATGTTTTCATGCTTATTAATTACTTAGAAAGGACAGTTTATGTTGTTGTTTGAATTACTTTTCATGTTAAAATTAAACATATTTTTTATAAGGCAAAGACAAAATTGGGAAAACTTTTTCTCCAAGTGTGATTCTTTTTTATTTTTATTTTTTAATATATATATATTATCTTCTCAATTTTCAATTTTCAATTCAGCTACTCATAAATAAATAAACAAATAAATCCAGTATTCTCTTGGCTCTAATTACAACCATATTTATATCAGCATGCTGGCTTGAACTGAGGATTGCTGTTTGGTTTTAGAAAATGTTAAATAGACAGGATAAGTGAAATCTTGGCCCCAGTGGTGTCAAAGGAAGTTCTAATGCTTACTTTGATCATGTCAAGATTTTTATTTATTGGATTTTCTTTTTTTCACAGCTCCCCTTTTTTATCTATCTCTATATATTTTTTAATTAAACACTCCCATTCTCATCTCTCTTCAAAACTAATTAGTTCTTCAGAATATTACCTAATTCTCACATCTCTAACCCACTCCTCTTTGCTACCCTGAAGTAAGACAAAGATCAAATCATGGAGTATACTGACATTTAAAAAGGTAATGGAACAGATAAATATAGAGAATGGAAAATTTTTATGGAAAGGAAAACAAACAAACAAGAATCTGCTGTCATAACTTAAAAAGAAAATGAAACTCTTGAAATACAAAACTAAGAAACTCAAGGAGAGTTTGCAACTTAATGGAGCAGGAAAGTAGTCACTATTTTAAATAACCTGCATTGTATGTACCACAGTAGCTGATAATGATTGCAGGAAGCTATAGCATGCAGCTTCTTCTCTGCTTCATTTTCAGTTTCACTGGGAAATCTTAATCCACAAAAGTATTAGTAAGACCATTAGTACAGTATTACATCATATTTCAACAACCATGCTTTAAGGAAACTTTGCAAAAATCGGAAAAAAAAAAAAAGGGGGGGATCAAGAATAGGTAAAAACATTATCCAAAACCTTAGAACAGTCCAGGTACCTGGATTTGTGTTTGTAAATTAAGCTTCCCTCCTAGTACAGAATGGCCTTTGTGCTTATAATTAAAATTGGATGCTCATGGCTTGGACTGGCGCATGCTTCATTGGGTTAAAAACTGGATGGATAGCTGGGCCCAGAGAGTTGTGGTGAATGGAGTCAAAACTAGTTGGAGGCCAGTCACTAGTGGAGTCCCTCAGGGCTCAGTACTAGGGCCAGTTCTCTTTAATATCTTTATCGATGATCTGGATGTGGGGATCAAGTGCACCCTCAGTAAGTTTGCAGACGACACCAAGTTAGGTGCACGTGTCAATCTGCTCGAGGGTAGGAAGGCTCTGCAGGAGGATCTGGATAGGCTGGACCAATTGGCTGAGGCCAATGATATGAAGTTCAACAAGGTCAAATGCCAGGTCCTGCACCTGGGACGCAACAACCCCAAGCAGTGCTATGGGCTGGGAGAAGAGTGGTTGGAAAGCTGTGGATGTGGTCTACCTTGACTTCAGTAAGGCTTTTGACACTGTTTCCCACAGCATTCTTCTCAAGAAACTGGCTGCTCTTGGCTTAGACTGGCGTATGCTTCGTTGGGTTAGAAACTGGATGGGTAGCTGGGCACAAAGAGTCATGGTGAATGGAGTCAAATCCAGTTGGAGGCTGGCCACCAGTGGAGACCCCAGGGCTCGGTACTGGGGCCAGTCCTCTTTAACATCTTCATCAATGATCTGGATGAGGGGATTGAGTGCACCCTCAGTAAGTTTGCAGATGACACCAAGTTTGGTGCGTGTGTCGATCTGCTTGAGGGTAGGAAGGATCTGTAGGAGGATCCGGATAGGCTGGACTGATGGGCCAAGGCCAACGGTATGAAGTTCAACAAGGCCAAGTGCCGGGTCCTGCACCTGGGGCACAACAACCCCAAACAGAGCTACAGGCTGGGAGATGTGTGGTTGGAAAGCTGCCTGTCAGAGAAGGACCTGGGAGTATTGGTTGATGGTCGGCTGAATATGAGCCAGCAGTGTGCTCAGGCAGCCAAGAAGGCCAACAGCATCCTGGCTTGCATAAGAAACAGTGTGGCCAGCAGGGCTAGGCACGTAATTTTCCCCCCGTACTCAGATCTGATGAGGCTGCACCTCGAGTACTGTTTCCAGTTTTGGGCCCCTCGCTACAAGAAGGACATGGAGGTGCTTGAGCGAGTCCAGAGAAGGGCTACAAAGCTGGTGAAGGGTCTGGAGAACAAGTCTTATGAGGAGCAGCTGAGGGAGCTGGGACTGGTTAGCCTGGAGAAGAGGAGGCTCAGGGGTGACCTTATTGCACTCTACAGGTACCTTAAATGAGGCTGTAGCATTCTAGTTCCTAGAGACATTTCACCACTCTCATGAGCTTTCACACAGATTTGAGGTGAATCATTGAATATCCCTACAAAACGCTTCTAGAATCATTTGTTTTGTGAAGCAAAAATAGAATTTTGGGAAAAAGAAAAAAAAATCTGTACTTAAATTTTTATTCTTCAACACCCTATGTCTATGTAGTCAATGGCCTAAGACAGATGTGGAAAATGATTCAGCTTCAATTCTATTGGACTTCTAAAAAAGTGTTGTTTTTCTGTCCAAAATTGTAAAGTTTTCTTGAAAACTCTGACTACGAGAATTCTGACCTAATGAAAACTTTTCCAGTACTCTGGAAAGAGATGAGGAAACCTTTCTAATAAAATATTAGTACAACACAACAAAAGTTCAGTGTACCCTCACTTTCAAGACACATGTGAATGATATTTTCTTCCATAATCTTTAATATTTCCTTCACCAAAGAAAAGGTCAAACTTGTTGATTTTTGTATCACTATTCCTCTTTGTATGTTATCTCAACTTTAGTATAACATAAAGCATTAAATGTTTTTTGTTGTTGTTTTTGTTTTTCTAATTAAATATGTTGTTATATGCAAGTAATTATCCTTAAAATTCAAATTCTTTAGGAAAGAGAAATAGTATTTATTTATGTGTTTGTTTATTTATTACCCCTGCTTTCCATATTACAAAAACAAACAAACAAACAAACAAAACAAAAACAAACAAAAAACACTCTAGCATGAAGGGATCTCCTGATTTTATGATCATTGAATAATGGTTCATTTTAAAAAGATCCATATTCTGGTAAAATCAAGCTTGAAGAACCTTGTCTGCATATCATCTAAATGACAAAATATTTTTCCATCGGTAATATCTTCAATTGCATATAACAATACTTTGCATAACATTCTGTATTCATTTTCTCCAGTATCTCCTAATAGTATAATACCTTAGGTTCTCAAGTAGAAAAGCAAAATACAGAACAGATGAAAGAACAAACAAAACTAACAAAAACACAATACCTAAGATATGTGAAAAAACTTCCTAATCTTTTTCACATTTGATGATATTTCAATTTCTTAGTCTCTCTCTAAGTATTTCCATTATTTATGCAAAAACAGAGAAGAAAGAGAGAAACAGAGATCAGTAAAACTATCAGCTTTACAACAGTACTGGACTGTCAGTCTGCAATTGCATGTCAAAAGTTCTAGCAACAGAAAGCCTTAGTGCACAATATGATGATTCATGATTCAAGATGGCAGGTAACTCAGGAGCAGAGACATCACCAAGTCAATGTTAAAATGAAAGAAAAAAATAGATTTATCAAGAGTTTAAACTGTAAGTGCATACTTACACAAAAATGAAAGATATAATTTATAACCATCTTTGATATTAAATTATTTTATTTACCTGTCATTTGTTGGTGCAAAACATAAAAACAGATCATGAAGAAAATCCATTCTGAGTTATCTAGGTTAAATTTTTGGCTCAGTAATTGCTGTGTACCGTGATAAGCAACATGCTATTTCTTCTTATCTATATGT
Source organism: Nettapus auritus (assembly GCA_011076525.1). Lineage (NCBI taxonomy): Eukaryota > Metazoa > Chordata > Aves > Anseriformes > Anatidae > Nettapus > Nettapus auritus. The sequence goes on from CM021765.1 coordinate 147,797,239, forward strand.
CAATGACTGTTAAATAGGAGAGACAAGAAACACAAATGGGCAAATAATTATAACCACAAGAAATAGGATTTTTTTTTTTTTTTTTTTTTTTTTCCCATCTCTACATCCTCATCAGAGTCAGTCTGGAAAATGAAGTCCAGAATTTTCATGTATCAGTTTCACCTACCATTACTTTCAGGAAACAAGCATAACAATTATAGCCTATAAAAGGATTTTATTATTCTGGAAAAAACAAACAAACAAACAAAAAAAAACTCACAGACTTGGTATGTCACTTTATTAAAAATAATTAATCAGAAAATAATAAGTAAATCTTCAAGAGTGAGCTACTGTTTCAATGTCCAGACACAATCAAACATTCTATGTAAAATACTACATTTTACATGTTAAGATCTGTTCAACCATTCATTTTGTGTGTGAAAACTAAACTAAACTGTTAAACTACATTACTACTAAGCGAAAGTAAAGAAATTAAAAAATCAGACACCCTCACAATAACAAAAGTTCAAATTTAACTGCTTTTCCTGAAAAAGTAATAATTATATTAACTATATTTTTTTTTCCTTTTACATCTGGTTTTACACCCATTAATCAAAATTAACTGCACAAAGTTGTTTTCAAATAGTACATGGGATTGAAATAGTTTCTCAAATAAAAATCCAAGACAGGGATTTCTAATTTATTACTTTTTTTTTTTTTTTTTTATGCCAACTTTTGGTTGGATAGATTCTGTCTTTTCTAAGTAACATTTTATATTACAGCATTTAACTATTCACTGATTTAAAAATTAAATTACTGAGAAAAACAATCTGTGCTACAAGTTAAGATATTCAAGGCAAGGCAAAAAGCCTGTGAAACATATCTGTTGATATTCCTTAGTCTAGTTAGTACTGCTTTCAGACACATGTTCCAAAGCTTTCCACTGTCAAAGTTGATTTGATGTCTCCCTGATAGGAATTTCTAGGAAAATCATCTTTCAAAGGAAAATCAATAGCTACTAAACAACACACACACACATACAAAAACAAACAAACAAGCAAACAAAACAAACAACAACAACAACAAAACAAAAACCACTATAATTATAAAAACTACTAGGGAAAAAAAAAAAAAAAAAGAAGGAAAATCACATTGAGTTACCACACACTTTCTCTTTCTCATTTCTTCTTCCAGTGAATGTAGAAAGAGGGATTATTTAGTTTGCAATATTACTGGGGTGGGGGGACAACCAACCAACCAACCAAAAGTAGTATACCATTTTTCTTTTACTCAGAGAGAAAAAGAACTCATCAGGACCGTGTTTCTTTTCTCACCTCACGGAATTCTATAATCGGTATTCCAAGAGATTTTTTCATATCCAGGTTATATCTTGATGCAATGTTCTGTAGTGCATACCCAGTGCACAGTGATGATCACTTTAGCCTTTTTTAGATCTTCTTTAGATCATGAAAAACTAGCATATTTCCTGATTTAAAGTAACAAATGCTGCTTACTAAAAGCAAATTTCTGACCAATAACATCCTAATATTTCAAATAGGAAGATCAAGTCAAAAACACAAATATTTTTTTTCTAAAATTACTTTATTTATTAAGACATATTTTGTCTTGTAGGAAAGAGCAACCTTGCTATAAAATATAGGAAACTTCTAGTCAAAATTTGTGACAGAAAAAAAATATATATATTTTTTTTTGCTCTACAACATATGACTTCACTGATACCAACTTTTTCCAATGGAGTGTAGATAAAATATATACAAAAATGTGTATGTATATCTATAGTAGCCAGGGTTGCAGTGTGTTGCTATTTGCAAATTTCTAAACAAATAGTCTTAAATATAAACAAATAGTCTTAAAAAAGCAGAAAAGAAGAGGACACAAAAGAGAGTCAGTATTCCTTGTGGACAACATTTGGTACAAGCATACATATGCTCTTTACATAATTCTGACACTCAAAATATAAAAGAATTATTTGAAGTGGATTTAATTGCAAAATAGTTAGTAATAAAAATATACTTTTCAGAAATATAGAGCCTAATTAACATTCTTGTAAAGTACAGATTAATAAAATGTTTTCAATATATTTGAATGAAGTTTGAATAACTTTTGATTTCATCAAATATGTAGTGTCATTCATCTCTAAAGATGTATAATGCTTCCTGACACCAGAGGTAGCTGTGATGAAGTTGGTTGTAACAAGTTGTAACTTATTGATTATAGCAACACTGACAACATTCCCTACACAAAGAATGAAAAATATATTGCAACACAGTCTAGCTTCATGTCTTTATTTTGTATTTTACTGCAGATTAAATGGAATATCTTTAGATTTGTTTCAAATGATCCAAAGACAGAGCTGAAACCTCATGGCTAATAACACAGTCACAGGGAGCAGCGCACATACACACATCGACTTGAAACAGAAGACATCAGCCAAATATCTAGATACTTGATAGATTTTTGGAGCATTGATGCAATAACATTTTTTCTTTGTTTGAATCAAAAAGTGAATACTTGATGGCTTTTCATCTACTTAGCTTTTTTAATTGCTTGTCTATGGGAGTTAATATCTGCTGAAAAAAATATGTCTAGCAGAGGCTGTAACAGTTTTTTCTTCATATAGGTAAAACAAAACAAAAAGAGATCATGCAGCTAAGTTAAAAAATTCAAAGATTTTAGATATTTAAATTGATTTGCAAAGTTATTTGTCATAAACTTTAGTTTGTGAATATTTTCTTCGTCTCGGTGGACAGAATGTTCTGTCCCACTATTGGTAGTTATTATATAGTTATAGTCATCCCTAGATATATACGTATAGTTATAGCACTGCTATAGTTACAGTTTACTTAGATAACTTACTTACTTTTACTTAGATATGAAATAGTGGAAGTTGAAATTAAAATTTATTTAATTATTTGAAGATTATTTAATATGTAGTAACTAAAGACCAAAATCTTGTTACTGATGAAACCTATGTGTTCCGTAAGTGGTTTTTGTGGTACTTCTTTCGCTCATTTTTTTTTCATTCAATATAACTAGAAAGAGGGATCAAACTAAGTAATCATAAGAAACAGCCTCAGCTTTAGACAAAATCTTAAATACTAAGATAACTGATAAAACTGGAATCATCCTTAGAAGGCTTTCAGGATCTGTAATTAATGTTTATGATCTAAAGATTTCATGAACATCTTTGAGAGGTTCAAATCTTTTCCCTAAATAATGAATGAGATGAGGATACATTCAATTCAAATGCAATATGTTTAATTTATTTTATGTACAAAAGCCAAAATATTTTTCTCTAAATTTATTATCAATGAAACATTATTTTCACAAAATGGAAATACTTGTACCTTAATAAACTCATTTACCAATCACAGAATACTTCAACACAGACAAGAGGAATTTTTCAGACTATAATAAATTACTTTACAATGGAAAGTATTTTATATAACTTTGTGTTTTCATAGCATTAAGAGAGTCACCATTTATAAGGGGAAGATGCTATTGACATTTCCGTTTCATTTGTGCAGTGGGAAAAGAAACACTAATTTCAAGCTCTTTTTACCGAATGTATATATATGTATGTATACTTGCTTCATTTGCAACTTAATTTATTAGGCTTGTTTAAAACAAATTAAGGAAGGTTGAGGAAATATAAGAGTGAAATATTACATCCCAAAATTCAGAAACAGTGCTCACTGATGATTAAATGGTGTACCAACAGACAGAACTTCAGTGAATCTTCTTGGCAAAATCTATTTTTTTTGGACTATCCTGTTTCTTCCTTTATAGCCAGTCTTTATAACTGTATAATCAATGAAATGAAATGTAATTTGTGAAAGCATTCATAGTACACTTATGGTTTGTCTGTTTGTTTTTAAATTAGAAGTACTTTATTCACTACTCACTGGTTATTCTTCATTTTCTCATGTATAAGCGCTTCCTATCTCCCAGTCAAAAAGCAGATGCACTAACGTGACAAGAAATATTGTCTAGTTTATTTATGTAGTTTTGTTTGTTTTGTTTTTCTATCTCATCTCTATTGGATTTAATATTTTCTGACAATAAAAAATAAATCACCATCATCTATAAGTAGAAAAATATTTTTTGTCCTCTAAGCAGGGGAGAAAATTTGGAACATAGAGTATAATTGTATAAAAAGCAAAGATCTTAAAAGTCAGAATTATTTAGTGAAAATAGTTGTGAAAAGGGCTATTTATAAATATAATATTAATAACATTTTTAACACATTACAAGCGTTGCATTTTTACAAATTTTTGACTGTATAAGTGATTATTTGTCTTTAATAATATACATATAAAGAAGTAGCTTATAAGTAATCATTAGGATGAAAGTTTTCTCTTTAAAATTGCATTGAATTTTAGTCAAGATGAACATGTGTGAGGGGTACCTGTAAAAGGTTTGAGTAAATTCAAAAGGAAATTTATTTACATTGACACTATTAACAAAAAAGGTATATTTGCATACTTTGTTGGTAAAATACAATTTTAACAGTATTTAGTATACTGTAAACTTCATCAACCCGAATGTTTTCTTCAGCCATGGTTTCAGTCTTCTGTTTGTTTGTTTGTTTTTGGTATCTGAGATTCTGAAAATAATTTGCACACCCTTCTACTCCTTCACAAATCTTAATAATTTCAGTTTAATTTCCATTTATATTAGAGCAGGTTAATAAATTTAAACATTTATATTTTAGGAGCCCAGCAACTAATTTCCATAACTGCTGTGTTTGGCATATTTATCATATGTGTCATCTCTACTAGTCACATGAGAGGACCCATATTTTTAAGACATTTCTGACTATTGCTTGATCATATTTTGGATATCTCTCTGAGGATAATGTGCTAAGTTTACCAGGTCAAAGATTATCTTTGTGTAGAAACATTAGAGACTTTTAGATTTTTTTATTTTTATTTTTTTCAGTCAAGATGTTGGGTAAGATAAATTGCAAATAAGCCAGTTACATGATGTAATTTCATATTCTTTATCAGGAGCAGTCAACAAACTCCTAATAACCCCCATTTTTCATGCAATAACATGTCTTCACTTCTAAACAAAACTAATGGGCAGTGGAAACATCCATCCCCAGATCAGTTTTTGAATTAATAATGTCATTAGATAAAAAATGATGAAATGCAAAATCCATAAATACCATTTATGATATTAATGGAGAGTGCTATATTTACTTCATTTTACTAATCATTCTGACTCCTGAAAGATATTATTTCTTTCTTATGTTATGTTACTTATACAGCATAATTTGCATCTGGTTCCAATCATAAATATGCAGGCCAGCCCTATATAATTGTCCTACTTTGTTGTTTGTTATGCTTCACCTAAATTTTCCATAAATACATCTAACAATAATTTCAGTTTATTTAAGTGAATGTTCATTTTTTTTTTTTTTTTTTTTGTGTATAAAAAATAATCCATAGGGTTCATATATAGAGGAAAAAAAATGTATTCAACCATTATCTATCCAGCCAAAAATTTCAGAGCTTCAGAAAGTAGGTCATACCATAATAGTGGCATTGAACTTTTCAACTGGGAGTAATTAGGTTTTATTTCCAGTGCTCAGTGACCTACTCTGAAAAATAAGATAGTACAATAGTTCAGTTTTATTTTTCATAATTTAGTGTCTTGCTTTATTATTATTTTTCCTACTGTATATTTCTTAAGAATCCATAATTATTACTTATCCAGAAAACAACAGCTGACATCTGTGTAGGGTACTTTTGTTGTTTAATATGTCATAAAGAATCTGTTGCAGTCAATGATAATATCATTAGAGAAAAAGGATACTGTCTATTATTTCAGAACCAAATAATTCAACCTTAAATCATTTCAACTGCAGTGTCACTTGCAGGGAATGTGAAAGCAGGCGAGTTACCATGTCTGAAACAAGCTTTGCAGTAGTATTTACAGCATAGAGGGCATTTGAAGCACGCTTGCTTGTATATTCCCTCTAGGGTGCTTTGGAAAGCTTTTCTTTTATTTAAGGGCTGCTTCTTAATGCAAAGAGACATAATAAAATGCACTTGCATCTGTTAGCTCAGATAACAAGACACATTTTCCTTTTTGGGACTGAGGTGTCCTGAGAGCTGTTAGACACAATTCAGACTACTGTGTATTGCAACATGAACTTATTCCCTCTAGTGAATTTTATTTTTTTAGTTGTTACTAATGTCATTACAACAAGAAATCTCCCCCTGTCTTTGGTCATATTCTTGTCCTATGTATAGGTGTATAGGGTGGCTTGCTGCATCATGTCAACCTGCATTGTAAACAAGAAGCATAAATTGACAGGATGTGACAGATGCAAAATAACACTAGAAGGTATGCATAAAGCTTCCAGAGACAAGACACCATGATCATTCCAAGGCAGTCACGCCAGCTTTTATGTAGTTGTGAATCAGGAGCAGGAAGTCAGCAGCGTCTCCATTCCATTACATGGAGCATACAAAACTCAAGTTTTTAATATAGTTATACTCACAGTGAGTGTTTCCTATGCATTTATTCTAAGTATGAATGAATATCCGTAACAGATATAGAGAATGTCAATAGTAGATGTGCCCTGGAGAGGTGCAGAGTATCAGGTTCAAGAACTACTGAAGATTTTCTTTGTCTCTTTTGAAATTCATAACACAGGAGAGTTTATAAATGTCAAAGTCTTGACCATTCTACCTCCAGCATCATCATAATATTTTTCCTCTGACTCTAATAGGATCTTTCATAAAGACTACCACATAGTTTCCCATGTATGTGTCATATTTTATTTATTTTATTTTATTTTATTTCATTTTATTTCTTTTTTTTTTTAATTATTATTATTATTTATTTTATTTTATTTTATTTTCATGAAAAATGGGATGAAATGCTACATTTATGTCTATATAATTTGGGATGGTTTCGGTTTCTGCGTTTCCAAGACAGAAACATGAGGTTCATTCAAACTTAGAATTACTTAAATACTCCTATATTTTTTTGATTAAGAGCCCAGTTTGAAAAATCAGAAATTCTTTGCCGATAGATTGCTGATGTAAACATAGCCAAAAATGGATTACATATAGTATCTTCATGTTCTGACAATATCTGTGGCTGAGCAGCCCAGGTATCACAATGTACAAACAGTAGCAGTTCATTACCAACTCAGCAATAACCTTCAACAGATCAGTGTCTTTAAATTAAGGTTTTGTCTTCTCTTCCAGGATTCCAAAGTCAGTGGCAGCTGACTGATAATGTTCCTGTGGAAACCTCTTCTCTCAGTTTTGAGATGGATTAAATGTTCTTTTTCAATTAGCACAGTGACTGTGGAAAACAAAACAAAACAAAAACAAACAAACAAACAATTGATATTTAAGTAAAATTCTTGACTCTTCTTGTCTCTTCTTGACATCTAGGTCATCAAGTTTTTCTAAATATATTTTCTGTGATATTTAAATGTGCAGAAAAAATTAAGGAGATATTACTGCTATGTTACACTAAGCAGGAGAGCAGAAAGTTTATTACAATACATTCACTGACATATCAAGATGAATACACACTTCCTATCAAAGATCACTCGAGAGCTTTGAACCACTAGGAGAGCTCTTTTCCTAACAGTTCTAATTCAGTACATTCAGTACAAGTGCATTTAAGTTTATTCTTATTATTTTCATTCAGCAGAATACTAAAGAACATTATTAAGCATGTTGTTGAATAATGGTCTGTAAGAATATATATCAAATAATATCTGGAAAGATCTCACTTTTTCAAATGAAGGGTATACTTTTTGTTGTTGTTGTTGTTTTTTTTTCTATATTCTTACCAAGATTTTTTTTGTAACCACATCCAAAACACATAGTATTCTACAATAGCATGCCTTTTTTTTTTTTTTTTTTTTTCCCAAGACAGGTAGAATTAAGTCCTAGGGTTTTAATTTCAGTTCTGAAAAAATACAGAATTAGCTCTGTAACAGAATTTGTCTATGAGCTCCAGAACAAACTGTTATAGGGAAAAGAACAGAAGTCAAAACAGAAGATAACATTTTGCAAAAGACAATTCTTTTTGGTTTTAAGCATGTGCAAAATCTAGATTTTACTATGTGGAACAACAGTACACAAAATACATGATATTTTATTTCTCACTTGGAGTATTATAGCAATGATGGTGCATCCACAAAAGTCTGAGATAAAAGCCTGAAAAAATTCAGAGGTGTAAGAAATAGACTGGATTAAAGTATGCCTCAAATTTAAACAAACAAAAATATATTCTGAACTTTAAAAATTATATTAAATCTTCCCCATCCCTGATGCATCTGATGATTTAAATTTCAAATAAATTAGATAGACATTTTTACACTACAGTAAGCAATTTTTTGCACTTGTTTTTAAATATGGACTTTTTTTTTTTTTTTTTTTTTTTTTTTTTTTCTGCTGAATTTACCACAGTTTACAGTACTCAGTAGCAATTATAAAAGTGAGGAAAGAAGCAAGAGACCATAACACTTTCTGAATATGCTTTTCAGAGAAGTAAAGTTTTAAGTTTGAATGTATTTAAAAGCATGTGTTGATCACGTAGTAAGTTACAAACAGACACCAAGAGAAGAATTATCTGTGCAGCTTGAACCTTAATGATATGAATCAATAGCCTTTGGACTTTGAGCTAGGTAAAACAGAATTTCACACCACAAAAGAAGCTGTCAGTATTAATGCATATCGTTTCTAAAACATATTATTAACTACATGACAACCTTCAAATTTTAGCTGAATTTTGCAACTACAGTGTGAATACCGTTTACCTACATGAAGCACTGACTTGTGTCAGCAGGTTTGATATGAAAGGAGAAAAAAAAAAAAAGACACCATCATACGAGTTTTGTTAATTATACATGAGGAAGTAGTTTTCTAAATACTGAGTGAAGTGTGTCCAAAATAAAAAATAAATTAAGAAAAAGAAAAAAAAAAAAAAAAGAGTTTAGAGGAGCTGTTTTGTAAAAGACATGGTCTGTGGTTCAAATTCCAGTCACATCGTTTCTGTCAGTCCTGCTGATATTAAGTGACAAATATTTGGCATAAATATATCTAACATTTATTAGCACAAATTAACATATAATCACTGTGTTTCTAGCCATGTAGTCACAAAAATGTGTGCCATTTACTGAAAACACACTTTAAAATTCATCATTCCTAAGCAGTCTGTTTAAAAGACATGAGTGAAAGACATAGAGACATTTCTCTCAATCAGCAATTTCTTTTTAGCAATAAATTATTTTTCTGAGCTGAGGCTGGAAGGGAGGGGTTGTCATTTTCAGGAAAGGAGAACACTGTAAGGCATCAGGCTGCACTCAGGAAGCATGCTGACCTTCTGAATATCATTCAGAAAGATAATTAACTCCACCTCCCAATATTTTGATTTTAGTGTTTTACGAACACTTTTGTTTGTTGTCCTTTGTCAAGCTACAGGAGATTTGCATCAAATAATATTTACTGTGCTCTTTGTGGTTTGTCTCAGACAAAATCCTTTCTAATTCTGTAGAGTTTGAGTCTGTTCTGGCTACTGCTGTTCTAAAGGTTTAGGTTTTGTTTGGATATTTTTCATTATATATATATATGTTTTAATTCTTTTAGAACTGAAGTACTGTATGAAAAGTACGTAAGTGGATAATGTCTGTGTCCATGCTATCCACTCACATAACTGTGTTGACATTATGAAAGGGATAAGGAAATGGGTGCTTAGTCTGCCATTGGCATGAAGTGAACTTTATCCGCCCTTTTTAAAAAATTTATTTCTATTTTTATCTATATAAAACAAACAAACAATGTAAAAATCGTATAGATTTTTATCACGCAACAGAAACTTGGAATAGGTCAACCATCCACCAATAGTAGAACAAAAGACAAAAAGTATAGACTACCTCTTTCTGAGCATGACACTGATGGTGACCCTCTATCCCTCACGTTAGCTGAGAAGGAACAGAATACAGTATTGTACACGACAAGCAGAACTGCCAAAGATATACAGAACAGCATTTGTGGGTCTGTTGTTTTTTGTTGTTGTTGCTGGTTTTTTCTGTTCTGTTTTTCACATTTGTGAAAATACATTAAAAAGTCCTGTCACACTGTCACCTGTCAAAAAACATTTGCATCAGTGTTAATGGATATCACATTGTTGACACAACAGTGTTGCATATATTATTCTTTGAATCACATAATATAAAATAACCCGGAGCCTGAAATCACTAGTGGATTTTGTCATTATTTGCAGTTGAATGTTTTAAATTAATCATTCAGACTTTTAAAGTTTCAAAGCAAAGCTTTATGCTGAAACAGTTAATTGTAATAACACAATTCAAGTAATCAAAGAGAATTCAAGTAACACATTCAAGTAACCAAAGAGAATGATCATTTAAAAATACTCTTAAGAAACTTAACTGAGATCCTGTGACTTGATTCATTTTCACCTTGTTGGAATCTTGAGATATTTTGCCAATGTTAAATGACTAATCACAAGTTATCATGAATATCTGAACTCTCCCATTCAAAGAGATTCTTAGTAATTTTTCATTTTAGACATATTAGCAAGAAATGTAGTGGTCACAAATTATCAGTGATAGAGGGAGATGGCAATGTGATTTTCAAGTTGCTGCATATCTGAATACTGATTTCCCTAGAGAAAATTCAGCATATTAAATAGTACTTTAAATATATATGTAAAATACATGACACCCTACTCTAATTCTGAGTTGCTAAAACATTTATCTTAATCATGCTATAATTTGTTTCTACTGCAATGTTGCAGAGTTAATGTAAAAAAAGAGAAATGAAACAGAAACCCTAAATGTAATTGATATTAGTTTCATGATAAAAAGAATAAATGTAACGCAAAATTAGAACAAAATAGGGTTGCTTAAAGCCTCAAAATTACTTAAAAAGAAAGGTCTGATGTGAAGAAGGTACCTGACAAAGGCAAATACAAGGTAGATCCTTAAAGGACATCTTATTTGCTGAAAGTCAAAATATGAATTTCTACCATTCCTTTCCAGAGCCAAGACCACTAAATGCCTCCTAACAGTGAATTAAATGCTGACAGTCAAAGGTTCACACAGAACTAACACTAGCAGCAAGCTAGCCAAGAACATCAATGTTTTTTGTGTTTTTTTTTTGTTTGTTTTGTTTTGTTTTGTTTTGTTTTGTTTTTTTGAAATCCTACATTTCCTGTGTAATGATGCATGGAATGGCAGTCATCTCAAGAGAGTAATTTATCCTAAGTGTTCCATTTTTGCTCAAATAGAAAATTATGAGTGACTGACATATACTATTCTAGAATTTCTGTTTTTGTTTTTATAGCGTGTTGTTTGGTTTTTTTTTGTTGAGTTTGTTGTTTGTTTATTTGTTTCTGTGCATATAGTTTCAACTCTAGCCCTGCTCAAGCCTTGATGGTTGTTTCTCAGGTCAAGTACCACTCCCAGCTATTGGTGTTTGTACACCAATAGAGAGACCTCTTCTCTCTTTTTTTTTTTTTGTGGGTTCAAAATAAGTTGCATTCCTAGCTGGCAGGAACCACAGAAAATTAATGATAAGCAGTCAGCACAATCCTTGTTTTGAAGAAAGAGAGATGTTTGATTAATTCTAACTGTAGCATAAGCTGGGTATCATTGAAAATTGGTAGCTTGGGCTTCCTTCACAGTCAGTAGATAGAAATAGAAAGTCAGGTCACATTAATTCCTCCCAGAATGTTCACAAAAGTATCTATTTAAGGAAAAGTCTACAAATAGCTATGACAGCAAGCAGTAAAACTGTTTTTTCTTCTTGTGGGCTAGCTTATCCAGCTAATTTTTTTAGTTTGGTATTCTACAGTTCAGCACTTCTTTCCCTTATTCATGAATCTTTTTTTTTTTTTTTTTTTTTTTTTTTTAATCCTGGTAGAATTATCAACTATAAAAGAGAAGGCTAAAGAGAACAGAGAATATTGTTACTGGGTGGATTATTGTGCTTCAGCTTTTCTCCTTGGGTGATGTTAGGGAGCTTAGTATCAAACACATACATAACAAAACTGATGTCAGATATATTTATGTGACAGTCAGGTAGGATGGTAGGTTTGGGAGTAAGATAGGCTAATAGAGTAGCCTATCAAGTAGCAAGTAGTCATAATGAGAATCCAAAGTTGATGTGTGCCAAGATTTTACACTTTAAAAGTGTATTAGTATAGTGTTGTAGAGATAACCTTTGCTGTAAAGGCTATGAACCTATCAGGAATACTGGTACAATTTCTAATTCTTTCTCATTTTGGATTGAATTTTTTCCCACTGCTATGGCTCAATGGTAATTTAAAGTACAATGAAGGGATCTTTAAAAAATGTCTATCACTAATTATTTTTTTCTAACTTAATGAGCTATCCTATATAATTAAATGTGTCCTCTAAATTGTAATTGTGTTAAAAATCTTAATAAATTGCAATAAAAGAAAAATTAAGGAAAAATAAAATAAAATAAAATGCTTAAGGTTTACAGAATCACAAATTTAAACATCCTAGACATTTAAGCACATAAAAGCAATGTCTGCTAAAAACTCAGTCATATCAGGTTTCAGTTTCTGCTCACTAGATGGGAATTTTCTAGTCTGCTGAACTAAAGCTTTACACTTTCATTAGCTCACATTCTCTGTCATGACACCAGTGCCCTCTCATCAGATCGAAAGCTGAGCTGAGTAGTGCCGACAGAGAGAGGCAGATAAAAGGAAACTGATGAAAGTGCTAAATGTTTGCCTTCTGGGTAAAAGCTCCACCTGGCTTTGCTGACCACTGATTTACTTTGCCCTGTTCCAAGAAGATGGGAGTGTGTCTTGCCTTAAATGTTTATACATTAGCAGCTTTAATTTCAAAAAACATATTTTTTAGTTTGCAGAAAATACATTTTTTGCCTGAGCTTGAAAGATGATAAACATTTTGATTTCTTTCACAGCAATTACCCAAGACTGTGATTTTACAAGATAAAAGATGGAAAACATCAGTATCCAGCTCAATTTTCAAGATCTGCTCCACGTTTACACAAATATCATTGCTGTAATTTACAAGAACAGTTTAATTTCTCTACAAGGGAGAACTTTTGATCAGGTCAGCATGGCAGAAATTTATTTTAGTGAAGGATGAAATTATAACCTATCCTTGTTTCTGAAATTTGATTCAGACTCAGAACTGACCTGAATGGATTCAAGCTGAACTGAAAAAATATCTGTGGGTTTCAAATATTTAAGTAACTGCTTCCGTTTGAATCCTAACACAACAGTCAAAAGGTCAAACTATAATCTGCTCTGGTCTGATCTGAAAAAAACAGAGATCCACAAATTAAATCCTTATTTCATCTAGAGACATGTATTAGAAATTTCTGAATAACCCATTATATGTTAAAGTAAAAGCTTTATTTGGAGACACACACAAAAAAACCAACCAAGTAGTACAATCATATCATGTAGACATTTGAGTGGTGGCTAGCTATTCAAATCTGAAAACCAAAATTATGCACAAACAAAAACAAAGAAAAAAAAAAAAAAAAAAGTGGTATTTTGACATGAGAAATTTCTATATTATATATACATTAAATATAAATATATATTATAAATAATCTTGCTAAAATATTTTTAACACAATTTACAAACAAAGAAAATTTATTTTTTTCAGTAAGTCAGTATTCACTGACCACCTAATTATCAAGTTTAAGGCAATTTCCCATTTTTAGAATAATATATATAATACACTGTGTATGAAAGGCAGAATTATTAACACATAATGCACAGCGGTAAAGGGTATTTGATTTTTTTTTTTTTTTTTAACTATTACACATAGCGTCTAACAGTTGAATGGAAGTCAAACAAGAATATGTAAGGACAAAAATTCAATCTCAAATATTATTTTCAGCTTTGAAGTCTGTTGGAGATGTGTTATCATTCACAGCTGAAACCTATCAGGCTAGCAAAGTTTTGAAAATAATTTCATATACTAAGACTTGAGAGTTATTTCTCAGCTGGAGACTGTTAGTCATGACACAGTCTTGGGGTAAGGAAAACTTTCATTCTCCAGTCCCATTTTTTTCCCTTGCCAACTACTACATATGTACAAATATGCCATTATCAAAACTGACATTTTAACTTAAAGTTCATCCAAAAAATGTTCAATTTTTAATAAAGAATTGTACCAAATGAAATTACTATCAGCCACTGCAATAATCAAAATGAAGCTGTTTTTCTACAGATTTCCGGTATTCCCTTGTTCAGCTTCTGCGTGCAAGCTACAGAAACGTATCCTCAGTTCTTAGTATATAGATTGCCAGTCCTGTAAAATGTGAAAATACTATTTATCTATACCATGAAAAAAAAATGTTATATCATAGAAATATATGCCTGTTATCATTTCAAGTGTTACTAAAGTGTTTTGTTATCAGTGGTGGTGGTGGTTGCTTTTTTGTTTGTTTGTTGTTGTTTTTTGTTTGTTTGTTTTGGTTTGGTTTTTCCATTCTATTACTTGAGAATATAAGGCAGGATATAAGAGGTAATTCAGGTAATACAGATATCTCCTGACAAACTCATCTAATATAGCATCTCTATAACGCAAAAAGTGTTAATGTAGTTTCTCTCAGTTTCTGAAAGCTTATTCTTAATGATCTCCTTTACCTGAGAAGACGAAATTCAATTGTAATTTTTTTCAGATAAGACAATCTAAATACATTTCTAAGATTGTGCCTTGTATCATATTGCTATGCATGCTATTTCATTGACTTTTCCTTATTAATTTCCTTTTACAGTGACAATATTTAGATTTTTCATTTTTGCATTATGAAAATATAGAATATTGACATGGTATAAGGTCAGGTGCATCTTATTAATACTGTGATGTATCTACTTAAATTCTGGACTTTGAATTACTTTGAGTGTAACTAATTGTAGAAGACAAAAATAAGCCATAAACTCTGTAATAGAGATGTAAACATAGCTCATTTTTGAATGACAGAAAGTGCCATTTTTGGCTGAGTTTGAAAAACAGAAAAAAAAAATAGAAATCAATCAAGACTGCAATTTTACAAGATAAAAGATGGAAACATCTTTTCCAAACATCTTATCTTTGAATGAAAAGAAAATGGTCTTATTCTGCCACTAGTATGTTCTATACCATAAGCAGACAGTGACTATATTCCCATTATGTTTATTTATTTATTTATTTATTTATTTCTGTTTAAAAAGAACAACGAATAGCAGAAGCAGTCTTAAGAATTAGTATCCAAATCCTTCCACCACTCAGGTGATTTTTTAAAATGCTTCTGATTAAAAGGATTTATGAGACTGGACAGGATTTGCCCAGATTTAGCTATGTTTTGTTTTACTCTAGACATTTTACCTGCTGGTGTCTCTACACTTCCTCACCTATTGAACTTTTTACCTGGCAAACACTCGTCTGGCTTACAGTCTGTTGAAATGGCATTGTCCTGTATTTGAATTTGAAGTTTGAAAGGAACAATTCTGCTTCTTCAATACTGCAAAAATCATCACTCTCTGTACATTTGGCCCAGAGATTTGTTTGTCTCTGTTTCTTTGCTTTGTTAATCTTAAGTTCAAGTGTCTGGAAATGCAAGGTTAGACAGCAGTAGGTGGAAAGTGAAGTGATGTAGACCCAACATTTAACAAGCACTTAACTTAGAACCTGGGGATTAAAAAAAAAAAAAAAAAAAAAAAAAAAAAAAAAAAAAAAAAAGCTACTAATTTTTTGGTGAAAAAAATATAAATATTTTTGTTTCTTCTTGAATTTCAACATCACACTCATCTGCTCTTCTGCTCTTTTCCAAAGTTCACAATAAATCTGTGACACATTTCACTGAGGTGCTGAGGTGCAACCATCTTGAAAATATGACAGAGATGTCAATAAAATGAATACGAGACATTGCATTTACTTTGTGTTTTTATGTGAAAATGTTTTGAAAATAAATCTATTTCAGAATCATGGCTCTACATTCAGGATACATTTTGGGGAAGAAAAAAATAAATTCTTTTATATTTTTATGCTTTCTGCAGAGGGTAAATTCTAGGGGGGGAGGGGGGGAGGAACAGGGAGGGAATTAATGCTCTAAATGTTCCCATTTTCCAAACTTGATGTTATTCATATGGACTGTCAAGTTTGGGTCAAATGTTTATACACGTTGTGCCTCAGTGCTTCCAGTGTTTCAAGTGTATCTGTCACGAACAACAAATGCAAACTGCAGCACAGTTTGTGGCATTGGGAGGCAGATATGACTTTTTCTACTAGAAAGAAGCCAATGCCTTTACCTCATTTATCTGAGATGTCACCGTTTCTAATAGTAATTTTTTTTATTTGACAGCTGCAGGCATCTTTTAAATAAGCAAATTATTTGAATTTGTTGATTTGCAATATTTTTTAATGCATTTTTTTTGTTTTCCTTTTTAAATTATTTTTAAAAGCTTTTATATTAAACTGAGGGAGTAGAATATTCATGCTGCTAAGTGTAGATGTTCATTTCTAAAAGAAAATATCTATAAATATGTACAGTACCTTTAATGTTAAAATAAAATTATAGGTGGCATGGTGTTATGCTAGCCCTAGGGTATATGTGATTGCTACAGAAACAAATTCAGAATTTAATTAACTCTGAAGTCCTCCTCTAAACAGGGCTTATGTGTC
The DNA here is from genome assembly GCA_011076525.1 of Nettapus auritus. NCBI lineage: Eukaryota > Metazoa > Chordata > Aves > Anseriformes > Anatidae > Nettapus > Nettapus auritus. The sequence goes on from CM021765.1 coordinate 147,813,920, forward strand.
TGTATAAAGTTCAAGGCAGCCAGCCTGAATCTATAGAAGAAAACTGCTTGGAGGTGCTGATGTCCTAAAGAAGCAAAAACGCCCTATCTGAGGCAGACAGACTGTACCACATGGCTACATGTACTAAATTAAGAAGTGGGGAAGTTCATCCAAAGTGCACAGATTAAAATTTTCAATAGGCCTAAGAATGGCTCTAAGGCATGAATGAGCCTGTCACTTTTTCTCTGCCTCTTCAGCAAATGATGGATTCACTCTATGCTCATAATATAACCCGTGAGCCAGAATAACCTGGCTTCATTGGTTATTCTTCATTCTCAGTCATGCTGAAATAGAGGTTGTGGTTAAACAAATCTCCTTTTATGGAGCAAAGCATTGTGAAACAGAGATGATTATGTCCTGACACGTTGAATTAGGCTGCAGTGTAAAGCAGTGCTGATGATTCCATTGTTTCAGGGTCTGGTCCCTCTGCCTAAGCTTTTCTCTGTCTCTCCAGCCACATATGTTTCTCTTTTTCCTTTGCTTTAGGAAGGTGTTTGTTTGTTTGTTTGTTTGTTTTCCTTTAGCTTTTATTTTTTTCTTTAAATCTATTTACTATTTGTAACTGAGTCCATAGCATAATATCATTTATAGGCTTCAGAAGAGCTTTGGTGACATTTTTGGTGACAAATGCATTAAAGGAAGAGAATTATATTTTTGTCTATCATAATTTTCAAAGACAAATTCCAACTTTTGCATTGTAAAAACAAATGACATAAGTTAAGCACTTTTAATTTTCATGTAAAAAAAAATAATTGTAAGAGGTTAGTGCACCCGGTAATTAAGGTAACTGAATAGCAATATTTACTAGTCTGAATAAAGAAGTAAGACCCAGAAAATACTGAGTTCCAAGACCTCATGATACTGCATCTCTGTTCTTGCTCTGGAGACACAAGAAGTGCTTAGTCTTTCCAGATAATTGTCCGTCTTTTGTGGTCTTGATGGCAGATGGCAATGAGTTCCTTGGTCTGCTTTCTGTGTTTGAATATGCTGGGTACACTTTCAACATTATTTCAGTTCTTGCACTGTGAAAAGAATCAAATAAGAATATCTGCTGAGAACAGTAACTTTCCTACCGTACACTGTTTATTGTTATTAAAAAAAAAAAACATTTTCTATAACTCCATTCACCTTAGAAATCCCCATTTTTGATTATGTGATTAATTTTTATTTTATTTTTTTCATTAAACTGTTTTCCACCTGAAATCCTTTCATTCCTGATAAGCTTTGTTTCAGATGAGAGACTGAGACTGCTCAGTCTCCATGATGAGAGAACAGCATGCCAATGCCTCAACCATTAACTCACTGTAAGATTCATCTAAGAAACAAAATCTATTTCTCTGAGCAGGCATGTTTAATTGATACTGGTACGCTAATGTTTAAACTCTAAAAAAGTTTAAAACAAACTTTTATATAATAAAAGTACAGACTTCTATAATATGTTGCAAATGTAATTCTTGTAGTGTGGGTGTACCCACAGACCTACAGTTTAATACTTCAGAAAACATTTTCCTTTAGTTCTATACATCCTATGGTTTATTGACGTCCATATTCACCACACTGTGATAAAAATTTTATGGAGTTATCCATAGGCACTCAGAGATTTGAAATCCTTTTGAAATCCTATTGCATACATCATATATAAAGACAACTTATGGATAAATGAGTTCAGATGTTCATACAGTTATCTCTGTTCATTACTTATTTATGTCTGTCACCTAAAGTTTAATTTCCTCTACTACCTGCATAGGATGTTTGCCTCAACCCTAAAAGTTGCTCAAAATTCTGAATAAATTATCTTAGGCTGGTCCAAAATAATGAATGAGGAAAGAGGGGGGAAATTAAAAAAAAACTAATAATAAAAATAAAAAATAAAAGTCAGATTTCTATAAATATTTACTAAGTTTTTAGTCCAATACAGTTGAAAGAATTGGAGAATTGGTCCAGTGCAAGGCTAGTTGTTCATATAAGCAGGTCAAAACTTCCTGCACTGTTCAAGTACTATTTTTCAATTCCAAGCCCAGTTACTCCATGGAAGTAGCTGCCTTTGTGTTTTCATTGCAGTGTAAGCAGGGAAGGTGAGAAGTACTCAAAACAGAGCAAATGTTGGGCTGTTGGTGGCAGTCCCTTTAGCACAATGGCATTGAAGGGAGTGTATACGTATGTGCTGGCCACTTACTGACATTTCTACTACTGAGTATGGCTCAGCTCAGATTCAAAAAATCTGTGTATAAACACATCAGCCAGTCTGAAATACCTGTGACGACGAAAACAGATTCAACACCTTTTTTCATCTGGAATAAAGCAAGGTTTGTTTCTTACAGGGAAGTTGAAAACAGCATAAAGCATGGAGAGATTAGCATTTATACAACAGTAATCAGGCACAGATATAAGAAAGATCAGTTAAACCAAGTTCATCTATTAAATAAATACAAATGCAATTATACAGTTGTGAAACTTTTTTTTATTATTTTTTCTTTTTTTTTTTTTTTTTTTTTTATTTTTCTCTTTTTTCATTTTTTTTTTTTTCTCTCCTCTGTCTCAATGGTATCTTATTATTATACACTCTACTTTTTCTCTTGTCATTTATTTGGTATATCTATTTTTTTATGAAGCCTAACTTACAAATTTAAATTGCTGATTCTTGGCTTGGCAGTGATATCCTGTTGGCAGCATGAAAAACATCTATTATTGAAAGACAAACTGAAGCCAATTTGTTCAAAGCTTCTCATCAAGCAAAGAAAACTACTTACACCACTCTAGTAAATTTTTACACTAGTAAAATAAATAAATAAATAAATATTTTTTAAAGTACACTTGTATTGCTTCTCTCTAGAGGCAAGAGAGCAGTCAAAGAATACCTCCACAAAGAAAACACTCAATTCACCTCTTGAAAGAATTGCCTTCCATAAAGAAATGCCACAGAGAAATTGGCTGATTCCTAATGTTTGTATCAAATAGTAACATATCTTACTAACTAACAAAACAAATCCAATAAGCTTAAGATTTTCCTGCTCTCAGTTACTTGAAAGCTCTTTTTATTTATTTATTTATTTATTTATTTATTTATTTTTATTGTTTTGCTTTTTAATTTCTAGAGCTTATTCTTACAAAAGTACAGATTGATAGCACAAGAGACTGCTATTCTTTCTGGAAAAAAAAAAAAAAAAATAGCAGACGAATGATGCAAGTATTCACATACTACCAAGTTAATACTTTAAAAATATTCTAGCTTTTCTATAGTTTTTATATATCAAATATACAGTTCTCACTAAAGTCTATGCACAGGGAAAAGGTTTTACCCTTTTGAATTATGAGATTTTGTCTTCTGTCTGAAACATACCAACCAGTTTTTGCATCATGAACCTCTCTGCTGATTAGAAATACTGAATTTCATTTGCTAAGAAACAGCTTTAATCTGGACCGTTCTGGCTCATTGTGTGAGAAATGAAGTAGGACTATGCTTTGTGTATATCTCTTATACCAAGGTTTAAGGAAAGGTCAAAGCAAATTCTCATCACATGGATGAGTATTCTTTATGACAAGCAAGTGAAAAAAAGACGTATTATTCTAAAAAAAAAAAAAAAAGTCCAAAATATTTTCATTTACTTTATTCAATGGACCCTTTCTTATAAACACCTATTTTAATACATTAAATAAATTAGCTATCAGCTACAAACGCAGTTCCTACAGCTTTAATGCATACATGTTCAACTGACAGGATAATTGGATAAGTAATTTTTAACAGGAACATTATACATTGCATTACTGTGCAGTAGTTTCATTATGCTGTAACAATGCAGGTGACCAGAGAGCCAGAATAAATATTAAATTTCAAAATAAACAAAAAATGAAGGTCACATCCATGGTTTCATAATGTTGACCAATAATGTCAACTTTAAGCAACTTGGAAGTACAAAGAACATTTTGAATTCTTTTAAGAGTTTCTACCTTGTGTTACTTAAATGAGATCAGTAGGATGTTTTTCACTGACCTTTATTGGAGCAGGATCAGGCTCCAATAAAAGTGCTATGGTGGAAAGCAGTTCATAGTGTCGTTACTAGTTTATTTCAACATCAATGCATTTAAAAACTTCGGGGACAAGTGGGGAAGGGAAGGGGGAAAGTTTATCCTGGAACTGCTAGTTTAAAATAATGTTCTGATATGATAAATATATTTATGCCCTGATTCCCATGTGTGCATATTTTTAATTTCAACAGTAATTATTATACAAAACTTTTAAATAATTTAGTAACATGTGAGCTGTATGTATTCCTGATACTACATTCATGCAATCAAATTCAGTGCAATCTTTTTACCTTCAATCTGCTTTATAGTAACGGATTGTGAAGACAGTTAAATAGCTTTCCACCTTTGCCAGTTACACATTTCTTATTATCATTATTAGATTAACAGTCTCCAAGCTGTTACCTTAATCTTTTTTATGTTGATGAGATATTCTCCAACTGTCAACATTTTACATTCATTGTATCTATTAGAAATCTCTATATTTCAAATGATGCCCAATTAATATAAGAAATGATTACAATGTTACATTTGAATGGAAAATGTTCAACAGGTTTCTTTTACTTCTCCTTTAGATGACATTTCCATTGGAAGCACTATGCTTCTAGATATATACAAACATACAGATTTACTGTAATGCATCCTCATAAACAGATTTAATGGTTATGTTGAATTATTCAGATGTGATTTATATTGTTCATTGTTTAGAACCATATTCTTCCTATATTATGTAAGCTGATAAGAAGACAGGCTTTCCTTGCCATAGTGTGGGAATCTACGGGTTCTTATGTAATAATAATAATAATAATAATAATAATAATAAATTATATGCCTCTGCATATAACTTGCATAGTGATGTCTTACAATGGTTTCCCATACACGCATGCATACACATATCTGTGAAAAAATATTTGGTTCCATTTCAATAATTTAATTGTCTGAACTGAATTTGGACAATTACTATTTATATATTGTTTTTATATGATGCAAAATAATTATACCTTCCACGCTGATTTGATTGCAAAGTGAGAATAAGCTAAGAAGCCCACAAAAAGCTAAAAGTCTGTAGAAATGATATACTTTGTTATGCACTGGATATGTAAATAAAATAAAAAATAAAAAATAATTTTAAAAAAAGACCATTGCAGACAATGTTGCTAATGTGAGAAAGCATGGGAGGAAATACAGATGTCTGAAGACTTTTAGAAAGAGCCATTTCATCTAAAGGAATATAAGAAAAGAACAAATAGGAATTTGTTTTTCGAGCTTCTTAAGATGATTCACTTCCCTCACACACTTAGCTGAATAAAACCATGAAACTTTATTAGCTCATGTAAATTTGCTGTAAATGAACAGCAAAGAATATTTGCAATTATTTCTGCACAGCCTCCTTCTGACTGAGCTTAAGGCTGAGGATGAAGACGAGCCTTCATAGCTAAAGGTAAGATCACAGATCATCAGAGGTTCAAGTGGTGATGAACAAGCCCTCTAGCCCTCTAAGGGTCACTTATTAAGGACAGCAAAAGCCACCTGACATTTAGGCTATACCTATGATACCTGTCTAAATTTCTTTCCAAATTCTATTCACTCCTATTTATTTACAAACTTATAGAATTGGGATTGTGGCATGTAAAAAGCCTTGGGGAGATAGGTACATACCACAGTGCTATTCAGAAGTGTGTTTATCTGATGGTGAAGCCTGACAGGAAATGAGAAAAAGACAATGTGAGATAGTAAGAAAGTCAAGGAACTGCCCAATAAATCTTTTTCTTCTTTTCTTTTCTTTTCTTTTCTTTTCTTTTCTTTTCTTTTCTTTTCTTTTCTTTTCTTTTCTTTTCTTTTCTTTTCTTTTCTTTTCTTTCTTTCTTTTTCTTTCCTTTTTCTTTTGTTCATTCTTTCATTTGTTCTTTTGTTCTTTCGTTCTTTCATTCTTTCATTCATTCCTTTGTTCATTCATTTGTTCTTTCATTTGTTCTTTCGTTATTTCATTCATTCGTTATTTTGTTCATTCTTTTTTTTGGTTTTCATTCTTTTTTTCATTCCTTCCTTCCTTCGTTCCTTCCTCCTTTCCTTCCTTCCTTCCTTTCTTTCTTTCTCTTCCTTCCTTCCTGAATATATTTTTTTATTAATGTTAATCAATTACACTATGGGTCAATGGGTCTTTTAAAGTTTATGAGAGTTTCTTGATAACATATTCTGTTAATTTTTAACAGTTTTCTGTGAATGCTTTGCTAGCTAATTAACTAGCATCATAAAATCAATACTTAAAGTTATTAAAAACAACAACATATGTGCTGACATTTTACCAAATTAATGTAATGTCATAAAATAGACAGGTACATCAAACAAGTTATTAATACAGCTTTTCAATATCTAGAAGGGATTTCTGTCTTCCTTTTTTTTTTTTTTCAATATCATGTTAATTCAAATATTCTGTAACTTTGAAGGTAAACTAATATTAATGTAATATAATAATCAAAGTTACAATTTCATTTTCCGAAACTCTAAAAATATCTAAAATATTGGTTAAAATATTTTATATTTTGAAGACCCAGCTTTGTATACAAATAGAACCTTCATTCATTTCTTGTAGGATTATTAAAGAAAAGATGGTATGAACTGATTTAAAATGGAAATTAAAATGCAAAATGTTAATAGAGTGAGAAAAAAAAAAATAATAATGACAAGATCTGTACAAACTATGTTTTTCTGTACATTAAACAAGATTTTCTTCTCCTCTCTTCTCCCTCTTTATTATTATTATTATTATTATTTTTTATTTTTTATTTTTTACCAGTTCATCTCCAGGTCAAATCAAGTTCATTTATGTCCAGTAGATTATTCCAGTTAAAAAGAAAGGCAGAGATTCAAGAATATAGCAAAATATTTTCCAATCTGCCATGGATGCAGTATTTAATATTAAAGTCAGGTGACATGAATACAGCTAGGCCTTGGTAGCTAACCTAGAGACCTCCGGGTGTTGAGCTGGAAGAGATGAAGTCTGATTTTGACTTCATAGTATAAACAGAATGTCATCCACCCATCAAAATTCCACCCACAGTGAACCCCCGGCACAGTTAATGATTATAATCTTCACATTTAATCATGGGAACACAGTGACAGGCAAACAAAGGTTAGCAAAACTGACAGTTCAGGCTGTTTGAATGGAAAGGGGGGACTTCACAAGTTTTATTTTAAAATGTGTATACTCTTCCAACACCACTCTTCAGCATTACATGAGAAGGGTGTACAACGCCTGGCTGCTTGCAGAAATTGGCAGTGTGCATAATTAACCTTTAAACTGCAGAAAGACTGGAAACTTTGATGCTTTCTTTAAAAGAGTTGCTATGCCAATACTACTTTTAAGGTTAAATTAAGCTAAGGGCACTTAAAGGGTAAAGGAAGAAATACAGCACTAACATGTCGAAGTGTCAGAAGAAAAAATGCCATTTTAGAAATGACATAGTTATCTTGTAAGGATATGCTTTTTTGCTCAGGTTAATGGACAGTGACAACTTACTGAGAACAATATTTCAAGGTACATTTTTATTCTTCATATAATTTGTTGCTCATAAAATCACATGGGTCCTTTTCATGTCCTTTCATTGTGATGTTTGGAAAATTAAACATTTAAGAACAAATGCAAGTAACTGAAACTTCCTTATATTAAAAATACATATTCTGTGGTCTTTCAGATACGTATGCAGAAAAATACTCAGTTTTGGTACAGAATAATGAATCAAAGTGTAAAATTCTTCCTTACAGAAAAAAAATGAACCCATAAAATCCCTGTAACAAAGAAGTGACATTTGCAATAGGAAACAAACATTGACTGTAATATTCAAATTAAATATTTGAACAAATGGTCAATGACTCTTTAGAACATTCTGAGTTATTGTATTGTTTTTGATCCACCTCAGGGGGTACTACTTCATATGTACTATTGATAAAAAGAATTAATAATTTCACACTAGGTTGTTAATGTTTATGTATGTGAAGATCATTGCTATTGCAAAATATTCACATGAATGTCTCAAGTCAAAATAAAGTATAAGAAGAATGAAGATCTACTCTCATGACATGTGACGAAAATCATATATCATGTACTCCAGGTGGGTTCCAAGACAACAGGCACAGGCCAGAGCTAGGGGTCTTACAGGTCACAGGGACTCTGTATCCTGCAAGACCCTTCTGCCTTATATGCCTTCTTTGCCATTTAGAGAGCAACATGTTGAAGGCTAACATTTCTTCTGCTTCCCAGCCAGACACACCAAGCAGGAAGGCAGTAGTACTAGATGCACATCTGTGGCATTGAGGATTGTGAAATGCTGAATGCCCAAAAGCTGCCAGAATAACAGGCAGGAGAGGAAAACAAACAACAACAACAAACAATTATCAGCAATAACCAGGAGTAAAACTGATGGCCAAATGGCTTGAGATGAGAATGATTTAATTAAAGGGAAAGGGAATGGGGAGAAAAAGTAACAAAGGAAACAACAAGGCTGTGCAGAAGCACAGAGAGAAAGGAAAAAAGTTATTCTTTACTTCGCATCAACAAGTGATGTTCAGCCACGTCCTGGGAAGCAGGGCATCAAAACACGTACCGGTTGTTCAAGAGGACCGCCCTCCCCCACGAGAGCACCCTTTATTGCTGAGTGTGACATCAGGTGTTATGGAATATCCCTTTGGTCAGTTTAGGTCAGCTGCCCTGGTGATGTCCCCTCCCCATCAATTGCCCACCCCCAGCCTGCTGGCTCCTAGGGGCTTGGAGGAAGACCTGATGCTGTGCCAGCACTATGCAGCAATTGACACAACACTGGAGTGATACCAGTGCTGTTCCAGCTACGAGTGCAGCACTGTGTGGGCCGCTGCAAGGAAAGGTGACTCCATCCCAAACAGACCCAACACACTGAGCCCTTGAATCTTGTCTGTCATCACTGTGACCTCCAAGAAATGCAATTTATGAACTCACTACACTTTTGTTTTCACTAAACTACATACAATTATGGCTCTTTTTAGGGAGGCTTTTTCTCATTGTACTGCTGAAACACAGATCCATCTGTTGAGCTGTTTATATACTCTATAATCACTACTATTATATCACAGTGTTGACTGCAAAAAAAAAAAAAAAAGAAAAAAAAAGAAAAAAAAAGTCACATTTCATTGTCTTTAGAACAATAAGAAGACAAATAGCTATTCAGGAGGGAAAGGAATAAACAAACACAAAAATATCCCAAAACTCCAAAACAGAAAGGTGTACAAGAGATATACTACAGGGAAGTGTGTCAAACAGATTTTCATCACCATCATTCTTCTGATAGACAGAGAAACCATTTCAGAATAGTGAATTCTTTCTCCTTTGCACACTAATAACTGAACATTGTCTGAGTTAAACACACCTTGAAATGTATTGATTGTACTGTGAGAGATATCTGACACAGGAAAAAACATTTGCTACAGCTGTGGTCTTGTCAGCTAGCACAGCAAAAGAACAGTGGAGAAGAACAGGTATTTAAATTCATTCCAGTAAAAAAGAGAACCAAACAATACCCGTAAACTGTATTAATTCCAAGCTGGTTAACCCAAGTCTGTCTGCAAACTCCATCTTTATTCAAATTAACAGATCTTTGGATAAATGCAGAATACAAAATGGGTTGCACTTTAAATCTTTAAAATACTGAGGACATATAGGTAAATGAGGAATAGATTAACCAGAGTGGACTGTAAATCCAGGAAAAAATGCCTGTTAATTACACAAATCAGGTCTATAATGTGATAATGGTTTGAGGTGTGTAGGCATAGTAAAAAGAAGCAGCTTTAGACCCTTTTACCCTTTGCAAGAAAATAAAGTTGTGGACGGTGTACAACACACTGGGCATGTAAAGGAAAAAAAAAAAAAAAAAAAAAAAAAAAAATTTATTGGCAGGGAGAGGAGAGGAGAGGAGAGGAGAGGAGAGGAGAGGAGAGGAGAGGAAAAATAACATACACTGAAGATCATAGAATCATAGGTTCTAGGAAGCTAGGATCTGAAAATCCTAGAATCATAGGCTGGAAAAGACCCAACTTGTAATGTCACCCACTGAAAAACCTGTCCCTAGACACCATGTCCAAGCTTTCCTTGAACACCTCCAGGGACAGTGACTTACCACCTCCCTGGGAAACCTGTTCCAATGTCCAACTACTATTTCTGAGAAGAAATGTGTCTTATTTCTAACCTAGACCTCCCATGGAACAACTTGAAGTCATTCCCTCTAGTCCTATCACTAGTTATCTGTGACAAGAGGCCAACCCCGAGCTCCCCCCAACTTCATTTCAGGTAGTTGAAGAGAGCAATAAGGTCTCCCCTGAGCCTTCTCTTCTCCAGACTAAACAATCCCAGTTCCCTCAGCTGCTTCTCAGAGGACATATGTTCCATATGTATGTTCCAGCTTCATAGCCCTTCACTGGACAAACTCTAGGGCCTCGATGTACATCTTGTACTGAGGGGACCAAAACTGAACACAGTGCTCAAGGTGTGTCCTCACCAGAGCAGAGTACAGGGGAATGATCACCTCCCTTGTCTTGATGGCTACACTGTTCCTGATACAATCCAGGATGCCATTGGCCTTCTTGGCCACCTGGGAACACTGCTGTGTTCAAGCAAGCATCGACCAACAACCCCAGACCCTTTTCCTCTGCAGAACTTTCCAGACACTCTGCACCAATCCTGTAGCATTGCACAGGGTTGTTGTGGCCAAAGTTCAGGACCCAGAACTTATCCACGTCGAACCTCATCCCGTTGGCCTCTGCCCATTGATCCATCCTTTCCAGGTCCCTCTGCAGGGTCTTCCTACCCTCTGGTAGATTGGCACTTCCCCCCAACATCTGCAACTTGCTGAGGGTGCACTCAGTTCCTTCATCCAAATCATCAATAAAGATTTTAAAGACCTCTGGGGAACATCACTTGTGACCAGTTGCCAGCTGGAATTCACCTCATTCAGCACTACTTTCTGGCCCCAGCTGTCTAGCCAGTTTTTAACTCAGCAAAGAGTGTACCTGTCCAAGTCATGGGCTGCCAGCTTCTCCAGAAGAATACCATGGAAGACTATGTCAAAGGCCTTGCTGAAGTCTATGTAGACTATGTAAACTGCTTTTCCCTCATCCACCAGGTGGGTCACTGTGGTGGTTTTACTCAGGTGGGCGGCTGAGCTCCACCACAACGGCTCTCTCACTCCCCCTCCACAAAGAGGAGTGGGGAGAAAATACGATGAAAAGGGTTCAAGGGTTGAGAAAAGGACAGGGAAATCGCACAGTAATTATTGTGACAGGCAAAACAGTCTCAGCATAGGGAGATAGTAAGATTTATTACCTATTACTAATAAGCTAGAGAAGCAAGAAACAAAGGAAAGAAACCAAAAGCAGCTTCCCTCCCATGTGCCCTCTTCCACCTCCTCCCCCTGAGCAGCATAGGAGAACAAGGGAATGGGGGTTATGGTCGGTCTATAACACTTCTTTGCTGTTCCTTCTTGTTTACTCTCGTCCCCTGTGCTGTGGGGTCCCTCTCACGGGATACAGTCCTTGCTGAACTGATCTGGCGTGGGCTGCCCACAGGCAGCAGCTCTTCAAGAACTGCTCCAGATATAGGTCCATACCACAGGGTCCATCCCTCAGGAGCAAACTGCTCCAACCTGGATCCCCCCACGGGCAGCAGCTCCTGACAGGTCACCTGCACCTGTGTGGGCTCCTCTCCACTGCCTACAGGTCCAGCCCGGAATCTGCTCCAGCAGGCGACTTCCACAGGCTACAGCCTCCATTGGTGCTGGTCCACCTGCTCCCCTGTGGTCTCCTCCACGGGCTGCAGCATGGAATCCTGCTCCACTGTGGTACTCCATGGGGGACAGCCTGCTTCACCATGGTCCTCACCACAGGCTGCAGGGGACTTCTGCTCCAGCGCCTGGAGCACCTCTTCCCCTCCTTCTTCACTGACCTTGGTGCCTGCAAGGCTGTTCCTCACTCCTCTCACTCTCCCAGCTGCTAAGTGGCACAGCACTTTTTTTTTTTTTTTTTTTTTTTTTTTTTTTTTTTTTTTCCCTGTCTTAAATATGCTCTCACAGAGGCGCAAAACAACATCCCTTATTGGCTCAGCTCTGGTCAGCAGTGGGGCCCTTACCAAACATGGGGCAGCTTCTAAATCCTTCTCACAGAAGCCACCCCTATGGCCCCCTGCTACTAAAACCTTGCCACATAAACCCACTACAGTCACCCAGTCATAGAAGGAGAGGAGGTTGGACAGGCAGGACTTGCTTTACATGAACCCATGCTGACTGCGCCTGATCCCCCGGTGGTCCTGCATACGTTGTGTGATTGCATTCAGGATGACATATTGCATCACCTTTCCTGGCACTGAGGACAGGCTGACAGGCCTGTAGCTCCCCAGTTCTTCCTTACAACCCTTCTTATAGATGGGCATCACATTAGCAAGTCTCCAGTCATCTGGGACCTTTCCAAATGACCATGACCACTGATAGATGACAGAAAGTGACCTGGCAATCACCTCCACCAGCTCCCTCAGCACCTTCAGGTGGATCCCATCTGGCCCCATGGACTTGTGACAGTCCAGGTGGATCAACAGGTCTCTCTGCATATGCTGGCACCTTCCTTGTACTCTCCCTGAGTTGCCTGTTCCTTCTTCCACTGGACATAAACTCTCTTTTCTCTCCCAGACATACAGCAAAAATTCAGCCACACCAGTCTTCTTCCCAGCTAGCTCATCTTACGGCACACATGGACAGCCTGCTCCCGTGCTTTTAACACTTCCTCCTTGAGAGGCATACAGCCTTCCTGGACCCCTCTGCCCTTCAGGGGTGACTCCCAAGGGACCCTCCCTAGCAGCATCCTGAACAGTTCAAAGTCTGCTCTCTGGAATTCCAAGGTAGTTTTACTGATCATCCTCCTGACTTCACCAAGAATGGAGAACTCTACCATTTCATGGTCACTCTGTTTAAGACAACTCCCAACCACCACATCTCCCACCAGTCCTTCTGTGTTTGTGAACAGCAAGTCTAGCAGGGAACCCCCTCTGGTAGGCTCTCTACCTGAGTCAGGAAGCTGTCTTCCATGCACTCCAGGAACTTTCTAGACTGCTTCCTCAGAGCTGTACTGTACTTCCAGCATATGTCTGGGAAGTTAAAGTCCCCCATGGGAACAAGCGCTGATAACTGATTGACTTCTACTAGCTGCTCATAGAATGCCTTATCCATCTCTTCATCCTGATTTCATGGTCTATAACAGACCCCCACCAGGATTGCTGCCTTGTTGGCCAACCCCCTGATCCTTATCCACAAGGACTCTACCTTTTCATTCCCAACCCCAATCTCAACAGCATTGAAAAACTATATTAGAGCCATGCTACCTCCCCTCCTTAGTTGCCTGTCCCTTCTGAAGAGCTTGTAACCATCCATTGCAGCATGCCAGTCATGGAAGTGGTCCCATCACATTTCAGTGATGGTGAATAGGTCATAGTTTGCCTGCTGCACAGTGGCTTTGAGCTCCTCCTGTTTGTTGTGCATGCTGTATGTGTTAGTGTAGATGCACTTGAGTCTTGCCATTGCCTTTACCCTCAACTCTGGGACTGCTCCCCCAGGCTTATATCTGTTGTGCCTCATTTCCCCCCTGTCCCCCTTCATACCTAGTTTAAAGCCCTCTTGATGAGCCATGCCAGCTCCCAGGCTAGAATCAGTTTCCCCTTTGAGACAGGTGGGTTCCATCAACAGCCATCAGGCCAGGTGCTGAGTAAACCTCCCTATGATTAAAAAAAATAATAATAAAATAATAATAATAATAATAATAATTCCATGACTGCATGAGCCTCTCAGCTGTGTATTAATCAGCTGGGCCTTCCAGGTGCACTCAGTATCCCTCCCTACCACTGAAGGGATAGAGGAAAACATCACCTGAGCACCCACTCAATCCAGTAACTGCCCCAGTCTCATGAAGTCCCTTTTGATAGCCTTCTAGCTTCTCCCAGCAATTTCATCACTGCCAATATGAAAGTAAGTGGTAATAACTGGAGGGGTGAACAAGGTCAGGATGTTTCCTGGTAATGTCCCTGACCCAGGCTCCAGGTAGGCAGCAGATTTCACTATGGAAAGGGTCCAGCTGACATATGGGGCCCTCTGTTCCCCTCAGATGGAAGTCACCTACAACCATTACCCCGCTTGCCTTCTTGGTGGAGGAAGTCTTGAGCTGTGGAGTTGACTTCTTTGCCCTAGACAGCATCCTGTATGGACCTTCCCCCACATCCTCACTGCCCTGTCCCTCTAGCTCCAGGGCCTCAAAGCAATTGTGTAAGGGCACCTGGGGAGGCGAGGTGGGTAGGAAGGGGACTCACCTCCAACACTGAGCAGGGACCTGTTTACATTCCTCTCCATTTCTTAGGTCCCCTCCCCCTGCCCAACAACGACAGGGCAGGGGGTCCAACACTGTTTGGGGTGTGTTGCCCCGGTGCCTTTCTCTCAGGCATGGCAGGGAGTGACTCCACCAGTCTAACTCCTGCTCACGCTTCCTGATGATCCTTAATCTTTCCTTGAGCTCTGCCACGAGGCTGATCAGATCCTCCACCTGCTCACACCTCATTCAGGCAGTGTCTCTGTAACCCTCCATTGGTAGCAACAGGCTTAGGCACTCCCTGCAGCCAGAGACCTGAATAGATGCATCATCAGGCAGGCACTTGTTTTGGGTTGCCACATATTTTTTGGCAACCGTTTTGGAGAGCACTTGCCACCTGAATCCCATGGCTGGGATTCTTGTCTGGGAGGTAGCTGGTAGGTGAGCTGGTCTCCAAAGTGGGAAGGGAAACTTGCTATTCGCCACACCCTACTTGCCCTCCCTGCATGCCCTGTGGCGCAAACTGCCCTGCTACACTCTGACTGCCATGCCCTTTTTTCCTGCCCTGGTCACTTGAGCTCCTCAGGAGCTGCCTTTTTATGATGGGGAAGCTGCTGGCTTCTTCCTGGCCCCATCAGCTGTCCTCATGAGGGCTGCTATGTCCTGGCAGCTCCCTCTGCTGCTTTGAGTGGCTCCGATGCAGAAAAGTGTCTGCTTGCTGTGATCCCTCTTGCCGCTGCAGCATGCGACTGCCTTGGAATATATAGCTACTGACAATCACATACAGAGATAGATGAGTGCAATATGGAATAATTATGTCATGAAGATATGACTTCAACAAGTAACTTAAAACTTGCAGAAAATACTGGGAAGAAATCAAAACATTAAAATAGTGAGAAAGTCATAGGGTGAACATATGAGCAAACAAGTCACTTTATTCACAATTAAGGAAGCATAGGAATAGTTAACCAGGCTCTGCTGCTAGGAGGAATAAAAGCAAAAGCCTTCTTGTCCTAGTGACAAGTTTTCAAAACTTTTTGAGAGTTTTCTAACAATTCAAATGGTAAAATGTAAATCAAAATTATACACAGTGATGACATATTTTTATTATATTTCTTTCACATGAAAAGATGGTTTGTGATTAACAGTAAAAGTTCTATTTTCAAAAAAAAATTAAGGCTTTTTTTTATTCAAAAAAAGACTACCAGCCATCTTAAAGAAAGAAAAAAAATAATAACAAAATACAGTTATATTCTTATAAATTTATTTTAATGTTTAATTTGTATTGGTTATCCACTAAGGACAATATTTTCAAGATCAGAGTAAAGGTCTGACCAGTTTAATCTTCACCAACCTTTACCCATTTTTGAGGACTTACGAGCAGTGTCTCCTTCAGACTCTGTCTATTGTTTAATCTTTCACAATTTTAAGATAGGAAAATATACACCCAAGTGCAATAAAACAACAGATTACTCATCTATATCCCTACTCTCTCACTTACCCCAGGGAGGTCAGGACGTGAAAGAAGAGAGAGATGTTGCTGAATTTTTACTCAATACCACAACTATACAAGTATAACTCAGTTGAAGTTCTAATTTTTAACACAAGATTGAAAATAATAAATTATGACCCACTATGAAGGATAGAATGGCTGTTCTTAAATTGTCCAGCCCAAGGCAGTATAGATCTCATTATGCTGAGAAATAAAGATTAGGCACTTATTGCATCAATGCCTTCTTACTATTTGGATCTCTATGAAACACATAATAATTATTTCAAATTGCAACATTCAATGTCATGAATGATGGTGAAAAAACGCAGAGGAAAATGAGTTTTTAAGTTATGGTTAGTTTTGTTTGCAGCACAAAGGAGACAAAGAGAATATTATTCTTTCTTACAGAGACCTTGCCCTTTACATTATGAAAACTCATAGCAAAGATGTTTAGGATAGTAATGGGAAATAATAGGAATATAATTGGAATGCTGACATTTTAACCAGATGCTAAACTAGCTTCAATATCTAAACATCTCTTTAGTGTGAAAACAATAATAAATTTTTTTTTGATCTATATTGACAATGGAGCAGAGAACAAAATATTCAAAAACCTACAGCTCCAAAACTACCATCAGACTGTACCCAAGAAGTAGAGAAATAATATACATGAAGTACAGATAAGTGTGAGAGCCATGACAAGCACTGTTTTGTCTTTATCAGCTATGACATTTAACATTGGAAGCTTTAGAGAAGTAACATTTTTCCTCACTTTTTTCTGTTTTCAAAATTAATAGAAATACTTAACACCTTCCTAGCAGTATGGTTAATAAAATCAGCCCTTATTTATGTGAAGTTTTGTGGAAATTGTAATTACTATTAAACATATAGTTGGAGCTTGATGATGTGAGATGATGTGACAATTAACTATTACAGAATCATAGAATCATAGAATATTCTGAGTTGGAAGGGACCCATAAGGATCATCAAGTCCAACTCCTTGCACCACACAGCTCTACCCAAAAGTTTAGACCATGTGACTAAGTGCACAGTCCAAATGTTTCTTAAATTCATACAGGCTTGGTGCAGTGACTACTTCACTGGGGAGCCTGTTCCAGTGCGCAACCACCTTCTCAGTGAAAAATCTCCTCCTGATACCTAGTCTGAACTTCCCCTGCCTCAGCTTCTCCCCGTTCCTGCGGGTCCTATCACTGGTGTTTATGGAGAATAGGTCACCTGCCTCTCCACTCCCCCTCTCAAGGAAGTTGTAGACTGTGATGAGGTCTCCCCTCAGCCTCCTCCTCTCCAGACTGGCCCAATGACCTCAGCCGCTCCTCATATGTCTTCCCCTCCAGGCCCTTCACCATCTCTGTCGCCCTCCTCAGGACACTCTCCAACAGGTTCATGTCCTTTTTGTACTGTGGTGCCCAGAACTACACACAGTACGCAAGGTGAGGTCGCACCAGCACAGAGTAGAGTGGGACGATCACTTCCCTCAGCCAACTAGCGATAACGTGCTTGATGCATCCCAGGATACAGTTGGCCCTCCCGGCTGCCAGGGCACACTGCTGGCTCATATTCAACTTGCTGTCAACCACGAACCCCAGATCCCTGTCTGTGGGGCTGCTCTCCAGCGTCTCGTCGCCCAGTTTGTATGTGCAGCCAGGGTTGCCTCGTCCCAGGAGCAGAACCCAGCACTTGCTTTTGTTAAACTTCATGCCGTTGGTGATCGCCCAGCTCTCCAATCTGTCCAGATCTCTCTGAAAGGCCTTTCCACCCTCATCCGAGTCTACAACTCCTCCAAGTTTGGTGTCATTGGCAAATTTGCTCAAAACACCTTCTAGTCCTACATCAAAATCATTTATAAAGACATTGAAGAGGACTGGTCCTAAGATAGAGCCTTGAGGGACACCACTAGTGACCTTCCGCCAGCCTGATGTGGCCCCATTTACCACTACCCTTTGAGCCCTGCCCATCAGCCAATTGCTCACCCATCGTATGATGTTTTTGTTAAGCTGTATGATGGACATCTTGTCCAGAAGGAGCCTATGGGAAACCATGTCAAAAGCCTTCCTGAAGTCAAAAAGATCACATCAGCTGGTTTCCCTTGGTCGACTAGACAGGTGATCTTATCGTAAAAAGGAAATCAAATTTGTTAGGCAGGACCTACCCCTCATGAACCCATGCTGGCTGGGGCCAATGACTGTATTGTCCCCCAGGTGCACTTCAATAACTTCAGGAATTATCTTCTCCATAATTTTACCAGGCACTGATGTGAGACTGACAGACCTGTAGTTGCTAGGGTCTTTTTTCTTACCCTTCTTGACAAATGGCACAACATTTGCCAGCTTTCAGTCTACTGGACCTCTCCAGATTCCCAAGATCATTGAAAAATAATTGAGAGAGGTCTTGTGATGACGTCAGCCAGCTCTTTAAGCACCCTGGGATGAATCCCATCCAGACCCATGGATTTGTATGGATCCAGGTGGAGCAGCAAATCCCGCACACGTTCAGGGTCGGTTGGGAGCTTGTTATTCCCACCATCAATGTCCTCCAGCACAGGGCACCTTGGGTCCCGAAACCCATCATCAGCATTGAAGACAGAGGTGAAGAAGGCATTAAACATCTCTGCTTTGCCTACGTCATTGTCTGTAAGTTGACCTTCTCCCATTAAGCAGCGGACCTATGTTTTCTTTGTTTCTCCTTTTTCTATTCACATATCTGAAAAAAAAAAAAACTTTTTTATTGTCTCCCACAGACATTATTACTGATAATGTTCATACTTATTCTTGCATCCAAAGCCAAGCTAGACACATGGACAGCTATAAAATATTTTATCCATGGATCTTCTGTGTTTTTACAGTCCAAAAAAAAAAAAAAAAAAAGGACTCGAAGCGTGTTACAATCACAACATAACAAAAAGATCAAAACCCATCTGTGACAGACAAGGTGAAAAGAGCAGGAAATGATCTAACAATATCACAACGATATGTATGGAAACAGCAACAGCTAAGACTCAGGATTAAAAAGATCATTTGCCAGCAGCCAGTAGCAATTGCAATAAACACAGTCTTCTACAATTAGGGAAAGATGATAGAATAAATGTATCCACAATTAAAAGCATGCAGGCTGACAGAGGCAGTTATAATAATACATATACAGTCAATATATTCACTAATTAAAAAGGCAATATTGAAAGTAGATGTATTGGGAAATAACAGAGAAAAGCATCCCATTCAAATATATTTAAGTTTTTGAGATATAATTCTTTGGAAGACTCCCCAGTTGACAGCAATAGCTTAGAAATTATGCTGTATGTTATATATAAACCACCCTCTTGAGTGAATACTTGCGCAGCACCAGTAAACTCAGTCCCAGTTCAGAGGAACATAAATAGTTTGGCTTAATTCCAAAAATATGGAGTATGTTTCTGATTTTCCTCACATTGAACATCTGTACAATTCTCATCAGGAACGTCCACTCTGGGGCATTCTAGGAGCACAAAAGACAGATTTTCTGATCTGAATAATTATTCCTTGATAAGCTAAATAGTATCTCGTGGTAGCATTTGCCTGAAGTAGATTAGCAAAAGACAATGATAACAACACTATGCTATTACACTGTTTGTTCAAAGTCACAGTAAAATTAAATCACACAACAAATCTCAAACTGGATTCTTTTTGAAGTCACTGGACTGCATTAGTATTCATTATAACTAGATTACTGGATCTCAGAAATGCATAGGCATTACAGAAACTTTTAGTCTTGTTGATATTGAGATAAAGAGACAAACTGATGAGAGGTGCCCCAGAAAAAAAAAATAAATAAATAAAAAAAATAAATAAATAACAAGATTTGTTATTTGCTGTCCATCCACTGGTGTACTTTGGTTTCATTTCAACTTTCCAAGATTCAGCCTATTCAGGGAAATACTTAAAATATTTGCATCCTACATGCAATTGCAAGCAGTTTTAAATTAATGGTTAAATGAGGTCATGAAGGGAAAATAAGCTATAGTGCCCCATTAGACACTAAGAGACAAGTAGTAAATGTAACTCCCAAAGAGAAGGATGAAAAGCAGCAGGAGATCACACTAAGGTATAGAAATATGATATACTTAAATCTCAACTTCCAGACAATTTTTTTCCACTGCTTTACTCTGCTATAACATCTAAGGAAATGATAGCTCTAATTCAGAAAAATTGTAAGAACTAAAAAGAGCTAGTACACACCATGGAGAAGAAGAAAAGAGCAGGATATTTTACAGGAGTATCTTGAATACTATCTACTCTGAACAGTATTAAAAACAGCAAAGTCTTGCTCTCCTTTAGTACATGTCACTGCATGGGTTACCAAAAACTTAACTTATTTGAGATTATAGGAATTAGACCTATGGATAAAGTTACATACAAACACTGGTCTCTTGAGAAGGCATTAAATAATTTAGGAAAATCTGTGTAAAGCTTAATACTAATCAGAGCAGCATGTATACTATGACAGCATAATTCTCACATCTTGGCATGTTCTGCTGTCAGACGTGAAGAGATAGCATGCAGAGCAAAACGTATAGGATAGATCAGATTCTCCAGCAAATTCTGGTGGATCTGTAAAACAGTGAATCTGTGATACTTCCATATCTGTGCATTTCCAAGACTGTATTCCGGCTTGCTTCACAGTCCATGATCGGTAGAGTCAGGACTCAACTGTTTGATTTAATCTTTGATCTGCCAGCATGACTGGTGATTCAGATGACAGAATGAGCGAAGAAATGATGAAGTGCAGTCAAAGGAAATCTACTAAACACTCACTTTAGCTGCACATGCATTCCTTATTCCCAAGCATGTAGCCAGATATATATGTCCTATTATTTAGGGAGGAAAACAAACATTAACTTGACTCGTGAGTAATACAAATTTTTAAATTAGCTCTTCAGATAGTCTGATTTCTATGGGACTCCTTAGAATAAGCTAACTATAAATAGACCTGGCAGTGTCTATTTATTTAAATTGTCTATTTATTTAAACTGTCTTTTGGCGTTCTTTAAGTACTTTATCTTTCCCTAAGTGTCTGTGAACAAGCCCAATTTACGTATGAAATACTCCTCTGTTTCTGGTACTTCTGAGATGCCTTTACTAAAAAGTTTGTTAACAAAAATGTTTGTAGCTATTTGGGAATAGAACAGCCATAGGGGAAGTAGAAGAGTGAAGTTAGCAAAATCTACAAAAATTTATTTCATTATGAACAAGAAAATGTTTATTAACTGGAAATGCCTGGAAATAATGTGGGAGTTTTCAGCTGGTGTAAATCATATTTCTTCCCCATGTCTGAGTGGAATCATGCTTATTAACATCTGAGAATCCAGTCAGATTTTTTTTTTTTTCCTTTCTATATTCTCTTTTTAAAATTGTAAGCTATTATATATAGTATATGAACATCTGTAAGGAGACATTAATTATTTCTGTAGCCTAAAACAGTGTCTCCTGGTCTCCTGCAGTGCTGAATTAACAATGATCAAGAAAAACAAAACAATAAAATCCAAACCAAACCAAACCAAAACAAAAAACAAACAAAAACAAAACAAACAAACAAACAAACAAAAAACTGAGAGGAGGCTGAAAGAATTTTAGTAGATAAGATAGGCTAATGAGGATGTGAAAGGAAACCAAAAGGATTTCAGTAGATAAGATAAGCTAATGGGCATGTGAAAGGAAGCCAAAAGAATTTTAGTAAATAAGACAGGTATGGGACATGTATTATACCTTCCGCTACCTATCGTGCAAAGAAACTGAGGCAGGAAATTCTGGGATTCCTCATGAAAAACAGCTACAGGAAACACATTTCAGGAAACCCAATCTGCAGTTTGAGCAGTAGTTGAGAAGCCTATGAGTCTGCGTGAAGATGAGAGGTCAACCAGCGGTGACGAGGAAGACTCACCAATCTTCATCCCCACAACCCCCAGCGACCACTACCAGAAAACACTGCACAAGCGTGGATAGGAGGAATCTATGAAAATTAATTCCTGGAACTAATTTTAATACAAAGCGGGGATAGGTCATGCATATGTATAGGCGTATCGAGAAACTTCATGCATATGTAACTCTTCACCACATATAACCAAAGCAAGTGCCACACTGGGGTGCACACCACTTTGGTGGGACTACCCTCTGGGCTCCCCAGCGCTGAATAAACATACCTACTTTACAATCTTACTGATTGTGGAGTTTGTTTTCCGCACTTCACAACAACAACAACAACAACAACAACAACAAAGAAGAAAAACCAGATGAAAGTATTGAGGTAGTTTTTTAGTTTCCAGAAGTAAAAGGCTTAGGAATTTACTCACCTGTGTTTCAATATATACAAATATATGTTTTAGCTTAATTTACTGTTGCTTTTCTGAATGGTTCCTAATATATATTTTCAATAATTGCTGAGTATTGATATATTTTCAGAGATTATAGTGATTTAAAAATGTCTTTTTGAAAAACAGCCTTTGGTTGTATTAAGCTCTTATTCCTTCCTTGTGTGATAAATAACAATTGAGTTCCAAATAGAATTCCAATTAAAGTTAATTTATTTGGATAGAGGCAAGCAAACAGCACTGGGTGCACCAGGAGTCTCCACTCCACCAAGACACACACCTTACAGTTCCCATCCCTGGTTTATATCTCTTCAACTAATGCATATTCATAGTGGGCGTATCCTCCTCCAAGCATGTCCTCTTTATCTTCTGGAATCTTCTTGAGTCTTCTCGATTCCACCCCCCACGCAGGCTCCCCCCACAGAATGTTTAAAAGTGCTAATGGTCCAGCAACAAAAGTGGAGGCCAGTCCTGTCAGATGTGCATTGCAGAACACAAAAACTACATACATACATTAACCACCGAACACAAGAACTATACACATCTTTATTTTCTTAGTCTCTTGGTTATACAAGAATGTGTAAAACAGAAGGTCACATTTTATCATGTGGCCCTAGCATTGCTCCACATTGACATGAATCAGATGAACACATTTCACACTTGCATTTATGTGTTTTGTTGTTGTTGTTGATGATGTTTTGTTTATTATTATTATTTTATTTATTTATTTATTTATTTTATTTCACTGGTCATTTTAACCACCAAGTCACTCTAACTAAACCATTCCACAGGTTTTCAGTCATGTTCAAATGTGATTATCCTAAATGATTTCCTAACCTCATGATATTTCTTACTTCTACTGTCCCTTCCCTATACCCAGCCCCAACCCTGCACAGCCACCCTGTGTGTCTTTATACACCAGGAACAGGATTTTCAGGACTGTTCTCTTCTCTGTGGGCACCAAAGTAAAAATTCAAGCATTCAGAGACATTCACAACTTAGAAACTCCACTATTCCTCTGAAGAACGTTTTTCATAGATTCGACACTCAACAAGCTGAACTGCTGAGAACATTAAATTTTATGCTCAGACAAGATCTGAGCTTTTTAGAAGTCCTAGCTGAGGAAATCATAAATCATCAATTGCTCACTAACTCCTTTGTTCCTCTGTTCTACAAGTACTGCTATTAGCTGTTGTTTTTTTTTTTTTCCATTTCTGCTATCATTCCTCCATGGAAAAAACAATATATCAAATTGTCTTATTTGAAAGAAAGAAAGAAAGAAAGAAAGAAAGAAAGAAAGAAAGAAAGAA